>JANRMT010062813.1:103420377-103551027 GCA_026402145.1 Polypterus bichir lapradei | reverse complement strand
ATAAAGTCAAAACTTGAATATATAAAGTCAGCGTCGGTATATATAAAGTCAAACTTGTTTCTGAATATATAAAATCAAAAGTTGAATATATAAAGTCATTGCTGGAATATATAAAGTCAGCGTCGGAATTTATAAAGTCAGCGCTGGAATATATAAAGTCAAAACCTGAATATATAAAGTCAGCGTCGGAATTTATAAAGTCATTCCTGATTATATAAGTTAATAAAAACGCATTCAGAAAAGTAAATTAAAAAACACTGTTCGGTTAATGTTTTGAAAATGATGCATGTGCCCTGCCCAGGATTTTTTCCTGCCTTGCGCCCAGTGTTGGCTGGGATTGGCTCCAGCAGACCCCCGTGACCCTGTGGTCGGATTCAACAGGTTGGGAAATGGATGGATATTCCAGCGCTGACTTAGTATATTCCGACGCTGACTTTATATATTCAAGTTTTGACTTTATATATTCCAGCGCTTACTTTATATATTCCGACGCTGACTTTATATATTCAAGATTTGACTTTATATATTCCAGCGCTGAATTTATATATTCCGACGCTGACTTTATATATTTAAGTTTTGACCTTATATATTCCGACGCTGACTTTATATATTCAAGTTTTAACTTTAAATATTCCAACTCTGTCTTTATATACTTGGGTTTTGACTTTATATATTTGGGAATAACTTTATATATTCAAGTTTTGACTTTATATATTCCAGCGCTGACTTTATATATTCAAGTTTTTACTTTATATATTCAGAAACAAGTTTTGACTTTATATATACCGACGCTGACTTTATATATTCAAGTTTTGACTTTATTTATTCCGACAGTGACTTTATATAATCAAGTTTTGACTTTATATAGGTAAATTTAGTCATCATTGCATAAATTTTTCTTCACCATACAAATGTAAAGAGTAAATTCGCCTTACATTCCAACCAAAGATATTTGTGTCGACTAAATAGAACTTGAAAAGATATATTTTTTCGAATGTGATCGCGCAATTCAGATCGAGTTGACACGCACGACGCATCGAGCCCGCGTGCTATTGTGGTTTCGCCTGCGTGCCTCAATAAGTGACCCTCCCCTCGCTCTTACTTTTTTACCGTTCATCTAATGAATACACTGAGTATGGCTTTACCAAAACAATCATTGATTGCGAATAAAGTATCCATTATTCATAAAGCTTCAATTGGTGATCTGTCTTTCTGCGTTAACCGCATATTTTTTCATACGTCTCAAACCAAGGAAAATGAATCGGGAAGCGCGCGTACATAATCAGAGTAGCCCCTCTCGGGAATCGAACCTCGGTCGCCAGCGTTAGAGGCGAAGCCTCTACCGTTGCGCCACGGCATGTGGTTTGTCTATTTGAGAGTATGTAGATCGGGGTATATATACCCGCGCTTCACAGCGGAGAAGTACTGTGTTAAAGAAGTTATGAAAAAGAAAAGGGAACATTTTAAAAATAACGTAACATGATTGTCAATATACAGTAATTGTTTTGTGACTGTTATGAGTGTTGCTGTCATCAAGGATTTGATTATCATTATTTCTTTCAATCAGGTTCGTATTTGTAGGATGTGTTGTGTTCAAGTTACATTCCGTGTTTGTCAATCGTTGTAAAGATAACAGGTTTCATTCATCGATTCATTTCTTACTGCATCAATAAACAGCTCGTCTTCCTCTTTATCTGAGACGTGACACACTGCATGCACGGGTTTTTTTTTTTTTACACTGTCTTCCTTTAGCGGGACATTGACTTTTTGCACCATGTGCTTTGTTTCCGCAGTAGCTGCACTTATGAATATGCTTGTATGTATCAGACGCTTCATATTTTTTTGCTGCCTTCTCAATTGTGTAATTCGGTTTTTGTTCAGCACTCTTTGGAACTGTTGCTTTTTGTCTGTGCACTGCGTCATTTCACGTGAGTCGCTCGGTGTACATGCATTGAAGCTTCTTAGCTGTGCTGGTGCCATCTCGTGCGATGTCCACGGCTGTATTATGTTAGCTAAGACCCGGCACTTAAAAGTTTCTCTCGCAGTTTCGCCGAGTTTGTGCCAAACACCACCCTGACCATCTCATCTTCCTCTGCATAAGCACAGTCCTTCACCCGTGAATCCCACGGGCATCGAGCAGAAGTCTATTATAGTCTATGGACGAAAAAACAGGTTCCAGTTATGACCATTACGCATAGAATTACCTACACGGGAAGTTGGAGAATTAGTGATGAGTCAGTCAGTGAGTGAGTGAGTGAGTCAGTGAGGGCTTTGCCTTTTATTACTATAGATAACTTTTTTTTTTTTTTTTTTTAAATGTTCAGTATCAACAAAATCTTTATACTAAATACCATAAAGAACTATTGAAGCACCGAGCCAATGACAATTGTAAATTCTTGGAGTTGTATAGTGGACACTGAGAGCTAAAAACTTTATTGGACTTATAAAAATGTAACACTGCTTACAGAGACTGCAGCTTGCAATTCTTTACTGTACTTCAGTAAAATGGCAAATCTGTTCATTTTGATGCTAAACTCGTGCAAAGAAAACTTTGCCCTGTGTCACACTTCTTTGTTTTGGTTATCTGTTTAAAATCTAGAGGTGGTGCAAAGCCTAAACTTTAGTGTTATTATTTAACCAAGCTATTTAAAAAAAAAAAAAAACACTCCAATTACAGTTTATATGTATAATTTGCTTTACCCTCTGAACTACAAAAGTAGCTTATTATTATTACTGCACTTTTCATTAGTGTATGTGATAAGGGTGAAGGCACCTTTCACATAGAGCCTGCAAGCATGTCAGTGCTGTACCTCCGTGGTATTCTTAAGAAGTGTTTATTCTCCTCCTGAAGTGTATGGATCCTTTTCATTTCCTCCGTTGTTAGAAGGCCACTCCTGTTTTCCGCAGGCACAAACTTAATATTGAGTTTCTCTGTAGGATTAACATATAAAGTTCATGAATATTTCTTTGTGCAGACCACAATTAAAATCAGCTCAAAGTAAAAAGAGTAATTGGAAGTGAAATATAAAAATATTCTTAAAAACATTCTTAGCCATAAAAGCAACACAAACCAAAGATGAAAAGCTAACAATAATCTAACTTTACTGATTTTTGCTGGCTTTTTCACATTAGAGAGATAAATGCCCTTATTATTGAATGCATTAATTTAATTCTTAAAATCTATTGTTTTTTTACCTTCCTTGCAAATATAGTAAACACAAAACCTTTTCAGAAATGAATAACTAACATATTTCAATTCTTTCATTATTATTTTAATGTAACTATAAAAGAACATTTTAAAACAATAAAAAAATCTCACAATGTTTAAATACTGCAGTATGTGTTTACCTGCAACAAACTCAGTTCCGGCTAACTCTGCTGTGGCCAGAAACTCATCCATGGAGCTCTGTTCTGTGACAGATTGCAAGTTGAGTCGACCCCAATCATAGCCATCATTAAGTTCGCTTGTATGGAGCTGCAAGGATAAGACAATGTAGATATTATCATCCACAGGTTAATGGCCAAAAACAAACAAAACACACAGGTGTTCATCAAAGCCTTGATTGCAAACAATGAATCATGGGTAAGAGAATCAGGAAAGTAATTTGCTTTCAACACAAATAATTCCAATAAATAATCCTTATTCTCTCTATACAAAATCTTTGTATAGTGAACACAATCCTAAAGTTCTTTACTTGTACAAAGCTATAATAAAATTGCTTATATTTTTTTTTTTTCCGTGAGAAGCCAGGCAGTTTAAATTGACTTTCTCAGACACAAACAGTAAATCAGAGTTGGGGACTAAATAAATAATCTTTACATTTAGAGCAAATTTTGTTATTCAACATGCCACACTGCCTGCCTGACATCTAAAAAACTAAACATTCCTGTGGATTATTTAAACCTTTGTGGCAATGTGTGTGAAATTTAAACTCTATCAAAAAGGATTAATTAAAAACAGAAAGTCATATTTTAATCAACATGCCAGAATTTTTTTCAGCGATTGGCTTTGCTCCATTTTGGTCTTTATGTCAGCCATAAAAAACACAATTTTCCATTTAGAATGAATTTTATATAACTTTATATTTGTTGCTTGTAAAAGATAACATGTCTATCTGCAGCCTAAATGCTAGTGTATTGATTTAATTTTAAAAGAGAATGCATGTCACATTAAACTTTTGTTTGAGAAATTAAGGTAACAAAATATGTACTCCTTATTTAAACTACAAGAGACTTTTGTAAAGTCTTGTAAAGGCAAAATTCATACCCTCCCACAGAACAGGTTGGGATCGAGATATTTTAAAGGATGTAAAGCATACCTTCATATTGACAATTATTAAAACTGTGCTAGAACATAGGCAACATTTCAGTGTATCGCTGTCTAAAAATGTCATTGACTGAATAATGTTCATTTGCAAAATTCCTCTAAAATAGACAAATTTAACTAGCGTATTTCCTCTTACCTAAATGCTGAAATGGAAGGAAGTAAATTTCAAGAATATTAATGTGTTGAAAAAGACTGCTTCATCCTCCTGGAGTGTCCCATATCTACCAATTAAAAAGCACACTTGCTTGGGTCAGGCAAAATTGACACAGGAGTCCCCTCTTGTGCCAGCTTGAGGAAACACAAATGACCAAATGCGATTTTACCATTTTCCAGTACAGGACTTGGATGCTCAAGTCGAGCCAGTCAAAGCGGTCATATAGTTTATAACGGGACTCATTCT
This sequence comes from Polypterus bichir lapradei, assembly GCA_026402145.1. Taxonomy (NCBI): domain Eukaryota; kingdom Metazoa; phylum Chordata; class Cladistia; order Polypteriformes; family Polypteridae; genus Polypterus; species Polypterus bichir. The sequence continues at coordinate 103,546,300 of JANRMT010062813.1, read as the reverse complement.
TGTTGTTAACATGTGAAAAAAACAGTTTTACCTGTTACAGTGTCTTAATTTTCGTAGTTCGTCTGTTGACGCTTATTTTTACCAGTATACTGACGCTCAAAAATGTAAATCTAACTTACAGATTAAAACTGAAAACCCTCCTTTCTTACACATGTATAAAAATTCCCCTACGTGATTTAATCCTCAAGACTGGCCGTTAAACACCATAGTTTATCCCGAGACTACCAGTGAATTCAACGTATTACCCACCTGGGCAAAATTCACATGCAATTTTTTTTTTTTTTTGTTTAAGTCAGTGATGGAGCTTACAGTTTTTCTCAAATGCTAAAACACAAAAGCCAATCCTCTAAACCAAATGACCAGTTGTCTAAACACATTTACTAAATCTAGCCATCATTTTCCAATATCATAAACACATTTCACATGAAGACACAATTCACAAAACACAATCCTCCGTTCTCATTAATCTAAACACATTTTTCCTTGCTAAAACACAAGTTGCAAAAGAACTCTGCTCATATTCTCAAATGAAAGCTCATGTGATGCAAAATGCTTGCTACAGTCAACAATATTTGAACACAATGAACACACCTGGCGTCATTCATTACACACAACGACTCAAAATTGAAGACACTTGTTGCTAATGCTGTGACCACATGTATAAAAGCAAGTTCAGAGTGCACAGTTTGCTGAAGATTCCAAACAAACACAATGGATGAAGGCAGAGTCAGGGGAAGAGGAATTTGAGTCAGAGGAGGGAGAAGAGCTGGCCATGGAAGAACAGCAGCAGGCCAACGAGGAAGAGGAGTTCAAATCAGAGGAGGAAGAGGAGCAGGCCAACGAGGAAGAGGAGTTCAAATCAGAGGAGGAAGAGGAGCAGGCCAATGAGGAAGAGGAGTTCAAATCAGAGGAGGAAGAGGAGCAGGCCAACGAGGAAGAGGAGGAGGCCAACAAGGGAGAGGAGGAGGTCCAGGAGGGAGAGGAGGAGGTCCAGGAGGGAGAGCAAGACAACCTTGCACCATCATTACGGACGAGATGCGAGCAACAGTCATTGACCATGTTATTGTCCATGGCATGACAATGGCTGAAGCAGGACTAAGAGTCCGTCCAAACCTGAGTAGGTTCACCGTGGCCACCATTATCAGGGCATTCAGACAACACAACAGGTATTGTACTCTATTGCTTTCTTTGTCACAATACAGTTTTACAAGCCTGTGAAAGTAGTCTATTGGTTTCAAATCAGTTGTTATTGTAAAACATGTTAATTGACAACACATGTTTCTTTCTTTAGAGTTGAAAGAATGCCACATAGAGGTGGGAGGGTTGCCATATTTACAGCGGCACAAGAAACCCTCATTGTGGATATGGTTCGTGAGAACAACCTCATCAGACTCTGGGAGATCAGAGACAAAGTCATTGCCGATAATGTCAACTTTGAGAGCATTGATGATGTCAGCTTGGCCACAATAGACCGAGTTCTCCGGCGCCAAAAGATGCAGATGAAACAGGTCTATAGGGTTCCCTTTGAGCGCAACTCTGCGCGACACAAAGACCTACGTTATGAGTATGTGCAAGTAAGTATACATCCATGTTCACAGTACGGTTAGTGGACATACTGTGTTGCTCAGTGGCCTACATTACTTCTGGACTACTGTGCTACCTGATTGACTGTTGTTCTGAACACCTGTGCACTTTCACATTTTCACAGAGGATATTACAGTTGGACGTGATGGCCAGACCTCATGAATACCTCTTCCTGGATGAGGCTGGCTTCAACCTGCAGAAACGAAGGCAAACAGGCCGTAACACCATTGGCCAAAGAGCCATCACTGAGGTTCCTGGCCAACGGGGGGGTAATATTACTCTTTGTGCGGCCATGGGTTCGGAGGGGCTTGTCCACCGGCATGCTATCCTTGGGTCTTACAACACCCAACGTCTCCTCACCTTCCTAGAGGAGCTAAAAGACATCCTCCTGGACCGCCAACAACACCATCCTGGGCCCGCACATCACATTTATGTGATCATTTGGGACAATGTCCACTTCCACAGAACAAACCAAATCAAAGAGTGGTTCACCACCAACAGTAACCACTTTTTAAACATCTGTCTGCCACCCTACTCCCCTTTCCTGAACCCTATAGAGGAGTTCTCATCGTGGAGATGGAAGGTTTGACACACAACCATACACTAGAGAGAACCTCCTAAGGGCAATGGAGCTGGCCTGTGTTGACATCCCAGTGGAGGCGTTCCAAGGATGGATTCGCCATTCCAGGGCGTTTTTCCCGTGGTGCCTGGCAAGAGACAATATAGCCTGCGATGTGAATGAGGTGATGTGGCCTGATGCAGCTCAGCGACATGATGCCGCACAGTGATTGTGGTGTGAATAAAGTAAATAAAAAAAACTTCACACCCTGATCATGTTTTCAAGAGTACTGTTGTGTGATAGAATAGAGTCTGTTTTTGCATTGAGTTGTGTTACAGTAGTGTACATGCAGAATTTTCTATAGATGTATACTCTTCATATGAAACTCACAAATCTAAATGCCTAATCCTCTGCAGAGATCTAAGAAGATCCGTTACTGTAAAGTTTCTAAAAATATGCATTGGCAGTTATGAAACAAAGAACCTTCTCACAAATTGAGCATTGTGTTTTCAATTGTTTTGCTGTAGTGTGTAATGATGTGTATAGTGTTTACATTTTTGAAAGCTTCGAGCTGCTCTTTTGGTGTGAAAGTTTGAGTTTTGAAGTGAGAAGGTGTGGTTGTGTTTATGTAGCTTTAGAAAAGGGTGTTGTGTTTAGACATTGGGGAACATGGAGGAAACGTTTGTGAAATGTGTTTTAGCATTTGAGAAAAACTGTAATAACACAGATCAATTCACAAGTTTAAAAAAGTCGTATTTTTCTGTTGCCATAGAGCTGTGGGAGTAACCAGCGACTTTCTGCCTCGTTTAGTTTGAGAATAACTGCATGTTTTAGCATGTGAATCCTTACTTTTAAGAACACACTACGTGTGTGTGTGTGTGTGTGTGTGTGTGTGTGTGTGCGCGCAAACGTTTAAAGATGACCATTACCCAATTCTGTATTATCATGGTCTTCTAGACTGAGACAATAGAAACAACAAATATTTACGTAATATTCTTATTTTAGATTGATCCTTTACAGGTATACTTTAAAAAACGTACTATTCGTTTTCTGCTTAAGTTTGGAATGTTAGAATTGTTAAATTAAAAATACACATCCTACTTTTGCTTGTGCAGTTAACATCTGTGTACACCTCGGCACATGTGTTATTATTATTCTCTTTTTATTCTTTTTACTATAAATGTACTGTATTTTCTTAATAATTGTAAGTCACCTGCAAGACAGCACTACTGTAAATTGTTTTTGTGAATGGTGTTAGTATTAAAAAGTCACCTCACCCAGGATCCCGTCTTCCGGTGACTCGAGCTTGTCAGATTCTTGTGCTTTACCAGCGTTCTGCCTAAAGCGCTACCTCCACCGGAACTTTTCTTTTTCCCCATTTCTTATATCAGTTCTTAATTTTGTTTCGTTACCCAGTCCAAAACTTAACGTGGAGAGCACGAGACTTGAATTCTGTGCAAGGAGCGGAAATGACTAAGAACGTACCAATTTTATTGAACTACAGGGGGACTTTATTTCTCTATGTATATTTTAATCTGCACGTCACATGCGTAGAAACTATATTTGATTTTTTATTATTAAATTTGTATATGTGAGCAATTTACTAATTTATATTAACATATATAGGAAGATTGATTGATTGATTAGTAAAATATTAATAATACCACCTCCATCAGCTGTCTATAGTGGTACACCCTGGTGCGTCCTTTAAATGCGTCTGTCTAGATAAAACAATATGAACGTTTTCTTATTACGTCTGCAGGGTCTGTTGAGCAAATAGAGATGTACAGTATATATAAAGGGGTTAAACTAAACCTACATTTTCTTTCTGTGGCACGAGTTTAACTACATAAAGAATTGTAGAAAATAAAATGATTTTAATTATTTGTTCAGGTGCTTCGGATTCTTTAGAAATGAGGAAATCTGGACAGGATTATTTACACATGCAGGGTTTCTGTCCCACCCTGGTTATTTTTTAAAGAACGTGTTTACTTTAAGCATGTAAGTGATAACGGTGAAAAAAATGTTTTATACTTAACTATATCTGAAATATGTATTATAATTGTGAGCATATATATTTATTTTTTGTAATATCCCCAAGTTTGTGGGTGGGTAGTTTTGCCTAGGTCATCAGAGCTGTAACTTTGTATATTATAACATAGAGCAGATCTCCAGAGGTTTATTTTCTCCAACAGTTTATTAAACTGTGCTGGTTTTCCTTTATTCCACGGTCAACTGGCCATAACTAATTCGTTTAATTAAGTTAATAGGACTTTATATTATCATGATTTGTTTCTGTTGTTCATTGATAGTTGTTCGATTTTATTGTTTGTTTAACGCAAGTAATTTCAATATGTATTATTTTAGCCCTGTGCGTTTGTGATCCACGGTTGGTGTGTTTCTAGTTTTTCAAGATAATAGCTGGACTTTGAGAGTTGGTAGTATCATACTGTTTGCTGGAGCTTACTTCAACTCCTTGTAAAATGTGTTCGGCGATGTTCATGCAAAGGAAACAGACATTTTGAGGTAAGGTAATTTGTACTCACTAATCATGACACCGTTGTGTAGTTAATGTAAATGAGCATTTCATTGTAGTTTACATAACAAAATGACCCCATAAACCTATATTTTAGATGAAAAGAACAGTGTAAAATTGTAATTGAATGGTTTTATATAATTTGTATTAAAAGGTGTTTTATTTTGAGAATAGGAAAGAAATAGCAGCTGAGATCAGATTTTTTTCGTTTCTGTCACTTTTGCATTTGATCAAATGTTTAATACCTGCCTCTACAGCAGATGGCAGTGTTTACGCTTGCTGATAGCAACACAGTATCCAGCATGACCTCGTGGAAAGGAGAGTTTTAAGAAACCCTGATATTGTCAGATGTACTTCTCGGGTTACAACCTTGTACATAGAGTTATGAGTTATTCATGCTTTTGATGGGTGTTCAGCTTATTTTTATACAAGTTATCAAACATGCACAGAGCGGCTACAGTTCATAATCCAAAAAAAATCGGTTAATATTAGGAGTTTTCATGTTATTCAGAGTTTGCATCTTTTTCCAGCTACATTAAATGGTGAAGTTTTTATAATTTCTACATTCAGACTAAAGCAGTGGTCTCAAACACGCGGCCTCTGAGGCAATTATCTGTGGCTTTACTTGAACTGGCAAAATCTACCACTAAAATCCATTTTACTTTGCAGCATTTTCCTAACAATACTGTATCTATGGAGGAATCTTAAGTTCTCTCTCTGAAATACATAATATCTTCGGCAGAATCCATTTAATCGGCAGTAGTAAGCATTTTTCTAATTAATTCGTGTGCTATCGATTCACCAATCAGTAACTAGAGGGCGTGTTAGAGCCCACCCTCTCAACTTTGACGAGTGAAAGTGACAGTTTTATTTCAAGTCGTATTTCATGATGGTTTGGAGGAATGTTACGGACAAAATTAAATAAATAAGCAACAAAAAACATTTTGTGACACATTTATTTATTTATGCTCTCATTTCATGACATTTATTTATTTAGGCACTCATTTCATGACACATTTATTTATTTATACTCAAATTTCACAGTACTTTTATTTATTTGCACATTTATTTATTTAATTTTGTCCGAAATATTCCTCCATATTTATCTAGTCCGACGATCAGAATTAAAATACTATTCTTCTTACTTAACTCCGCATTCGGTGTTGCTACTTTTACTTCCAGTAACGTCAGTTAAACCTAAACAGTTGACGTAAATAGTGTTTGCAAATTACTTTGTATAGTTCTTGTTGTTGTTTGTATGCATCAATGTTGATTAAAGTCATTAATGTCGTCTTCGCCATTGAAAAAGCGCAAGACTGCTGACGAAAAACGAATATTCCAGGATAAATTGGAAAATTTATACATTGTCATGGAGGTTGGAGACAGAGCCCAGTGTGGTGTTTGTTTGCAGTTTATCTTGGTGTTTAAGGAGTATACTGTGCGTCGACATTACAGTACACAGCATCAAGAACAGTATGGTACATTGTCTGGCAAACTGTGCGAGGAAAAGGTTCAGTAACTGAAAGCATCAATTACAAAACAGCAAAACTTTTTCTCGAATGTTATTAAGTCAAGATTCTATAAAAGCAAGTTTTGTCCTCTGTAATATGATGGCAACATCTTAGCGGCCGTTTACTGAAGGCCAATTCATAAAAGATTGTTTCATAAAGGCATGTGAAATTATTTGTCTGGATAAAAAGAAAAAGTTTAAAGGCATAAGTGTATCCACAAATACTTTTGCAAGCAGAATTACTGAATGAGCTAGTAACATTCATCAGCAACTGAATACAGCAGCACAAGGTTTTGAAGCATATTCCATAGCGCTTGACGAGAGTATTGGCGTAACAGGTACTGCATACTATGCTGTGTTCATTCGTGGGGTTGATGAAAACCTAAACGTAACCGAAGAATTATTAGATTTATTACCTATGAAAGGCACGACGACTGGTCGTGACATTTTTCAAGAATTGGCTGCATTAACAGAGCAGGGGCCTCATGTATAACACCGTGCATAGAATTCGCACTATAACATGATGTAAGCACAAAAGCCGAAATGTGCTTACGCACAGAAAAATCCAGATGCAGGAATCTGTGCGTACTCCAACTTCCGCATTCTTCCGCTACATAAATCCCGGTCAGCGTGAAAACTAAGGGCCGATTTATACTTCACACTCAGAGCGCGTACGCGCCCGCATCATGGCTGCCACGCGTTCCCAACGTTCATTTCACGCGTCCTCTGAGCAGGTCCTCAAAAATTAGCGCGACACGTGCGCGAGTTGCAGTACCAGCAAAAAGTCGGGGGGCGCAGTGTGCTAAAAATCGGAACGTGACGTCAGTGTCTCTGTTTACTATCTACATGTGACAGAAAGCCTCTTTGCAGATCCTACGGGATGAATGCTTCGGTGTGGTGAAGCAAAATGCCGACATACAGATGCATTCGTGGTGCTTTTATATTCAAGCGTCGCATATTCCCGATTGTAATGACACGATACATTTTAAAAGTCTCACATACCATCTTTTGTGCTTTTTTTTTTTTTTTTTTTTTGCAACTTAACAACAGCAACATAACGTATAGCACTGTATTTGAGCCACTAAGAAAAATTAAAGGAAATGGTGAAAACGTGTATTTTGTGATTGAAGTGGAAATTTCGGCTTTAATCTCGAAATGTCCACTTTAACCTCGTAGTTTACTTTATCATTAATGCAGACCATCGTAAACGTCATCCCAGTTTTTAATCACTACGAGCTTCTTGGAAGCTGACAGCAGCGGAAAGCAGCAATAGATCACCACACAGAACAAATTAAATGTATGACTCTCTGCACATTTAGAATCTTTAGATTTGTACTTGATACCACTTTCATGATGAAATGCATTAAAGTGTGTATGTTACATTTTACATATAATTTCGTTTAAATAATGAATACTGTTAACAATTACACACGTGGGGGGAATAATTACACACGTGGGGGTGTCACGGTGGTGGAGTGATAGCACTGCTGTCTCGCAGGGAGTTATGCTGCTGGTATTTCCTGCTTGTATTCCACACTGTGCTCCGGTTTCCTTCCAAAGATATGCAGATTTGGGCATTTGGTGCCACTAAAATGACGCTAGTGTATGCAAGTGCTTGTATTCACCTTGCGATGAGTTGAAGCCTCGTCCAGGGATTATTTCTCACTCGTGCCCAATGCTTGCTGGAACGGACACATCCCTGGATTGATGGATTTAATCAATAAACATAATTTTCAGAGATATTGCGGTAAGATGTCATCAGAATTTAATGAGTATTCTAGGCAATTCACAACACAGAGAAGCCGAACATGTTCTCACCGTGATAATATCTCGCACTGCCACCTGGTGGATTCCTCCAGATTTACGTAAAGTACCCGCGCAAGTATGAACACTTCAACGCTTGCGTAGCTGGAGCGTCCGCTGCAGCATACGTCGCGTCGCGTGAAGTATAACTCCGGCCTAACGCTCGTGCACGTGCCTTCTGTCCCACCCCAGCTCCTCCTAGAATTACGCCTCTTTGAATATGAAAATCAATATAAATCGCCCTTAAGCTCAGCCTTCTGTGAAAAGACAATGGGAAAAGCACGGGGGAAAATATAAGAATTTCAGCGAATACCAAGTGGAGGCAAAGGAAAAACATACTATTTGTTTATTCATGACACAAGCGTTTAACTTTTGTCGAAATTTGCCGCTGCGTTTTTAGCTGTGTCTTTATTTTATCTTTCTGTTTTATATTCAATATATATTGGCGTGGCTGCCCCTGCAGTCCTTGCTTTTCTTTCTCCAAGTAACCGATTGCCACACAATCAGCTCAGTAATAGATGTTAAGCCATCTGTATGCTTAGAGTGCCGATTCTTCAAAACATTTAAGGAACATTGAAATATCTTCGTAGTACATATTTAATTATTCTATCCTTCACGCCAGTCCCAGTGAAGAATATAGATTATTTAAATGAAGTTAAAGTTTTATCTGTATAATATAGTAAACATATTTTGCTGCATTTCATCTTAAAAATGATATCATCATCATCATATGTAAATACGCGCTTTATAAAGTGGCTCAGGTTGTGTAATATTATAACTGTAGTGCAAGTTTACAGTGGGGTGATTGTACTTATAAGTACAAACAGTTCTACAAGGAGCAATTTATTAAGTGCGCTTAAAGTTCTTGGGATGAAACTATTTCTGAACTGCAAGGTCCGTACAGGAAAGGCTTTGAAACGTTTTGTCGTGGCTGAGACAGCGTGTTCTTGATACTGTATACGACTATATGGCGACTGCTCTAAGACTACAAGGGAAGCTCCACTTCCTCTACTCTGTCAGTAAATAAATTCTCATATATGGACTGTCGTATTTATATTGGTTTTAATAAAAGTGCGCAGAACACGTTCAACTTCATGACTAGCTCGTTCAGAATCAGGTATTTATTGTAGTTTGTTTGACGCGATTTTCTTGTCATACATTTCCGTGCAGCACAGCACGTTAAACCCTCCTGAAGCCCAGCTTCACTGGAGCTCTATGGGCAAGCACAGAGGAGCTTTTTTCACTGCAGAAAAGCTGGACGGTAATTGGATAAATGCACCAAAATCGTCACTTCCAGGGAAGCTCAGCTTCTCTGGGAGTGAATGGAGTAGTGGGCGGGAAGGACGCTGGGCTGCTGCATGATGATTGGAGGAGCTGTTTAAAGGGCGGAACCCCTTTTTTGATTGACATCATGTCTTAAGTATACATCAGCACTACAGAGATTCGAGTTCAGTCCCATGCGGATTTGCTGGTGAAGTCGTACGACAAACTGCTGCACTCTGTATTGTTTGCTGGTGATATAAACCATTTTTGTTTGTACAAATCATTCTTTAAATAATAAAAAAAAAAAACATACTATAGCGTTCTTGACTTTGCTCCTTGTTTCAGCATTGTAAAGTTAGTTCGTTCATATAATTAAAGTAGCTCATGGAAGGGGAAACTAGCAAGCTGTGCATAATGGCAGACGGTGCTAATATTGTTGACCTGCTTTTGGCAAAACCATTTAGTAGTCTTCCTTACGAGGAGAGACTCAGAATTAAATGGCAGGGCAGACCAACTCCCAAGATTGATCTGGTGCAAAAATCAGGAAAAAATAACAGGTCTTTTCAGCTCTCCTGGTATGACAAAGTGAACTGGCTGACTGGAAGTGCTGTGACAAAGAAAATGTACTGTTGGCCATGCCTTTTGACGAAACCTTCTCAGGGAATGGGATGTGTTTGGTCAAACATGGGTTTTGGGGATCTGGGTAACTTTGACAGGGCATACAAAAGGCATGAAAAGTGCAAAGAACATGTGAGTACATATGCAAGGTTAAGTTGTCTGGGCAGGGTCAGGATTGAACATGCAATCAATGAAGGTCTTCGCATTCAGGTGGCAAAACGTAATGAAACAGTAAAAAAAAATAGGGCCTTCCTAAACCATCTAATTGATGTGACTTCCTTGCTTGGCCGTCAGGAGCTGGCATTCAGGGGGCATGATGAGAGTAGTGAATCCGCAAATAAGGGGAATTACAGGGAATTTACAGAAACATTAGCTAAATATGACTCTGTCTTGACCACACAATTTCAGTCATCAGCTGTGTTTTCTGGTATGTCCTACTCAATCCAAAATGACTTGATCTCTGCTCTCACAGCAACTGTTTCTGATAATATAAAAGGTGAAATTCAGATTGCTCCTTTTTTTGCATGGCAGGTGAATGAAGCAACTGACATATCTTGCCATGCCCAACTGTCTGTCATTGTTAGATATGTGGATAGTGCAGGTAAAATTCAAGAGTGCTTCATTGGATTTTTGGATGTGTCAGGGGGTCGAGAAGCTCAGTCTGTGTTTGAAGTTTTAAACGAGAACATGCAGGGCTACAGTTTTAGAGAAAAACTTGTGGCACAAACCTACAATGGGGCTGCTGTCTTTGCTTCATCTCTCAATGGTCTACAGGCCAAAGTTAAAGTAATAGCCCCTAGTGCAGTGTTTGTGCATTGCTATGCACACAGACTGAACCCGGTGTTGTCCCAGGGTGCTAAATGCTTGCCTGAGTCAAGAATATTTTTTGCATCTCTCTCTGGGTTCACCACATTTTTTTCAAAGTCCACAAAAAGGATGTCTTTTCTTGAGTCTGCAGGGTCTTCAAGGTTGCCCAGAATCACTCCTACTCGATTGAATTTCACATCACGGATAGTGAGTACTGTGGCAAACAATTACGATGGCCTCCTGCAGACTTTTGACAAGATTACCCAGGATGAGAGCATGGATGATGACACATTAGATGCTGCCAAAGGCTTCATAATTAAACTGGAGGATTTTGAGTTTGTGTTCATTTTGTACACATATGAACAAATATTCTCTGAGACAGATGTTGTCTTTGATATTGTCCAGCAAAGGGCTATGGATGTTCTTTACTGCAAAAAAGAATTGGGTCTCTCCTTGCTTTTGTCAAGGAGAAGAGGTCAGAGGAGGCTTATCAAGCAGTTTATGCAAAAGCAGCAAATCTCACATCAGACCCTCGAGATGAACCTATTAGAAAGCGTCGTCTGTCACAATTACAGGATCCCCAGGACCGCTACAAAAATTTGTACATGGCCATCCTAGACAATCTCATGGAGCAGATTTCTCAGCGTTTTTCAAATTTGGAAAGCATGAGCTTCTTAGAATTAGTCAATCCAGGGAAATTTGATGAAATGAGACAAGTGCTTCCAGAGGAGGCATTTGAAAATGTGCTGAAAAGTTATGGCCGTTTCTTTGACTCAGGGAGACTGAGATCTGAACTTCAAGTACTATATTCAGATCACGACTTACAGAAGAGCAGGGGTAAGCTGTGTGATTTCTTGGTGTTTTTTAAAGACATGGAGTTGGATAGTGCAATGCCTCAGCTATACAAGCTGTTGTCGTTAGTGGCAACAATTGGCGCTACATCAGCAGGTGTAGAGAGGAGCTTCTCCTGTTTAAAACGGGTCAAGTCATACACCCGCAACACGATGGGCCAAGATCGTTTGAGCAACCTTGCTCTCCTGGCCATTGAGAGGAAACTGGTTAAGTCCCTGGAAAAGATGGCCAATTGGTATGACAGGGTCACAGACCATTTTCTGCAAAAGGAACGCGGGGCAGAATTTACGTACAAATAACATAATGAATTTTATGATGAAGGCCTAATATGAGCTTCCCCTGTTTCAAAAGCTAGCAGCCGCCACTGGTATACCGATAATTCTCTTTCCGATCAGCTGCTGGTTTGATTTCCAACTCAGATACAATGATATAAATACTCCGAGTGGTGCAGTGAGAGTAATATGGAAGAAGATGATCCACTGTGGCAACTCCTAACTGGAGCAGCTGAAAGAAGAAAAAGAAGAAGGTGCAGTGAGAGTAACAACGCTAAAGCAGTTATGGTATTTGGAATACTATGGCTATTCCCTGGACCATTACATCTGATTGTAATTAACTTGTAACAATATATTACACTAATAAACAATATGCGGTTAGTTTCAGTGTATTTATAAAGCCGCGTCAGGAAAATAAAAGAGTAACCACACAGGAACAGTAGCACTGCTTTGACACTGGGTGCCGCCAGTCTGCAAAACCGAGCGGAGAACTTGCGTACAACAAGATATGAGGTACCATAGAAAAGTGCGTGGCTTTACGCCAAATGTAGGTTTTACACATCACGATTTGAACGTGGAAAAGTTCTTACGCAACATTTCTATGCGTATGCACCGTTTATACATGAGGCCCCAGGACTGCAATAGGATAAACTCGTGTCCATGGCAATTTGACGGTGCACCAGCAATGTGTTCTTAAAATGCTGGTGTGGGATTATTGGAAGCAAAACGAAACCAGCTTTCATTGTTTTGTCTTTTTACTGCTGTGCACTGCATTCTGCATCAGGAAGCACAGTGTGGCAAAAGTCTACAAATGAAAGAAGTTAGGGACGTTGTTACAACGGTTAGTTTTATATGAGCAAGAGGTCTCAACAACAGGCAGTTCACTTCATTCTTATTGGATATGGAGAGTTGCTGTATTATACCGAAGTCAGATGGTTGAGTTGGGGAAATGTATTGAAGAGATTTTTTTATGGCATTGAAAGCAGGCCCGGTTCTAGAGGAGAAGCCGCCATCATGCCATTTAATTTCAGCCGCCCCCTCACCCTATATAATACCTTCACTCGTTTTCTAAACCAGTGTACAGTAATCCCTCCTCGATTGCGGGGGTTGCGTTCCAGAACCCCCCGCTATAGGTGAAAATCCACGAAGTAGAAACCATATATTTGTATGGTTATTTTTATATATTTTAAGCCCTTATAAACTCTCCCACACTGTTCGTAAACATTTCCCGCACAGTTATACAGCATAAACCCTTTGTATTCTCTTAGATATTAGGTAAGATTCGTTGAAATTATGTATGTAAACTCACTGTTTATATACAGTAAAACCTAAATATTATTTTAAAGATATCGAGCGTCTCTGATATCACATATGTTACAGCTATTACGATAGACAGGCCACCAGCAATAAATGCGTACAATGCAGGAAAAATTGTATACAGTAAATGTGTGTACAGTGACACTAAACGTACGTACATGTACTAAGTACTGTAAGTAGAAAAAAAATTAATTATGGTTACTCACCAACAATGACACGATGAGTTTAGTTTTACTGCACAACAAAGGAGACTCTTCAGGCGACTGTGTAGCACTGCCGTTGTTCTTCTTCCGGCAGTCTTCAATACAAATCCCTAAAGCAGAATCCATCCAGACTGCTGCCTTATTACATCCACTTACAACTCGTTTTGCGCCCTGGTTAAAAGGACACTGCGGCCGTAGATCTTATATTCTTTTCCTACTTTTTAAACAAAAAGAATCGTAGCCTCATTGATGCTGTAATGGTGTCCTACAGCGGTGTAGGTTTTCCCTTCCTTCAACATATCCAAAACTTTTACTTTTTCGGCATTTGTTAACATCTTCTGTTCTTGGGCACGGCCCCTGAAGCAGTAGCAGGAGCAGATCGTTTTGGAGCCATAATGAAGGGCTTGACTATGCACAAAGACAAACACAAAAGAGCACAAAAATTAACTCTTTACACAGCGAAACATGTTGATGCTGAATGAGCGAGACGAGACTTCCTGGTTAAATCCGCGGAATCGAATTCGCCGCTCCGTCGCTGAGCCAATCAGCACACAGGAACTTAACTGCGTGCTCTGATTGGTTAGCTTCTCAGCCATCCGCCAATAGCGTCCCTTGTATGAAATCAACTGGGCAAACCAACTGATGAAGCATGTACCAGAAGTTAAAAGACCCATTGTCCGCAGAACCCGCGAAGCAGCAAAAAATCAGCGTTATATATTTAGATATGCTTACATATAAAATCCGTGATAGAGTGAAGCCGCGAAAGTCAAAGCGCAATACAGCGAGGGATTACTGTATTTATAATGAAAAATTTTCGCAATTTCCTTAATGTCAAAAAAAAATTCTTCATTTTTAGAAGAAGAAGAAGAAATCTTGACTTATGCACTTAACGAATCGGCCACAAGTTTAATTAATTCATCAGTAAAATTCCGATTAACACTACAAAAACTTTTGGTTGCTGTTCTGTGTACTTGAGCTGCCACAATTCACGTGTTGTGACTTGCCCGTTTTTCTTTGAAGCAAATTACTGACATTCGATGGGAAAAGACGAGCCCGCGCTGAGCCTGCATTTTGTTCTATGTTCGGCCGCCTTCGTGCATGCACCCTTTGCACGACCAGCAGAACCGGGCCTGATTGAAAGATAAAGACGTTTGCCAACTTTCCGATCAGTCTTTGCGTTTCTTATAGATGTCACGGAACATCTCAACGTATCTGGAAAACATTTGGGGTTAAATTGCTTAGAGATCTTTATATAGACAACATTTTGCATCCTATGAACAATTACATTCCAAATTTAACTTTCCAGCAACACATTTCTTTCACTATCTTCAAATTAGAAACTTTGTTAAACAGAACCTGCCCGATTTCCCTCATTTCGCACTCCTATCAGAAAAGGAGTGGAAGGTAGCAATGCAGAGAATTCACTCGAGCTCCATATGTGCAAAGCATGCAATTAGTCAACGCAAAATTATATATCCAGCACATCTGTCTCGCTTAAAAGTTTCTAAAATGCTTCCAGGGCAAGATCCAACCTGCAAACGCTGCAATCAAGTCCCAGCCTCACTGGGTCACATGTTTTGGGCCTGCACCAAATTAGCATCATTCTGGACAAACATTTTTAAGTGCCTTTCAGACAGCCTTGGTGTCACAATCCCTCCTAACCCATTAACAGCTGTGTTTGGTGTTTTTCCAGATGGGCTTAAAGCGGAAAAGGACAAACAAACTGTGATTGCCTTCACTACACTATTGGCACACAGACTTATTTTGCTAAACTGGAAGAATCCTAACTCTCCTTTTTTAAATCAGTGGGTAACTGATGTTTTATATTGTTTGAAATTGGAAATCAAATTCTCAGTTAGAGGATATGTGCAGAACTTTTTCAAAACCTGGCAGGATCTAATCAATAATATTTTAGAATAAACTCTTAAAGCACTGAGGAAGTAGGTTCTCTTCCCATATCTTTTTCTTCTCCATTTATCTTTATCCACCTGTCTCATCAATTTATGTATTTTTTCAAGCTTTAAGTTTTACTCCGTTGACCATGCTCTCTTTCTCAGGGTTGGGGTTGGTTTGTTTTCAATCCTATTTTTTGTAAAAATTGATCTATCTTTTGGAATGATTACAATAAGATCAATAAAATAAAAATAAAAAAAGATATCACGGAACACCTCAACGCACTTAACTTGAGGCCCCAGGGTCCAAAGCAGGTGATTACAATGAAGAACGACAGGCAGTTTGGCTCATTTCTCAGCTATGTAGTTGTTGGTACGCATCGAACCAGAAGGTCTGAAATATTACTCAGATATAATTTCTTAATTACTTGAAGAGTTTGATCGACGTTTTGAGGAGTTCAGGGTGCTTGAACCTCAATTTGCACTCTTTGCAACTCCATTTGGGGTGAATGTTGCTTGCGTTTCAAAAGATTTACAGATGGAGATTGTGGACTAAATGAGCATATGCATGCAACATTGCGATTGTCTGACGCGCATGACATCAAGCCCAATCTTGCCATTCTTGTGTCTGCCAAACACTGCCAACTGAGCAGTCAGACTGCATTTAATGACATTTGAACTGGAAAACTGGATTTTATAATAAGCACTTTGAGTAAACTCGTAAACCTAGCTGTAGTATTGTAGTTCAAATAATTGGTTAAAAGTAATACTGCATTGTATTTGTGTCATTTAGAAATGAATGCGACCTATGTGCGGTCCATAAGTATAAATGTGAGCACAACCATGTTCACCTAGAACTTGCTGAAAGACAAGTTACCACCCCTCTTGACGTGTTCTTTATTGGTCCCGCATTAGTCAGCCCTCTAAGAAGAATC
The DNA here is from genome assembly GCA_026402145.1 of Polypterus bichir lapradei. Classification (NCBI taxonomy): domain Eukaryota; kingdom Metazoa; phylum Chordata; class Cladistia; order Polypteriformes; family Polypteridae; genus Polypterus; species Polypterus bichir. The sequence goes on along the minus strand of JANRMT010062813.1, from coordinate 103,530,149 downwards.
AGAGGGGTTTCTCAGTGCCTTTATGTTTTGGTGCAGTTGTATTCTTTGCAATCAAAAATGTTGAGTTTTTTTTTTTTTAATTTGGGTTTTAAGCTGAAAAGTGGAACTTGCCTTTACAGCCAAAAAGATCCTGATTAATCAAAGAAGCAACCCACTCTTTTCCTTCCGTAGCACTTGTCACTGACTCATTTGTTTGGACACAAAGGTTAGCTCTAATTTTTACTGTTTGAATTTCCTCAGGAAGGTGCAGTTAAGTGCAGTAGGAAAAGATCTTTCTAACCATATGTGCAGAGTGCACACAAGCACACTTCTGTGGCCAACAATAAACTTCAAATGGGAGCCGTTTGTTTAAGAGTTGCTAACCAGATGTTTCAAATGATCCATATCTTGGGAAATGAGCAAATAGCTGAGAAATACTTCAATTTTTGCAACAGCATTCAATGACACACAATATCTAAATAGTTTTTCCTGAAGCTCGGTTGTTACCTTAATCGGTTTCATTTCTTCCAGAGGGAATGTGGTTGGATGAAATCGACAAAGCCATGGCTGCTTCAGTATGCTTGTGTCTGTGTGTATTGGTGTTACAATGTACAAGAGTGTCAGATTTACTCAATTTCTCTAAAGGACAGTTCTGAGAATGTTGTTTTGTTAGGTTAAAGGGCAATTCATAATATTCTGTGAAATTCAACAAGTCCATTTAGCATTGAGATTGAGAGACATGGCCATTTGCACAATAGTTTTATTTTTGTTCACTCTTACTTATTAAGTTAATAATTTAATTAAATCATCACAACAGTGATTATAGGGTGAGGTAGTCCTTTCATCAGCACAGGTTAATAGTTACAATAATGCATTAACAGTTGATTTTTTTTCTATGTATGTAGCAGCAAGTTATTTTAACTAATTTTAAAGTGTTGTATGTTAGAAGTAGATTATTTTACAAGTGCATGGCTGGAAATCGCCCGTGGTATCCACATACGATTGACAATTGCATAGTTAAAAAAAATTAAGTCAGCACATTACCATAGGCTATAAATGTGCTTTTTTAAACATAGCAGTACAGGATTTTTTTATAGCTAAGGAACCAGCATGTACCAGCAAACACTCAAATTGCTAACTGCCTATGCTAAAATTATTCTGATGGAAAAGTAATACAATTTTCTGGAATGTGAAGTTTTAGCTTGTGAACTTTAACAAAAATGTTGTGAGTTTGATTTAAACCTTCCGACCAACAACACAGTATTGCAATTTGCTAAACCCAAAGAAAGCTTATTAGGTGCACCTTTATTCAACAAAGTTCAAGTGGAACAATGCCTAATCAAGTAATCATTAAAACTGCCTAAATTCAAAGCTTTGGTCATAGCAAGACCAACTACACTTAAGTTTTCTATGCATTCTATAGTTCCTTAAGTGTCTCAAGAAGCAATGGAGAGGGCTATATTATAGTTTTACTCCATTGTTCGGCTGCATTTTAAAAACAATAGTGCATATTTTGAGAACAACTGACCCAAACAATAAAACTGTTTTCATTTACCAAACAGCAAATACATACTGATTAATTGTATTCACATAATTCTTCATAAAGTGAACAAAATGATATGATTTTATCTAAAAAAATATACCAACAACTATTCACCACAGACTGTAAAAAGAAAAAAAAAACATCTTCTGGAGCAGTACATCTAATCAGAATTTAATAATAGCAATCATTTATTCTTGATTAAAAAAAAAAACAACTAAAGAATCAATCAACAGAACATTGAATAAACAGTAATGTTTATTAGGCCTACACCTTATTCTGCCTGTCATTTGCAGGCCATAGATTTTCATCTACAACACACCTAATATCATCCTTGCTAGACACCTTGGATAAAAACTCTTTGACGAGTCAAACCCCTGGCATGCTTCTGAATTGATGTCATCACACGATGCATCCATGGCCTCAATGAGTGTGTCCCACTCCTGAAATGCTGCACTATGATGGATTCTCATATTGCCCCATATAATGACAAAGTTTTCCAAATGTTGACTCATTTATTGCTTCTCCCACCATTAATTGTTCCACAAGCACATCAAGAAAAACTAGGATATGAGCTGCATTATAGGGTGTACGTATGACCCTATTTTGTCCTGTTGCTGTACACATTGTGATGTTTTTACAACGTTGTCCTGAAACATCTGTGCTGCTGGAAGGTAGGGCAGGTCACTGACTGAGACTATCCTATGGTCAGAGGGACAAGTAATAGTTAGAATATACCAATTCAATTCAGCTTGTGAGGGTTATAACAACCTCCCATAGAGTATGCACTAATATATAGGCAGACATTTAATATAACTTGAACAACTAGCAAATGGCTCGAACACATCTGGCCCCTAATTGTTTATCCTAAAGGCAGAAATCAATTACTACAATGTTACTTAGTAAGAGCCTTAACTATTCAAGAGTATTTATATAGGCTTTCATTTAAACTTAAATGTAAATGCACAATCACAATTAAACAAATTAAGCATGCAAAATTTAAGATTTAGTCTTATCAATTAATTGCTGTTTCTTGGAACAGGCACAGTTTGTTTACAGGTCTGTCCAGTGTGCTCATTTTGGTCTGCACACAAACTCTTCTGACTGCTCCTTTTGCAGCTGGCATTGTCTTGATAACGTGTCCCATTACCCAGGGGTTACGAGGTGCTGTACATGAGTACAATGTCACCTGATTCAGTTTCTTCTTTGTGTGAGCCATTTTTGACATTCTTGAAGTATTGGTAAATACTCTTATGTCCATCTTTTCCAAAACAAATCAGCAAGGTATTGTACTTGTTTGAAACATCTTTGGGTATACAGGTCATTTTTGGAAGAAAGTCCTGAGGTAATGCTGGGTTGTGTCTTGAGTAATAACATGTGATTGGGTGTCAGTGCCTCCAGGTCATTTGGGTCATCTGATACCTTTGTAAGGGGTCTGTTGTTGTTGATGGATTCAGCTTCTTGCATCATTATTTCGAGACTTTAATCATCTAGTGTTTGTTGGTTAAGTACTGAGTTTAGGACCTTTCTTATGCTTTTAATTTGTCTTCCCCACACAATGCATTGGTGGGAGGCCATCAGTAGGTAGGTAAGGTGTGGAAGGCACATGGTTTCAAACTTTTAGTATAGCTGCTGGAAGGTAGGTTACTAACTGAGACTAACGTAGGGGTCAGAGGGACAAGAAATAGTTAAAATATACCAATTCAGTTCAGCTTGTGGGGGGTTATTAGAACCTCCCATAGACTATGCACTAATATACAGTGCATCCGGAAAGTATTCACAGCGCATCACTTTTTCCACATTTTGGTATGTTACAGCCTTATTCCAAAATGGATTAAATTCAGTTTTTTCCTCAGAATTCTACACACAACACCCCATAATGACAACGTGAAAAAAGTTTACTTGAGGTTTTTGCAAATTTATTAAAAATAAAAAAACTGAGAAATCACATGTATATAAGTATTCACAGCCTTTGCTCAATACTTTGTCGATGCACCTTTGGCAGCAATTACAGCCTCAAGTCTTTTTGAATATGATGCCACAAGCTTGGCACACCTATCCTTGACCAGTTTCACCCATTCCTCTTTGCATCATCTCTCAAGCTTCATCAGGTTGGATGGGAAGCATCGGTGCACAGCCATTTTAAGATCTCTCCAGAGATGTTCAATCGGATTCAAGTCTGGGCTCTGGCTGGGCCACTCAAGGACATTCACAGAGTTGTCCTGAAGCCACTCCTTTGATATCTTGGTTGTGTGCTTAGGGTCGTTGTCCTGCTGAAAGATGAACCGTCGCCCCAGTCTGAGGTCAAGAGCGCTCTGGAGCAGGTTTTCATCCAGGATGTCTCTGTACATTGCTGCAGTCATCTTTCCCTTTATCCTGACTAGTCTCCCAGTTCCTGCCACTGAAACAAATCCCCACAGCATGATGCTGCCACCACCATGCTTCACTGTAGGGATGGTATTGACCTGGTGATGAGCGGTGCCTGGTTTCCTCCAAACGTGACGCCTGGCATTCACACCAAAGAGTTCAATCTTTGTCTCATCAGAACAGAGAATTTTGTTTCTCATGGTCTGAGAGTCCTTCAGGTGCCTTTTGGCAAACTCCAGGCGGGCTGCCATGTGCCTTTTACTAAGGAGTGGCTTCCGTCTGGCCACTCTACCATACAGGCCTGATTGGTGGATTGCTGCAGAGATGGTTGTCCTTCTGGAAGGTTCTCCTCTCTCCACAGAGGACCTCTGGAGCTCTGACAGAGTGACCATTGGGTTCTTGGTCACCTCCCTGACTAAGGCCCTTCTCCCCCGATCACTCAGTTTAGATAGCCGGCCAGCTCTAGGAAGAGTCCTGGTGGTTTCGAACTTCTTCCACTTACGGATGATGGAGGCCACTGTGCTCATTGGGACCTTTTCTGTAACCTTCCCCAGCTTTGTGCCTCAAGACAATCCTGTCTCGGAGGTGTACAGACAATTCCTTTGACTTCATTCTTGGTTTGTGCTCTGACATGAACTGTCAACTGTGGCACATTATATAGACAGGTGTGTGCCTTTCCAAATCATGTCCAATCAACTGAATTTACCACAGGTGGACTCCAATTATGCTGCTGAAACATCTCAAGGATGATCAGGGGAAACAGGATGCACCTGAGCTCAATTTTGAGCTTCATGGAAAAGGCTGTGAATACTTACAGTATTTACATGTGATTTCTCAGTTTTTTTATTTTTAATTAATTTGCAAAAACCTCAAGTAAGCTGTTTTCACGTTTTCATTATTGGGTGTTGTGTGTAGAATTCTGAGGAAAAAATGAATTTAATCAATTCTGGAATAAGGCTGTAACATAACAAAATGTGGAAAAAGTGATGCGCTGTGAATACTTTCCGGATGCACTGAATGTTCACCTTTCCAGGGTCTCCTCAACCTGCTCCCTACTATCGCTACAGATCACAATGTCATCAGCAAACATCATACTCCACGGGGACTCCTGTCTAATCTCGTCTGTCAGCCTGTCCATCACCATTGCAAATAAGAAAGGGCTCAGAGCTGATCCCTGATGTAATCCCACCTCCACGTTGAATGCATCCGTCGCTCCTACTGCAGACCTCACCACTGTCACACTTCCCTCGTACATATCCTGTACAACTCTTACGTACTTCTGTGCCACTCCCGACTTCCTCATACAATACCACAGCTCCTCTCGAGCTACCATGTCATATGCTTTCACCAGGTCCACAAAGATGCAATGCAACTCCTTCTGGGCTTCTCTAAACTTCTCCATCAACATCCTCAGAGCAAACATTGCATCTGTGGTGGTCTTTCTTGGCGTGAAACCATACTGCTGCTCACTAATCATCACCTCACTTCTTAACCTAGCTTCCACTACTTTTTCCCATAACTTCATGCTGTGGCTCATCAATTTTATTCCCCTGTAGTTACTGCAGTCCTGCACATCCCCCTTATTCGTAAATATCGGCACCAGTACACTACTTCTCCACTCCTCAGGCATCCTCTCACTTTCCAAGATTCCATTAAACAATCTGGTTAAAAGCTCCACTGCCATCTCTCCTAAACACCTCCATGCTTCCATAGGTATGTCATCTGGACCAACGGCCTTTCCATTTTTCATCCTCTTTATAGCTGTCCTTACTTCCTCCTTGATAATCCATTGCACTTCCTGATTCACTATCTCCACATCATCCAACCTCTTCTCTCTCTCGTTCTCTTCATTCATCAGCCTCTCAAAGTACTCTTTCCATCTGCTCAACACACTCTCCTCGCTTGTGAGTACATTTCCATCTTTATCCTTTATCACCCTAACCTGCTGCACATCTTTCCCAGCTCGGTCCCTGTCTAGGCAATCGGTACAGGTCCTTTTCTTCCTCCTTAGTGTCCAACCTCTCATACAACTCATCATACGCCTTTTCTTTAGCCTTCGCCACCTCTCTCTTCACCTTGCGCCTTATCTCCTTGTACTCTTGTCTACTTTCTGCATCTCTCTGACTATCCCACTTCTTCTTTGCCATCCTCTTCCTCTGTATACTCTCCTGTATTTCCTCATTCCACCAGCAGGTTTCCTTTTCCTCCTTCCTCTTTCCAGATGTCACACCAAGCAGACTTCTTGCTGTTACCCTTTCTACATCTGTTGTAGTTTCCCAGCTGTCTGGTAACTCTTCACTGCCACCCAGTGCCTGTCTCACCTCCTCCCTAAACTCAACCTTGCAGTCTTCCTTTTTCAACTTCCACCATTTGATCCTTGGCTCTGGCCTCACTCTCTTCCTCTTCTTGATCTCCAACGTCATCCTACAGACCACCATCCTATGCTGCTTAACTACACTTTCCCCTGCCACCACTTTGAAGTCTTCAGTCTCCTTCAGATCAACTCTTCTGCATAGGATGTAATCTACCTGTGTGCATCTTCCTCCACTTTTGTACGTCACCCTATGTTCCTCCATTTCTTAAAATACATATTCACCACAGCCATGTCCATCCGTTTGGCAAAATCCACTATCCTCTGACCTTCTTCATTCCTCTCCTTGACACCATACCTACCCATCACCTCCTCGTCTCCACTGTTCCCTTCACCAACATGCCCAATGAAATCCACTCCAATCACCACTTTCTGTCCCTTGGGTACACTGTTCATCACTTCATCCAACTTACTCCAAAAATCTTCTTTCTCACCCATTGCACACCCAACTTGCGGTGCATAAGCACTAACAACATTCATCATCACACCTCCAAGTTCCAGCTTCATAATCATTACTCTGCCTGACACTCTTTTCACCTTCAAAACACTCTTGACATACTGTTCCTTCAGAATAACTCCTACCCCATTTCTCCTCCCATCCACACCATGATAGAACAATTTGAATCCACCTCCAATCCACCTGGCCTTACTCCCCTTCCATTTAGTCTCTTGCACGCACAATATATCAGCCTTCCTTCTCTCCATCATATCTGCTAACTCTCACCCCTTACCAGTTATACTGCCAACATTCAAAGTTTCTACCCTCAGTTCCTCTCTCTTCACTTTCCTCCTCTCCTCCTTCCTCCGGATACGTCTTCCCCCTCTTCTTCCCCTTCTTCTTCTTCGGCCAACAGTAGCCTAATTTCCGCCAGCACTCTGTTGGCTAACAGTACTGGTGGTGGTCATTGTTAACCTGGGACTTGACCGATCCCGTATGGAACTTTGTATTGTTTTCCGCATATTGCTTTGGCAAAATTTTACACCGGATGCCATCCTTGACGCAACCCTCCCCATTTATCCGGAAATCTCCTGCCCTTGTCTCTTTTGCAATCTGGAACTCTTCATTTTAAAATCTTGTGATCCTTGAACTTTCTGCATCCAGATCAACAACTCTTCTGGCTCAGCTATCCACAACTGGCTTCATGCTTTTCAGTTAGTTAAGAGCTGGTTGGGGGCTGCTCCATGAGGCAGTTTTTTCTGTCCATCTTTTCTAGTTTTTATTTATTTTTCTTTTTTTTCTGTCTTTCTTTACCTTGTGCTCCTCTGTGGTGTGTGTGACAGTTTACCTATCAACTGTTTTATTCTCTTCTATTGTGAGTGTTTGTCAGTGAAGGGTGTTTTGTGTTTGTTCTTATATAGCCCAAAATTGGTTATTATTATTGGATTTCTTTTGCCATTTTCCTTTTTCATTTTGTCAATAGAAATTTGATCACAAAAAATTGTTGCCCTTATTTCATATGTTGTATCTCTAACTTGTCTTTGAAAACCTCATTTAGCTCTCATTTGCACACCCCTAAATCTACATTTAACAGCTCTATTTCCTGCTCCTCCTTCTTTTGTGTTTGTTTAAAGTGACAAACCTGTTGTGCACATTTATGTGTGACTTGCGATTCTGCAGTTAGTTCTTTTTACCTCAAATGAGGAAACAAGGTGACAAAACACCTATTAGGGAATATATTAGGGAAAAGTAACACATTGATTTTTAATGCAGGTTTCACCCCTAGAAATACAGCAGTTAAGGCACAGAAAGGCAAAATAGTATCAAAGCAAGAGTCTCTGGCACCAGTTGTAAAATCAGGAGCATGAGCAAAAGTTTTGTTTTGGCTCTACACCTGTGTACAGCTGACTTGTTTGAGAGAAAATGTACAAAGACTAGACTTCCTAATAAATTCAGATGAGAGAGCACTCACATCTTAAAAACTGAGAGACAGACAAATGACAAGCAGGGTGTGTTAGCTGCTGTTTTGTTATCATATTATTAAAATACATTTTACAAAAAGTAGGCCAATAAATGAGGTATTTTTTCTAAACACTTATTCTTGCCCTAACTTCTCTTTGTAACTGGAACATTGTAACATGTTCTTGGTTGTATAAATGAATCTTTTGCTTGGTTTTCAGAGCTGTCTATTTGGACGTTTACATTTGAAAATGATTTTCATAGTGTGTCTGCATTAAGTATAATGTCTTCTCTGGTACAAGGTAAACAACTATGAACCATTTAAAGCATAAATCGCTTTATTATATAATTATATTTATTGCTTAGTAGGGACTATCTTCTTTTAATTATGGAATCTCGTACTTTCTGGTAGCTATGTCTTGCAGGCACGAATGGTTTATTTTTTATTACACATCTGCTCATTCTGGCAATTTTATACACATTGGCACTGCTTTATATAAGGTTACTATCTCTGCTTTCTTTCTTACTTTTTTCCATGTGTCTTTATTTTGGACAGTCAGCACACTGCACGATAACATGCAGTGAATACACTTGACTTGAGTATTCATAGTTTTCAAACTCCTTCTCTGTACATTTAGCATTCGTTTGCTCAGAGGCTGATGCTCTTGCTGCTTCCCTGCAGCTCTTCTTTTCTCCACCCTAGCGGCCTGCTTCTTCTCTTCTTTCATCAGCATCTTTTCGCATTAAAACTGATTAAGTCAGTGTTTTGTGTTGCAATTACTTAGTACGTTTTCTTTAATTTTTCACTTCAGTTGGCACTTATGTGTTCAATCTGCCTCAAGAATGATTTAAGATATGAAGAGGTAGGGGAAGTGACGCCGAAGGTGGTAGGGATGAGAACGGCGCCCATGCACATGCGCCGCCTGGCTGCTGCAGAGAGTTGATTCTACAAAAAAATAAAATGAGGAATAACCATGGAGGTCAATCATCACCCCGAAAGCGGATAGTAGATGTCACGTAGTATATGTGTACCAAATTTCAGGTCAATAGGTGAAATGGTTTGTGAGCTACAGGTGATTTAAAATGCTGGACAGACAAACGAACCACCACGGTAGTGTATTATATATACAGATATTGGTGGTATAATAAATTGTATTATGTTTGTCAGCCTATATAAATTTATTCAGTCTCCTGAAAACATCCATCCATTTTTTTATATTATTTAATTAGGGGGTTTTTGGGTGCCAGTGAATGTCCAAAAAAGCATCAGTTTGTAGGTAGCAACAAAACTTGAATGGAACCTCTGGTCTGTTATAAAGCAAATTTTCACTTGTACACTGTTCCATTCCCAAATTATTGTTGCTGAGTGCCCTAGAATATGTCACAGAAGAAAAGCCCATGTGGGCAACATAAGAACATATAAAAGTCGCACAAACAGGCAATTAATCTTAGTTTCAAGAAGCCCTGAGAAAGCAGCCCTAGCCATTTTGCAACCATGCTGCACCTTTCCAAATGAAATATTTCCTTTTGTTAAAATATAAATTTAATGTCTGATGATGGAGCTAAGACTCTTTAACTGTCTGATAAAATCTGAATAAATACCAGTATATTTTTCTTTATCTATTTTTAATTCATATTATCTGTATTGTGTTTTGACTGGCATTGCATAAAATGTTTTTTTTTGGGGGGGGGGGGGGGGTGTGAGGTTGATTTTCCTTTGCAGGAGGGACAAGGTCATCTTCCACCTGTGTGCTTTTGCCAAAGAGAGCATTTAGAGTTTAGAGGGATGAGAACAGAAAATAAACTCTTGTAATGCTTTACAAGGTTTGGGAGTGACTCTCCTCTTGGCATGAATACCTAAGGCTTTTCAAAGCAAATGATATACACTGGTATGCATTTGAAAGAATATCAGCTAGATGAGCAAGAAATGTCATCTAAAATAAAAATGTCATGGTGTTTATAGTTATAATGTGATGAGACACTCCACCCTGTCAAGAAAAGAATTCTTCATTTTATTTTAAATATAGCTCACTAAGCCATGTGATTGTGTAAAGAAAAGAGATGTAAATAAAAAAGCTAATGGTAATGAATTGAAACAAAACTAACAGGGTATCCTCAGAGTTGGCATTTTGAAAAGACTTTCTTTAAAAGGGAATCAAAGTTACGTTCAGCAAGAGTATGCATATAATACTGTTTAATTCAGTGTGAATGTTTCATTTTGAATATTTTAGACTACTCATCTAAAACACCTGTACTCCAATATTTTCCAAAGATTACCCAGATTATTAAATTCTTTTACCCAAATTATTAAGTTCTTTCACTTTAGTAAGTTGTATTACATCCTTTAGCAGCTATAGCAAAAAGCCAATGTTTGCTTTTTTTTCTACCTACTGACAATTAAAATTTTTTTTTGCTTTGGATTTTTTTTATTCTTACTTATAATATTGGTTCCTCTGTTCCAAATTTGGTCTCTCAATAAATGCTTCCTTCATGACATGCCATATGTCTGTTTCTGCAAGGTCTAGAATTTCTCTCCACCATTCCAAAACACAAAACTTCTTTCTTTTAATCTTTTTTTTGTAACAGATTTGCTTAAATATTTTTGGCACATTTCCAACTTTACTTCAGCTTGTAGATAAAACGTCTATTTGTATTTTCAGATTTGCCTTAATGATGGTGAAACCTCTAGGTCTATATCAGAAAAATAGTCTTAGACAATAACACTTCAGCACCACACTGGATAAAGAATACAAGGTATTTCAATAGTGAGAAATGTTAAGTATTCACAAAATATGGAATTTTCCTCACAGAATATGGAATTTTCCTATATGGTTTAAAAGTTTAATTTTAGAACAGACAGTCATAATATCTTTCTTGTAAAAAATCAATAGTAAATTCAGTTAATTTTGCAAATTAATATGTGCCATGGTACTCTGTTATGAGACAAACTTTTTATTGTCTCATTTCCCTCTCACTTCAGGTGCTTTTCATTACAAATTGTGTTGTAGCATTGAATAATAAACCAAAAAAGCAAAACTAACCTGATAGATTGAGAGAGGAAAGGGAGTCAAAAACACAGAACTTTCTCTGTGCCTCTGTTGAAACCCTGAATACTGTTACTTTGTTATATAGAACCTCAGTTAGCAGCCCTGTTATCTATTCACCTGCTGAAGGCAATCCCCATAAAATCAATATAAAACCTTATGGGAAAATAACAAACTAAACTGATACAATGAAAACATGCAAAAAAATTACAAAATGGCTAAAAAATAAGATAAAACTAAATGAAAACCAATTAGATACAAAAAGAACAAAATTAACAAGGACAATAAAAAATATAACTAAATAATTTACAAAAAAGTAATAAAATAATCAAAAATAAACTTAGAACAGAAATGGTCACAAACAGCAAATACATAAACATTTATAAGAAGCTGCCTTTGAGTTATTTCAGTTAAAATGTTAACAAGCAGGTGGCACGGTGGTGCAGTGGGTAGCGCTGCTGCCTCGCAGTTAGGAGACCCGGGTTTGCTTTCTGGGCCCTCCCTGTGTGGAGTTTGCATGTTCTCCCCGTGTCTGTGTGGGTTTCCCCCGGGTGCTCCTGTTTCCTCCCACAGTTAGGTGCAATGGTGTGCTTGGTGTGTGTGTGTGTGCGTGTGCGTGCGCCCTGTGGTGGGCTGGCGCCAAGCCCAGGGTTTTTTTCCTGCCTTGTGTCCTGTGTTGGCTGGAATTGGCTCCAGCAGACCCCCGTGACCCTGTAGTTAGGATATGGCAGGTTGGATAATGGATGGATGGATGTTAACAAGCATACACAAAGCATGGTGTACAGTATTTGTTGAAAATCTATCAGGTTGTAATACTATACAGAATGGAGTAAGTAAAAACGGAAACCCTAAACTAAGCATGCTTCCTAATTTTACTAGTGTTTTGAACACAGTACTGTAGTTATTTTAGCCAAAGGAGAAGAAATACAAAAACAAATGTTAGTAGCAAAAGAGTTGTCTTTATTTTGCTTTAAGTCAAATACCAAAAGAAACACGTGGAAAAACATTCATAAAAAACAAAACTAAAGGTAAAAATCATAGACAAAGGTGACAAGGCTACAATGTGACTTCATAAGCCTGTGTAAGACCCATCTCTGCCCATCTAATTCCTGTGTAAGACCCATCTGCTCTGCCCATCTAATTCCTGATTATGTTCATTTTTTTTTGTTAATTTTTAATGTTTGTGTGATCACTCATAGTGGTAGCAATGGTCATGTGAACGGTAACAATGCTGTAACCATAAATAGTATAGCTAAAAACCATAACAATCAAGTCCCTGAATGGTAATGATTGCAAGGAAAAATAAACAAAAAAAAGATTCTGGCAGTTTCAAAATTGTGAAATAGCTGATGATTATTTTTGGCTGTTACAAGAGAAAATGGCTTTAGTGACATCACAGGTAAAATAACGACACAGAGATTACCCTGACCTGATCACTATGAATGTTTTCCCTGTTTTTGTGTCAAGCTTCTATTGATAATCTTGTTTCCTACCACATTCCAGAAATATATGTTTGGTTAATTAGTGTCTGTCCTCATTATGAGTGAGTGGGAGTGTTTGCACATGTGCATCCTAACCAGGGTTGGATCCTTGATTCATTTGATGCTGCTAGTTTGGAATTCGGTCCTGCAGTTCTGTTATGTTAATGCAGGTTTGAAAAATGGACAATGAATAGTGAATAGCTTAATAAATAATACCATACCACTTATTAAGCTGGCTTAATCCTGAGGAGGGTCATGGTTTGCTGGAACTTATCCCAGCAAGCATAGTGTGTGGGTGTAAGGCAGAAACTACCCCTGGAGAGGGAGCCAGTGCATCACAGAACTTAAAAAATAATGCTTTATTTAACATTAAAAGTATAAAATTTCTTCTTTGTAAGTAATTTCCTCATATGGTGTTTAGATCAGGTCAGGTTAGTTTGAGGAGTGTTGCCGTACCCACCATATGACGAAACAGCTTGGGATCCTGGTTGGCAACCCCCAGGCAGACATGTGGTCCAGTGCAACCCTCTGGAAATTACCCTCTATCTGCTGCAGCCAGGTGTTACGTGGGCATCCCCTTGGCCTGGTGCAGGTACTTGGGTCCTCAACAATGAGGAGCCTGCAAACCAGTTCACCCTTGTGCCACATGGTCGTAGTGCCGTAACTGACACTTCCTCACAATGCAGGGAGTGTGCCTCTTTTGGCACTGCATGAGCAACCACTGATTTGACACAAAGTCAAGTCAGTGGTACCAAAAGCTTCTCCAAAAAGACATGGTACTAAAGCAGACAAGTTTTCATCTCGGGTCACTGGATAGTGTCCATGTCTCGCAAACATATAGCAAGACAGGAAGCACCAGGACTCCAAAGAGTTGGACCTCTATCCTTTTGCATAGATATCGGGAGCGCCACACACCCTTTTCCAGCAACCTCATGACCCCCCAGTCCGTCTACTGACTTCATAGGAAGAGTCACCAGAGACCTGAGTATCACTGCCGAGGTAGGTAAACCTCTTGACAAGGTCGACACTTTGCAGACAGACACACTGCTGATGGCTGTTCCTAAGAGGTCATTAAAGGCCTGGATCTTGTTTTTTATCCAGGACACTTGCAAGCCCAGACACTCTTTGCTTAGTCTCTTGAAAGCCTCGATCAGAGCCTCCATTGACTCCATGAAGATCACAGCATCGTTGGCAAAGTCAAGATCAGTGAATCTTTCTTCGAAAACAGATTCCCCACAGCCACTGTACCCCATGACCTTGCCCAGCACCCAGTCCATGCAAGCATTGAACAGAGCAGGAGCAAGAACATATCCCTAAAGAACCCCAGAATCAACTTGAGGGGATCCTGCAAAGTTGAAGAGTCGAATGCTTTACAAAAATTGACAAAGGCTTCAAAGAAACACTGTTGATATTCATGTTTGTGCTCCGTGAGAACCCTCAGTGCCAGGATGCCAGTAGATGGTAGACTTCTTAGACATAAAACAAGACTTCTCCATTCGCTGGTACAAAGTATGTGAGCAAGTGATGAACAGATTGTTTAGATCAATAATGTAAATCACAAGAAAATCGATATAGTTAAAATGCAAAAATATTTGAAGGTTTAAGTAATTGCTAAGATAGAAATGATCAGAAATTGTATTTTCAATAAAAAAAGAAATACAACAGTAATATGGACATGGAAGGGAGCAAAAAAACGATGAAAACATTTTCACTGTTTTAGCCATATTGGTAGTGTTGTTATGTAGACAGATTAGGGCATTATATATATATATATATATATATATAATTACCAATCACTTTTTTTTCAACAGTTTACTATTTTTTTCATTCTGTGATTTACAAAAGTATTGTAGTATCAAACATTTTTGGTCATTGAGTCTCTATTATAGTAGTAAACAAATAATTATATGATAACTTAGAATATTGTTTTTCCATTCTGAATGTTATGCTATGTGGTTCATTTCAGAATGAAAAAGCAGAGCCTTGAGCTCCCACAGGAAGCCTGAGCTGTTCTCAGGAAACAGACGGCTGAGCGTCAGGAATCAACCGACCATTAGCTTGCCAAGTATGTGTTATTTCCTTTCATAATACCTGCAAAACTGCCTTGATGCCTGGAATAGCTAGCAAAGAACAGGCTAAAGCCAGATTTTTCACTTAAAAGGAATTCGGCAAACAAGGATATTTTGAAACAAACATGATATCTCGTCAGTACTAGTGGGTGAAAAATCTTAAAACAGTACAGTGTTTTAGTAATCTAATAGGAATTCTACCCACTTCACCATGAGTTGGATTTTCCCTCTGTGTGCAGTCTGCATTTTTCAATGTGTAATCCGCTTTTCTTCAACAGTTTAAAGATAGGTTGTCCAGCTGACCCAGCTTGTGTATATATATCCTATGCAGTTGACAGGTATCAGCCATTTTGGTTTGTGACCTCTCTTTCAAGAAACAAGCCATTGATGCCAAACTAGATGGTCAGGTTTGAAAAGTGATGAATAATATGTATCATTAATGGAAAGCACAAAGTTCAAACATTATTCAGTTAGGTGCATTGTTATTGACAGCCATATATACACATAACTGTTGATTGCTTGCAGGTAGAAAATGATACAGAACAAAAAGGATGATTAATTTCATATTAGTACACTTAGTACTAGGGTGTTGTACTGTGTTAGCCATTATGAATGCAGAGAAAAGCCAAGCAAAATTACACCTTTTATTGGCTAACTAAAAAGATTACAATATGCAAGCTTTCGAAGCAACTCAGGCCCCTTCTTCAGGCAAGATGTGATTGAGTTGTCTCAAAAGTTTGCATATTGTAATCTTTTTAGTTAGCCAATAAAAGGTGTCATTTTGCTTGACTTTTCTCTATATTAGTACACTGAAAGCTACTGTGTTTCAGTAATAAAAATACAAAGTGAAACATATTTATTGGTATTTTATGAGATATTAGAAGAGAGGGGTAAAAGGGGATTAATACAATGTAACAAATACCAAATAAGATCTTTTTTTAACAGCAAGTTTTGACTAGAGGAGAACATTTGTTGTGTCAAAACCAACAGCCACGGTAAATCAAACCTGAGAACCATTGATCTTGAGGACGTCTTTGACTGGGGAAGCTGTCTTACGATTTCCGCAGGTTTCAATACCCACTGCACCTGTCATGGCAGCCTTCAATACATATTTCTAGAATTTAGTAAATTTCCATGGCTTCAAATAATAATTTAAGTTTGTTATCCCAGGAAAATATCCTAGGTCAAAACCTTGCACAGTTCTTGAGAATCTGAATGTCTCAGTGAAACTGAGCTCCAGGGCTGTTATCCTGTTACAGTATGAACAACTACAGTCAAAAACGCCAAATAATCATTCGAACAAAAGCAATTATCTTTTACCTTGACTGCCAAAGGAAGCAGCATTTTTTCCAAGAAGGCTGTAAGTCACAGGGAACTAGTCCGATGTCCTTAAAGAGTACTTGCATTTAAAAGTTTGCATAGTCGCTTGAACAAATGACAGTAGGTCTCATAGTTAGAAGGGTTACTTTTTGAACACCTAATCCAGTCAAACTTGGCAAAATGACACTGGACCTATCATTGACAACAACCCATTTACTCATAGGTCCTTTTCCAAGATACCTTAATGGCTGTAACACCAAATCCACTACAGGACTCAAATATAAAAATCATTACAATAAATGTGTTTACATGATTAGAGAAATTGTTTTTACACAACAAAACGTCAGAGGTCAATTGCTTGTCTTTAATTGGACTCTATCTTAATTTCATATAAAATGAAAAATTGCATGAAGCTGTATGTTTTTATATTCCAGGATCCAATTACTTTTCATCATTTTGATTATGCTTTGTAATAAATGTATTTGGACACTTTTTGCAATTAAAGGAAGTACCTGTTAGTAACCACACCACCGAATTGATGTTAATTTTATGACTTTTTTCAGTTATGTATACAAGTTTGTTTCATTAGTGGGTAAATCCATTTAATTTTTTAAATTTCATTTATTTGGCATTTAATCTTTCTGATATTTGTTATAGAAAGATCTGATAGTTAACGTTTTTATTGCCATTTCTAATTCATCTTCTGTTTAAGCTGACTTGCTAAACAGTAAACATTACTAAAAATTATAATTTATATTTATTTATACCCATGTGATTATCAAGTGAATGCTTTAGATAGTTTTAGGGTAAACAAGAGGATATTTTTAGCTTTCTCAGAAAAGTATGGTTCAGATGCTAGAGAAAGAGTCTCCTTCAGTTTTAAAAAGTAATGCTGTACTTCAAAAAAAAAAAAAAACTGTTCCTTTTAGTACACTGGCTGTTATTAATTCACAAATGTTTTAGCTTTCCATCTTACAGGAATCCTATGAACAATTATCCTGTTTCTACCAATGTGTGTTATCAATACAAGAGCAAAAATGCATAACTTTGCAACTTTGTTTTCCAAATGTATGAAAAAATGTAATCTATACCTGTGTGTTTTGTACATATTTGCATAGGTGCACTTTTGTTCTGAAGATAAAAAAGCAAAACTTTCCTACTGTTTCCACTTTTTAATCTAGCAATGATGCAGGTTTGTATTTACTATCACACGCAGTGCAACAGATGCTTGCATATGTTTTGTCAGTTCAGCAGTTAGAGACACGCGTGCTTATGACAATGGAGAATTACAGTGGAACCTTGGGTCGCGACCGTAATTCGTTCCAAAACTCTGGTCGCAACCCGATTTGGTCGTGACCCGAAGTAATTTCCCCCACAGGATTGTATGTAAATACAAATAATTTGTTCCGGACCGAACGAGCTGTATGTAAATATATATATTTTTTTAAGATTTTTAAGCTCAAAAATAGTTAATTATACCATAGAATGCACAGTGTAATAGTAAACTAAATTTAAAAACATTGAATAATACTGAGAAAACCTTGAACAGAGAATGCTCGAATCAGTCTCTTTAAAAACAAGCCCGGTGCATTCTTTAACTGCCTTCTCGCTCGCTCTCTCTCGTGCTCTCTCTGTCACTCGCTTGCTCTCTCGCTCTCTCTCTCTCTCTCGCAATGCACAGGGAGAGACTGAACACGTGCGGAAATCATCGGCACGTACGAACCGGAAGGGAAACTGGCTTGTTCGTCACCCGAGTGTGTGGTCGTGAACAGATGCAAAAGTTTGGCAAACTTTTTGGTCATAACCCGATTTGTACGTGTTCAGTGACATTCGTGAACCGAGGTTTCACTGTATAATGAAATATATTTTTAATAATGATGATATCACATAAAGAAGACTGGTGAAGTGCCTAAAGCCAGACTGAACACAAAGTAAAACTTATGTGATGAAATTATGTTTAAAATGTTTTCCTCTGCATCTCATGTTTGGCATTATTTTATGGTATAAAGAAGAACTTTTAGTCCTTTGATCCCATGTTTCAGTTTATCAGCTTCTAAACTGCTTGCTCAAAGCCAGTTTCATCTAGAGGAGGTAAATTGATGTCATATTGCTCAATCTGAATTCCTATCATGTCATCTTCTTTTTTGAGGTAAAACAATGATAGCTGATGTCCTCATGTGTTACTAGTTTAACTGTACATTAAGTTTAAAAACATAGCTATGTATTATTTAGCATTTTGTAATGAAAATATTTTTAACTGGAAGACGTTAATAGAATGAGTGTCAGGCTCATGTATTCAAAATCCAATAGACATGAAAACCCCTAATCGTGCTTTTGTAAAGTCAGTGCATAAAGAGCTAGGATTGTCACTTTTAAGGTGAAACAAACATTGTAATGTGCAATTTACACTAAATGCTAATCTCTTAAAAAATGTATACAGTTTTCATTGATGAAGATTTTCAAATAATAATCTTATTTTCCATTAGGCAGGACAGTGGGACAATTGTTAGACACTGCTGTCTCACAGATCCGTTGTCCTGGGCTTGAATTCCATGCACTTTCATTGTTAGTGCATATGTTTTCCCCTTGGCACACTAATCTTCCTTTCATATACCCAGTGAACTGGTGATTCTGAACTGACAGTGTACACGTGTGTGGGCCTTGCAATGGACAGATGCCCTCTCCAGGGCTGTTTCCTGCCTTGTGCCTGATACTGTGGTGGTTTTACCAAGGCTCTATCTCTCTATCTCTCTTTTTCTTGTTAAGTCTGCTTTATATTTCTGGTTATCTTTCTGTGTTAATGTTTTGTTAAGCCCTGTTATTTGTTGTTTTCATATACTGCATTTTAGTTTTCGAAGTATGGTGTTATTGTTATGTATAATAGTTCTGTGAGTTATTTTCCTTACCTTCTATATGTTAAGCAGGCCTGCCTCTGCTGTTGTAGGACCATTCTTGTCACATATAAGGCCTGAGATGCCTCAGCACTGTTATTGTTATTTTAGCTCCTCCTCATGCTTTTTGGCTAAATTTTCTTGGATTTCTTTATTGAACTGAAATTTCTAGTTATTGATCCTTTTATTTTTTTATCTTGCTCTCCACCTGTGGTTTATCATTTTTGTCTTGTGGATCTGTATTGGGGTTTTCTGTTTCCAGTATTATTTTTTATTCCATATAATGTTTCTTAATTCATTTTTTTAAATAAATATTATTATTATTAAAGAAACACTTTTTATTTTGGCTAGGGATTTTCATGGGGTTCTCTTTTTAGGTTTAATAGACATCTTTTTTTTTTGAGCATGAAGGCAGCCAGCTCTCTTTTCAGTTTCAAGGCCAGGCCTATTTTGTATTTTGTGGCATAATTTAAGTTTTCAGGCCTATTTGGAGGTTAGCTGTGTTTTGCATTTTGCAGGCCCAGATTTCAAAGCAGACACTGCTAGCATAGGCTCTGGCCCCCTACAACCATGAGTAGGTTAAGCAGGTCTGAGAATAATAAATTATGCTGTTTTTGCACTGAAAATAATAAATGCATATTGTCTATTGGTGTTCCAACAAATTCCATGTGACCAAACACACAACAAAAACACAGAAGAAGAATTAATCATATTTAGTCATATTTACAATATTAGATAAAAAGAAATGTAATTGTAATTAAACATTAATCAATCCACTGAAATATAATAGGTGCAATAAATGGCTCTGGAAAATAGATGACATATGTCCAACCTTAAATTACAATAATACAATCTAATTAAAATATGCAAATGAAGATAAACTACTTAAACCCAATAAAATTCCACCTAATCTGCTGTCAACTCTCTGTATAAAGTGTAATATGCAAAACAACTCCTGTGTCAAAATTTAAAATAAATGACTCTCTGTGCAAAAATTAAATAGCAAATATGAAAATAAAGTAACTGAAAAACAACCAGTTATCCATTAGGTCATTTATGGGTTCCTTCTCATACTAAACCTTAAAAAAGTATATTGAAGAAATAATAAAACAATGAAAATAACTAATCACCTTATGGAGGCATATTTAAAAGTACAGAGCTTCTGAAGAGTACCTGTTGAGACAGTGAAGGACCTGGGCCTGGAAGCATCCCACAGAGTCCAGAGCCTCCACGTGGTGCCAGCAGTCCCTTCAGGTAGGTAATCCAAGAGGACGAGGATCAGGTGGCCTTGGGCATTCAAAACCTCAGAGTGGCAGAAGTTTGACGATGATGTAGATATGGTGCTGGAACTAACAGCTAAAGGAAATGTGGAGAGGAGCTGCTGAAAGGTCCGGTGAGGAAACTAAACTTCCTTACAATAAGAACCAGAGGGCTAGTATATTCCACAATATTAGGAAAGAATTAAAAACCTTGAAGAAGCAACACAAGGTGGCTAGTGAAAAGGAAAGGGCACCACTAGTAGAGCTCCGTCTCATGCTTAGAAGGAGGCTTCTAACCCTGCTTAGAGCTGAGCAGCATAGAAGGTCGCAGGGGGAGAGGGCTAGGAAGCAGATAGCCTTCAACAACCTGTATGGGTTCACCAAGCAGCTCTTGGGGCAGGAACGCAGTGAACACCTAGGGCATAGGTGTCGAACTCCCTTCCTGGAGGGCCGCAGTGGCTTCAGGTTTTCATTCTAATCATCTTCTTCATTAGTGGTCAGTTTTTGCTGCTAATTAACTTCTTTTGCCTTAATATTAATTAACTTGACTCAGGCCCCTTAGTTGTCTCTTTGCCATAATTTGCAGCCAAACAATAATGAGACACAAAACTAGCTGCCGCATGACCAGCTCACCTGTGTCCATCACACAATATCTGAAAATAAAGAAAGGTGAAGATCTCGGTAACGTTGATCTCTCAGGTCACCAAAATATTTTGACAGTGTTCTTAGAAAAAAACAGAAAAATCAACAGCTTTGGAAATGTCTGCTGTGGGAGAATGAGAGCAGCAACAAGCTGTGGAATTAAATAACGAGTTTAATTAACAACAAGAATCAGCTTCTCATTAAGAAATTGGTTGGAGTTTGAAATCCCAGTTTAGCTGGTCATCTGTTGGCTTGTTTCACATCTCATTTCTGTTTGGCTGTCATTTAATGAAGCAAAGAATCAATTCAGAAGACTGAATCCTTCAAAACAAGACTATTAAAATGCTGGGAAATAAGTTAATTAGCAGTGAAAAGGGTTAGAATGAAAACCTGCAGCCAATGTGGCCCTCCAGGCCCGGAGTTCAACACCCCTGACCTAGGGTGTCCGAAGGAAGAAGTGGATCAGCATTTTCACAGCACCTTTAGTGACCCCAGCAGAATTCAAGATTTAGGGGAGTGTGGGACCATGATGGGGCCATGATAGGACCACCGGAGACTGTCGAGGCATTTGACCTGAGGGAGCCACCCCTGAAGGAAGTGCAGGAAATTGTGAGGAATGCAAGATCCATGTCAGCACCAGGACCAAACTTGACAAACTGTAAGGTGTACAAGCACTGCCCCAAGCTGATCTTCAAGGTCATCTGGAGAAGAGGCAAAGTAACATGGCAGTGGAGGTTTGTGGAAGGAGTGTGGATCCTAAGGAGGAGGATTCTAAGAAGATCAGCCAGTTTAGAATTATCTCAGTATTCAGTACAGAAAGAAAAATATTCTTCACCATTGTAGATAGGGGAATGATTGACTTCTTTTGCAGGAAAAGGAGTGCAGAAAGGAGGCACCATGTTCAAGTTGTAGTAAGGGACCACATCCTGAGCTATTATGGCAGCTTCAGCTTGAGATTTTCATCAGGGTCACTTGTATTGGACAACTGTATGTTGGTGAAATCCATAGAACCAGAGGGAAAAAGCCCGAAGTCCTACATTTGGGATTCACCAACCACTAATTTGTGCCTATATGGACAATTTGATATTTACTACAGAGTCGGTGCCTGGAGGGAGATGGATCCTGAAAGGGCTGGGCTAGGATCAAGATCATTAGTCTTGAACAGAGATAGAACAGCGGATATGTTCCGGTTTTTCATATCAGAAACACCTATCCCTACTATCTCTGCAAAGCCTGTAGGCATTCGAGTGAAAGAGAAAGAAGTATGAGGGCGTAGTTGGTGACTGCAGCAAGCAAGGATGGAAGAAAAGGTACTTGCCCATGAAGCTAGGATGTAGAGGCTTTGTAGAACAATCTTTCTGGAGGGCTTATACTGTAATAGGCATCACAGGTGACAAGAGGAGGAGGATAGCCATCTACAGTAACACTGAGGGAGTAGTAAAAGTCTCAAGGTGGCTCTGGCTCAAGAGAGCAGATCTGTCAGAGAAGGCTGCTAGGGCACAAGCTAAGGCTTGATCAACCTCCGCTGGGTCGCCTGAGTGAGGGTGTCTGATGTTCGAAGGACCAGAAACACCCAGTGACCTCCGGTAACATTAATAGTAATGTGCCCTTGCATCAGAAGATATTTCATAGCAAAAAAGAACAACATCAGGGTGCATCTGAAAAAGAAAAAAATAAAAGTTGTTTCCATGTAGAAAAAATTTACGACAGTCAAAATGAATACATTTCTTTTCTAATCTCTTCAACTTATTCAATAAATAGTCTTCTGCCCTTGATATAAAGGTAACCATCATCTCCTTAATACCTGTTGCCAAAAGGTCAGGGTACAAATATAGGTAATCATAGCTTATATCTCTTGCTTACTCTGTGGACCTGATCCATAATAGAAAAGAAATCCTGACAATTTACTAAGCTATTAATTGGTAAGGGAAAAGGGAAAATAACAAAAAATGCATCCAGTATACCTGCAAAGAAATTTCTAAAGCTATCATCAATACCATGTACAAATAACACCATTTCACACAAATGTAAGTTCCGGCCAGATGGGAGCATCTGGTGAATAGATTTCATTCTCAAGCAAAACATCACTGATTCATCTGGATCTGTTAATCCTGAAATAAACTGAGAATGAACAACACTGCCCTATCCAAAGGTACTTCCTCAATAACCTTTTCACCTGGGATAGAGTTTTGTCAGATTCATCAACTAAAGAAAAAATCATAATACACCTGAACGTTGTGTTTTCTGTTTACCTTAAATTTCCTTAAACACATTAGCTATCTTTCTCCCAAATCCATTATTTATCTAATGTGTTTTTGGTTTCACTAATTTGTGATATGCAGCATCTCTGTGTGGATCTGATTATGAACTGTATGTCCTGGTGTTGACACATCTGTAGTTATAAGGCACTTCATTGTGTGAGCAATGTCATGTAGAAAGTCCATTGCCAACTGAGGCTCCCAGCCAAACATTAATAATTATTTCTACCTATGGTATTGTAACCATGGTTTGTACATGGGAGGTACTGTAACAATTTTCCCTTCTTCTTTCAGGATATAAGCACAGTAAACGATGCAGTGTGTGGTTAAATGGCTTATTCCTTGTGGTTCATAGGGAGTAGTGAAAATCTGTTAAAGCTCAAAGACTTTACAAAGATTTAAGCTAATTTGTTTTTGAATTTGTTCCCGTGGTCTAAATGAATTTAAGGCACTTTTCTTAAGCAATGAGCCCAGTGATGAACCAGCATGCTGGCCACACCACTTTTACTAATTATGATGGAGTAATGCTGGTACTTATTAATTACCGCTTGCAAAATGCTTCTAGCTGCATAAAGTTAGTTGAGGAATAATTTGTTTCAATTCCACTGAATGATGTGCAGTGGAGTTAAGGTATAGGCACTAATTAGATGATTTTAGTTAGTCTGCTTCAAGCCATAGCCTACTAAAGTGCAGATGACTTCCCCAGTTTTCATTTTTCTGGCAGATTATATACTTTTGCCCTGTATTTTTTCTGTATTGAATACCATTCATTTTTCATCAATCTCAACAAGAACTGCCAGAGCTTGCTGCCAAGAAATATCTCTATAAAATGATACTACCACTGGTATAATTTTATTGGGATGTTGTGACTTGGCTGGAGTTCAGGGCTTTATCTGAACCACAAATACCACTTAGGATTTACAGCAAAAAGCCTCAATTTAATCTCGTTAGACCACAAAGCCAGCCAGCCAGCCATTTTCCAACCCGCTGAATCCGAACACAGGGTCATGGGGGTCTGCTGAGGCCAATCCCAGCCAACACAGGGCACAAGGCAGGAAACGATCCCAGGCAGGGTGCCAACCCACCGCAGAGACAACAGAGCATTCCACACATATATGTAGTATTCTGTTGATGACATTTTACAGTAAACCAAAAATGATTTTTATTAAGCTAGCAAGGCTTCTTCTTTGCTGTTCCCCTTTAAATGTCTTTTTGTTAAATACATTATCGATTGTTGATCCATGAACAAAATCTTTAACTTTAACCACTGACTTCTGTGAACCACTGAGATTCACAATTGGTTAATATTAGCTCGCCTAGAAATGTCCTTGTTGTTTAGCAAGTGAGTTTAGAAGAAAAACAAAGTGTAAGCAGTATGGTAGTAGTTTGTAGTTTCTGATTTACTGTAAAATGGACTGCATTGAGCTCTGAGAGACTTTTCATGCCTTTGAAATGATCTTGCACCCTTCTCCACACTTGTGCTTTACTATAATCTCGGACTTGCCTAAAATACCTTGTTGCCTTCATGTGACACTTTGACCACATGGATTGATTGCTCAGAAAGGGTTATGCTTTCTTACAGTTTAATTTCAAGTTTGTAGGCTATCAACAACCTTTATGAATTGTTTAGTTTAATATATTGTAAATGATCATGTTAAGCCTTCTGTAGAAATTGTTGAATGTTTTGTGATATTCTCTGTTTTATTTGACATAGATGCAAAAGATCTGTAGATTGCTGTGGAAAAATCCCATTTTTAATCTATTCAAATTCAAACCCTAAGAAAGAAAGTTGTGTTGTTTTTTTTTTCCTCCCTTTTATTTTTTATGACTCAACCTTTAATATGTTATGCCAATCAGGAAATGATGTGTAACTTGCCCTCAGATGCTGCTTAACTAGTCTAACTCTTTACTTTAATGCATATTTCTTTAAATTAAATTACAAAAAATTGCAACAATTAGAAAAATGCCATTAACTCCAAACAATTATTCCACCCTGATCTAGCCCTGTCTTGAAAAAACAAAGTAAATTAATTAATTTCTGGAGTTACTGCAATATCACTTCAACTATCATCCAAAGTCCAAAACTTAAATGTTTAAAATTTTATAAAGCTTTACCCCAGCTGAAAAAAATTAATAATTTGTACTCATTATCGCTAAAAGTTAAGGTTACTTTATAAAATGGTTTGATGAAAGTTTAATGAAAGAACTTTTCAGTTCTTTAGCAAATGAATATTTGTAAAGTTGTGAAGAGAACAGGACATTCAGCCCAACAATTGTGTCCATCCTATTCACCTAGACGATCCAAAATAACATCAAGCTGAGATTTGAAAGTCCCTAAAGTCCTACACTCCACCATACTATTTGGTGGTTTATTCCATGTGTCTGTGGTTTTTTGTGTAAGGAAAAACTTTGGAATATTTGCACAAAATTTGCCCTAAGAACTATATCCCTGTGTCATTGTTGCAGAATTTATTTAAAAGTACAGTAATAGCTGGGATCTACTGTACCAAATCCTTTCATAATTTTAAACACTCTGATCACGTCACCTCTTGCTCTCAATTTGCTTAACCTGAAAAGATTCAACTTCTTCAGTCCTCCCTCCTAGCTCATACCTCCTAAGCCTGAAGTCAGTCTAACTGCTCTTCCCTGGTCTTTCTCTAGTGCCCCTATGTATTTTGGTAATAAAATAATTAAGGGTACTGGCTTTGAATTACATGTATTTGGTCTCCTCTGAATCATTCATGTGTGATTTTAAACCATGTACTATGCATTTAAGGTTGATATACTGGATAATAAGTACCTCTCTCACTAAGCTTTTGGACTGGCTAACTCCAAAAATTGAAAAACTGGATTGATGTGAAAAACATGCTTAATGTTTCAAAAATGCCTCACAATGGGGAAAAACTGGGAAAAAAAAACTGTGGCTTGTGACCAAAAGGCAACATGAATTCTTCATAAATGAAAACTATTGATTTAAACAAAAATAAATAACAAAAAGTGCTAAAAATAACAGAAAGGTGTTGCTGAAAAGGCAATCTTAAGGGGCAAACAAGTTCAAATACACTATTCAGATGTCGACTAAGTTTCTTTCCTCTGGGCTTTAAATTGTCAGAGGGAGGGCTTGGGGAACCACCCACATAGTACATGGAACATTAGGCCATTTAAAGAAACATTACATAATTACAAACATAACAGAGATATCATAAAAGATTAAAAATAATTAAAAAAACAAAATAATAAAAAATAAAATACACATACATTCAGGCTATAATATAGCATGCATATTAATTATTTGTAAGCCTGCCATGGCAAGAACTCCCATTGAGATGATACAGAGTTGTTTTGACACTGCAGTTCTATGTTTGTAGTTTGTGTGATTCAGTTATATGCTTGCCACAAATTACTGTAATGCACAAATTTGGTATCATAAGTATGGTTTTGGTGTATTTAAATTACATTACCAATTTTTGCTATTTGACTGTTTTAAATGTTTTCATGAATGGCTTATGAACAGACTTTTTAGGGCCCTAAGTATTATACCTATTTTCTGGTCCCTTTTTTATGTGGGTGCTTTGGTCCCCACACTGATTACAGAACCCTAAGTGGCTGTTTAGCTAATTTATGCCAGTAAGCAGCCACAAATCAATCGTACACAGAGGAAAATAAGACATTTTTTGTTATTTTACTCCAGTCTACTTTGCAAAGTTGCATTGCTTTGAATTGTTTACTTTATATACTGAATTAAAGATTGCTTAAAAACTTGTTATGGTTTTGGCAACTAAGACATAAGAAGTAAACCGACATCATTTAACTTGGGGTATTGAGGATTATGGTTGAAGCAGCAGTGCTGCAAGTATTAGAATGTACCCTTAGAGAAAGAGCTTCAGTCTGCAGTTCAGCCATCCAGTGTTATATTGGGAGCTAAACAGTACTTCAGTACCAGGTGGTCTGGCCAGACTGCAGGCAGCTATTTGTTGCTGCTGGTTAGCACTGCTGCCTTACATATTATTGGTAAAATTATAATAAAAACATATGAAACTATCAATGAAATGTTCTACTCAAGAAGTCACCCTCTGTAACTATGTCCTAAACCAATAATTGAAAACATATTTTCAGCCATGTGCTGTGCTTAACACATACAGTATATCTCTCTTATCAGCATTGTACATTGTACTCATTATCTTAATGTGCTTCTCTCATAATCTCATTGATTAGTTATACTTTTAATCTTATTTTCCAAAGCATATTTACACTATGTTTAAAAAATCTATAAACTGCCATTTTCCTCTATTAAATAAGGAAGTTACACTGGCCATTCAATGTATTAAAAATATTTCTTACATTTTATTTCTATGTGGACTGCATATGCTTATGGCTCCTTGAGGATAACACTGTTAAATATAATTTTATTTCATTTTCAGGTATATAAAATATATCCGTCATCAAACCTGTTTAATCTAGCTTAGGGCTGATAATGTATTAAACTAAACTGGATGGGGTGCAAGTCCATTGCAAGGTAAATTCTCCACAACTTCCTTCACTAATACAGGACCAATCTGGACAACTAACCAATTAAGATACATACTGTATTTCTGGGATCTAGGAGGTAAACCCACCCAAACACAGAGAAAATGTTTAAATTAAGCACTAAAACCAGGCTGGGATTCAAACTCAGTTAATTAATTAATGAACTAAAATACATCATTTAAAACATATTCAAATATGGTAGTACCTGTAGTAGTAGGAGAAGGATTGTCACATGTGTGAAGCACAGGGAAATTTTTCATGCTGCTAAGTCCAACAAGCAACATGTCACTGCTCTCCGGCTCCGTGATGAGCAAGGATATATTAAGACATGATTTCATTTTATTGAATAGAAATTGCAAATTGGCTTACCTGATGTTGTCACTTCCCCTGTTCTATGGTAACATGTCTTTTATTTTTCAATCAAGTAGGCTCCCCTCCTGATGTGTGGTTGAAAACCATCAAGTGTCATCATTTAAGTTATTCCTGAATGTGTACATTGCAGTTATATGATGAAAATGGCACACTTTCTAACCACTTCTTGCTATAATCTTAAGTTACTTTGTGTGTTACCACAGTTCTGAACTATGCTGCTTTTTTCTTTACCATAAACCCTGTGTACATAAGCTGAATTCACAACTTATGTAACTCTACCAATATAATCTTTTATGCCTCCACTACACATAGTGGTTGTATTTATGATTCACAACTCAGGTAAGGATTGCACTATGGGACAATTATTTGTTTGTTTATTCAGACAAATGAATGGTGAAAAACCATGGGAGAATATTCTCATCAAAAAATATTTCATTTTTAAAAAGACAGCTGACAATAAAAGGATTTGGACAAGATATAAACAGTACATAGAACATATGCAATACCCAGAGCATCAAGGTACAAATGGTAAATCTATTAACCTGTTTTATTACCACAGATAGGATATCTCTGCTAAAACGTTATTGTATTTTTCATGTGGATTTTTGCAGTGTCCATTTACACTTTCCCAATTCAGCGTGCTAACCATTTACTGACACCTTAAATATCAAGCAGTTAGGAGTCCCAAAGTCAGAAATACAACTACATTGCTATTACAAGATCTTTAAACCTTACAGGCAACTATTTAAGAGTTATGGATATGGTATTTTAAAATGCAGTATTCTAAACATAGCACACGTGTTTAACATGAACATACTGCATACTGTATGACTCAATCCGGAGGGTTATTTCAAAGGGACTACAAATGCATGATTAGCATGGACATTTCCATTGCAACTATCTCATGGATCTTTGTAGTTAAGGTTTCAAAGAAACAGATTCCACAACAAGAGGAACAGACATTATCAATTTCCTGTTGTAACTCTGCCAGCACAGCATTTTTTAGACAGTTTTGTTCTGCATGGTACATTGTTTACCCCTTTAGTCCAGGCAATGAGATTAATTCTTATACAGAGCATTGTTCTAATCTTCACCATGGGAGACACTACATATAATTAAACATAAGCTTAACACCCAGACAGGACTTCTGTCTTTTCACCCTCTTCCATCTTTATTTTGTCCAATCACCTCTAATGAGAAGTCAAGCTTTTTATTAGCTAACTGAACAATAAAAGTTGTCATTTTGCTTGACTTCTCATTGCATCCATAATGGCTAACGTGGTACAACATTCTTCTACTACAGTCCCCTCTAACAAAGACTTGAGGTACAGGGCTTGTTGTTTTTCCTGTTCTGCTCAATTTCATGCCTGCAAACAAACTTCATCACCTCCTACTCAATATTCTGCCTTTACTCCAAGCTCGTATTACTCTCACCTTCTTATTAATTCTAAGTAACTTTGCTTACTTCACACTTATTTTTTCCCTTTATCAGATGCACGTTTAAGCAGCCTTTCTTAAAAATAGGAAGTACAAAAATTAAACATGAAACTCAGTCAAAGAGTTTTATCAGCCTGCACTGCTCGCCTTTTTCCGTTACAGAGACAGATGCTTGTCATTTCCCAAGTGTATTATGAGAGTCAACTGGAGTGTTGAAAACTACCCTGAAATCAAAGTAGAATTAAAAAGATATATAGGAGTGCTGCAGAAAAGTGAATGTGAAATGTTTTCACACGGTTTTCTTATTACTTCAGCATGGTTCCCTTCAGTCCTGAGACTGAATCTAGCATGACTGTCACCACATAAGTCTTCAAAAATGCATAGTACAATTCAGAGCATGATAATTATTTTGAGAAAGAATTCGCAATGAAAGCCTATTTATTCTGCTCCTCCAAGCAATCATCTTTTGCTCACTGCTTTTATCCTTCTCACTCAATGGCTATCGAGAATAAAGTAGTACACAGTCCATGTCACTGTTGTGAATATCTGCTGTTCAACAAAACATAAAATAACACTGATATTGTACTTCAAATGGTTTCTAAAAATTGACAGTGGTTATGGTAGTCACAGATATTACATGCTGTATATACTGGCTAGATTTGGCAAAGGCATCCAAGTATAACAAGATGGACTATCAAATTGGAATTGCTAACAGATGGATAGAGGGATACCATTTTTTGGAAAACAATATTTAGTATGTTTTTTGCTTAGCTGGAGGCACAGTATGCAATGTGACAACTTCTCTTGAAAGGGTTGCTGTTGCTCCAGTATAAACATTCTTTAATGAGATTATCTAAAAATACTGCTCCGTGCCCCTCATCTTCTGATTTTAACCAATACCAAATGACAGCAGTTTTAATCACCTTTAAAACATTTTTAAACATGTTAATAATTGTTATTGTTCACAAGCTTCGGAACCCATGCCCAACACTAGAGGGTACTGTAGCACCTTCAGTGGTATATGTTGACTGGTTTGAAACTTGGTGAGGAGGAAGCCTACAGCATTACCATGAAGCCACTATTGTGTTCTTATTACCATTCCAGGATTTTTAAAGAACTTTTTTTTTTCTTTTGTGAAAGCCTTGTCAAATATAGGTACACTACTGCCATGAAATAATGCATCTGAACATCATTTATGTTCTGCTATCATGTGACATTAAAATATGCATCATTAAAACAAAAAAAACATCTAAATCATTACTTGGACTAGTGAACTGATGGACACAATGGGATGTGTATCTTATCATGAACTGCAGCTGAATGAATGAAGAACTGTTACTGGCAATCTCATTTTCTTGATTTTTTGCAGACAGCTGTGGTTCAGTCATCGATTTCCACACATTATCTATAACTGAGTACAGCAAGTTATGCATGTTTTGACAACACTGTGTACTCCACTGTTTATTGACAGACTACATCACAACTTGAGGCTGCTTCAGTTAGCCATTTTCATCACTTATGTTTTTTGATAAGTGGTCTTAAAATATTTATGCTGGGTTGATGGGTGTTCATTAGGGTGGTCCACAAACCCATGCAAAGAGTTGATGGTTGTAGAATCACTTCTCCACAAAGCTTATTTTTGTACCTTGTTCACTTACCTATAAAATTTCAGCCTGATTTTGAAACATTTAGAGGTTGCTCAATTCTAAACATTTTATTTTTCATTAGTAAGTACTAGGGGGCTTCGCCCCCTCCTCACTTCGCTTGCCACCCCCAAAGCCTGCACTACACACCAGCTTCTTCATGTTTCTGCCGTTCCCGTATGTGGATTTCTCTTTCACCAAACAACAAATCTTTTAATTCTCGTGGATACGGCTCTTCATTGGGAAGAAACACTAATTTTCCCTGATGGCAACACGAATTAGACAATCTACAAGTTTCCAACTTAAAAGTTTAAATCTGAAGAATACATTCGATCTCTTTTTGCTGTTCCGTTATTTCACCGAGTAATAATTTTCGTTTGTTTGCGCTAATGCAATCTTTATTATCATTTTTTTGAGACTTTCAAATTTTAATACTTTCATTATCTCTAACCTGCTCTGCATGTGTATCACACCAATGTTTTTGAATTCTTCATGACATTCTACTCTTTGTTTTTTATTTCCGGCCCTGGGTGTGGTAAAATCTCTTGGCACAAAGGCTCATCTCGCGGGACATAAAAGTATCTCTCTCTGAAAAAGTCACGTCTCATCCCAGGATTTTTTAATTATAATAGAGAGACTACTCACATACTCTTGCATGGGATTCTTAACTAGTTAAGCGATTAGTAAACAATAAAAAAAATGAAGCAGAGAACATTCTAGTATAAAGGTAGAGTTCCCAGAACATTATAGTAGTTAGTGGAATTTTCCAGAACATTTTAGTATTAAGTAAAAATTTGAAGAACATTCTTGTAGCAAACATGAGTTTCTTTTCTATTTCTAGTTTATCCACAGTCTAATAAGAAATTTTTATAAGTGTCTGGTAAAGACTCGCCTATATGAAATATTGAAAACATCAAAACTGTTAAGTTGTTACAATGCAGGGCTTTATAAAGGAAAATGCATTAGAATCTAACAAGCTGTAGGAACAGAAATGGTCTGGATTGCATGCTGCCATCATTTAAGTAGTATTGTCAAACATCATCTCATGTTTATTTGTCCATACAGAAAGCGCATCAACTGTTCTGTTCAGGCAGTTTCAGAAACAATGGCCATTCATAACTCCAGATGCATGTGCTGTGGCTACTGATAACGTATTTGAACACCCAGTAATGTGCAAATTGTGATGTCAAATGCCTGACTACTTACCATGTGCTATTGAAGCCCAGCAACCAAGGGACAATTATCAGAAATTTCTACATTTGTCTCTTTTGTTTCTTGGTGTATGCATAGGCAGTGTATCACTTTGAGCTCCAAGTCTAATGCATCATGCCAGGTGGATGGAAAAAGGCATTTATGCATTGATCATATTCCTTTTTAATGCTCAGTTGATGGTGATTGCACATAAATCCAATATTATCACAGATTTTGCTGTGTTCCTCAGGTTTGTCTGCCTTGTTTATGTCTGACAGTGGAATGAAGCACCATTTGCAATTTGAGCTCCTCTCAGTGACATTGAATTTTTATTTGTTTCTAAGACTTACCCAAACCAGGCTGTTGCCAGTAATGCATATGTAATATTTTCAATGCATCACTGTTTTTTGTCTAAAGGCTTAACATTTTAGATGACAGTCTTCCTTGACATCTTAAACTGACAAATTAATGTAAACAGATGCAGCTGGATGATATGGTAACAGAAAGAACAATATCCTTCTTAGATGTCCTTATGGAAATAGGCAAAAAAAAGGTCTCAGTCATTCCACAATAAATCAGAACTGTGGACAGATGATCCAATCTTCAACAAATTTTGTGAACTGTCAGCACACATGATGGTAGTGCACAACAAAACTGAAAGGGGAATAAGTTTCATCTAAAGGTACAATGACATATTGACAGAGGATGAGGCACAGAAATAGTTTATTTTTTGATTTGTCGCAAATCAAGAATTTTCCTACTTCATCAAAGACAGTGTTAATTTTGTAGACCTGCAAGTGTAGAAGAGTTCTCTGCTATTCAGTTCAGGTGGACATAAAAACTGGCAAAAGGAGTGACCTCTAAATGTTGTTCATTGTCATTAAAATGTTGTGTGTATTGTAGAAAGAAACAATAAGACCAAGAAGAAGGTTTGGGGTATCCACCCTGTATACTTGGAAAAAACAGGCAAAAATAGTGATATACGTAAGTTGTCTTAACAGACTGAGTCCACAACGGAACTAAAATACATGAAACGATATGACAGTTTTAGAGTGGGTTGACAGGAAGGGGTGTGTTTCGACGGCTGAAACCAGAATTGAGGTCAGGCATGATTTCCTTCTGAGAGTCTGCAGAGGAGGAAAAAGAGAAGGTGTTAGTGTGCATCACCACCCCCTGGTCCGATTGTATAAGTACACTTATTTAAGCCCATCAACTGCTTCTCATGTGCACATGTGTGACAGTATGTCATAAATATCCATCCATTATCCAACCTGCTATATCCTAACTACAGGGTCACGGGGGTCTGCTGGAGCCAATTCCAGCCAACACAGGGCACAAGGCAGGAAACAAACCCCAGGCAGGGTGCCAGCCCACCACAGATGTCATAAATATGATAAAGAATATAACTAACCTAAGTAGAGAAATTAAATGTTGTTTTTTGTTTTTTGGACCATCCTAGTCATGATCGAATGATGTAAAAGACACTGAAATCTTACTCATTGTCCCATAGAATTGTGCTTACAATATGTCTACCTCTATTAAATGGCATTACCTTCACATATAATGCTGTCACCATTACAGGATCATATGGAAAGGTTAGCTGAGCGCAATATAGAGTGATCAATCAATGTGTAGACAGATTTTTATAATATATAATAATTTTCCATTCTTTCACATTACAGTTGAAATTTATCCAGATTTCTCCCATTAAGTAACAATCACAAAGTTCTTTATAGTCGTGATCAAAACAAATAAATACAAAATGCATTACAATAAGGCACCTGGTCATCCAAACGCTAAGCAAATGGTCACAAACATAACCAGAAATTCTAATAACCAAATGTAAGAGAATACCATACATCTTTTATGTTGTGAGTCGGCACCATGCTACTGGCTGCATCCCGGGAGCCTCTTGAACCCACTACCGCCGATAATGCACCTGAGGGATGAGTTAGCGGATGAGGACACAACATACACAAAGCAAAGGGGTAGGTGCAAAGTGCTCCAGCGCTTGTATTAAAAACAGTCTAAAACAAAAACAGTGTTCAAAAGTGCAGTGCATTCAATAACTAAATAATCCACAAAATAAAAAGTGCTGGTGGAGGTTAAACATAATCAAATAAATAATCCTTTAAAACCAAGGTTAAAACATGGCAGAAAAATGTCCTTAAAAACATGAGCCCTTGTGCAACCCTTTAAAAACTGATGTCTCCTTACCTTAACCCTATAGGAGGTGCGTAACTGGCAGTTCAGCCAGCCTTCCATGCTGATTCTAGGCTTGCATCCCTGTTGTCCATGACTCTACCCACAAGACGCCTCACTGAGCCTTCCATTCCCCTGCAGCCACATTGCCTCTCCCCAGCCTTATGTGATGAGTCACTCCAACCGAGCAGCACGTCACTCTCCAGCTTCCAGGTCACTCAGCCAGAATGACCTGCTTCAGCCCTGAGCGTCAGCCATACATTCCCTTGAGGGACGTCCTCCCAGCGGTCTGCCTACTCTCTCTCTCTCTCTCTTTCTCGTCTGCATGCATCGGCTCTCTCCCATCTTCCTCCTGCCTTCTTCTCTCCATCATCCATCTATCCATTATCCAACCCGCTATATTCTAACTACAGGGTCACGGGGGTCTGCCGGAGCCAATCCCAGCCAACACAGGGCGCAAGGCAGAAAACAAACCCCGGGCAGGGTGCCAGCCCACCGCAGTCTCTCCATCATTCAACCTCCATTTACAATCATCTCTGACCGATCTTCTCTGTTTCCCTTTCGATTTCCCCCCCCCCTTTTCTTTGCTCATGCCAGCTTATATACTGTGTATATGCCACTGTGGGCAAAGCATCCCTTTCATGCACCTCAGGAAGGCAATGAAGCAATTGAGACAGACTGGACCCTCAGATGCAGATGGATCTCACCCCAATTACTATATCAACCCCCTACAGTTGTGTGAGCATGCACACCCATGGAGATCAAGCTGGACAATTAATTATTGATTTATTAAAATGGCCACCTTTTTCTGAGCCGCGGACCCGCTATACTACAACATCTTGAAATTGGCAACAAGAAAAATGCATGAAAAAATGCATGTCAAAATTCACATCCAACATATTAAAGATTTTCTTGTCAATACCTGGAACCACAAAGCTCAACTCCATTCCACAGTATAGGTCATGCATGTTAATGTAACCAGTAAAGGAATATCGGCAGATTACACAACAGGACTTCACACTCTCGGTGCATCATTGACAGCATTAATTTATTTTCAAATCCAGGAAAACATAAATTCAATATATAGCTAAATATTTTCATCATGTGGTTTGTATTATTCCTACAGTTGTGCTTGAAAGTTTGTGAACCATTTAGAATTTTCTATATTTCTGCATAAATATGACCTAAAACATCATCAGATTTTCACTCAAGTCCTAAAAGTAGATAAAGAGAAACCAGTTAAACAAATGAGACAAAAATATTATACTTGGTCATTTATTTATTGAGGAAAATGATCGAATATTAGATATTTGTGAGAGGCAAAAGTATGTGAACCTCTAGGATTAGCAGTTAGTTTAAAGGTGAAATTAGAGTCAGGTGTTTTCAATCAATGGAATGACAATCAGGTGTGAGTGGGCACCCTGTGTTACCGTATTTACGCGTGTACCATTAGCATTATAAAATCAGGTGCACATCATACACAAGGAAATGTAATTCTTTAATGTTTACTTCTTCTGCTTGGGCTCGCGCTCGCGCTCTCTCTCTTGCTCACTTGCTCGTGCTCTCTCTCTCTCTCTCTCTCTCGCTTGCTCGCGCTCTCTCTCTCACTCGCTTGTTCGAGCTCTCTCTCTCTCTAAACGCTTCCTATACAATCACAACGCGCATCGTACACGGGGCAAAATGATTTTTGTGATTTTCTTTGTAAAAATTAGGGTGCGCGTCTTACACGAGGGGGCGTGGTACACGAGTAAAAACGGTATTTAAAGAACAGGGATCTATCAAAGTCTGCTCTTCACAACACGTTTGTGGAAGTGTAACATGGCACGAAAAAAGGAGATTTCTGA
Organism: Polypterus bichir lapradei; assembly: GCA_026402145.1. Lineage (NCBI taxonomy): Eukaryota > Metazoa > Chordata > Cladistia > Polypteriformes > Polypteridae > Polypterus > Polypterus bichir. Next base: position 103,493,815 of record JANRMT010062813.1, on the reverse strand, counting down.
GGACCTCAGAAAAAGAGTTGTTGATGCTCATCAGGCTGGAAAAGGTTACAAAACCATCTCTAAAGAGTTTGCACTCCACCAATCCACAGTCAGACAGATTGTGTACAAATGGAGGAAATTGAAGACCATTGTTACCCTCCCCAGGAGTGGTTGACCAACAAAGATCACTCCAAGAGCAAAGCGTGTAATAGTCAGCGAGGTCACAAAGGACCCCAGGGTAACTTCTAAGCAACTGAAGGCCTCTCTCACATTGGCTAACGTTCATGTTCATGAGTCCACCATCAGGAGAACACTGAACAACAATGGTGTGCATGGCAGAGTTTCAAGGAGAAAGCCACTGCTCTCCAAAAAAAACATTGCTGCTCGTCTGCAGTTTGCTAAAGATCACGTGGACAAACCAGAAGGCTATTGGAAGAATGTTTTGTGGACGGATGAGACCAAAATAGAACTTTTTGGTTTAAATTAAAAGCGTTATGTTTGGAGAAAGGAAAACACTGCATTCCAGCATAAGAATCTTATCCCATCTGTGAAAAACAGAACCTTGGACATTTCAAAAAGTGACCTGATTTAGCTGATGTCTTTATCTAAGGCAACTTACAATATCAAAACACATGACAACAATTTTTTTGTCTTTGTTATAATAGAGTTGTTGTCATGGTTTCTTGACCTTTTCTCATGATTTTTCCTTGTTGATATTTTTTAGCCTGTGTTTACAGATTTATTCATCATTTTGAAATGATTTATTTGATAGTATTGTGTATTTCTGTTGACTCTCATTTTTCTTTTTGTAATGGTTATGGAGAGGTTCCAGAAGTTACAATATTATGTCAGTGATGTGACAGTATATAAAGATCGGCTTGACAGAAGAATAATTATCTGAGTTTGAAAGATTCCAATAAGAACTGTGTGCTTTTGCTTTCATTATTTATTTTATTGGCTTCTTAGCACTTGAATCATTGTGCTGTCTTTTGATTACAGTCTCTGCTATTTTAGTGTTCTGGTTTCAGTCCCTTGAAATTTTAAATCCCTCCACATAGGATCACCCGTGTCAAACTGGATGCATTCTGGTGCTACCTGAACAGTTGGAGTATAGCAAGGTTGACCAGCTTGCTTAAGGCTGCAATTGAGGAGCAATTCTGTTAACCAGCATCCCTGTGGTTTAATGTTGAATGCCTTAGGTATAGCACCATCCTGCCTTCCTAAGTAAGATGGGCTTGTTCAGAATATAACTTTGAAATTATTATTTAGGCATTTTGTTTTGATTAAAAACTAATTCTAAATAAAACTGTTGGACTGCATGGCCTGATCATTTCTAAGGTTTTTTTACAAGCCTACTCAGTTTCCTTCATAAAATTCTTATCCTTTATTTACAGCTATCTGGTAAAAATGCCACAAAGATCCCTGTTGCTGCTTTTATATAATCCATTATCAAAACTTATCCCTCACAAAGGAGGTAACCACAACCCAAAGATAGGCATGCTAAAAAAGTGAAAATATCGATAACTGACCTGAGGCAGAAATTTACTGCCAATGTCAACATACTGCTGCATTCCAAAGAGCAGTCAAAAATAGATAGCGATGGAAAAAAGGCAAAAGTATTGTGGAAGCCGGCTCGGACACAGACAGGCGGACATGTTAATATCATCCACAATACATTTAATACCAAAGTCCATATTTACAAAGATGCAACACAACCCCAAAGGCCTGGCCACAACACAGTGCCTCTGTCTCTCTTCAGGCTGCCTCCTTGCCTCCTCCTAAGACCTTGTCTTTCTCCTCCCGACTCCAGCCATTGTCTGAAGGGAGGCGGCCCCTTTATATACACACCCGGATGTGCTCCAGGTGTCCTCCAGTGACCTTCCGCTGACACGCCCCTGTGTGGTGTCCCCGATCCTCTTCCCTCCAGCACTTCCAGGTGTGGCGGAAGTGCTGAGGTCCAGGGCTCCAAAGGCACAGGTGCGCCCCCTGGCGGTGACCACAGGCCCCTACAGGGTAGAGCTTCAAAGCTCTGTACCCGTGGCCCCCAAAGGAACCAGGGCGGTCACCTCCACATGGTCTGGGGAAGGCGTAAGCCCTCCTCTGGTCCTCCTGGACATCCCGGCCGGGTCGCCACCCGAGCCATCTCTGACAGTATACACAAAGCACTAGACAAAGGCAAAATGGGCATAAACCAGTAAACACTAAGGCCACAACTAAAGTATTTTATACAGGCCCTAAGCACAATGTTAGAGTAAAAAGCTCTAATTAGGCTGTCTCATTAACTCTCTTCCCCATGACTTCTATACAATTAGCTTTGCTAGGCAATAAACGTAAATAGGAGGGGCCACATGTTAAGGGAGAGTCTGAGGGTGGAGCCCAAGCTCAATACTGACAGCCAGCAACTGCACTCCAACATAGTGTGTGTGTGTGTGTGAGTGTGTTAGGCTAGAAAGCAGTGATCTCTTGTATGTTGCCTTAGTTGGCATCTATAACAGGTATTGGTTCATTTGATACTGTCAGTCTGGTAATCTCAGGTGCCCATGTAACTGTGGGGCTCTCCCTTGCATTATGTTTGTTATAGCTTAGGCCATGTCATGCAATGCAGTATCCAATTGTAGGTATGCTGTTTAATCCTCATCAGTGACTCTTTGTGCTGCCCTACATTTGTTAACCTGCCAATAATCAAGCTATTAGAAAAGAATGTGTAACTAATAGAAACACTGTGTTTTACCTTACTGACCTCTTACACCCTCACTCTCCTTCATGATCACTGAGGTCCTCTGACCAGAAGTTATTGGTTGTGCTGAGTTCTAGACTTAAGCTTAGAGGGGACTGTGCTTTTGCAGTAGCTGCCCATAAGCTTTGAAATAGTCTACTTTTTATATTAGATCAGCACCAAATTTGGTCACTTTTAAATCTCTCCTGAAAACCTTTTTGCCTTTTGCCAGACACGGGAGGCACACTGATAAAAAAAAAAAAATTGTTTAATTTCTATTTCTTCGCCTGTGGGCAATGCCTTCCCCATTCCCACAGGCACAATACAGTCACCACAAGCATAACTCCACACAATACTTTTACAGTGCATCCGGAAAGTATTCACAGCGCATCACTTTTTCCACATTTTGTTATGTTACATCCTTATTCCAAAATGGATTAAATTCATTTTTTTCCTCAGAATTCTACACACAACACCCCATAATGACAACGTGAAAAAAGTTTACTTGAGGTTTTTGCAAATTTATTAAAAATAAAACTGAGAAATCACATGTACATACGTATTCACAGCCTTTGCTCAATACTTTGTCGATGCACCTTTTTGAATATGATGCCACAAGCTTGGCACACCTATCCTTGGCCAGTTTCGCCCATTCCTCTTTGCAGCACCTCTCAAGCTCCATCAGGTTGGATGGGAAGCGTCGGTGCACAGCCATTTTAAGATCTCTCCAGAGATGTTCAATTGGATTCAAGTCTGGACTCTGGCTGGGCCACTCAAGGACATTCACAGAGTTGTCCTGAAGCCACTCCTTTGATATCTTGGCTGTGTGCTTAGGGTCGTTGTCCTGCTAAAAGATGAACCGGTCCCAGTCTGAGGTCAAGAGTGCTCTGGAGCAGGTTTTCATCCAGGATGTCTCTGTACATTGCTGCAGTCATCTTTCCCTTTATCCTGACTAGTCTCCCAGTTCCTGCCTCTGAAAAACATACCCACAGCATGATGCTGCCACCACCATGCTTCACTGTAGGGATGGTATTGGCCTGGTGATGAGCGGTGCCTGGTTTCCTCCAAATGTGACGCCTGGCATTCACACCAAAGAGTTCAATCTTTGTCTCATCAGACCAGAGAATTTTGTTTCTCATGGTCTGAGAGTCCTTCAGGTGCCTTTTGGCAAACTCCAGGCGGGCTGCCATGTGCCTTTTACTAAGGAGTGGCTTCCGTCTGGCCACTCTACCATACAGGCCTGATTGGTGGATTGCTGCAGAGATGGTTGTCCTTCTGGAAGGTTCTCTTCTCTCCACAGAGGACCTCTGGAGCTCTGACAGAGTGACCATCGGGTTCTTGGTCACCTCCCTGACTAAGGCCCTTCTCCCCCGATCACTCAGTTTAGGTGGCCGGCCAGCTCTAGGAAAAGTCCTGGTGGTTTTGAACTTCTTCCACTTACGGATGATGGAGGCCACTGTGATCATTGGGACCTTCAAAGCAGCAGAAATTTTTCTGTAGCCTTCCTCAGATTTGTGCCTTGAGACAATCCTGTCTCGGGGGTCTACAGACAATTCCTTTGACTTCATGCTTGGTTTGTGCTCTGACATGAACTGTCAACTGTGGGACCTTATATAGACAGGTGTGTGCCTTTCCAAATCATGTCCAATCAACTGAATTTACCACAGGTGGACTCGAATTAAGCTGCAGAAACATCTCAAGGATGATCAAGGGAAATAGGATGCACCTGAGCTCAATTTTGAGCTTCATGGCAAAGGCTGTCAATACTTATGTACATGTGATTTGTCAGTTTTTTTATTTTTAATAAATTTGCAAAAACCTCAAACTTTTTTCATGTTGTCATTATGGGGTGTTGTGTGTAGAATTCTGAGGAAAAAAATGAATTTAATCCATTTTGGAATAAGGCTGTAACATAACAAAATGTGAAAAAAGTGATACGCTGTGAATACTTTCTGGATGCACTGTACGTATGTCTCTTATTCTTCCTCCACTCCTCCTCTGTAAGCTTTGTCTTCCTCCTCCTGACTGTGGCCTCTGAAGTAGTGGCTGCTGGCTTCTTTTATAATACACCCGGAAGTGCTCCAGGTGATTGATGACTTCATTTCCGGCAGCGCTTCTCGGTGTGGTAGAAGTGCTCAGCAACTCCAGTTGCAGCACCCCACTGACGGCGCCTGTGGATCCCAACAGGGCTGCGCCAAACTCCATTTTCCATGAAGCCCTGCGGGAGTCCGAGGTACTGCTGCAAGCCGGGGGAGGTAACGTGTTGGCCACGCTTGCTCCTCTGGTCCTCTCGGCATTCCGGCTGCACACTACAATATATATATATATATATATATATATATATATATATATATATACTGTACTGTGGTGGGCTGGCACCCTGTCCAGGGTTTGTTCCTGCCTTGCGCCCTGTATTGGCTGGGATTGGCTCCAGCAGACCCCTGTGACCCTTTGTTAGGATATAGCAGGTTGGATAATGGATGGATGGATATACTGTATATACTGTTTGTATTGGTGTATTTATGGAAGCTGTACAGCACTTTGGTCAGCTTCTATTGTCTTTAATTGTGCTCTCTAAATAGAATCAAGTTGATTTGACTGATAAGTTGGGAAAATGTCAAATCAATAAACATACAATTTATATATACAGTTAGGTCCATAAATATTTGGACAGAGACAACTTTTTTCTAATTAGGGTTCTGTATATTACCACAATGAATTTTAAATGAAACAACTCAGATGCAGTTGAAGTGCAGACTTTCAACTTTAATTCAGTGGGTTGAACAAAAAGATTGCATAAAAATGTGAGTCAATTAAAGCATTTTAACACAATCCCTTTATTTCAGGGGCTCAAAAATAATTGGACAAATTAAATAACTGGAAATAAAATGTTCATTTCTAATACTTGGTTAAAAACCCTTTGCTGGCAATGACAATCTGAAGTCTTGAACTCATGGACATCACCAGATGCTGGGTTTCCTCCTTTTTAATGCTCTGCTAGGCCTTTACTGCAGCGGCTTTCAGTTGCTGTTTGTTTGTGGGCCTTTCTGTCCAAAGTTTTGTCTTCATCAAGTGAAATGCATGCTCAATTGGGTTAAGATCAGGTGACTGACTTGGCCATTCAAGAATTTTCCACTTCTTTGCTTTAATAAACTCCTGGGTTGCTTTGGCTGTATGTTTTGGGTCATTGTCCATCTGTATCATGAAACGCCGCTCAATCCGTTTGACTGCATTTAGCTGGATTTGAGCAGACAGTATGTCTCTGAACACCTCAGAATTCATTTGGCTGCTTCTGTCCTGTGTCACATCATCAATAAACACTAGTGTCCCAGTGCCACTGGCAGCCATGCACGCCCAAGCCATCACACTGCCTCCACCATGTTTTACAGATGATGTGGTATGCTTTGGATAAGGAGCTGTTCCACGCCTTCTCCATACTTTTTTCTTGTCATCATTCTGGTAGAGGTTGATCTTGGTTTCATCTGTCCAAAGAATGTTTTTCCAGAACTGTGCTGGCTTTTTTAGATGTTCTTTAGCAAAGTCCAATCTAGCCTTTCTATTCTTGAGGCTTATGAGTGGCTTGCACCTTGCAGTGCACCCTCTGTATTTACTTACATGCAGTCTTCTCTTTATGGTAGACTTGGATATCAATACGCCTACCCCCGGAGAGTGTTGTTCACTTGGTTGGCTGTTGTGCAGGGGTTTCTCTTCACCATGGAAATGATTCTGTGATCATCCACCACTGTTGTCTTCCGTGGACGTCCAGGTCTTTTTGCGTTGCTGAGTTCACCAGTGCTTGCTTTCATTCTCAGGATGTACCAAACTGTAGATTTTGCCTCTCGTAATATTGTACCAATTACTCGGATGGGTTTTTTCTGTTTTCGCAGCTGAAGGATGGCTTCTTTCTCCTGCATGGAGAGCACCTTTGACCGCATGTTGTCTGTTCACAGCAAAATCTTCCACATGCAAGCACCACACCTCAAATCAACTCCAGGGCTTTTATCTGCTTAATTGATAATGACATAACGACGGACTTGCCCACACCTGCCCATGAAATAGCCTTTGAGTCAATTGTCCAATTACTTTTGAGCCCCTGAAATGAAGGGATTGTGTTAAAAATGCCTTAGTTGTCTCACATTTTTATGCAATCTTTTTGTTCAACCCACTGAATTAAAGCTGAAAGTCTGCACTTCAACTGCATCTGAGTTATTTCATTTAAATTTCATTGTGGTAATGTACAGAACCAAAATTAGAAAAAGTTATCTCTGTCCAAATATTTATGGACCTAACTGTATATAGTAAATATTTATTGCCATAGACATAGCTGCAGTATTTTTTGTCTTGCAATTGATGTGGGTGTTGTGAATGAAACCAACACTGCTCAAGCATATAGTGTCCCAATCACACAGTCCGTGCACATCAGATATGTACTTGATGCTTCACTGATCTGAAGTCTTTATCCAATGTTGCATTGATGGTGTCCAACTGTTTTCTGCATAATAATGTCAGTTTTTCACTTAATTTTTTTCTTCTTCATTTTTCTCGACTATGTTTCTATATCCATCTAAACTGTCTGTACATGAGTTGTCCTTACAATAGACTGATTGATGAGCAGACCTGGCTCCTGTCTTGAATCATTAGTGCATTAATAAGCTTAATCTTCATTTGTGTTTGCAGAAAATTGATGAATAGTTATATATTTATGTACACAATCTTTATGTCTTCTTTTCCATGGCAGTTGCTGACATCTAGTCAGCCTTGGCCAGATAATGTGGCAAATTAAAGGGGATACAAAACAGTTAGAAACTGAAATCTGAGGTTGAATTTTGGTCAGATTTTATCTTTTCCTCCAGGGGTCTAAGTCAGCATTAGAGAACTTTACCTCTTTAAAAAATCACATTTTTTTATGACTTTGATTTTTTTTTTGCATTTGTCCTATTGTAATGCTTTGTGTGTCAGTTCTTATTCTACAACCAATCAGAAATTAAATTAAGACAGTCATTTTCAAAAGGTGAGTAAGTAACATTTACAAGGATCCTTTAAATAAATGAGGAAGGGGCGCAGATTGTAAATAACAATTCCAATCTGTGTCTGTTTGCTAAGTCTTAATGGTCACAGGTTAACATGCTAAGAAAAGTGAGGAATATTCTTCTGCTTCTCAATGCTAATATTCACATTAAGACTGAATATTATTTTCTTCTAAAATAGAGAGCACTTGCAGTTCACTGTAGAATGAGTCATTTGGTTCGATTTCTTTTAAGTTAATCAGTTTAGTGATAGACATGGCTGCTGTACCGGTGTGCCCACATTTTGGTTTTCCATTTCACAGCTCCAAATTGACACTGGTAGAATGGGAGCAGCCGAAAGAAGAAGAAGATCATGGTTCACTGGACAATGAAAAGTAAATCTTACATTAAAAAGGTTGAACTTTCCCGTTCTGATAAGCTGCTAGTTTTTCATAGGCAGTAGCAGCTGGGTGCAAGTCTTGGGAACAAGACAAGGTGTTCATCGGTCATAGTAGACTTCTGACATGGTTATTTTCATGTGAGAGAATACAAATGCACACAAATAGCTTGATACAAAAAAGCAGATAACTTTGACACTTCTTATGTTGGGAGACTTCTCTTCCAACAGTAATACCAATAACCCCCTTACTGCCCTAGGTTTTATTTAAATGTCATTTTACTGAGTAAGAATTTCATTCTCCACTGCCATCGTATTGAAGTCAAAGAGTGATCCTAGTTTCAAGGCTATATCTCCCATATGTGAATCTTGCTGAAACAGTAAACACATTGTAATAGGAATGGACATTGGTTGGAGGTTCTGGCTGGGATGGAGAGTATTCTATAAAGTGAATAGATTAAGAAAGACAACCATTCAGGATACTTCACTTCCCCAATACATGAGGTGGTAGCATTTCTAGGCTGGTACACTCATGCATATGTTCACTGGGAGTGTTGGAAACTGTAGTCATGTGGGACAACCCTGCTGGGTGTCGTGGGTGCTGTCAGGGGGAGCTGTAGAAGAAAATTATGTATGTTTTAAAGGACTTCTGCCTGACCCGGGAGTACTTCCAGTGCCATTGCACTACATGGTACTTCTGGGTCAGGCACAAGTCCCTTGAAACAAGCATAATTTTCCTCTGCAGCTCCCCTGGCAGCACAGGACTACAGTTTCCTACACTCCCTTCAGGCAGGATTAGCAAGGAGGAAGTAAGGACAGCTATGAAGAGGATGAAAAATGGAAAGGCTGTGGTTCCAGATGACATACCTTTGGAAGCATGGAGGTGTCTAGGAGAGATGGCAGTGGAGTTTTTAACCAGATTGTTTAATGGAATCTTGGAAAGTGAGAGGATGCCTGAGGAGTGGAGAAGAAGTGTACTGGTGCTGATTTTTAAGAATAAGGGGGTTTTGTGCAGAGCTGTAGTAACTAGGGGGCATAAAATTGATGAGCCACAGCATGAAGTTATGGGAAAGAGTAGTGGAAGTTAGGCTAAGAACTGAGGTGATGAAAGAGCACCACAGATGTGATGTTTGCATTGCATCTTTGTGGACCTGGAGAAAGCATATGACAGGGTGCCACAAGAGGAGTTGTGGTATTGTATGAGGAAGTCAGGACTGGCAGAGAAGTATGTAAGAGTTGTACAGGATATGTGTTAGGGAGGTGTGAAAGTGGTGAGGTCTGTGCTAGGAGTGACAGATTCATTCAAGGTGGTGGTGGGATTGCATCAGGGATTGGCTCTGAGCCCTTTCTTATTTGTAATGGTGATGGACAGGTTGACAGACTTGGGATCAACAGTACAGAGTAATGGAAATTGTAAAAGAGAGGTGAAAAAAAAAGTGCAGGCAGGGTGAAATGGGTGGAGAAGAGTGTCAGGAGTAATTTGTGACAGACGGGTATCAGCAAGAGTGAAAGGGAAGGTCTACAGGACAGTAGTGAAAGCAGCTATGTTATATGGGTTGGAGACGGTGGCTCTGACCAAAAAGCAGGCGACAGAAGCGGAGGTAGAAGAGTTAAAGATGCTAAGATTTGCACCGGGTGTGACAAGGATGGATAGGATTAGAAATTAGTACATTAGAGGGTCGGCTGAAGTTGGACGGTTGGGAGACAAAGTCAGAGAGGCGAGATTGCATTGGCTTGGACATGTGCAGAGGAGAGATACTGGGTATATTGGGAGAAGGATTCTAAGGATAGAGCTACCAGGGAAGATGAAAAGAGGAAGGCCTAAGTGAAGGTTTATGGATGTGGTGAGAGAGGACATGCAGGTGATGGGTGTAACAGAACAAGATGCAGAGGACAGAAAGATATGGAAGAAGATGATCCGCTGTGGCAACCCCTAACGGGAGCAGCCGAAAGAAGAAGTATATTCAGAATATTTAGACAACCTTGATTTCAGGAAACAGATCTCCCACCCTCTGATTCACTCAATTTAACATACTACAACTGTTAATTAAACTGGCAATGAAACTTATCGGAATGTTAGCCAGTTTGTCTTGCTCCGTCTGCACTGTAGTGGAAGTAATGGAGATAACATTATAGTACAAAGCTCAGTCAGCCAGCAACCGAGCAACAGGGACTTTTATAACACACTTGACAAGGGCTAAACACACACAATGGCAGTAAAATGTATGAAATTTTATGGACAGAAAGCACTGAATGGGTGATTAAAAAACAGCTTAGTTAAAGAGCTTATTTATAAATAACTTTCCACCAAACATTCTTGTGATCGATAGGCAAGCATTCCATGTTTGCAATCCACTTGGGCACCTCTAATTTGCAGAATCTCAGGCCCATAAAGAATATCTGAAGGACAGTATCAGATAGGGGAGACTTTCTAAGGAAAGTGCTTGACCTCATTTGTTACTGTGGTGGATTTTCTTATTTGTTCATTCCAAAAAGTTTGTTTTTTGCACTTTTACTTTATTTAAAACTGTTAAAAAAAAAGAAAAGAAAATCAATGATGTCACGAATTTGGCAGAAGAAAAATGTTTTTACCTTTACAATGAGTTTGTCAATTTTTTTATAACTTACAATGTTACTTTTAAGTTATGGTTGACATCTTAATGTTTTATTAGCATAGGCATTTACCATTTGTGATGGTTTAATACATGTGGCATTAAAAGCAATATGTTTATGCATAAGGTCATTTCTTGCTGAAGTAGATGCACATTGACATTTGCTTTAAAATTGGCCTACCCCCACCAATACATGCTTAGATAATTGACTGCTCATTCAGTGTGCAGGACTGTAGAAAATCCTCTTAAAGCTGACAGACCAAGAACAAGGCATTTTGGTTTATATTGAGAAAGTTTAAGACTAAAAAGTTAAGGGGCTTTGTATTTTGCAGAGTAAGGGGCACCAGATGTGCTGGCATGAGTGGACCACGCACAGCAACTCTCCCAGTGTTTTCATGCATGGCAGTTTCTTGGATGTAATGGTAATGGGCTACCACCCAAAGGGCTGCTTGAAAGCAGACAACTGAAAACGGCCCAATGAAGGTGGACATTGTTTTTGCAGAGTAGAAGATGGGCACAGCTAATTAACTAATCACAGGAAATGCAGTAGTGTCAAAGTACAGCATTGGAGTACAAAATTTATCTAATCCTGGTTATTATTGATTCACACATATGGGAAGGAAAGGGTGTTAAAAAAAGTGAATCCATCATTTAAGGTGGTAACAAAGCAGGCTAGTTGTGACAGAGTATTAGTGTGGTTTTCACAGCATAGATTGATTCCTAGACATAACAAAATGTTAGGATTTTGCTGGAAGTCTGAACATTGTTGTCATTCTGGAGTATGAGATCAGTTCAGTTATCTGCAAATTGACTTTTTTGGCAGGGTTATATATCATGGCAAAAGGTTGGGCAAGTACTGCAGCAGCTCCAGTAATATGGATTACGGCAGTAATCTCTCTCTAGTCCCCAAATTATAATTCAACCATATCTCAGGGATGAGATAGAATGAACTATAGTATCTTGAGTAGAGAACATTTAACTGGTAACCTAAAAAATCTATGGCGCACTCTAGAGACACCAAGGGCTTGTGTTTGTGTGTCTGGCATTTTATTGAGTCCATGCTGATGATTTTAAGCTGTTCTAAGGGGAAATGAAGGACCAACCTACTGTTAGGTAATTCTACTTAATAAAATGACCACTCAGGAATCTGCACTTTGAAGAAATGTTTTGTTATAGCATTTTCTTGTTTTTTTATTTTTAAGGTAACATATTATTCTGAAATCTTCTTAAGCCAATTCAATGTTACAGTCTGTCTCAGCGGCACAGAGCAGCAGTCAATCATAGACCCCAAAAACTCACACACCCACAGGGGCCAATTTAGAATCATTAGTTGACTTAATCTGCATATCTTTGGGGATGTGAGAGTAAAACCTCCATACAGACAAGGCCTGGACTTGTGATTTAAACCCAGTGCATCCTGTGTGTACTCTTAAAAATAATGGTTCTAAATGGCACTTTACAAGGTTATATGGTTCTTTGAACGTAAATGGAGGAAAACTAAACTAACTATCCATTATGAGATATTGAAGGTTAAAATAACAGAATACAATAACACAATCCGTCTTGAGAGGCGCTGCTATTTCTCTAAGATTATAAATAACAATGCTAGTAATCCCAGAGTCTTATTTTCTACAATTGATCGTCTGTTAAACCCAGGTAACACAAAGGAATGCCTCCAAAATACTTCCAGTGAAACCTGTGAGAACATTGCTGTATTTTTCAATCAAAAAATTAATGATATTAGAGATAACTTAGTACATCTCCCCAACACTGCAGAACCTCCAAAGCCCCAGTACTCCATTATTAACAAATTAAATGCTTTCACCAGGATAGATTTACCTGAATTACATAGTATAATCTCTCAACTGAAACCCTCCACCTGCGTCCTTGACCCAATACCAACAAGGTTTTTCAAAGAAGTATCAGGCGTGCTAATTGACAATATTCTTGACATAGTAAATTCATCATTAGATACGGGAGTCTTCCCAGACTGTCTTAAGACTGCTGTAGTTAAACCCCTGCTCAAGAAAAATAATCTTGACCCCTCTGCCTTTGAAAATTTTAGACCCATCTCTAACCTGCCCTTCTTAAGTAAAATTCTAGAGAAGGCAGTCATTATGCAGTTAAATGACCACCTAAATAAACATGCTATTCTTGATAAATTTCAGTCGGGTTTTAGAATAAATCACAGCACAGAAACTGCACTCGTTAAAGTAGTAAATGATTTGCGAGTGAACGCAGACAGAGGCCATTTATCTGTTCTCATCCTCTTAGATCTGAGTGCCGCATTTGACACTATTGATCATAATATTCTTAGAAATCGCCTTAGTCAATGGGTGGGCCTCTCTGGCAGTGTCTTAAATTGGTTTGAATCCTACCTGGCAGGGAGAAAATTCTTTGTGAGTTGTGGTAATCATATCTCAAAGACACATGATATTCTATATGGTGTTCCACAAGGCTCTATCCTGGGTCCGCTGTTATTCTCAATCTACATGCTTCTGTTAGGTCAGATTATCTCAGGTTACAACGTGAGCTACCACAGCTATGCTGATGACACACAGCTGTACTTATCAATAGCACCTGATGACTCCGACTCTCTCAATTCACTAACACAATGTCTTACTGGTATTTCTGAATGGATGAATAGTAATTTTCTCAAACTAAATAAGGAGAAAACTGAAATTTTAGTAATTGGCAATAATGGATTCAATGAGGTTATCAGAAATAAACTTGATGCATTAGGAATAAAAGTTAAGACGGAAGTAAAAAACTTAGGGGTAACTGTTGACTGTAAACTGAATTTTAAATCGCATATTCATCAGACCACTAGGACAGCATTTTTTCACTTAAGAAACATAGCAAAAGTTAGACCTCTTATACCATTGAAAGATGCTGAGAAATTAATTCACGCTTTTGTTTTCAGTAGACTAGATTACTGTAAAGCACTCCTCTCAGGACTACCCAAAAAAGACATAAATCACTTGCAACTAGTGCAGAATGCAGCTGCTAGAATCCTAACTAGGAAAAGAAAATCCGAAGACATCTCTCCAGTTTTGATGTCACTACACTGGTTACCCGTGTCATTCAGGATTGACTTTAAAATTCTGCTTATGGTTTATAAAGCCTTAAATAATCTTGCTCCATCTTATATATCGGAATGTCTGACACCTTATATTCCAAATCGTAACCTTAGATCCTCAAATGAGTGTCTCCTTAGAATTCCAGATGCTAAACTTAAAAGAAGTGGTGAGGCGGCCTTCTGCTGTTATGCACCTAAAATCTGGAATAGCCTGCCAATAGGAATTCGCCAGGCTGATACAGTGGAGCCATTTAAAAAACTGCTGAAAACACATTACTTTAACATGGCTTTCTCCTAACTTCACTTTAACTTAATCCTGATACTCTGTATGTTCAATTCATCATAATAACTATTCATGGTGGCTCTAAAATCCGTACTGACCACAACTCTCTCTTCTGTTTCTTTTTCCGGTTTCTTTGTGGTGGCGGCCTGCGCCACCACCACCTACTCAAAGCATCATGATGCTTCAACATTGATGGACTGAAAGCCAGAAGTCTACGTGACCATCATCATCAAGTCCTTCCATGAGAACCCTAAATACAAAGAGGACTGTTTCATTTATGTTAGGTAGAATGCCCAGAGGGGACTGGGGTGGTCTCATGGTCTGGAATCCCTGCAGATTTTATTTTTTTTCTCCAGCCATCTGGAGTTTTTTTTCTGTCCACCCTGGCCATCGGACCTTACTTATTCTATGTTAATGAATGTTGACTTATTTTTATTTTTTATTGTGTCTTCTATTTTTCTATTTCTTCATTTAGTAAAGCACTTTGAGCTACATTTTTTTTGTATGAAAATGTGCTATATAAATAAATGTTGTTGTTGTTCATAGAACTATTGCTTGACAAAGAACCACTTTATTCCAGGAAGGGTTCTGTGCATATAAAATTGGTTCCTTGTGTTTTAACAAGGTTCCTAATATATAGACAAAGCAGAAATCTTTATTCTATATTAGCCTACCTAACAAGATACTAACAGATCAAGAAGACAGTATCTGATGCTGTTATACACAAGAGTCTTTTTAAAACCTTGAATCCAATGACATTTTATAAATCTGCTATTATCTATTCATGTTTGTTTATAGAGCATGTTACTAATCTAAATATATAAAGGTTCTTTATGTATCATTTATGTGGATGGTTCCCCTATGGCATTGCTCTGAAGATCCACTTTGACACCTTTATTTTTACGAGTATAGGTGGAGTTCTGGTAAGGACATAATGAATAACTCTTGGAAAATTAGAAAGAGGTTCAGGCAAATCATTCAATAACTCCAAAAGTGCAGGTGGGATGTCATCCAGCTAGGGTAGGGAATTTTTACCTTATATTGTTAAGAGGTGGAAGGAGCACTTTGAAGATCATCTAAAACCAGCAGATACACCAACCTTGGAGCAGGGAAATTCTTGAAGCAGTGGTTAGGCATATGTTCATTTTGTGGAGGAGGTCAATCCGATGATTAAAAGCTCTATAGTGGCAAGGGGTCAGTTCTGACTAGAAATGCAAATAATGACTGTACCTTTAAACAACAAAAAGATAAATGTGCAAAGACAAGGCCTGGTGATGGCAAGGTGTTGCAGTGGCAATAGAGTGGCACAGTATTTATCACTGCTGCCTAGGTTTCTTCTAACAACGCAAACATGTTTAGATTATTGTAAATGGCAGCGTGTGTGAGTGTGTCCTGCGATTGGTGGGCATTCTGTCTAAGACTGGTGCCTGCCTGCTGCCTTTAGGCCCCATGCAATGGTGAACTGGAGAATCAAGTATCAGGAACTTTACAGGAGACACGCACCAATAGTCAAACATTTCTGTTGTTAAAAATGGTGTCCAACAGGCGGCGATATTTATCAAGGTTTGAACTGAGTCAGTAATGGGGACTTTTTAAACGTGATTTAAACCACATGGGATTAAATTCTCGTTTGGTTCATTTATAACTCGAGATCTGCCGGTGAGCAGCAGTGTGTCAGACCTCGCCGCACGACCTTTCATTCCATGGACTAGCAGCCAATCACTCTAGGACTGACAAAGGCGGCAAGATTATTTGATCAAACAACGTATTTATTTTCACAAAACTGCTATAAAAAGAACATGCCAAGTATTCCACGATGCAAAATGAATATTGTTTTTAGGTATCTTATTTTTGGGTCTGTTTATTTTTATGTATGTGACATGAAGAACACGACTTGTTTTCTTTTATTTAACGTTATTATCGCTGTAGTTTTTATATGGCAGATAGAATATGTCCCAAACCTCTGCATTAAAAAGTTAAAAGAATGAACCAAGCCACACATAACTTAGTTTGTTAAATAAATCCCAAAATGTTCGGAAATTTTGACATAAATTTAGCTTTGTATTTTCTTGGCGACCTGTTTAATTCTCTCTATCAATTCATTTTCTTGTGTTACTTTGTTGTTTTTATAAACCATCCATTCACTTTCTAACGCACTAGTTCAATTAGTTTAGGGTCGCAGCTCATCCCTAGGCTCCTAGCGGGGCATTCTCGTAAGACGTGAGTTTTTGGTCACAAAACTGTACGCCTTTGTGTCTTGGGCTTCCCTATCTGAAGAATTCTACTCATTTTTTCAGATGTCTTCAGTTCAGAATATTGCAGAAATCTCATCACATAAACTCACGTACAATATTTATCAACGCAGATTAAGGAGCGTCCTGAATCAACAATGATTAGTAATCAGAAGCGAACAAACTGGGCTCCGAATGATATCTTTTAATGCTAAACTATTTTTCCTTCGTGTTACGTGTTTGGCGTTTGCAGGCAGAATAGGTATGCGCTGCTGAATCACGCCTTCAAAGTCCTGGGTTCAAATATGTAGAGTATGTTTATTTTCATGGTGTTTGTCTGGGCTTTGTCGCACATTTAAAAGTGGCGCATGTTAATTAGATCGACTGCCGACCCTAAAATGGGTAAACCCTGAGTCGGATTGAAGTCATATATAACCGGCCCTCTGCTGGAATAAGCAACTTTATAAAACAGATTTATACATGCAATTTATAGTTTTGTATTTTTAAAATGGTCCTTCGCCCTGAAAACACTTCCTAATACGGTAACTTTTACATAATACATCAAATGCTGCGCCTTCATAACCCTGCGCGCCGGTTTTCCCTGACCCAGTTTTACAAATTCGGTTACTTACGTATGCTTTCTCATAATATATATATATATATATATAATTTTTTTTTTCTTGTACATTCTACATTTTGAAATGTCCAGAACTAAGATTTACTGTTTCTAGATCAATAAGGCAAAGCTAACTTGTGCATAAAGCGCATGCTGTTTACCGATGTGTTACCATACCGTTATAACAAATGTTTTCCAACTCTTTAAAGAATTCCACTTAGAAAAAGAGCCCGGAGTGTTATAAAAAATAAACAGCTGAAGCGAAAAAAAATCGACATCCTTCTTATTTTGTTCCATTTACTAATGGAAGCTGTATAGGCGAAAGGCGACAACAGTGTCGCACTGTTCAAGGTGTCCCTAAAAGCGGTCTGTCCCATTAGCTGGAATTCATTATCTGGCGTGACATTACTCACTTCAAGAACTGTTTTAATCTTTGTGCAGTATTTCTTTTTTAAACTACTCACCGCAAACAGAAAAGCAAAATATCGTAAATGTGTTTCCTACCTTTCACTGGAGGCACTGAAACTTTTTCCACACTTGTATGTTGTGAATTTGATTAAAACAATTCAAAATGTTGAACTGTGTGTAGAATGGATAAAAATTTACTTTAATTGTTAAGTAAGTGATAAGATCTAAAAATGTTTTGAAATGAATTTACAGGGAAAGGGCGACACAATCTCCAAAAATCCCCAGTTTTATTGGTAGTCTGGTTTTAACTAACCGTTTAATTATGTTCAGTTTTGGCAGATTGACCCTGCACGTCAAATGACTGACTTGCGTCCCGTCCCGAGTTGGTTCCTGCATTGTGCCGGATGTTGATGAGATAAGCTTCCGCTCCCGACTAAATGTAATTATGCTAAACAGGACGGCAACCGGCAGACTTAACGGGAATGGCCTCATTCTTTTTGAATAAAGCTTGAACGCCCTCGTGGGTTTCTTCAGGAATTTATCAGCTAAACGTTTGTCCAGTAAGTGTGTCACTCTGTGGACGTGATCTGATGCGCCTGACAAACACACTGATGATATTAAGATCTATATTTACTCAATTTCGTATAGCTTTCATAAAAGTAAAGATAGATACATGCCCTATTATGGACATTTTTCTCGAAATCAATTTTCATTAATGTAAATGTACTTAACGTACGTGCTTCATTTGACCTGGATAAACCGGTTTCAAAGATAGATGTATTAATATGTTATTTTGACATATTTTTATCGTTCGTGAAAGTTATTATGAGCAGGAACGTGTTATATAATTGGTAAATTTGAATTGTTGCACCGGATGGCTGTTGCCCATCTAATATGTTTTATTTAATTACATTATTATATTGCCAAATAACATTCGATGCTCTACTTATCTTTTTGTAACACTACGTACAAATACGACATGTCAGAAATGCATTATGCAAGATGACCTGGATTTTGGTTGAGTAGCATTATCCATTTGTTTTTCGTTCCTATGTTCCGGGAGTGAAAGCCCGAGTTTTTAATGCAGTGTTTTTTAAGGTAACCTCCATAAAAACAAACCGTTCTGTACATTAGGTTTTTTTTTTTTTTTTTTTTTTTTTTTTTTAGAGGGAGGGAGTCGTGAGATGGAACAGAAAGATTTCGCCATAATGCAATACCTATCACCGGCTATAATAATATTAACCACTATATTGATGGATATACTGTGGAGGCAGAGGAATTTAAAGAGCAATGACAGTCCCTTTAAGAGTGCATTGCTTAACTTGTCCCCCTCCCCACCTCCTCTCTCTCTCTCTTCTGCCCGCCCTTTCCTACTTCCAATGGCCCAGCCCAGCGTATATTTACAGAGAGACTGCTCAAAGCGGATCCGCACTGACTGCAGAGAGAGGCGTCCGAAGAAGCTGACTGATCGACTGGTACGTAAAAAAGAGGAGATGATTGTCAGCGAGTCGCCCGGAAGAGCCGCGTTACAGGGCCGTGCAGTCAAATCCGAAGTAGCTTGAGGCGGTGGTCAGAGGGCACCGACCGCAGTAAATGCCCCAAGACGAGTCGGTGCTGAGTTTCCCGAGCGAGCGATTCGATCGCAGCCGAGGTGTCCACGGTGCCGCATTGGACAGACAGCGTAACATGCTTCCGTGGAAGAAGAACAAATTCGAGCTGATCGAGGAGGACAAACAGTCCAAGCAGAAAGGATATGGCGTGAGCCTCAACTACTCCGCCCTGACCTCCCTGGCCAAGTCCTGTCCGGAGAGTGCGCTCAACCGAGTGGGGAGCATGTTTAAGTCAAAACGGAAAAAAGTGAAGATCACCAGCGAAGATCCGACCTACACAGTGCTATACCTGGGCAACGCCACCACGCTGCAGTCCAAGGGTGACGGCTGCACCGACGTAGCAGTCACCAAAATCTGGAGCAAAAGCGAGATGGGTCGTAATGGCACCAAGATGAAGCTGACCATCAGCTCTCAAGGAATTCGCATGGTGCACGTAGACGAAAAAGCTAGACGGCCTGGACACCTGTATCTACTGCACCGGATCACGTATTGTGTGGCGGATCCCCGGATACCTAAGATCTTTGCATGGGTGTACCGGCACGAAATGAAGCACAAGGCTGTCATGCTTCGCTGTCACGCCGTGTTGGTTTCCAAACCCGAAAAGGCCAAGGCTATGGCGCTATTGCTCTATCAGACCTCAGCCACTGCACTGGCGGAGTTCAAAAGACTCAAGCGCAGGGATGATGCCCGGCACCAGCAACAGCAGCTCATCGGCGACCAGACCATCCCTTTGGTTCCCCTACGCAAGTTACTCAATGGACAGTGTTACTACAAGCCGCCGGTTGAGCGCAGCCGCAGCGCCCCTAAGCTGGGCTCCATCACGGAAGACTCGCTGGGGGAGGAGGAGGAAGAGAGGGCTATGCATTTCGAGTGTGAAGATATCCTGGATACAGAGGACGAAGGCGGTGGCGGCGGTGAGAGTCTAGACTCCGATAAGCAGGAACTATCGCAGATCATCAGCGACTTGGGAGAAATGGGCATCGGCAACGACTTGCAAACGCTACGGGCGGACCTGCGTGTCACACGTCTCCTGTCTGGCGAAAGCACGAGTAGCGAGTCGTCTCTCGAGAGCGGACACGAACCGGGTGCTCCAGTCAACAATGCGCAGACGGATGGACGCGAGCAGAGCGCGGATTAACTGCACGCCTATGAAGCGGGCATCTCCGCGGTGTGTCCAGCGAAATGAGCGGGGGTACCTCCAGAGGACCGGAGGCTTCATCGCGGCACCGTGCTTCACGCGAAGCAAGCGACAGCTCGCAAGAAGACCCGGTGGCGTATTGTAAGTCGAACCCGATGTCCCGGTAAGACACACACTTGGCATCCGAGTAAGGCAGCCCTTCCTCTCAGGCACCCCCAATCTGAGTCCGAGGCAGCGTCCTGGGAGTACACTAACGGGATTGTTTTAAATTATTATAGTAGTTTTTCACAACGACTACCTTCTTTATCTGGACTTTTTTGTTTCATTATTTGGACGCCAGGACGGATTTACTTGAAACTGATTGTTTACCCTGAGTCCGCCTCCTCCATATTCGGCCAAACTCCTCTGTTTTGGAAGCTCAGTCACTCATTAAACGCATCTGACACGTGACACTTCGTTCAAGACATTCCATTTTGTATATGAGAATATATATATATATATATATATATATATATATATATATATATATATAGCACTTGTGACATCTTGTGTCCCTTTTTGTGTATATACTTATATATAGTGTGAGATTTGTCCTCATGTTCTTAAAAACATACGTTTTTATCTTTGCTGTGCAAAAGGAAATTGGATACCCCCAAGTATTCAGCTGTACATTGTAAATGTATAAGGTGTATAAAATATTTGTTATTTTTAAAAACAAAAGGGGAAGTACTTGTGTGTTGTCATCAATTCTGTGAACTCAAAAATAAAGGACAATATTATGATATGAGACATGTTTTTTGGCAGTTTTAGCAGACCTCGTTAGAGTATTTTTATAAAAAATGCATTTGCAGTTCAGTCAAGGTTGTTGTGTTGGCTCCCCCAAAACCTGCCAAGTGTATTCGGATACACTGTACACTCATACTTGAAAAGGCTAGCTCAATAGTATAAAAGATTAATTTTATTCATGGTCATAGAAAAAATGTTTAAAGCCAAAGTTTGTTTAAAATTAAACAATTGTATATGAAAATGGTTGACATATTTTGTCACATTTTTAAGCAGTCTTCTATAATTCTTGCTTTCAAAAACACCTTTATGGCAGTTCTCTTTTCAGTTATGGTGCCTATATTAGCAAAGCTACTAATATGTTTTTCCCTTATGAAAAAAAAAATCTTTTGAATGTATTTTTTCTGGGTTCAAACCAAGGTTATACTCCATATCTGGAGTTTGCAAGTTCTCCTCATGTCTGCATGGATTTACTCCAAGTGCTCCTGTTTTCTTCCACAGTCCAAAGACAGGTTAGATGAATTACCATTGGCAAACTGGCCTGTGTGTGTGTTTGCTTGCATGCAAATGTGTTCATCCTGTAGTGGACTGCATCCTAGGGGTTGTTCCTGCCTAGTGTCCAAAGCTTGATAGGACAGGCTTCAGCTTCCCCACGACCCCCCTCAGGATAAGCAGATTTGAAAATAGAAGGATGGATTTTTTTTCCTGCTGTCGGCACTAGTTAGGTACTCTGATAGATTCTAATGCACAGATGTTCCAATCAGTATGGTGCATCATTCTCTCATTTTTATTGTCGCACATATCATGTGCATAACTGTAAGTTCACCTAGAGGATAAGTTTAACTGGGAAAAAAAAACCAAGTTTTATAAGAAATACTGCACTGTGGTTATCACTTCAGTTTCACATCTCAAGGGACCCGAGTTTAATTCTTAGCATGTTGACTTTCTGGGTGGTTAGCATATTCTTTTTTTTTTTATTTTGCATAGGTTTTCAACAGGTTCTTTTGTTTTTTTTTTCTTTGTCCTAAAGATGTGTGTGGTAGGTTAATTGACATCTCACAACTGGACTTGTGTGAAATAATGTGATTTGTTTCCTGGCACTTTAAATAGGTTGATTCCCAGTACTGCCTTGATATTCTCCTTTACTGGCTGAAATGGGTTAGAAAAAATTATACTGAACATGTAAATCTTAGGTTTTGGGCTGCTAATGAATATTTGTATGTGATAGAAGAGCAGAGCAGAGTCTGTTGTCATACTAATTAGGCTTTTCATTGCTGTCTGAGCTAAAACTGAGGGAACACCACTGAGAGTGCACTGCAGAATAAGAACAATTCAGCTATCGCTACAGAAGGCTTGATTGACTTACTTGTTCAGTCACTTTAAGTAGATAATGGTATTTACCTGAAAGCTATACATTAATTTTATTTAGTTGCATCAGTTTTTCATATTTTGTTTGTATGTGCATGAAACATGACAGAACAATCAAGGTTATGTGTGTGTTGACTCAGTGTGTTAACTCTTCCTGAATGATCCCTTTTGTGTGATATGTTGAATGTGCAATAATGAAAAATAAGTGTAAGACTGGTTTCTGTCTCCCTTAGATTACATATCTTTTGTGTCTTTGTTACCCGTATATAGCATACAATTTTCCTCCACTTTTATCTTCTCCTGGTTGATATATACTAATTAAAAATGTAGTCCTTTTTTAATTAAATAAAATATCTATAGAAACGGTCCCATTACATGTAGGCAATAAGAACAAACACTCAGAAATTATCTAATGCAAACAGTGTTTTTATATTTTATCAATCAGTATAGCAATTATTTCCACGTTCATTATTTTATTTGATTAACTCATAATCTGTTACTCTTTTATATATACAAAAGAGTAAGTACAAAATTAGTACCCAAAACATTTTTCATAGTAATTGTTATAATTTCTAAACATTCATGGCTGTTTTGAACAGTCGTTGGAATTGTGCGGAATATTTTGTTTTAGTAGGTGAATGTTGCTTGAGCTCAATCCTGTTGTCCTCATTTATAAAAAAAATGACCAATTGCAGATTTTGTTCTAATTTTGATTTCATCCTTTAATAACTGCTTTAACTGGATAATTTGTATGAAATATTTATTTTGCCTTTGACATAAGAAATGTTCTGTCTACACTTGCAGTAACGTTGTTTATAAACCATCCACAGATCTTTTTTTTTTTTTCCCATAATTTCAGTTACACAGACCGCTTGCTTGCAGAAAGTTGTTTAAGGCAGAAACTTTCTCATTTGTAACCATGAAAAATTTATAAGAACTGCAGATTCCCTTATGCTGTCTTTACAGTTGAAGTTAAAAAAAAATCCTCCCTTGCTGAATGATTTTTTTATTCATAATTTGTGTGGAGCAAGACAGTGGTGTACTAGCTAGTATTATATTACAACCTTATGGTTGCATAGACCTTGGTTTGATACTGTATGATCACTGATCACTGTATGTAAGAAGTTTGCATGATTTTTCATTGTCGACTCTCTTTTCCAGGTACTTTCCTTTTTTTGAATAAGTGAAGGTGTGTGTGTCCTGCTGGACTTATATCATGTCCATGCCTGGAGATTTCCATTTGCTAATGCCGTTAACGTTTAATACAAAAGTGGGCTGTGAAAACATGTGTATTAGTAAATGTGTACAAATGTTTATGTAATATAAGCTGCTGATAAGATTAGTAAAGTATTATATTACACATACTAAATTAGCAAAATAAAACTCTCAACAAGTTCATTGGGCTGCTTATGATAAAGAATGGTAAGAAATGATATGTGAACAAACTGAATTGTCAGTATAGTAGTAGAAAATTCATTTTTACTTATGACCAGTGTTCTTTCCATACGTGAATTGGAGGTTACCGTATTTATTACTGCAAACATCAGAAGAGGAAATTTAGATATTTTGCCATGTGAGGTGAGCTGGCCTTCTTTTCTGTCTTCAACCCAGTTAACATGCCATAATGGTTGCAATATCAAACAAAATGGTTACAGCTATTTTAATGATTAATGGTGATGTTTTTTTTTTTTTTTAGTTCACTAACATCCTATGTCTGCTTCTCACCAAACTCTTATCTAATGAGTGATAAAAGGGTAATGGTGTCCTAAAGCAAAAATGTTATCCCACACAAGCTCATTTTTGAAATTCTCTCCAGAAGAGTTGGTTAGGGCTCATATTAAAATTAATCTAGGTTCTTTATGCTTTTCTGGATGTTTTTTCCAGAAGACAAAGTGATCTGCACAAATAGGCTACGCATGTGAATCTTAAACTCCAGTCTCCTCTGGTTGGGACTGTCGGTTGTTTGCAGGTGGCTGATCAGATTTAAAAAGTTTTTTTTCTGTTCAAGGTAATGGCTGAAGGACAGACAACATTTATGACAACCCTTGCTGTTCTTGATATATTGGCATCTGGCAGGTTTTATAGACTTAAACGTTTCCATGAGGTTCATGGGTATAGAAGCTTTATGATTCACTTAAATGAAGCAGCATACGTATATCTAATGTAAAAAGATTGCTGTGAGAGAGGAACAAGGGTGAGTAATAAGAATTTTACAGAACTGGGAGTTACAGTGAGGTTTCATAACCATTCAAGGCTTTTTTGGCATGTGTTTTGTGACAACATGTGCCAGAGTGGTGAATAAGGAAATGTCCAGAGTGGATTTGCTTATTATTACATACTGTTTGACTGATGCCATTATCCAAAAGCAGCTTATAACATTTGAGATACAATTAGTTACAGTCAGTCATTTTCTATCCCGCTTAGTCCTATACAGGGTCGCAGTAGAGGGCGCAAGGCAGGAACAAACCGTGGACAGGTCACCAGTCCATCACAGGGCGAACACACACACACAAACACACCCCAGTCATACATCAGGGCCAATTTAGTATCACCAGCCCACCTAACCTGCATGTCTTTGGACTGTGATAGGAAACCCATGCAAGTTTTAGCACAGGCAATTGAAGTGACTTGTTCATGGCAACACCATATCAGTTGCAGGATTTAACCCCACATCCTTGGTTCATAGCTTTAGACACTCCACCACACTGCCTGGATTTTAACAGTTCAAATGATTAAATTAATACATTGTGGTAAGTGCAGTGTTAATAAATTTGATTTAAAGTTAGCATTATGAAGATTGATTTGAAATGTGTTAGCATTTTTTGTAATGACAGAATTATTTTCCAGTTACAAATCACAATCAGTTGCTAATATGAAATACAATAAAAATAGTCATGGAGCCCAACCCAACAGTGAAAAGACAGTGGGTAAAAACATAAGTTTGAACAGTATCACCAACTCAGCAGGGTTGTCTGTTCTTCATAGAAATTTGCTTTGTTTTGTCCAGCCTTGATTACCAAAGTATGTGAGAGAATACAGTTCTCTAATAGTGAAGTACTCCAACACAACATATGTATGGTATAGTACTTGACACAGATGGTGTACCACCTTATAGTCTCATTTTGTTAGGTTTTTAGAGAAAAATGGAAGAGCCATGGTGTTGTGTCAATAGAGGGCATTCTTGTCTGTATACCTGGAATTCTAATCAAAGCTCATATTAATTGATTGAGGACACTCTTCCATGTGAAGTAACATTCTTTCAAATAAACCTAAAGTTAAATTCTAGATTCTATGTAGCTCAAGACTACATGGGACTTGGTAAATCCTCTGTTAGCGTACCCCAATTCAAAACACTTGATGGACTTATTTGCTCAGCAGCCTATAAATTCCCCACCATCTCTCAGACTATCATTTGTTACCACTTTAAGCACTCACGATAGGAATTAAAATCGCCATACGTATGGATTCAAGTTCTTTCTTTCAGCCTTTTAAAACATGTGACCTAAAGCATGTACTGTAAAAGGTGTAATTAGGTCAGATAATGGTAATTGTATAATGACACATCAGTCATGTTTTAATAATGTATCTCTAAAAATAAAGAGGGAGGAAAAAAGGTAGTTTCCTAAGCATCTAAACAGGATTTAGTTTGTGCCTGATGAAACATTAAAATTAGATCTAGGCCTCTGCTACAGTATTCTGCAGAGTACAGACTTGCTGCCTTTTAATGGTACAGAACATTGTGAACTGTTATAAGTTGTACTGTGTGCTAAAAAAAACACACACACAAGGGAAGGCCTTTCACAAAGAGTTAGACATCAGCATCTACTTGCTCTGGCTAAATTGATTTTACTAAAGCTTTAAAATGAGGCTGGCAGGTAATGAAATTGCAACATAACCACCCAACCCCCCCCACCCAATAAATGCACGTGGCTGGGAACAAAGGCGATTATGCCAATCAAGGCACCAGGGCTTGTTACAGACAGTGCCCAGCTGGCAGTTTAGATCACAATACACACTGATGTCAAGATGCTGCCAGCTGCCATGGTGGATTACTGGGTTAAACAGATACTGGAAACACTGCAGCTCTTCAACATCACTCACTTAATTTCATGTTTCTTACTGATTCCATTAAGCATAAACTACTTGAATATTTTATGTTTATTGCTATACATTTGCTGGGTTTATAGTCTAAAGTGAAGTACCCTAGCCCTTCATCTACTTAAGTGGAAAAGGTGTAAAAATCATTATTGCATGTGTTTCCTTTATAGTATATGCATTAGGGTTCTTATGGTTTAGTGTGTGGTCAAGTAGGATGTTCATTTTGTCTGTGGGTTGGTCTTTCACTGTTTGTCTGTAGTGCTGCATTTAAATGTTTTGTATAATGACATCTTTGTGTTTTTATGCATTGTGCATAGTAGGTGTCTTTATAGCTGGTATATGCCTAGAATTATGTGTAGTAGTTCTACAGTTCATTAAGTATGTCCATAACTGCCTTTTATTTTGAGGGGGTATTAATATGCAACCTTTTGGGGCTAATATTGTTTTTATAGTTCATGTGGATAAGTGAGTTTTTCCAGAATTTATTTTTGTTGGTGATATATTCTCAAGTTTATGTGTTAGTGTGTGTGCTAGGTGATGGAGAATGCTGTTTTTGTTCTTTGGCATGTTGGCAGCATCTGAGGTATGATCATCGAGGGTCTTCTCTACTTTTCCTGGAGAGATGCATCAGCTCCCAGGTTTGCTATATGAGCTCTGAAAATAGATTCATGCTGTGTAAATTATTCAGGCTTTGCTGAAGGCAGTAGGTGGAGAATGAGAAGGAAACCACACATAGCTACAGGGATCCTAAAGGGTGCCAGTTTCTTTAATCTGATTAAGAGTAAAATTTCAGGTGCCAAAAAGATCTTTTTCATTTTGGTAGCATTGGTGCCTTGTGATTCAAAGGGGACAATTTAAAAGAAATATAGTCATCAAAGAAGATGCTGTGAGAATATATCTTTATTACAGACATGGAATGCTGTAGGATTCTATTAGTATTAAATGTCTAGAGGGAGTAGTCCTAGGAAACTGTCTTATCCAACAGACTCAAACTGGAGACTTTCAATGGAATTGTAGATCCACCTACTCCCACCAGTATTAAGAAGTATAATTACAAATTTGATGTAATGGCAATATCTGTCAGACTATCTTATGTAGCATAAAATCAACTTACACTAAAATAGAGTGAGTTGCAATGTTATTGCTTCTATAACCATCAGCACAACATTGCTCATGGGAGCTTATTTGGATCCTGTAATGACATTTTATACATATTCACCATAATCATCAACCTTCACCCATCCAGAGGTATGGCTGCACAAAAAACGCTATTAGCAGGAAAGAGGTTAAATAGGTCAGGGGAAAAGATGGAGATATGTTCAGCAAGGACAAACGGTAGGGAAATATTCATGCTTGATAAGCTATTTCATTCCAATAGTTATTGGCATAGAAGATCCCCAAAGTCAGAGGGAGAAGAAGGTCAGCCAACTAGGAAGGATGGCATTGGGGTGTGGGGTAAAGTCACAATGAGACTCTTAACTTACCAGGTCCATGGGCTTGTAGAACAGGAGGCCCATTTTCTCAGCAGAAAATATATTTTAAAAATGTATTGGGTTCAATAATATATGGGAGGATTTGTCACAGGAATTCCTCAGATGGGAAGATGGGCAAAAAGGGGTGAGCTCAAGGTAGACTCGGGGTCAGCAGGGCATGGATTACAAGAATTAGCTGGAACTTAAACTGAGAGCTTAACACGAAAGGGCGTTAAATGACTTAGAGTATTCAGGTGCATCTATTTTGTAGGTTTTGCATTTGTTCCTCACATTTTTGAAAAGGAACTAAACACGTATTCAATGAGCCGTATTCTTATACTTCATATATGGCCTTAACTTGCCATCATCACATATGTAGCATTGTACTTAGCAGAAAATTTAAACATGGCCCTCAGTTGACAAAACAAAAACTTCCTGGTCCCTGCTGCTCTTTAGTCAGCTTGTGGCAGAGAATGATGGTGTGCAGTCACCAAAACTGTCTGTGATATTCTGAGGTCGGCAGTGGTTGAAGGAGAGGTCACATTGCTTAATTTGTGTTATATTTTTTCTGTTATATTCCACCATTGTCTCCAGAGCACTCAAAATGCCTCAAAGGCCACACGTTTTTGCAGTAACCAATTCAAACAAATATGTGGCATTAAAATAGAGGAAAACTGATCTGAAAGGATATACAAAAAAACAAAGTAAATCTGCATTTGTATGTGTGTAGCCGTAGCAGCAGGATGTTACTCTAATGGTTACTGATCACAAATTGTCAAATAGGGTGTGGAAGAATTATTTGAATTAAATGTGGTTACAACGGCTGATGAAGGAAAACATTCGTGATTTTTAGCAAACAAAAATATTACCATACATTAGAAATATTGCCATATGTTACTCATTCTGCCCAGAATTTATGTCAACCCAAGGTGCATCATTCTAAACTGAAGACATCAGAAGTCGTAAAATTATTACTGAATGTTTTTTCTTATCACAACGGACATGATTCCTGTGCACTCTTGAGCAAATATATTTTTGGGGGAACAGTCTGTGGACAAATGGGATTCCAAATTCTCACTCCTGCTCCAGATCTCTTCTGATTGTCAAAACCATTCATCCATTTCATGAACCTTTTTAATCCAGTTTTAGTATAACTGAGGAAGATCCAGTAGTGCTCAGTACAAGGCAGGACCAAACCTAATGATGCATGCATGCATGCTTACTTACTTACAGCATATTATATAAATTTAAAGTAACAGACATATGTATGTTTGAATTGTGTATCAAACCTTTATTCTGTTATATGTTGATATAAGCTGAGTCAGTCTTCATGATGATATGCAAATAGGCATTTGCTGTGTTTTCTATAAATCTTTGTTTCATGGATGTACAACATCAGCTGTCTGCTTTATGAGGAAGCTTAGTGCTGACATACACTTCCTCCTTTTAATCTACTGTATATGTAAAATCTCCTGTAAGTGAAAAAGACTGAAAAAAACAATGTCTTTCTAAAGTGCTGTTTTTAGCATCGTGACGGAAACCAGAAACTGACAGAGTGACTATAGGGGATAGCTGCAGAGCTACAGTGTGATGTTAATTTATTTGCATTACAGACAGCTGCCATTGCATTATCTCCTTGAGACTATTGAGATTTCAGCCACTACTGGATTACCTTACAAAAAGGTAGTGGTCCACTGTGTTAGAGCTTATTTTGTGGTATTAGATCCTGCTATAAGGGAGAAGATGTCTTGTTTTATGTTGGTCTTAGGGTTTGCTCATAAAAAAATGTTTTAATGCTGGTGCAAACTGCATGTGACCTTCTCTGATAACCAGAACCTCCAGCGGTACAGCATCAATACAGTGCATACAGTATGTCATAACAGTGAGGAGAGTTTCTGCAAACAGATGTTTTAACCCAAACACCTGTCCTTTTTGATTTTTTATAGAAATTATATTGTCCTACATTTAAGAATCATAAGTGAGAAGTAAAATCAGCCAGATTGTATCCAACAAAAGACATAGGGACCCACTGATGAGATTGTAACCTCTTTGAAGAAACGATACTCTTGAAGCAGATCTGGAGTATGCAGCTGCCCAATGACATTTTTCTCTTAAAACTGTCTGGATCCTCAAAACAAGTTAGAAAATGTATGGATGGTGTATCATTCCGGTGCATTCAGGGTCTTAGTTAATACGTTTGAAACTAGGAGCATTTTGCATTTTTAATTACTTCAAAAACTCAGTTAATAACATAATCCATCCATTATCCAACCCTCTATATCCTAACTACAGGGTCACGGGAGACAATCCCAGCCAACACAGGGCGCAAGGCAGGAAACAAACCCCGGGCAGGGCACCAGTCCACCACAGGGCACACACGCACACCCACACACTAGGGGCAATTCAGGATCGCCAATGCACCTAACCTGCATGTCTTTGGACTGTGGGAGGAAACCTACGCAGACACGGGAAGAACATGCAAACTCCATGCAGGGAGGACCCGGGAAGCGAACCTAGGTCTCCTTACTGAAAGGCAGCAGCGCTACCCACTGTGCCACCATGCCTCCCACTAGAATGGTATGGCTAATTGTGATTCAGATTTCTTAAGCATGACATTTTTGAAAGAAGTTTCCAAAAGTAACTTGGAGTCTCAAGGTAAAATTGGTGGCTGCTTTGAACCATGATGGAGACCAGGTGAGGAGCTTTGCTGATAAATTACAGTATCCGAGAAATACTGTACTGAACCATTGTAAGGTGTAGATCACAGGTGTCAAACTCCAGGCCTGGAGGGCCGCAGTGGCTGCAGGTTTTCTTTCTAACCCTTTTCCTAATCAGTGTCAAGTTTTTACTGCTAATTAACTTCTTTTCCCTCTATTTTAATAACCCCGTTTTTAAGGATTAAGTCTTCTGAATTGATTTGTTTCTTCATTAAATGACAGCCATACAGAAATGAGATGTGAAACGAGCCAACAGATGACCAGCTAAGTTGGGGCTTCAAACTCCAACCAGTTCCTTAATGAGAAGCTGATTCCTGCTGTTAATTAAACCCGTTATTCAATTCCATGGCTTGTTGCTGCTCTCTTTCTGCCACAGCAGACATTTCCAAAACTGTTGATATTCTGTTTTTTTCTAAGAACTCCTAAAATGTTTTGGTAACCTGAGGAATCAACCTTACTGAGACCTTCATCTTTATTTTCAGATTTTGTTAGATGAGTACAGGTGAGCTGGTCATGCCCTGCTTGTTTTATGTCTCATTACTGTCCGGCTGCTAATTAAGGAAAAAACAATTAAGGGGCCGGAGTCAAGCTAATTAAAGCTAAGGCTAAAGAAGTTAATTAGCATCAAAAACTGGTTACTAATTAAGAAGATGGTTAGAATGAAAACCTGCAGCCACTGCGGCCCTCCAGGACTGGAGTTTGACACCTCTGGTGTAGATAATGCAGCTGTGAGGTTGGTTGTAATGCAAGTGACAATAGAATTGATTTCTAGATAAAATGACTCTTGCTTCTAATATTTTCAATATTGAATATTTTTACTTTTACAGTTAACTAACCTGAAGCAGCAGGAGAAGTGAGCTGCCCCAGCATCTTGCACATGTACACCACTCTTCCAGAGTTAGATTAACTTGCATTGGGTATCTGTTTTGCTATCAAGAGCACTATTGGATGAGTAAAACAGAAAAACATACAACACTGAAATAACCTCACTTAAGGTACATTTGAAAGAGTAAACAAATGTGTAAATGAAGTTGCATACATTTTTTTTCTCTGTTTTAAGACAGACAAGTTCAAAACTTGTTTTTAATGAGAAATTTTGAAATTTCATAGATTTGTAAAGTGAGCTCTATTTGACATGTCATAATGAAAACTAAGCTTTCCTGATAAATTTCCTTGAAGTATAAGTGTGGAAAATTTCAACAAAATTGGTTCACAGGGATCAGAGTTGTTTCATGCAAACAGACGGACATGGCGATCACAGTAGGTGGTTTTCTCATTATATGCAAGCAAACCTAATGAGTGGCAGAGTAACTGTTTTTAGAGCTTAAGAACTTGCTACCAAAGCTGAAGTTGGGAGCTTGGGATGCCACCTTTAAATACGCCACAATTAAAGATGCTTTCTTTAATCTTACTTGGTTATGACTTCATCTTTTAGCATAAGAGAAAGAAGCACTTCATCAAAATTGCTGCCCTTGCTTCTTCATTCAATTAACTGCTTTTTTTAATCATGTTCTTTATTTATTCTTTTATTTATATAGCACATCTTCATACAAATAATGTTAAGTCAAAGTGAGTATTTAAGTATCAAATATCAAAATCAAATTATTACACATATACAGTGCATAGGTGTTAAACAAAAACAAAGTTCACCAGAATTTTATGTTAATTTATTTCACATTTGTATGAGGATTAAACATGTCAGTACATCTTTTTTTTAATTTTCTTTGGCACATCAAGATGAGCATGGACTAGGGTCCTTGGTGGCCCAGACATAGTAATCAGCATTCAGCATGCATTTTATATTCAGTGCAAACACCTTCATCAAAAAGGACATTTAAAAACATTCTGGAACTCTCTTAATCCAGTTTAGGCTCTTGTGGGCAGGAACCAGTACGACAAACAAGCAAACTCACCAATTTAGCACCACCAATTAATTTAGTCTGCACATTTTTGGGCGATGTGGGAGGAAACCCCAAGCAAACACAGGGAAATGTGCAGACTCCACAAAGGCAATAACCAGGCATGAAATCTAAATACAAATCACTGGATCCATGATGCGGTAGCTTTCACCACTTTGTTGGCAAAAGCAAAATTCAAAATTCACTCCCTGCATAGTATTTAAGGTTTCATGTCAGTAAATGCCTATTATTACATAACTACAATTTCCACCTTAGATGTATTTACAACTAGGCCTGCAACAAATATGAGGCTGTGCTGTACATTTTGCTTTCTGAGTTGTAGTGTACTCAAAAGAATGAAAAGTTCTCCGAGTGGGACAGCTCCTCCTCCTCCTGGGAATTTAATTAATTAGTAGAAACAATGTGGCTTACAGGTTCTGCAAGGCATTTATCTTTAGTTGCCCAGTGGGGTCATTAAGCAACACAATGCCATCTGGAAGATGGGACTCACTGAGAGGCTTAACATTGAGCCTGGTTTAGGTGGGATTCATGGCAATCACAACAAAATAGGGCTGATTATTTGCTACAGCCAACTGGGGAAGTGGATTTAGTTATTTGTTTTACCTTATGCGCCAGGTTTAAGAAAAAACAGTTTGTTAATGTTTTTCTTTTTTACATCTACAGTAGCTTCTTTGATACCTTGAGCACACAATGTAAAAATACAGTTGCATGTTATTGCCTGTCCTTTTGTGTAAATATGTTCACCTTTCCTTCATGCATTACTAAAAGAAATGTTTCATCCATGTCCGTCTAACTGCACTGCATGAATTTTCTTGGCCTTGCTGTTAGAAGAAATCATTACTACACTAAACAGATTGTTGAGCTACAGCATTTCTGCTGTGTGTCCATTACTGTATGCCTTTATGGCTGGGCTCAGATCTTTGTAGTGAATGTACAGGGTGGGCCATTTATATGGATACACCTTAATAAAATGGGAATGGTTGGTGATATTAACTTCCTGTTTGTGGCACATTAGTATATGTGAGGGGGAAAACTTTTCAAGATGGGTGGTGACCATGGTGGCCATTTTGAAGTCGGCCATTTTGGATCCAACTTTTTGTTTTTTCAATAGGAAGAGGGTCATGTGACACATCAAACTTTTTGGGAATTTCACAAGAAAAACAATGGTGTGCTTGGTTTTAACGTAACTTTATTCTTTCATGAGTTATTTACAAGTTTCTGACCACTTATAAAATGTGTTCAATGTGCTGCCCATTGTGTTTGTGTTAAAAAACAAAACCACCGCTATTGGTCTGACACTAACCCACATTGGATAGATCCCTCCAAAACTGTTGGAACAAAAAAATTGATGGTATGGTGTGGTATATGGGGTACAAAGATAGTGGGGCCATTCTTCATCAATGGAAACCTCAAGGCCACTGGATATGCGAAATTGCTACATGATGATGTGTTTCCCTCTTTATGCACTGAAGCTGGCACGTTCCCTGAGTTTTTCCAGCAAGATGGTGCACCACCACATTATGGGTGACAGGTCCGAGCATTCCTAGATGAACAGTTTTCTGGAAAGTGGACTGGACGTCGTGGGCCAGTTGAATGGCCCCCAAGGTCTCCCGATCTGACCCCCTTAGACTTTTATCTTTGGGGTCATCTGAAGGAAATTGTCTATGCTGTGAAGATACAAGATGTGCAGCACCTGAAACTACGGATACTGGAAGCCTGTGCTAGCATTTCTCCTGCGGTGTTGCTATCAGTGTGTGAAGAGTGGGAGAAGAGGGTTGCATTGACAATCCAACACAATGGGCAGCACAT
Source organism: Polypterus bichir lapradei (assembly GCA_026402145.1). Taxonomy (NCBI): domain Eukaryota; kingdom Metazoa; phylum Chordata; class Cladistia; order Polypteriformes; family Polypteridae; genus Polypterus; species Polypterus bichir. The sequence goes on along the minus strand of JANRMT010062813.1, from coordinate 103,459,574 downwards.
TGAACACATTTTATAAGTGGTCAGAAACTTGTAAATAACTCATGAAAGAATAAAGTTACGTTAAAACCAAGCACACCATTGTTTTTCTTGTGAAATTCCCAATAAGTTTGATGTGTCACATGACCCTCTTCCTTTGAAAAAACAAAAGTTGGATCCAAAATGGCCGACTTCAAAATGGCCACCATGGTCACCACCCATCTTGAAAAGTTTCCCCCCTCACATATACTAATGTGCCACAAACAGGAAGTTAATATCACCAACCATTCCCATTTTATTAAGGTGTATCCATATAAATGGCCCACCCTGTATAGTAAACTGTATACATAGACTCAGAATATCATTGTATCAAGGTCATACTGTACATTAGGTGACCCTGAACTCACACATTGTTATAGTCCACTACGTTACAGCAAATACAAGTATGCCACTTTATATAGACTAGGTACCTTTGTTCAAACCCTACACCCCACTCCCATTTTCACATTTTCTGACCTTTGCATTGCATCTTTGCAAGATGTGTTTCTATTTAATAAACAAAAATTAGGCTGACATAATGTTTTCAATAAACAATTTTAAATTTGTGCATGATTAGAAGCAATTAATTAGAGGTCAAATATTGACAGTTTATAAAAAATATTAAAAACTCATAAATCATTACTATTAAAATGATAGATGGTGTGGAAGCTGGCCCGGACACAGACAGGCAGACACTTACATTTCACCCACAACATGTTTATTTACACAGTCCAGTGCACCACAAACCCCACAAGTCCCCAAAGTCCTGGCCACAAAGCTCAATGCCTTCACTTCTTCAGGCCGCCTCCTGCCTCCTCCACAAAGCTCTGTCCACTACTCTCCCGACTCCAGCCATTGAATGAAGGGAGGCGGCCCCTTTTATACAAACCCGGAAGGGCTCCAGGTGCTTGCGGACATTCCCCTGTGTGGCGGAAGTGCCGGCTGCGCACCCGGAAGCCCTCCGGGTGTCCCCAGTCTTCTTCCCCCCAGCATTTCCTGGTGTGGTGGAAGTGATGAGGTCCAGGGCTCTCCAGGCACCGGGGCGCCCCCTGGTGGTGACCATGGGCCCCTACAGGGTTGAGCTTCCAAGCTCTGCACCCGTGGTCCCCAGCGCAACCAGGGTGGTCGCCCCCTTGTGGTCTGGAGGAGGCGCAAGCCTTCCTCCGGTCCTCCTGGGCGTCCCGGCTGGGTACCACCCCCAGCTATGTGCCACAATGGTTCTTAGTAAATACTTAGATCAATCAACATTCATACTTAAATGTAATCAATAATATATGGCATATGGAGTCCAGTTCTTCAGCCCTGTTGGGTGCCGTTGTTGCCACCAGGGGGAGCTCACCAAGAACCAGGAGGATATTATCACGACGTTAACCCGGAAGTACATAGGTGTCACGGGGACGGAAACCCACAGTACTTCCGGGGCACCTGAAGAAGGCGTTTGACCCGGAGATGGAATACTTCCGAGTCATGGACTATAAAGGATTGTGGGAAACGCCAGCAGATTTAGCCAGAGTTGGGTGGTAGAGGATGGAACTGCTGGGAGTGGAGGATTGTGTGATTATTGTTATTACTTATTGATTAATTGAGAATTGTGGAGTGTGTGGTGCTTTGTGCACTTTATTGGAAGAAAATAATTAAAGAATTCTTCTTGTGCTTTTACACGTGTGTCTTGGACGTCTGTCTGGTGGGTTCAACTGGGCAACAGCGACCCCTAGCGTCCACAATATATACTATGATTGTGAAGAAATAACTTTGACTTGAAAAATACCAGACTTATCCTTTAAGTAAATATAATTAATGCTAATTTTAGTTACATTTAGGTATAATAATTAATTTAATCTTCTTTTAATAGTGCAGAATGTTTTAGCATTGTACTTGTATGTGAGTTAAGATGACCCTTTATGTTTGCACACCTCACTGTAATTTTGGGTTCTTGAAAACTGTTCATTGTTCACAGTTTCTTCTTAACCTGTAGTCACCAAGTGCTGTACAATATTGAATAACTTAATTGATTGGGGGGTGTATATTTGATTAAATTAAGAATATTTATTAATGTAGTGTCTAATTGTGTGTGATGTAGAAAACTTGCGTTTGTATAGTAAAAATGACCCTCGGATATAATGACAAATCTGTACCTTGCATATGATAAGCACAGAATCCTGCCCCCGAGCCCAAATCAGATTAAACCAGTGAATATATGCACAGGGGTGGACAAAAGTAGATTTACAATTGTGTGTATGCGATACAGAGTTTATTCTTGTATTGTTATTTATTATTAATTATTATTACATTGTTTATTTGTATTTGTCATTTCATTTGTTCTTTATTATTACATTTTGCTTGAGTTACCAATCATAACCTGCATGTCTTTTCCATACGAACAACTGTAAACCTACTTTTGCCCACCCCGGTATGCCCACCCCTGTGTGTCACACAGCACATCATAGCAAACATTGCATATAACAATGATATGCAAAAGGAAGGGTTGGTCAATTACTGGGATCCCACTATATTAACATCTTGTATATATGTATTGTTTGCTACAATAGGGCCCTTTTCCAAAACATAGAGAACGCATTTGTAGTTATGATTTTTTTGAAAATAGAATATGCTTTAAATGGGAATAGACTTTAACCAAACTGTTAAGAAACATGGCACGGTGCTACAACGATTAGTGCTGCTGTCTAACAATGTTAATACCTTGGGTTAAAATCATGCCCTAACCACATCCCAGAAAGAAGTACATTAAATTGTTTTTGACCTCCAAATTCTTCTTATTTATGGGAGTGTATGTGTTTATGAGTCTGTCATGTGATGGACTGGCATTTCTATCCAGGGCTGATTCTTATCTTGCAGTTAATGCTGCTGAGGCTTTGGTACTTAATATCCCACTGATTCAAAAAATATAAGGAAGCACTGTTTAGTATCTCTGACGTTCCAAGTGAGTAATTTGACTTCTCTTTGATGTAATCACTTATGCAGTCATTCAAGCTTTAGTCAAATGTTTTCAATAGAGCCTGTTGTAGTACTTTGTAATCTAAATTTTAGTTTTACTCTGAAGGTGGGCTTGATCTATACAGGTTCTTCTGTGTTACTTTGTCTTATCAGCATCATTATGTAACCTACAGTATTTGTAATTCTGTATCATAGATATCCTAGACTTGATTAGCTACTTCTGAGACCTACTTTGCAAAATCTACAGTTCTTGCATGTAGCCTGTGTATATTTTTGTATAGTGCCCTGTTTAAATTTGACACTGTATTATAATCTTGGTATTTATTCCCTTACGTGGGTAATGGGTAGCCAGACTACATCCTGGAATCATAGTACACAAGGCAGGAATCAACAGTATACATTATGTGATGCCAGTTAACCTCAAATCACACTCATTCACGCACACTCATGACAAACCAATTTAAAGTTACCAATTATTTTGCATGGCACTGAAATGTGGAGGATGAAAGCAGTTTACATCTAGAAACTTCATATTTAAGAATGTGACAACTCCAGACAGATGGTGACTAAGCTGGGCAATGAGCCCAGAATCTAGAGCTAATAGTATGGATGTATTTTACTGTTTTATTGCAGTTGTGTATGTTCCCAATTTAAAGTTGATAGAATATTACACTGGGAAGATTTAGCATTAAGATGTGATCTGTGTAAAATGGGAGATTTGCATGGTGAAAATTTGAACTAAGCAAATCTGCTTGGGGTGGAAAAGTGGCAATAAAGTTGTTATCCTTAACCTCTAATAACCCACCCATTGGCTTTGCATTACAGAGTACTTAAAGCAACACAGTTTATTTAAGTTTTTCAAGTGCTCATTTATTGCAAATAAAAATGTTAATAACATTGTGTGTATATTAAATACTAGCAAAATACCCGCTCTTTGCAGCGGAGAAGAAGTGTGTTAAAGAAGTTATGAAAAAGAAAAGGAAACATTTTAAAAATAACTTAACATTTGCTTTCTATTCGTTTGCATAAGCACAGTCCTTCACCAGCAATTAGTTAATGTTAGCTCAGACCCGGCACTTACAGTAAAAGTTTCTGTCGCACTTTTCAAACACTATTCTATCCCTGACCATCTCATTTTCATTTGCATAAGCACAGTCCTTCACCAGCAATTTTAACTTAGTTACAAAGTGATCCAAAGTCTCGTTTATACCTCGTGTCTTCTCATTAAACTTGTATCTCGCGAATATCATATTTGTCGTAGGCATGACAAATGCCAGCGGCAGCGTGTCTATAAACTTAATTTAAACTTACAGTTTACACCGTGCTTTGTTTCCGCAGTAGCTGCACTTATGAATATGCTTGTATGCGTCACTCGCTTCATATTCTTTTGCTGCTTTCTCAATTGTGTAATGCGTTTTTTTGTTCAGCGCTCTTTGGAGCTATTCCTTGTTCTCTATGTACTGCGTTCACAGTCAGTTCACGTGAGTCGCTCTCTTGTGTGATCTTGGGATGTCCACGGCTTTATTTAATGTTAGCTAAGACCCGGCACTTAAAAGTTTCTCTCGCACTTTCGCTGAGTTTGTGCCAAACACTAGACCATCTCATCTTCGTTTGCATAAGCACAGTCCTTCACCCGCGAATATTTACCTTATATGGGCAGGCACTCTATTACGTGGGAGGCGTGATGATGCGGGATGCAACTCCGGCTCACACGGTGACCGAGCTGCAGGCTATGGCCGTATGTATATATGGTGAAAGTAGGTTCCAGTTATGACCGTTATGCGTAGAATTTCGAACTTTTGTAAGTAAGCTGTAAGGAATGAGCCTGCCAAATTTCAGCCTTCTACCTACACAGGAAGTTGGAGAATTAGTGATGAGTGAGTGAGTGAGTCAGTCAGTCAGTCAGTGAGGGCTTTGCCTTTTATTAGTATAAATATATATATTGTCACACACGTGCGAGTAGGAGACGGCTAAAGGGCCTGAGTAATTGTAATAAAACATCCGACCAGGGGATGGCAGAGTGCGCTGACTGTCTTTCTCAGTTCCCTACAGACCTTTCCCGGGAAATCCTGCAAGGTTCCAGTGCCTTAGAAGAACATCACTTCCGGTGCTGGGCCCTTTGCTGCTGTCACTTCCGGTGCTGGGCCCCTTTGTTGATGTCACTTCCTATATGGGCCTTTAAAGCCTCCATCTCTGTCTCTTGTAATCAGTTCTGTTTTGGACTCAGTCTTGTGAACAACTCTGTGAAAATGTACTACATTTGCAGCTAGGATACATCATAAGGGTGGCTGCCCTGAACCTTTATGATGTCTGGTGTGATTCTTTGTGACTATATACAGTACAGGCCAAAAGTTTGGACACACCTCCTCATTCAATGTGTTTTCTTTATTTTCATGACCATTTACAGCACTCCATCACTCTCCTTCTTGGTCAAATAGCCCTTACACAGCCTGGAGGTGTGTTTGGGGTCATTGTCCTGTTGAAAAATAAATGATCGTCCAACTAACCTGACTTCTGCACAACACAACTGCTGGTCCCAACTCCATTGATAAAGCAAGAAATTCCACTAAATAACCCTGATAAGGCACACCTGTGAAGTGAAAACCATTTCAGGTGACTACCTGGTGAAGCTCATCGAGAGAATGCCAAGAGTGTGCAAAGCAGTAATCAGAGCAAAGGGTGGCTATTTTGAAGAAACTAGAATATAAAACATGTTTTCAGTTATTTCACCTTTTTTTGTTAAGTACATAACTCCACATGTGTTCATTCATAGTTTTGATGCCTTCAGCCTTCCTGGTTGCTTTGGGGGCCACGGGTACAGGGCATGGAAGCTCCACCCTGTAGGGGCCCGTGGTCACCGCCAGGAGGCGCCCCAATGCCTTGGGGACCTGTTACCCCAGCACTTCCGCCACACCAGGAAGTGCTGGGGGGAAGACTTTGGACGTTACCCGGAGAGCTGCCGGGAGGACAGCCGGCACTTCCGCCACGCTGGGGCGTGGCCAAGGGAGGAATGCCGGGAACACCTGGTGCTCATCCGGGTACTGAATAAAAGGGGCCGTCTCCATTCATTCGAGGCTAGAGTCGGGTGGAAGGAGGATGAGGCAAGAGAGGAGAGTGGAGGCGGCCCGAAGAAAGACATTGTGGCCAGGACTGTGACTTTGGGGTTTGTGCACGTGACTTTAATTGTAAATATATTGTAAATAAACGTGTTTGTGGGTGACATGAACATGTCTGCCTGTCTGTGTCCGGGTCAACTTCCACAATATATATATATATAGAGTAACATGCAAACAAAGAAAGGGTAAAACTGCTGTAATGATAGACTGCTTAAAGAAAATTTGTCTCCACCATTCCTAATAAAGAAACCAAATAAGATGAACATTTCCAGTTTATAAAAAAAACTATTTTGACTCTACAGTTTTACCTAGTGAGCATTTACTCACAATGCTAACCCAGAATATATCAAGCCTTGATACTGTTAGGTAGTGCTCAAAGCTTATACAGGTCTAAATAACCGTGAACTGTTAATAAAATGTAAAATTTTAACTACAGTATATATACATTGATGAAGGTAAATCTTAAGTTACAGTTTCTGTTAAGGGCAAATTGAGTAATGAGAAACAAAAACTGCATATAGGTCGTCTCCATTTTGTGCAGATAAAAATGGCCATGGCTTAAAATGAGTAAAATTAGCTGCTAGGCTACACTAGTTTTTCTAGCAACAGGGGTCCAGAGAACAAGCTTTACTTTATTATTAAAAGGCATTAACATTGCACTATCTGTGTTGTCAGATGTTAAGATGATAAACACATTCACAATCTGCCTGACTGAATTTTGAGTTCTGGTCAGCTAAAATGGTCTATCAATTTCTTAATCAATAAGTGTTTCTGCTCTGAAATCTGTTTTAGTTAAGTGACTTTAAAAATCCTTACACTAGTTTTATACTGGATTGCTCTAGCAATTTTTCCAACTCATTTGAATTATGCATATTTTGAGCAGTGGATGGTTGAATGGATTTTTTTAAAATGGTGTCTAAATGCAGGGTATATGTTACGACCCCTGTACTGGTTCCTATTTCATTAATTTAAGATATTCGTACTCTATCCATTTCAATAGAGTTTAGTGTTTTCACTGACTGCAGGTTATTTTTATATTGCTTCCCTTATATTACTTTACAGGATGTGCAGAATACATAAAATTACTGTGTCACAAGTGTCACATATATTTAGGATACAAGCACATTGTTTTGTCCTGTAAAAGAAAGAGAATTTGTGTTTTTAGCTGTTGAAGAGAAAATCAAATGGCATTTCCTTGAGGTGGCCTTTAGCATACCTTGGAGTGAATGGTGACATCACAAATGATGGACCCTTTATAACTCTGTATCTCTTATGTAATACTTGTTTGACTCTGTTATGATGCATTAGAGATGCCTGCAGTCTGGAATCTTTTTAAAACTTTTTTTAACCTTTTTTAAATATATAATCGTGAGAGCCCTTTAGCTGTCCTCTGTGCACATGCATACAGATCCAGTGGTAGACTGATCCAATATAAGGAGGTATGGATGCATGCATGCATCTTTGTGCCCCATAATGGACTGGTGCCCTAAACTGGTTTTTACCTTGCACCTGATATAACGGCAGGAATGATTCTGGTATTTGTAATCCTGAACTATATTAACTAGGTTTGAAAATATACTGTATGAATGGACAGAAGAGCTTTCAAACAGCCCTGTTTATCTTTAGTAGTTAGTGTAATTCACAGAATATTTTTTATTATTTAATAGAAACTTTAAACAAATAAGGAAAATAACAGCAGCCATTAGGTTTAGAACTCGTTAACTTTTGATTCTGTCAATAATGGGTGTTTGTTCTCATAATGTTATATTTTTATTGTCACCAAAGTCGTGAGTCAAATCATAAAATCAAGTTTAACTCTTTCAGGGCTGATGTCGATTTTTGTCAAAAGGAGGAGTTGACGATGGTAATCAACTGTAAACTGCGACAAAACCAACCTTTATGTTTTAGTTGGAGTCTCGCTGCTAGAAGGAAAGTTAGCTTCTTTGGTTTTGACCGAGATTTCCTGCACTCCCATGAGTAGGAAGGCACAAACAACAGCAAAAATGGCTTTGACACCTGGCGAGAGATCAAAGCGGATGTGTAAAGCAGAATACTCCAGGGACGACATTTTGCCCATTCTCTCTGAACTGGACTTATTGGACTCCGATTTTGATACAAGTAATCGAAGACGAATGTGAGGTTCCAGCTTCAGCTGACTGGTCCCCAGCTATTCGTTGTACTGAACAGGTTCAAGTAGCTGACATGCCTATGGCACTGTTCGCCTGGGAGGACTGCCACTTAACATTGATAAGAGGTAGAATCCAGACTGCAATGCACTGCGACAGTGACCGCTGCTGCTGCCCCAGCCACACAAAGACAAGTCTGCCATACATTCTTGGCAAACTGGCAGCCACAGCATGCAGCAGCAGATGTTTTATGTTGATTTCTGTGTGAAGCCATTGCCTTTTAGAAAACTGTTTTTTGGAAAAAATATTAAGCCCTCAAAGAGTTAAAAACCTGAGGTGGTAAGCATATGTGCAGAGCTAGCTGTGTGTTCTTCTCTCAGTGTGAGCTTGTGCTATATGTCAATCTACTTTTGATTTGTCTTTCAGTCTGCTTTCCCTTTTCTTTTTTTCAGCCCTGTAATTTTCTATTTGGTCTTTAGCAACAAGTTTATTTCAGGCAGCACTCCCATCTAACTATGCAGAGAAAGGTTAATGTAACAAACCCAAGAGGGCTCTTTAATAAGGTTTTGATAATGTGCTTTTTTAGGCAATCTGTAAGGCCTATTAAGGCTTTTGTCACCACATGCTGCCTACTTTGTTTGTCTCCCTATTGCTGCAATAATCTTAGGTATGTTTTGTGCATATTGTTTTATTTTTATGTTGTTGCTAGTTATGGAAGTATGGCTCAGTTCTATAAGATTTATAGAGCACTGAGTAGGCAGACAGAACTTGTACTGCCAGGACAGGCAGCATTTAATTAGAGGGGTACTGTATTGCTATTTTATATAAAATAAGGTTTGAAGGTCAAATGTACTCAGGACAGGCAGTGTAATGTAACATCTATGAAAATGTACACAAACAGTAACAATAAAATAATACAGCATATAAAAATATAATGTGGACAGTTATTATTATAACAATCAGGGAATGAGCAAGCATATAAGTGCTCACAGATTAAAACATCCATTCTTTAATTCTAGAAAAATTCAGAATTAAACAAGTTATATTTAAATGCATATAGCTGCATATAAATGTAATATTTATCAATAACAGAAATCTGTCTGAAGGGATTGGAATGAGTATAAAGAAAATTAATATACGTATAATAAAGAGGGACGCTCAAAAAGATGGGGGCGGGGTTTCTGTATATTTTTACAGGTAATTTAAATGCAAGACTGCTTCAAGTGTGAGATGAGGCACATTTTGCTGATAATATATAAACTAGCATTTCCTTGGAAGTATTTTATAGAATTCCCCATACAGAGTAATGTTAAGAGTAAGTTTTATAATAATATCAAATAAGTAAGTTTAGGGGCTGGTGTCACTGCATTGGCGGACATGAATTTTCTGAAATAAATAGGGAAATCAAACAAATTATGTAAAATAGAAACTGTGTGTCTAAGCCCTGACAAGAGGTAAAGCTTTTATGACATAATCCAGAATTAAATATTGTTGGCACAGTGTTTTGACAGAGATAATTATTGAAAAATAAAACTAATACATTTAATATCCAAAAGGCAAACTTCCAACAAATATGACAAACCCTTAAAAATACAAGGCAGTCTAATAATAGAGATTTCGAAAGAACAGAGTAGATTTAAAAGTGTACTTCATATAATACAGAAAACATTTATACCAAAGTTAAAACCAGTAGGAAATGTAACAGTTCCCAAATATATTTTAAGTAAAATTTCACAAGATAGGGCTTTGCTTTAAAATGGAAATCAGAAAAGAAAATATAAAGTAGCAGAAGAATATTGCTAATAGTGCAAAAAGGTAATTCAGTGTTTCTTTCAATATTATAGTCACAGTAGAGTGGTCAAGGACCAGATTAGGTGTATTAAGACAAGCAAATGGGAACTAAAATATACAAAAATAGAAATACTTATTTTACTTTTTTTTTTTTTTAAAGCTTTTACCTATTGTCACACATGTGCACTTAGGGGACAGTGTACAGGCTCAAATAGTGTTATTCGTCAGCCAGACCTGGGTTTGGCACTCTCACCTGAGCCTCTCTCCTCTTGTTCCTCTGCAGTTCAGCCAAAGACCCTGCCTCCCAATGACATCACCTTCGGTCCACTTACTGTTGATGTCATTGGGAGGCAACCCCTGATGACGTCATTTCCAGTACCCAGAATCCATCTTCCTGCCACATTAGTTCCTGTTCTGGCAGTCCTGACTCCACCTCTTCCTCTTATCCACCATATTTATAGCACAAAATCAACCTTTTAGTCAGTTCAGTTGTGAACTCTGCTTCTATAAAGACATGTTTCATTTATTTTGCTGATTTTTTCCTATATGGGGTGGCCATCCCCAAACCTTTTTTCTGTCTGCTGCTTATTTTTTACCACACTTTGTTACAACAACAACATCATTTATTTATATAGCACATTTTCATACAAAAAATGTAGGTCAAAGTGCTTTACATAATGAAGAATAGAAAAATAAAAGACACAGTAAGAAAATAAAATAAGTCAACATTAATTAACATAGAATAAGAGTAAGGTCCGATGGCCAGGGTGGACAGAAAAAAAAAAAAAAAAAAACTCCAGACGGCTGGAGGAAAAAAATAAAATCTGTAGGGATTCCAGACCATGAGACCACCCAGTCCCCTCTGGGCATTCTACCTAACATAAATGAAACAGTCCTCTTTGGATTTAGGGTTCTCACGGAAGGACTTGATGATGATGGTCACGTAGACTTCTGGCTTTTAGTCCATCAATGTTGGAGCATCATGATGCTTTGAGTAGGTGGTGGTGGTGGTGGTGCAGGCCGCCACCACAAAGAAACCGGAAAAAGAAACAGAAGAGAGAGTTGTGGTCAGTACGGATTTTAGAGCCACCATGAATAGTTATTAAGATGAATCGAACATACAGAGTATCAGGATTAAATTAAAGTGAAGTTATGAGAAGGCCATGTTGAAGTAATGTGTTTTCAGCAGTGTTTTAAAATGCTCCACTGTATTAGCCTGGCAAATTCCTATTGGCAGGTTATTCCAGATTTTAGGTGCATAACAGCAGAAGGCCGCCTCACCACTTCTTTTAAATTTAGCTTTTGAAAGGGATACTCATTTGAGGATCTAAGGTTACGAGGATCTAAGGTTAGGTGAAGTTAAGGAAATTTGAAGTGAACTGGAGATTGTAGAAAGTGGGGTTATATAAAGATTTCAAAGGCTAAAACCAAATAAATCTCCATATAAATATTTAAAATGTATTTTTAAAAAAATGTTATATAGTGGGCAAATTCCAGCAGCACTAAAGCTACAAAACAAGGTACCATTATTTACAACAAATGATTGTGGCAACCCCGGTTGCTATAGTTACTGTATTAAAAACCCAAGGAATTTAAGGCCTAAATTTGAGTTCCACAGGGACTCTTGCTGGGCCTGTTGCATTCTTTAATTTATATAAACAAGCTATGCAAAAATGTGACAAGTGTATTAGTTAAATTTGCAGGTGAAACTTAATTAGATAAGATATGTATATTTCCTAGAGTCAGGAGAATCCCATTGGCAGAACACAGGTAAAATGTATATCTTGGCAAGACAATGATAGGTCAAGTTTAATGTTAGCAAACTGAAGTCTTGTACATAGGAAGTACACATATTCAATGCTGTAATACAACAGTATCTCTGGAGCTAGAAAGTAAACTTACAAAGGAAGACTGGGTGTAGAGAAGTAGAAAAAGGCCACTAGGAGTTATTACTGTGTGGGGCAACAGTCAATAGAGTTTGTTTAAGTTGAATAATGTACTTGTATGGAAATACTGTGATGATGTGCATTAATTATTTAGATGTATTCAGTATATATAAATTATCTATATCAAAATTGAACTAGCAAACTGTTTAAGCTTGCAGATGATACTAAGTTAGGTGGAGTAGCTATAGAGTCAGCAGAATCATTAAAAAATGACCTGGACAGAATTCAATCTTAGCTGAACTTGTGGCTCATAAAAGTTAATGTAAATATTTTAATGTAAGAAATTGTAAGATGTAACATGAATGCACAAATAGATGTTTAAAACCTGAAAGTACACCTCATGAAAAGGCCCTAGTAGTCCTTTGTACATGCAGACAGTATACAAAAGCCATGAAGAAGAGTAATAGGATGCCTGTTGTATGAAGTACAAGTAAAGGAAGATTATACTTGAGTACATAATGCACTAGTGAGGCATCTGGAATACTGTTTATAGTTTTAGTCTTCATATTAAATGACATAGCAGTGCTGGGACTGATTCCAGGATTTTGAGTTATGAGAAAAGATTAAAGAAGTGGAACATTTTTTGTTTAAGCAACAAAACAAAAGACACAGATGGAAAATTAAGGTTAAATTTTACACAAGCTTCAGAAAGTTTTTCTTCATACAGAGAACCATTGATATATGGAGTAAGTTAACAAATAATGTGATAAACAGGAGTGCTTTAGGGACCTAGGTAAGCTGATTAGAGGTTATTTTGAACAAAGTTGTGCTGAACTGTTTGCTTTTGACAAAACTGTTCAGATGTACTAGTGCATTATTTTTCATCAAATTACAAAAAGCATATAAAACTATTTGGTATGAGTTTCAAGAGTTTTATTCAGCTTTGGAATTTTCAGAAAGCCTATATCTTGTAATCACAGTGTACTCTCTGAAGTAAAACCATTCTTAACATTTTAAGGGAAAAGGTGATTAAGCTATTAACAACCTCAACGAAGTTGACCCAAAGCTGTACTGCAAACAAGTGTTGAGACTAAAATTAAACCATTTTGGTTAGGATTTTTGCATCTTGTATTTGAATTAACTATACAGTAACATAATAATTACTACATAATCAGAAGAAATTAATGCAGTAAAGTAAAATGAACTACAAGAGCTTTTCAATATCCTGTGTACTAAGAAGGTGCTTTAATCTTTTAAACTGATGAATGCAGAATTTTTATAGTGTACAAATATGATGACTAAAGGTTATGTCAGTGATAAAAAAACAGCACAATTGATTTTGGCTAAACTAGTTTAGGTATTTGAGTGAAGAGTTTTTAGCACTTTGTGTTGTTTGCCAAATTTCCATGCCATAAAAAAATCTGTTTTGTTCAGTGTTTAAGAAAGAGGTAATTTTTCACTCCTCATATGTGAATGGAAAAAAAATATCAAATACGAGTCATCCCAGGGGTCAGAACCAGAAAGTTGAAAATGTCAAGAATACCAAGCCGAATTTGTAACCAAAATTGATAATCAAACATTGAACAAAAAAGTCCTAAAGCCCTAAATGATTTAAATAATAAAATGCACCGCAAAATCTTATGTATTTATCCAGAATCTTAGATGCCAGGATTAGCGTGATGGATTAAATCCAATATGGCTGCACATGTGCCAGACAGAAATTCAGAAAATGGCAGTACAGTGCCAAAAATAGCATTAAAAATAACACCTTGAAAGACACATACAATAAACAATAAGGAAAATATAGCCAAAAGTCCAAAAAATTCCATAATCCTAACAATTACTGTATGAATAAATCTTAAAATCATGCTTCTGAATGACATCTCTTAATTGCAACATTTAAGAAACCAAATTGAAACTAAACATACCCACTGTGTAAATCGAAATTAAAAAAAATACTTTCATAGAATTACCTATTGAAAATTGATAAGTATGAAACAAACTTAATGTTGTAGATGCAAGAATGCTAAGAGACAATATCAATAAAATAATCTGACCAAGAGAAATTTACTGACAGAAGAGAAAAACAAGACTGTGGTCAGGAACGTGCAGATGATTTAAACACAGAGAAAGGCAAGGCCAAAATTGATTGTAAAACCTTAAACAGAAAATCAAGAAACATTATTAAAACATCAAAGCAAAGGTCCTAACAGTAATTTCCACCTTTTCACATGTGAAGTAAAATATCCTAATATGTGACTGGACCAGAAATGGGGATAACAACCTGTAAACAATATGGACATGGCCATGCAAAAGAAACACAAAACAGTGGCAATTAACAAAGTAATTGTTAACAACAACAAGTAATAAAATGACATTGCCCTAATGATAAAGTAAATATGAATAACAGTTAAATAAATCCAAAAAAGCACAACTGAACAAACTTTCCTAATTCTCAGGCATAAATAATAGAATGCTGTGTTGAATTATATCACAACCTGCACATAAAAGTATATAGATTGTATCATATATGGTATTAGAAAATATTAGACTAGCATGAACACATTAAAGTGTTAACAAGCTAATCTAACCTAAATCTCAAATGACATTTTTTATGAAGGTTATGATTTTTAGGATAGGGCTGAAATTGTGATGCTATATTTATTTGTAAGACTTTAGAGGAAATTAGTAAAACCTGCTTTGTTTCTAAGACTTTAGAGGAAATTAGTAAATTTTAAATTTTCAAAAGCTTTAGCCATCACTGCCATACTTGAGCAATTCACTTATCCTGTCAAGATTCTGAGTATATGAATACTTATATTAGATTGCGCATCAAATAGTACACATTTCTTTCTTCCCAGATTTTGTTCCCAACAGTCCCCGTCCAACAGTATGGTAAAGATTTTCTACAAAGAATAGTCAATAGTGCTTTCAGAACTAGTCAAGAGATATCATTATAGCGAAGCACAGACATATGGGGAAGGGTACAAGACCAAATGAAAGGCACTGAACATACATCAGAGCTCACTGCAGTTCTTCATTCAGAAGTGGAAAAATATGAAACTACAGCCACACTGCATAGGCCAGGCTGTCCCTCTAAAATTAATTGCCAAACAACAATTACATTTGTCAAACTTGCTATTGAGACACAAATTTTCAGTCTGACTGTGATTGAAGAAGGTGTTCATGGCTCAAGAATCTTCACGGCTTTGCATTAAAAGGGTCTTTATGGAAGAAATATAAGGAAGAAGCCCTGGCTGAGTAAGAAAAATGTCCATGCCCATAAAGAATTTTCAAACCCTCAATTAGAAGATATTATGAAGATGTGGTAGAAGGTTACTGAAGTAGCTGCAAAGAAGATACTGCAAAGATATGATAGAGCTGGTCTGATGAGACTAGAGCTGAACTTTGTGACTTGAACACTAAGCAGTGCATGTGGTGCAAATCTAATACTGCACATCAGCCAAGTAACTCTATCTCCCTGTCAAATGTGGTTGTGGCTGCATCATGTTGTGCAGATGCTCTTGATCAGCATGGACTGCCAATCTGGTTAAAGCTAATAGAAAAATAAATGCTGCACAATGCAAACTGGCAGAAATCAACATGTTAATTAAAGAAAGTCATTCTCTACTGGGACAAGTTTAATAAAAACCTTTTTGAGTCAGGAATCAGTCAGGAAAAAAGCTGTTCATTTTGTCATTTAATTACTCATCAGCAAATGTCTTTGAGGGAGCATCCAGTACAGCACTCTGTTACAGCATGGTCAGAATGATAAAAAAAAAAAAACAGAGGGTAGAGGTTCATTTTATAAACTATTCAATTTACATACAGTGTCAATGCGTACATTTACTCTGATTGGTTTATCGGTTTACACCCAAATGCATAGAATAAAAGTCTATTTTATTATATTCTTATTCTTCCTATATCTTTAGGTTTAGCAATTATCCTTGAAATTTCTGTCTTATGTGACAACTGTCCAGTCTTGCTTACAGGACATCTGATGATCTCTTAGTCTTTGTCTTTGTTGTTCATTTGACCTTTATTTGGTTTTTTGATATACCTTAACAGGTTTTTCACACTTATTAACTGTTTATGCTATTTCTTTAATATGAATGCTATGTTACCCTAAAATTATTCTCTCCCAAGACAGATCAGAAAGCTTGAACGAGGAGGATTTCTATCTTTCAGTAGGATAATGGCCCAAGGCACACTGCCAGAGCAATAATGGAGTGGTTTAAAATGTCTTTAAATTGTCCCATCAGAGTCCCAACCTTAACTCCATCAAACAGGTGAGGTAAGACCTAAACATTGTTGTCCTTTGCCATTCTCCAACTAATCTGGTACAGCCTGAGGAATTTTGTAAGGTGAAATTTGCCAATCATACTCCATGATGTTGCACAAAATCAACAGAAACATATCCAAGATGATTCCTTGCTGGAATAGCAGAGAGAGATGGTTCAACAGAGTACTGAATGTCAGGACGAATACCTACAAATTGTTGACATTTCAGTGTTTTTTTGTAATGTTTGTGAAAACCAGTGCTAGATTTCCAAATAAACATTTCCAGTCAAATTCATTAAAATCCCAGGTTGTGCCAACCATTTATGTGGAAAAAGACTGGGGGCTGAAAAGGTCTGTAATGTCTGGAGTGTCAAAGTATAGACTGAAAAGCAATAATGTATCCTTATATGTCAGGAGTCTCTTTCTTTTTAAAGCTGCAAAATACTGCTGCATGTTGGGGATTTCCAGTCTTTCCTGCAGAAACAATTCTTTTCTTTAACAAAACAATACAAGTCCCTGGCTTGTGTGCAGCAGAGTGCCAAAACAGTTACATCATATAAACAAAGAAAGAAAATGTGCTTTCAAAAAAAAAAAAAACAGAAAAAACTTTGTGCAGTAAAAATGGACACATCAACACACAATTCCATAGTATATATACTGTAAAGTGAATATCCACTTTATTAGGAACATCTGTTTTTCCTATAGGCAGCACAGTTGTGCTATGTATCAATGTCCCATCAAGCTCCATATTAGGGTTTACACCATTAGGTTATTTGTGTGTACACATCAGAAGCTGAATGAGCAAGGCTAAAAGGCTTGTTTTTTGTAAATTGAAAATAAATTCACTAAAAAAACACTCAACAGTGACTTATAGGAGTGGTTTATGAGTCATGAAAGATTCTTGTAATGTGGAACAAAAGTCTTAATACTTACTGAATACATGTACTTCAAAGTTTTTAATCTCAGAAAAATGATCACTTCCATGTTTCAGAGGTATGTTTGCAACAGCAAAACAAAGCTGTAAGTAATTCATTCTGATCATAGATTGTTGTCAATATCTTTCCATAAAATAAGGATAAATGTCACAGCAGCCAGTATAACAAATTAAGAAATCTTGTTTCAAATTGTAGGTGCTGCTCTAAAATATGACAAAGTGAATAATCTGTCTGTATAGCTGTTTAGCATGATATTTAAGCTAACATGATTTGAAAATGAATGTCCAGTGAAAATAGAATGAAAAATGTATCTATACATTCCATTGACCCCTTACTACAGCTCTTTCATAAACACTCCAGCTGAAGAGTTAACAGTTTTAGTGAAGCTGAAACATGTACTGTACATGCAAACTCCACACAGTCAAATTTGCTACTGCAGCTACAGTAACAAGATCAATGCAAAAAAATATATATGTATATATATTGTGATAAAGGCCCTTTATTGGCGCTGACCCGACACAGACTGACACCAGAGGCATGGGTAAAATAAACAAAAAGTCTTTATTTTCTTCAGCCGCTGGCCCTACACAGTCCCCAAACACACTCTTCTTTCCTCCACTCCTCCCTGGGCAGCTTCATCCTTCTCCTCCCGACTCTGCTGCCCTGAGTAGTGGCTGCAGGCTCCCTTTATAGCCCACCCGGAAGTGCTTCAGGTGGTAATTAACCTAAATTAGGCTGCACTTCCAGGTGTGGCTGCGTTGCTGCCCACAAGGGCTCAGGAAGCCTTGCAGCTCCCCCTGACGGTGGCCGCAGAGCCCAACCAGGATGAGCTCCGGTGTTCCATAAAACAGGCCCCGATGCAACCCAGGGGGGCTTCCACCAAGTGTTCCAGTGGACGTAGCATGGATCCCATGCCAAATCCAGTGTTGAAGGGGCATCCCGGCCGGGTCTAGGTTCCAGCAGTCCGCCACAATATATATATATTCTAATGAAAGATGCTCAATATGTACTGTCAGCTTTGACTGATTCCTCCAGCTTAATTTTGAAAAATGGAAAAACCTCTCCACAACTCTGACTACACATCAGCAACACAAACAGCAACCTGGCAGTACAAAGTATGCACCTCTCTGGACATGCATTTTTTCCATCTGAAGTAGCAATAATTTCTGTTGTCCACAACAAAGGCATTTGTCCTTGGTTGGAATTTTTTAAATTTTTTTTACATATGCACCACCAATCACCAGTGATCCTGAGACTCACCATAACTCCATGCAGTATAGTTTCATTTCTCTCTACAGTTTTGTCTTTTCTCTCATCTTCAACTCCTCATCAATGTAGTCTGGCTTATACAGGTTAAGTTCAGCAACAATGCTAAATGTTTCTTCATCTTCATACTCCCACATGTCAATGGTGTTTAAAACGAGTGCATATTTGTCTAAATCCTTAGAAAAACTTCAGATTTAACTGGAAAATTATTGGAACCCAAATGCTCAAAACGCATTTAAACTATCATTTTGACTAAAGCTCTTGTGAAACAAACTGCCATTAATCGCAACCCTAAGGTGAAAGATTGGTGCATAGAGAGACTAAAAATGTGTAGAATTTCACCAGGCTTCTCTAAAAATGAGAAAAAAATGATATGGATACACACTTTTGATATGTGTGGCATCTCGACATTAATCAATAATACTGACCATTCTGTGCTCTGTAGTAAACATATCTGGTAAGTGTTAAGTGTTTTGTTTCACATTTTGCAGTGTTTTCTCAACCACTGGATTGTGACCCAAAGTCATGGGCTGCCGATTGTTAAGCGTGAGTTACTATTGTTTGTAATGGTTATGGGTCACAGTGGGTCAACGATTGTGCCCAATTCACCAAGGGAGACCAAACTGATGATGACACTTGATCCACCATAGGAGCGCACCTCGCTCAGTGCTATATAGGCTTGCGACAGCAAAAATATTGGTAAACACTGCTCTAGTGCATGATAGAGCTCTGTAGTTTTTTTTTAAAATATATATATACATACTGCTTCACTTAAACAACACAGGTTTGCCAACCAAATTGTTGCACACCACAATTGTAAAAAATAGCTTCATCTTTAAATACATCAAACTTATCCTTTAATATGGTGGACTCTTTAGTCACCATGTCTTAGTCCAGATAGGCATTTCTGGCAAGAAATTGCCATTTTCTTGAGACAAATGTATCCTCAGAGGTGTCAGCAGGTATTCGCTGGGGAAACTCAGAAGGCATGTTTAAGAGGACAAATTATTTCACATCTTTCATATCTTTATCACAAAAATAAATTGGAAACCAAGAAGGCATCTGAGTTAGTCAGCGAAATTACCAGAATAGATCTATAATACGCCAGGTCTCCAAATGAAGCACTCTATAGGAAAAGACAGGTTTTGCAATCACAATTTAACCTCTTGATTATTAAAGAAACAGAACAGCTTATCCTTAAATTGTGGCATCATTATTATGAACATGGAGAAAAGGCCAATAAGATCTTAGCCCCACAAATCTGCAACCAGGGAGTCAGTAATGCAATAACAGCAATTAACAGCATAGACAGAGATACAATTATTCACCATAAAATTATAACTGACACATTTAGAGAGTAATATAAGTCCTTGTATTCTACTCAGTTTAAAGAAGATAAGACATAATCTAATGAGTTTTTTGATTCATTAGAGATACCACAAGTCGATACTTTTAGTAATGCGGAACTGCATAAACCTCTGACGCTCTCAGAATTACTTGATGCTATAAGCTCACTTCAAAGTGGGAAAGCAGCCGGCCCTGATGGACCCAGTGGAATTTTATAAAAAATTCTCAAATAAGTTAACTCCACTATTATTAGCAACGTTTACAGATAAAATAATAAAATACAAATTCCACATCAAACCTTTTGCCATGCATTAATTACTATCCTTCCTAAGAAGTACAAGGATCTACTACAACGTGCATCATTCAGATCAATCTCTGTTCTGAATAACAATGTTAAGATACTCTCAAGTTCTAGCCAGAAGGATTGAGAAAGTGCTTCCTTCTGTAATATCACAAGACCAAACAGGATTTATTAAAGGCAGACACTTAACTTGTAACCTTCGAAATTTGTTTAATATAATATATTCACCCATTATATCTAACACACCAGAGATCCTATTATCTTTAGATGCAAAAAAAGTATTTGATATGGTTGCACGTGATTACCTATTCACCACATTGCATAAATTTGGGTTCGGCCCAAATATATGTGCATGGATCAAACTATTTTATACTAGTTCAGAAGCCTCAGTTTGTATTAACAACATTATTTCAGATAACTTCAAACTAGAACATGGTACTCAACATGTTGACTGTATACTTTCAAAATGCATCCGAGATAAAGGTGATTTTCAGAGAAGGACTTGAACAGAGAATATCACTATACGCAGAGGATATGGTACTGTATATATCTGACCCACAAAATTCTGTGCCAGTAGTCCTAAAAGCAATAGCAGAATTTCAAAAAATATCTGGACAGAAAATCAATTTCAATAAAAGCATGCTCTTTCTAGTGAGTTCTCTAGCACATAATATCGGTCTGGACACCTTCCCATTTATCTTAGCAGATCAGTTTAAATATATAGGAGTAAATATTACAAGTAAATTTAAAGCCCTTTTTCAACAAAAAAACTTTGCTGTCTCCATTGAAAAAATTAAAACAAGATGTGATTAGATGGTCTAACTCCACCTTATTTTAGCAGGGAGAATCAAGATTGTTAAGATGACCATCCTTCCCAAGCTTCTCTTCCTATTTCAAAGCATCCCCATATACATTAAAAAATTATCTTTTAAAAAATTAGACTCAATCACAACTTCATTTATTTGCAATTCAAAACATCCATGGGTGACTCTACAATGATCTAAAGCAGAAGGGGGCGTTGCACTACTCAACTTTCAATTTTATTAATTATATAAGCTATAATTAATAGCATATTGATGAATATCTACAAGCCTGGTCTGCAATAGAAATAAAATCTTGCAGTACTTCTTTATATTCCCTACTCTGTGCCCTGTTAATACAAACTACCGTCATTTCACTAATAATCCAATTACCCTTCATTCTCTCAGAATATGGAATGAATGTAGGAAGCACTTTAAGAAAGAAAAACTTTTATCGGTTGCACCTCTATATAGCAACCACCTTTTTCCACCCTTTCAAACATATACACTATTCAATGTCTGGAAAATATCCGGAATTAAAACACTTTGACACTTGTATTTATATAATGTATTTGCATCCTACAAACAATTATACTTCAAATACAACTTCTCCTCAGCACAATTCCTCCACAATTTTCAAGCTAGAAACTTTGCTAAACAGAACCGTTCCAATTTTCCTCACCTTCCACCTTGTTCTGTTCCAGAAGAATTATTGGTCAGTCTTGAAGACTCAGATAGCATTCAGATAGCATCACTACAATTTATAAAAATATTTTAAAGTCTCTTCCTTTTAAAGACCCCAGAGTACATTGAGGAAAGTATCTGTCACTCAGAATTTCAGAAATGGAATGGAAGGCAGCTATGCCCAGAATACATATGTTCTCTGTATGTGCAAAGCATTCAGTCATTTAGATTAAAATCTTTTATCGAGCACATTTATCTCTTAAAATTGTCTGAAATGTTTCCAGGGCAACATTCCACCTGTGAATGTTTCATTCTAGCTCAAGCCTCACTGGGCAACATGTTCTGGGCATACACTAAATTAACAACATTTTGGACAAAAACCTTTGCATGCCTATCAGACAGCCTTGGTGTCAAAATCACTGCTAACCCATTAACAGCCGTGTTTGGTGTACTCCCAGACCACCTTAAAGTGAAGAAGGACAAACTGTAATTTCCTTTACTACACAACTAGCACGTAGGGTTATCTTGTTCAACTACCCACCCCACCACTCTTAAGTCAGTGGGTAACCGATGTTCTATACCAGGAGTGTGTGATGTCGGTCCTGGAGAGCTGCAGTGGCTGCAGGTTTTTGTTCCAACCCAGTTTCTTAAGGAGAAAGTAATTATTGCTGATGAAACACAATTGCTTAAGTGACATTTTGATGCTTCAATTTAGTGGTCTCGCACATTAAGATTCCCCACCCTCAATTGCTTATTTCAATCTTAAACAGCTGCATTCATTGTTTTAATGGCTCCTTATTAGCAATAAAATGAAAATGGCAAAGCAGCCAGCAGTTCTCCATCCAGGTTGTTTTCATTTACATCTGTGTGTGTTCATCATGCACTGTTTGATTTAATAAGACATGCAATAGAAAATGTGACAGACTGAAAATTAATTCTCACTTAGAGGAACTGTTCAAAACCTTTTAAAAATATGGCAGGATCTAATCAATAACATTTTACAATAAGCTTCCATTTCAGGGAAATGGGAACCCTTATTTTCTTACTCTTGTTCTGACTTTGGTTGCAGGCTCCCCCTCTTTCTCTTGGGTGGGGGTCAAATTTTGATTTGATTTGCTAAATTTGTCTTGACTGTATGGAATGTTATCTGTTTCTAATTGAAATCATCCATCCATCCATTATCCAACCCGTTATATCCCAACTACAGGGTCACGGTGGTCTGCTGGAGCCAATCCCAGCCAACACAGGGTGCAAGGCAGGAAAAAAACCTCAGGCAGGGCGCCAGCTCACCATAGGGCACACACTAGGGACAATTTAGAATCGCCAATGCACCTAACCAGCATGACTTTGGACTGTGGGAGGAAACCGGAGCACCTGGAAGAAACCCACACAGAAACAGGGAAAACATGCAAACTCCACGCAGGGAGGACCCGGGAAGCAAACCCAGGTCACCTAACTGCGAGGCAGCAGCGCTACCCACTGCGCCACTGTGCCGATAATTAAAATCAATAAAAGTATAAAAAAAGAAATCTATCATCAGCAAATTTCATCAACTATA
The DNA here is from genome assembly GCA_026402145.1 of Polypterus bichir lapradei. Classification (NCBI taxonomy): domain Eukaryota; kingdom Metazoa; phylum Chordata; class Cladistia; order Polypteriformes; family Polypteridae; genus Polypterus; species Polypterus bichir. The sequence continues at coordinate 103,436,513 of JANRMT010062813.1, read as the reverse complement.
TATAACGCTGAAATCAACACAGGCTTCAGTCTCAAAATTTTGTGATACAGTGCTCCACACATCATTTCATTCTATGGGAAAAACAGAGACCAATTCATTTTTGGTAAGTGTACCCAATTAAAGAACCATTGCTTGTACAGTATATGTTTTATATTTTCACATGTTTGATAAAACAAAGTTTAAAAATTAGTATCAATGTGTTACCTTCATTTCCCACCATGACATTTATCAGGCAGTGGCAAAAAAAAATAGGAACAGAGAAGACCTCTACTATTGTAGAACAGTAATTTTGACAGCTAATCTAAAATTACAACTGATGATGAATGCCTTAATGATAAGGCAATGATTTATTAAAATTTTCTTTCTCATTAGAAGAGAGCTAAATCACTCTGCACCTCCAAATTATTTGAATATAGGATGGCAAAAAAATCTTAGTACTTGTAACAATGTATTTATATTTGTCTAAACTAAGGAGCAAGGTTTAGGTTTGTTTTCAAAATTGTATATGCCTGTTCATCTATCTGTCTCATTATTTAAGAATCTCTAACATGTATTTTACCTATTGTACCACAACATTTGTGTGTTGCTGGCACAATTTCTTCGAGCAGAAGGGGCTGTTAGTTTCTCATAGTCAACATTTAGTACCTTCACCAGCTATCAAATGACACTCCAACATTATATAGCATATGTTTAAAAGTACTGTGCTGCATGAAGTTACAGATGTTATTATATGTATATTAGGGGGCTTCGCCCCCTGCTCACTTCACTTGCCAGCCCTCCAGGCTGCGCTACTCACCAGCCACTTTGCATCTCTTCCACTCGCATATGTGGATTTCACTTTAACCAAACAACAAATCTTTTAATTTTCATGGATACGCCTCTTCATTGGGAAGAAATACTACTTTTCCCTGATGGTAACACGAATGCACAAATACAGGTTTCTTTTCGCTGTTCCGTTATTTCACTGAGTAATTATTTCCATTTGTTTGCGTTAATGTGATCTTTACTATCAGTTTTTTCAGTCTTTCAAATTTTAGTACTTTCATTATCTCTAACCTGCTCTGTATGTGTATCGCACCAACATTTTTGAACCTCTTTACGACATTCTACTTTGTTTTCTACTCTTTGTCTTATATTTTCATCCCAGGGCGTGGTTAAATCTCGTGGCACAAAGTCTTGTCTCATGGGACATGAAATTGTCTCTCTGAAAAAGTCTTGTCTATATAATGTGTGTGTTTGTGTATATATATACTCAGCAAAAAAAGAAACGTCCTCTGACTTTCAACTGTTTTTACTTTCAGTAAACTTAATGTGTAAATATTTGTATGAACACTAAAAGAGTCAACACCATAAGACATAAACTAAAAATGTTTTACAATGTGTCCCTGAATGAAGGGAGGCTGAAAATCAAAAGTACCAGTCAGTATCTGGTGTGGCCACCAGCTGCTTGAAGTACTGCAGTGCATCTCCTCCTCATGGACTGGACCAGATTTGTCAGTTCTTGCTGTGAGATGTTACCCCACTCTTCCACCAAGGCACCTGCAAGTTCCTGGACATCCCGGGCAGTTGTTGTGGCCATCCTGTACCTGTCACGCAGGTGTGATATTCGGATGTACTGATCCTGTGCAGGTGTTGTTACACGTGGTCTTCCACTGCGAGGATGATCAGCTGTCCTTCCTGTCTCCCTGTAGCACTGTCTTAGGCGTCTCACAGTGTGGACATGGCAATTTATTGCCCTAGCCACATCAGCAGTCCTCATGCCTCCCTGCAGCATGCCTAATGCACATTCACGCAGATGAGCAGGGACCCTGGGCATCTTTCTTTGGGTGTTTTTCACAGTCGGTAGACAAGTCTCTTTAGTGTCCTGCGTTTTTAGAACTGTGACCTTAAATGCCTACTTTCTGTAAGCTGTTAAGGTCTTAACGACCACTCCACAGGTGCATGTTAATTAATTGATTATGGTTAATTGAACATGCATGGAAAACATTGTTTAAACAATTTACAATGAAGATCTGTAATGTTATTTGGATTTTTAAAACATTATTGTTGAAATACACAGTCCTGAAAAAGGGATGTTTCTTTTTTTGCTGAGTATATATATATATATATATATACTAGCTGATTACCCAGTGGCTTCGCTCACTGAGTGCAAGGGAAAAAAAATATAGTATATAAATTATTAAACAGTAAAACACTAACATGTAAGAAGTAAAGATACATTGAGCGGTATTGGAGTGCTTTCGGGTAAAGTACATTTAAAAGACGGTATAACAGAACAGGTAAGTAGTACTAACAGCAGCTTAAATGTATTTGGATCATCTCTCGGTAGCAGATCCCTTGTGAAAGGCGCTACACGACCGCTGTGGTATAGAAATGACATTTTCTATGCGATCCTGCAAATTTCTGCCTGGCAACCTTGCACTACATGCCTGTGATTTAAGAGAAAAATTATTCTGAGAAATGTGGACGCTGCCCTTCCGTGCTTAACGGGCAGAAGGCCCAAAAAATTCCCAAGTCCAAAACTTAACATGAAGAGGTCGGTACATCTTCTTAGATGTAAACACTCCATTGTCTTAAAAGAATTCATCACAAAAGCAACCTTGAATGTTGCAGGGTTTTAGTGACCTGAACTCACCTTAAGGGACAGTAAGTAGTCGTGCAGCACAATTTACAAAGAGAGTTTTGCTTCGATTGCACTGATCACACTCATTCACAAAGATTTACAGTCTCCCAGGAGCGAGGGGGACTCGAAGTGTCACAAACAGTGCGAGAAGAGAGGACGATGCCCGAAACTGCAAAGCTCTCTACCTAACAGAGCAGCCCAACATTCCACGCCTCCCAGTGTCCACTTTGTTCTCATGACCTTTCGCTGCGGAAGGCGGTGTAGTCTTCACATTATTTACAGCTCGACGCACTTAAAAAGTAGAAAGACGCAAAGCTGTTTTCCTCATCTCTTCTACTATCAAGTACTGCCAATTAAAAAAAGTTATAATGTGGCAGTTTCCGCGACAGTCAGGTGGGCGAATAAATAAAACTTCTCTGTCAGAACGCGCCTGACAGCGGACGGTTCAGCGCTGAAGTCCAGAGAGGAGGGCTGGGAGAGGGCGACGTGGGGCGCACTTCTATGAGATAGATCGGCTTGTTTGTGTTTACTTCTTTTCAATATTAGTAAAATAACTCTCACACAAATAATAACAATTTGTAAAGATGACATAAAAATGGCGAACTGATTAGTTCCTGTATTATAATATGTGCTGTGGTCATAATTTCCGTTTCGTGTGCTCATACATAACTTCCATTTCAAATGCGAAAAGAATTTTCTATTATATATATATATATATATATATATATATGTATATAAAATATATATACAGTGCATCCGGAAAGTATTCACAGCGCATCACTTTTTCCACATTTTGTTATGTTACAGCCTTATTCCAAAATGGATTAAATTCATTTTTTTCCTCAGAATTCTACACACAACACCCCATAATGACAAAGTGAAAATAGTTTACTTGAGGTTTTTGCAAATTTGTTAAAAATAAAAAAAACTGACAAATCACATGCACATAAGTATTCACAGCCTTTGCTCAATACTTTGTCGATGCACCTTTGGCAGCAATTACAGCCTCAAGTCTTTTTGAATATGATGCCACAAGCTTGGCAAACCTATCCTTGGCCAGTTTCGCCCATTCCTCTTTGCAGCACCTCTCAAGCTCCATCAGGATGGATGGGAAGCGTCGGTACACAGCCATTTTAAGATCTCTCCAGAGATGTTCAATCGGATTCAAGTCTGGGCTCTGGCTGGGCCACTCAAGGACATTCACAGAGTTGTCCTGAAGCCACTCCTTTGATATCTTGGCTGTGTGCTTAGGGTTGTTGTCCTGCTGAAAGATGAACCGTTGCCCCAGTCTGAGGTCAAGAGCGCTCTGGAGCAGGTTTTCATCCAGGATGTCTCTGTACATTGCTGCAGTCATCTTTCCCTTTATCCTGACTAGTCTCCCACTTCCTGCCGCTGAAAACCATCCCCACAGCATGATTCTGCCACCACCATGCTTCACTGTAAGGATGTTATTGGCCTGGTGATGAGTGGTGCCTGGTTTCCTCCAAACGTGACGCCTGGCATTCACACCAAAGAGTTCAATCTTTGTCTCATTAGACCGGAGAATTTTGTTTCTCATGGTCTGAGAGTCCTTCAGGTGCCTTTTGGCAAACTCCAGGAGGGCTGCCATGTGCTTTTTACTAAGGAGTGGCTTCCATCTGGCCACTCTACCATACTGGCCTGATTGGTGGATTGCTGCAGAGATGTTTGTCCTTCTGGAAGGTTCTCCTCTCTCCACAGAGGACCTCTGGAGCTCTGACAGAGTGACCATCGGGTTCTTGGTCACCTCCCTGATTAAGGCCCTTCTCCCCCGATCGCTCAGTTTAGATGGCCGGCCAGCTCTAGGAAGAGTCCTGGTGGTTTCGAACTTCTTCCACTTATGGATGATGGAGGCCACTGTGCTCATTGGGACCTTCAAAGCAGCAGAAATTTTCTGTAACCTTCCCTAGATTTGTGCCTCGAGACAATCCTGTCTCGGAGGTCTACAGACAATTCCTTTGACTTCATGCTTGGTTTGTGCTCTGACATGAACTGTCAACTGTGGGACCTTATATAGACAGGTGTGTGCCTTTCTAAATCATGTCCAATCAACTGAATTTACCACAGGTGGACTCCAATTAAGCTGCAGAAACATCTCAAGGATGATCAGGGGAAACAGGATGCACCTGAGCTCAATTTTGAGCTTCATGGCAAAGGCTGTGAATACTTATGTACATGTGCTTTCTCAATTTTTTTATTTTTAATAAAATTGCAAAAATCTCAAGTAAACTTTTTTCACGTTGTCATTATGGGGTGTTGTGTGTAGAATTCTGAGGAAAAAAATGAATTTAATCCATTTTGGAATAAGGCTGTAACATAAGAAAATGTGGAAAAAGTGATGCGCTGTGAATACTTTCAGGATGCACTGTATATATATATATATATATATATACTGTATATAATGTATATATGTAAAGAAATATGCAAAAATATATAATCATGGAAATGCATATCTAATAGAATCTATTAAGTGGAAAAATTACATATATTAAATATTTAGACCTCTCACAAGGCATTACTGACAGCCAGATGGATGCAGCCTTTTATGTATAATGCAAGAAATGCTAAATATCTCCAGTAAAATTTTTAAACAATTAAACAGCACTTACTGACATAGTGGTGCTATATGAACTCTGATCTCTACATTCACTGAATATGTTCATCTTTACAAAGCAGTCTACCAGTTAGTCCAGTTTTTCAGGATGTCTTTGAAGAAAGTATTTTTCCTTTGGAATGTGTAGTTTGTGCATATGTGTATTTGTGAAAAGGCACTGGCCTGACAAGGTGGCGCCAGGGTTAGAAGAGGTAGGAGACAAGGAGGAAGTTTGGGCATGACCCATGATTGTAGTGAGATGAGTAGGCAGTCCATTTCTTATGAATGAGGTAATATTGAGGATAGGTACCCACTGAATGGCTGAGTGCCCCAGAAGGTTATTGAGTTCCCTGAAAGTAGTTATTCCATTTACACTAAAATGCCCAGGAAAGTACCAGGAGGAATAAGGGAAACCAGCCTAGTACAAAAAGGTTAAGAGGTTAGACTTCTTAGCTCGTGGTTCTGGGAAAGCACAAAAACAGAGCAGGAGCAAAACTAGGGCAGTTGGCCTAAGACATCTAATATGACTAGGACGTCAACTGAGAGGCCACCACATGCTCTACTTTGAATACTGCTCAATGTGTTCAGACCTTGATTATTTTATTTACTATAATTTCACCTAATAAGTATACTTGTATTGCATTTAAAAGATGTTTAGCCCTGCTCTGTTAACTGAAGTGGAGAAAGTGTAACTAAAAGATATTCAGAATGACTGATGTTCAGAACTCACCTAGTAGTCCCATCTCTTGGTCTCTTGGAAGGCCCATAGATGTCCAACTCGGTCACACTGGTAATCACTGATGGAGATTGACACACACACATATGTATTCATTCATTCATTTTCCACCACTTATCTGAGACTGGGTCACAGGGGCAACAGTCTTTAGCAGTGAGGCCCTTACATCCCTTTTCCTAGCCACACTTGCCAACTTCTATTGTGGGATTCCAAAGCATTCCCAGGCCATCTAGGAGCCCTGGGTCTTCTCCAAAGTCTCCTACCAGCTGGTCGTGCTCATAAAACCTCCACTGTTAGGCTCTTCTCAGTTCAAAGGGTCAGTGGTTCTACTGTGAACCTCCCAGATGTCTGTGCTTCTCACCCTATCTCTAAGGGAGAACCCAGTCCCTTGCAGAGTAAGTTCTTTTCAGCTGCTTGTACCTGAGATCTCGTTCTTCAGTTATTACTCAAATCTCATGACCTTAAGTGAGAGTAATGATGTACATAGACTGGTAAATTAAGAGCTTTGCCTTTTGGCTCAGCTTGTTCTTCGCCACTATGGATCGGTATAGCTCCCGGATAACTAAGCTCACTACCCAATTTCGTCTGTTGATCTCAAAATCCCTTTCCCACTCGCTCATGAACAAGATGCCAAAGTACATGTGACTATAATTCACCTCTTACTCAGAAAGAACAATTCAGCTTTTTCCTATTGAGAACCATGGCCTCAGATTTGGAGGTGCGGATCCTCACTCCTGCCGCTTCACACTTGTTCACAAACCATCTCAATGCATGGTGGAGTTTATAGCTAGTAGAAGTCAACAGGACCATATTATCTGCAAAAAAGTAGTGACGCAATTCTAAGACCACCAAACTGGATTCCCTCCCATTTGCAGATGCGCCTTGATATCCTGTCCATGAAAATCACAAACATAATAGGAGACAAAGCACAGCCCTGGTGGAGACCATGTACTCTCAGGATTCACCACTGCTGCTTTAAAGCTCCAAAATGTAGTTTTTCTGTGTAACCACCAACTCTCAGTGACCCTGAATTAGGTATGTGTGTTAGAAAATGGATGGTGTGGGATATGGCCGGCCGTTCATCCCAGCCAATACCCCCAGGCCGCCAGGTGGAGCCCTTCTTGCAACATAGAGGTACCCCGAATTCCAGCAGGGCATCATGGACAGTGGAGTTTTCCATCACAGCCCTGCTGGATACCATGGGGACCTCCAGGGGATGCTGCAGGGAGGAGCAGGGACTGCTATTTTCCCTATAACCCGGAAGTACGTCTTAGGCACTGCGACAGAGGAAATGACGTACTTCCGGGATGAAGAAGACGAGTTTTCGCCCGACCCGGAAGTGCTGGTAAATCACGTGGACTGAGAGCTTAGAAGCACTTCCGGGTCATGAACTATAAAGTGCTCTGGAAAATCCCAGACAAGTGAGTTGAGTCGGGTGGCAGAGGGACAACGCGTCTCGGAGAGTAGGATTTGTGTATTTGATTATTGATTTGTTTATTGTTATATGAGTATTGTGGAGTTCAGGGTGCTTTCTGCACGTTATTATCCAAATAAAAATAATTATTGGACTTTTATCTGGTGTCTGGCATCTGATCTGAGGGTTCAAGGGGACAACAGCACCCCCTATCTGTCACAATGGATAGATATGCAGGCTGTTCTAGAATATTTTATAACCTTCTAACAAAGTGAAAAATAAGTAAATGTCACAATCCTAAAGTAATATTTTGGAAAGTCTGAAGGCCCTTTTATTTTTACAGGATGCTTCATTTCTAATGTACAAGACATGATCATAATCAAGGGTTGTAGGATCATGGCTCAGTTGTTAAGAACTGCAGATCAGATTAGTGTTAATAGAAAAGGCCTGAGTGCTTACCTTGCTTTCTCTGCAGTGATAAGGCCAATTGTCTCAATGAAGGTCTCCACTCACCTGCTGCCATCTGCTTTCTCATGAATGAGCCAGACATCAGCAAAATGATTCAAGGATTGCTGGCCCTTTGAAATCCCAAAGGAAACTGCCTGGCAGCATGTTTTAGCAGTTACGCAGAAAGAACAAGGCAGAAAGATGCTATCCCACCCCACCTCTGTGTGAGAACAAACAGTATCTTAAACAGCCACTGTTGTAGATATTAAAAAATATAATTGTTTGTAAATAAAGTATAGTACAGCGAAGCCGCGATTTCTGTGAAAGGCAACATTATATAACAAAAAGTGACAGAGCATGAGGACAACATGTCCAGCTATTCTGATACAGATCTTGTATAATGCTTGGGAGCTGTTGGCAGTTTGCCATTATAAATATTAATATGCCCAAGAGCAATGTTTCATTTTAATGGCTTCATTCTTTATTATACACAGCAACCTTTATTTTACTATCACAAAACACTTTACTCATCACTTCTTATTACATCAGAAAACAAAATGCAATGCCTGAAAATACAATTACATGCAAAGCAAGATTTTCTTAACAGGAGCAGGCATGGGAGGTTAAGTCAAGAGGAGGTGGTAAATTGTACTAAGTTTCATAAGCCAAACCAACCTGAGGTTTGATTTCAGAATTCTCCTCCTGCATAGATGGTTACATTTGTCTTTGAAGAAGTTTAGGTTTTGTCTGTTCAAAGCTGAGAAGGAGGAACATTTAAACCTCTGGCTATAGTATCTATATTTGTTTTACTGTGTCGCCTTACTTATTACCTCATTAGTTTATGCATTTGTATGCATGTGCCATATTTAGTAAAATAGTACTTATCTGTTGTCACCTGCAATCTATTCCGTTATAGCACGTAAATGCTATGTGAATACAGTAGTTATTTCATGAAGGTCCTTTCAGCCTGCAGTCCCATGAAACGTAGTGTCTTGAGGTAGGTGAGTCATAATGTGAGATTTTCAATGGCTGCTGGGGTAGATGACTTGTTTCGTCCCAAACTTAATGAGATTCCTTCTGCTGCTTCTGCTGCTTCTGCTGCTTCTGCTGTCAGCTCACAGCACGACTTGCAGGCCGATGTGGCAATTAATTTCCAGAGTGCTGCTGCTGATCATTTTGCTCTTGAGATAGCTACTGAAAAAATAAAAGGCAAGTGAGTTGAGCCAGAAGGCAGGTTCTTTGTGCAGTTAAAAGAGGTCGTTCATGCAAATTTGCTGTCCCTACTAAAAAAGCTGAGTAAATGAGAATGGAGTGGGAGGTTGTGGTTCTTTCACTAGAGCAGCTCAATTTAGTTTTCCTGATTTTTTGCAGTGCAAAGCCAGCCAAAAGGCAATGTGAGATTAAAGGGTATGGAGCAGCATGAAAGAGTCCTGTTGGGCATCCTGACTGGAGCAAGGCACTCAAAGCACAACCACTCTTGAGGAGATGTTACAGTACAGTTCAGCAGAAACACTTTAGGATGAAAGCCTCAAGCTATTTTTATCGAAACTGATTTAAAAATAGACAGGTTTTTTTTTAGGAAGCTGGTCTCATTCCAGCCACGCCCTGTAGGATAAACAGTTTCTTCACATTAAGCTGCAGGCAGACACAAGGGTCTGTTGGCCTATGTTCAGAGGTTTCCAATCATGAAAAGCAAAGCAATCTAACGGAACAGCAGGGTCATCTTAAAGTCTGCAGAAAGTGAATTGTATCCGGTCTACTAAATTATTAGTAGTAGAAACAGTATTGTCACAATCATGATAATCTCCATTTCTTTCACAAACAGCAGAGAAAAAAAACAGACAATACAGTCAGAACCCTGAAAGACTCATTTCCAACTGATTAACCACTGTGTGTGAATCCACTCTGACCATTTTACAAATGACTACTAAGAGATCTTCATTAATAGTGCAACAATTTGATATTTTTAACTTTTGCTGCAAGGCCTTACTTACCATTTCTTTCAGATCAGTTTTTCCTAGCAGAGTTCCCTGAAGTTAGTATCCCTTAAAACTCTTTGCTCTCTTTGTTTAAATCAATCACATGCCAGTCAAAAGACCTAGTGGCCAGTCAAAAAGTTGGCTGCCCTTTACAAGCTGCACATGTGATCAGAAGGCACAAAGAAAGAAAATATTTCAAACAAATGAATCAAATTGTTAATACGGTTAGGCTGACCAGTATCTGCTGCTGTGGTGTTGGTAGAAAGAAGAAACAAAAGGATGACCACAAGGCATGAAAAGCTGTAACAGGCTCTCTTGTGAGCAGGACATCAAACTCAGTGCAGACTGCTGCATATTGCATGATGACCATTGTTAGGGCTTTCAGGCCACTTTTGTCAGAAATTAAGTAACAGTCTGCCTGCAACTCTGCTGGATAAGCCACAGTACAATCTGTATGGCTGTCGAATACTTTAGCTTTTCTGTTTTAAATGAATTTGTTCACGTGTGAGATCATGTGCAAGTGAGTGACTCTGTAGGGAGCATCCAAGTGACGGGAAATAACAGCCCTCCTATGTTAGGGAGGAATGACGGATTCAGATAATCTATCACTAAGGCTTACCAGTAACTAGAATGAGCAAACAGTTCAAAGAAAAACAGCACAAGGAAGAAAATGTTCATTTCGTCACAGCATCCTGTGCTGCCACTGTGTTAATCAAAGCTCTCCTCCGATGGTACATTCACTCGCAGCATCATTATTTTGCTTTTACTTATTCACTGTGTGACGCTTAATATGAGGCATTTCCCACTAAAACAGGCACTCAGATGATTGATACTGCCGGGATCAAAGTATACCAGATTCTTCCTAGATGACAATTGCTTTAAAATGCTGTAATTCCTGCTACATTTCGTTTAATATAGCACCTTTCGAGACACTTTGAAGCATGTGCCAGTCACATGGTTCGGGTCTCAAAATGCATTATTGATGGCATTTGAAGCCAATAGTGCCTGGCTGACAGCCATGCCGTGAGGTTACAGCTAGACAAAAGCAAAGTAAATGACTCACTAATTGCCTCACTCTTTCACACTGACAGTTTTATTAGCCATAAGTTTCTATCTCCTGCAGCGCCAACAGGATGCTTACAGCTATAAATTGCTCCCTGTTAAAGTTACTATGTAAAATACAGTTTGTTTAATTGTTTGATTAATTTGAAATTACATGTAATCAGATTTATCAGTTAGCATTCTTAAAAACCAGGAGCATCAACTAGTCAAAACCTAGTCGTGTGCTTATTGAAGGAAACACCTGTTGAAGTTGCTATATAAAATGAATATTCATCGATTGGCTGACTGGCTCGGTTTTCCCATTTTTGGACTATCAGTCATATTAATTGAACTAGTTAACTTCCAGCATAGTTAAGATGGCAGCATCTGTAAATGTACTTTGAAAAAATGCTTACTATTTTTAATAAATTCATCTATCCATCCAAACCACTGAATCCGAACACAGGGTCACGGGGGTCTGCTGGAGCCAATCCCAGCCAACACAGGGCACAAGGCAGGAACTAATCCTGGGCAGGGTGCCAACCCACCGCAGGACACACACAAACACACACTAGGGCCAATTTAGAATCGCCAATCCACCTTACCTGCATGTCTTTGGGAGGAAACCGGAGCACCCGTGGAGCACGCAGACAACATGCAAACTCCACGCAGGGAGGACCCGGGAAGCGAACCCAGGTCTCCTAACTGCGAGGCAGCAGCGCCACCGTGCCACCCTAATAAATTCATTCTTTCTGATAATCATTTTGTATCGGTTTGAATGTTAAATTACTTACACTGTCAAAAGTGTCCTTTCAAGAAAGGTTTAACTGGTAAAGATCTTCCTAGATAATGTACAATATACAAAAAAAGTTTTCTTACCATCTGAATTTTCCCTTATTTTGGACAGTCACATCAGCTTGCCTAGTATTCTGCTTGAAGGATCACAATCTTATTTTTGAATTCAGGCTCAAATATGAACATTTTGAAAGAACTCCCTATGAAAGGTGCTATACAGTACTCTGCAAAGCCTAAAGCTATAGAGGAAAATTATTTTTTCATTTAGTTAAATGAGCATTAAATATTAACTTACTTATGAAAACGCTTTAAAATATAAGCATAAATACAAATAAACAATGATAAAAGTTTGTTTCTCAAAAACTGTAATGATTTACTGATGCCTGGTTAGTTGTCTAGAATATCTCAGGTTTAGTTCCAAGCCATACCACATGCACTTCAGTACAGGCCATCCATGTGAAGCTAAGCATGTTCGAGCCTGGCAAGTTCTTAGATAGGAGACCATCTTGGAAAAGCTTGGGTTGCTGCTGGAAGAGGGGTTGGTGTGGACAGCAGGGGGCACTTACCCCGTGGTCTGAATGTGGATCCCAACGCTCCAGTGCAGTGATGGGGACACTACTGTAAAATGGTGCTGTTCTTCAGGTGAGACAGAAAACTGAGGTCTTGACTCTCTGTGGACATTAAAGATCCATGGGCACCCTAAAGAGCAGGGTGTATCCTGAAGACCAGGCAAAATTTCCCACCATTGCCTAGTCATTCTGCCCCCCCCTAATCATCCCCTGTCTCTAATTGGCTGTCTCTCTGGTGCAAAAGTGGCTGCTGTTGCATTATTCAGATGGATGCAACGCATTGCTGGTGGTTGAAGTAGCTCCCCACTCACTGAAGCACACTGAGTATTGAGAAAAGCGCTATGTAAAAGAATTATAATTATTATTATTAAGACACCCCAATCCTTCAATGCATGATTTAAATTTCCACAACAACACATCTGTCTTATATTAATGAGGTAGTAATTAATTTTACTAGATGTGTTAGTGGTGCAACTTAAAGAATAAAGGGGGGTAATAGTAGTAATCACAAATACTTGTGTCCTGGTTTGGAAACTCTTCAGTTTTTGAACTGTGACTGTTTATTTTAAATTTAAATTATTTTTGCTCAAACAAACCAGGATGAACTGAATTAACTTGACTTTAATTACAAGCATTGCAAGCATCCTTTTGTATTGTACTAGTAATTTCTGCATTTGTTCCAGTCAGTTTCTTTTCCAATTAGTTTTTTTTGGACTTCTTTGATTTGATATACTTTATTAATCCCCAAAGGGAAAAATTTGACTTTTTTACATGACCTTTCGGGGGTCAGAATGCAGGGTCAGCCATTATGCAGCACCCCTGAAGCATTTTCAGTTTAAGGGCCTTCCTCAAGAGCCCAACGATATGACCTGGGAAAAGTAATAAGTACAGATGCCACAGAACCTGTTTTAATTCATTTATAACCTGGGAAAGGATGGACGACATAGGAGTAGGAATTGCAGAATTAGTTTACAGCTTGAGAAAGGAAGCAGTGTGGAGGTACAGAACAGGCCAAAAGTTTGGACACACCTCCTCATTCAATGTGTTTTCTTTATTTTCATGACCATTTACAGCACTCCATCACTCTCCTTCTTGGTCAAATAGCCCTTACACAGCCTGGAGGTGTGTTTGGGGTCATTGTCCTGTTGAAAAATAAATGATCGTCCAACTAACCTGACTTCTGCACAACACAACTGCTGGTCCCAACCCCATTGATGAAGCAAGAAATTCCACTAAATAACCCTGAGAAGGCACACCTGTGAAGTGAAAACCATTTCAGGTGACTACCTGTTGAAGCTCATCGAGAGAATGCCAAGAGTGTGCAAAGCAGTAATCAGAGCAAAGGGTGGCTATTTTGAAGAAACTAGAATATAAAACATGTTTTCAGTTATTTCACCTTTTTTTGTTAAGTACGTAACTCCACATGTGTTCATTCATAGTTTTGATGCCTTCAGTCATGAAAATAAAGAAAGCACATTGAATGAGGAGGTGTGTCCAAACTTTTGGCCTGTACTGTATATAAAGATCAAACACTTTGATCAGAGTCATTCATCATCAGGACAAGACAACCAATGAATTATGTGCAATGTCACATGTCCCAAAACTCCACATGTTCATTTTAATGTAACTATGGCTCATCTGATAGACTAAGAGGAAGAAGAAAAACAACAACAGAAGGAAAATAGGAAGTAACATCAGAGATCAAGAGGCAGGAGACCATCTAATTTTGACGTCAAAAAGCGTAACCTATGAATAACATAACTAAATCAAAAGCTGCCTAGATTACTAACATCCACCACTTGACACTTCTGATTTTCAGTAAGCTTTTCTAATACTTATCCAGACTTAGAAGAAATATAATAGAAAATAAAATAGCTAATTTATATTGTTATCTATACTAATAAAAGGCAAACCCTTCACTGACTGACTGACTCATCACTAATTCTCCAACTTCCCGTGTAGGTGGAAGGCTGAAATTTGGCAGGCTCATTCCTTACAGCTTACTTACAAAGGTTAGGCAGGTTTCATTTTGAAATTCTACGCGTAACGGTCATAACTGGAACCTACTTATGTACATATACAGTAATCCCTCCTCGATCGCAGGGGTTGCATTCCAGACCCCCCCGCGATAGGTGAAAATCCGCGAAGTAGAAACCATATGTTTGTATGGTTATTTTTATATATTTTAAGCCCTTATAACTCTCCCGCACTGTTTATAAATATTCCCCGCAGAGTTATACAGCATAATCCCTTTGTATTCTCTTAGATATTAGGTAAGATTTATTGAAATTATGTATATAAACACACTGTTTATATACAGTAAAACCTAAATATTATTTTAAAGATATTGAGTGTCTCCGATATCACATATGTTACAGCCATTACGATAGACAGGCCACCAGCAATAAATACGTACAATGCAAGAAAAATAGTATACAGTAAATGTGTGTACAGTGACACTAAACGTACGTACATGTACTAAGCACTGTAAGAAGAAAATTAATTATGGTTACTCACCAACAATGACACGATGACTTGTCCGATAACAATGAGTTTAATTTTACTGCACAACAAAGGAGAGCGTTACAGCCCTTGTGAAGGAGCCACTTCAGGCGATTGTGTAGCACTGCTGTTGTTCTTCTTCTGGCAGTCTTCAATCCAAATCCCTAAAGCAGATTCCATCCAGACTGCTGCCTTATTACATCCACTTACAACTCGTTTTGCACCCCGGTTAAAAGGACACTGCAGCCGTAGATCTTATATTCCTTTCCTACTTTTTAAATAAAAAGAATCGTAGCCTTCAACAAATCCAAAATGTTTACCTTTTCGGCAATCGTTAACATCTTCTTCTTGCGCTTGGGCACGGCCCCTGAAGCAGTAGCAGATTGTTTTGGAGCCATAATGAAGGGCTTGACTATGCACAAAGATAAACACTAAAGAGCACAACTCTTTACACAGCGAAACACGTTGATGCTGAATGAGCGAGACGAGACTTCCTGGTTAACACTGCATTCAGCATGCAGGAGCTCAACTGCGTGCTCTGATTGGTTAGCTTCTCAGTCAGGAGAACTTAACTGCGTGCTCTGATTGGTTAGCTTCTCAGCCATCCGCCAATAGCGTCCCTTGTATGAAATCAACTGGGCAAACCAACTGAGGAAGCATATACAGGAAGTAAAAAGACACATTGTCCGCAGAACCCGCGAAGCAGCGAAAAATCCGCGTTATATATTTAGTTATGCTTT
This sequence comes from Polypterus bichir lapradei, assembly GCA_026402145.1. Taxonomy (NCBI): domain Eukaryota; kingdom Metazoa; phylum Chordata; class Cladistia; order Polypteriformes; family Polypteridae; genus Polypterus; species Polypterus bichir. Next base: position 103,421,056 of record JANRMT010062813.1, on the reverse strand, counting down.
CATATAAAATCCGCGATAGAGTGAAGCCGCGAAAGTCGAAGCGCGATATAGCGAGGGATTACTGTATACCGGCCATAGCCTGCAGCTCAGTCGCCGTGTGAGGCGGAGTTGCGTCCCTCATCGTCACGCCTCCCACGTAATTGAGTGTCTGCCCATATAAGGCCGTCCATCAGTGGCAATCCAATAGAAACACTCTGCCGCCAAGCAGCTCACGTGAAATGACAGTGAACGCAGTACGCAGACAAAAAGCAACAGCTCCAAAGAGCGCTGAACAAAAAACGCATTACACAATTGAGAAGGCAGCAAAACAATATGAAGCGAGTGACGCATACAAGCATATTCATAACTGCAGCTATTGCGGAAACAAAGCACGCGGTTGAAAAAGTCAATGTCCAGCTAAAGGAAGACAGTGTAAAAAAAAAACCCGTGCATGCAGTGTGTCATGTCTCAAATAAAGAGGAAGACGAGCTGTTTATTGATGCAGTAAGAAAGGAATCGATGAATGAAACCTGTTATCTTTACAACGATTGACAAACACGGAATGTAACTTGAACACAACACGTCCTACAAATACGATCCTCATTGAAAGAAATAATGATAATCAAATCCTTGATGACAGCAACACTCATAACAGTGACAAAACAATTACACTGACAATCATGTTACGTTATTTTTTAAA
>JANRMT010062813.1:103382423-103420277 GCA_026402145.1 Polypterus bichir lapradei | reverse complement strand
CTCTAGCGCTGACGGCCGAGGTTTGATTCCCGAGAGGGGGTGCAGTGAGTGTGTACGCCTGATGAGGGCGAAACAGGTGTCGTGTACTCTTTGCATTATTTGACAGTAAAACTATTTCTATACATATATATATATATCTTGTCACACACGTGCGCCTGGGGGACAGCTAAAGGGCTTGAGTGAAGGCAGTTCGGAGGCATGCCGGGATGTGGCAGAGTTTTTCTCCCTTGCCTGTAGACCATTCCCGGGGGATTCCACCTGGCTCTCCTGACATCACTTCTGGGACTGAGCCAATGGAGGTCGACCACACCAGCTCCGGCCCCTCTGATGTCACGTCCGGCTGTGATCCAATGGTTGAAGACCACGTGCTTGATCCTTATGACCTCACTTCCTGTCTTCCCCTTTAAAAACCTGCCCCTTTTCCCTTTTTCCTCAGTCTCGTTTTGGACTCCGTTGTATGCACTTCAGTGCTGGTTATTTTGATAAAAACAAATTATGCAGCCAGGATACCATAGTACACGGGTGGCTGCCCCAAACCTTTATCTGTCTATGTCTCGTTTTTGTGGTTACCAAGTGTGAGTTAGATTGCTACTTTCACATTCACAGGGTTTATCAAGGCTATTGAGGTTGCTCCTCAATAATTAGAGCAACAGCGGTAAAAGAAAGAGATAGCTTGGTTAGTAAGTTGCATAGAAACAAAAGAGTTGCACTTTTATGTGTGTCGCAATTACGCTTGTATGTTTGTTAGTGCTGGTGGTAGTGAATGCCCATATAGTGAATCTTATGCAGAATATTGCAGTGTGACTGGCAATTGGCACCACTCAAGACTTTTCTGGCATGTATGTGTAGATGTGTCCTACATGGAATACTCATGTTACGGAGTGAATCTTATAAATCTTACCACCCGATACTTTGTCTGAATACGATAGCTATGTGTATGTGTGTCTGTCTGTGTATATGTTTAATCTTCAAGTGCAAGAGTAGATGAACCTAATAAACATTCCTGGTAAGTCTCACAAACTGCATAATACAACTGGGGTGAGGGCTTGACATACAAGTGGAAAAGTTAACACACTTTTTACAGACATAAAATCATATTTTAAATTCTGCAAACAACAGCATACCAAGCCAGATTTTTAATATGTGGTTGTTGTGGGTTTCTGCACAATATTCTAAGATAAGGCCAAGCCTTCCAAAAAGGCCCAGGCTTGCTGAGACGTAGTGTTCAAAATTACTTCTCTCTTAAACGGTAAGCAGGCTTCAGCCTACATAACAACAACAACAACAACAACAACAACAACATTTATTTATATAGCACATTTTCATACAAAAAAATGTAGCTCAAAGTGCTTTACAAAATGAAGAACAGAAAAATAGAAGACACAATAAAAAATAAACATAAGTCAACATTAATTAACATAGAATAAGTAAGGTCCGATGGCCAGGGTGGACAGAAAAAACAAAAAAAAACTCCAGAGGCTGGAGAAAAAAAAATAAAATCTGTAGGGATTCCAGACCATGAGACCGCCCTGTCCCCTCTGGGCAAAAGGCACATAGGCACAACAAAGAGAGCCCAGCAACCAAACAATGTTTAACTATCTCCTGGACCAAATATCAACAAAGAGAGAATGTGATAAAAAAGTAAAACTTCTGGCTCAGAGGTTTGCCTAAAATTGCGTCTGATGTTCAGAGGTAGGTTACCATGAAACAAAGCAAAGAATCACAAACTCAAATGTCTCTCTATTATAATAAACATCCTGGGAAGAGACGTGACTTTTTCAGAAAGATACTTTCATGTCCCGCGAGACGAGACTTTGTGCCAAGAGATTTAACCACGCCCGGGGCCGGAAATAAAAGACAAAGAGTAGATGACAAAGTAGAATGTCGTAAAGAATTCAAAAACGTTGGTGCGATACACATGTAGAGCAGGTCAGAGATAATGAAAGTACTAAAATTTGAAAGTCTCAAAAAAATCATAGTAAAGATCACATTAACGCAAACAATCGGAAATTAGTACTCTGTGAAATAACGGAACAGCGAAAAGAGATCGAATATATGGACATAGGTGATATGACAGAAGTATGTAGATATTGTTCGGATTTAAACTTTAAGTCGGAGACTTTTAGGTTGTCTAATTCGTGTTGCCATCAGGGAATAGTAGCATCGCCTCCCAATGAAGAGGCGTATCCGCGAGAATTAAAAGATTTGTTGTTTGTTGTAAGTGAAATCCACATACGTGCACGGCAGAGACGCGAAGTGGCTGGCGTGTAGTGCAGGCTGAGGGGGTTGGCGAGTGAAGCAGGCAGGGGGCGATGCCCCCTAGTACTTACAAAAAGAGTTCCAACAACTCACAATGCCAATCTCAAGGACCTAATCCTCCCTCTGGAATATATAGGCAAAAACTAGTCCTCCAGCTGAACGTCTTAGTGGGCCCAACATCTGAAACTCTATCTTAAGGGGACAGGGCCATATACTGTAACTAAACACATTAATACAATAAAAAGCATAATACATGCATAAAAAAACAACAAATAAACAAAACAATATTCAGCACGTAAAGGTTAAAAATACAATTAATAACATAATAGATAAAATAATATTTAGAAAATATGAAATCAAATAACAATTTGTTTGAGCCAGGGACAACCTGGGCTAAACCATAATAGTGGTGTTCAATACAACATTAAGAAATTTAAAGAAACTGGACTCTTGAAGACAGAGCACAAAAGCTCTCTACATGTAAGCAACAATACCTGAAGGTCAATTTCTTTAGGGACAGAAGGAAGTTCATTGAAGTGTTTGCTCAGCATCTGGCAGCGTCATCTGGCACTAAAGAACCATTCTTGTAGAAAGAAAGCAAACAGAAGAGATTGCAATAAAAACCATAAGGTATAAAGCGACAACTGGTAGAAGAAAATCATATGAAGTGATGAGTCCAAATTTGAAATGTTTAGTTTATAAAAGTTGTGAAGCATTGATACCCAATAACAACCCTCTGTGAAGGACAGTGGTGGCTCTATCATCGTCTGGAGTGCATTTCTTCCTGTGGTGTATTGTATCTGGTTAAAATCAACGAAATGATGATGACTGAAAAATATTTTTATTAATCATGCAGTACTTTTGGGAAAATGACTTATTGGCAAAAACCATCATTTAGCACAATAATATCACCAAACACACCAAAGACAAAACAGAGATCTACTTGGAGCAGATTGAGAACTAACAGTGGATTGATCACTTCAGAGTCCTGTGCCCATGTTTATCGAGCATCTCAGAATTAAATTGTAGTAAAAGTCTGAATTAGAAAAAGAATTTGTTCTACCCCAGATAGGACAAGTGAAGTAGTTCACATTTGGGAGTGAACAAATAAGTGATGTCACAATGTTACTGCACTGAGCTGCAAAATTGCACTCATTAATGTTTTTGTTGTTTTCTGTTACAAACACTAAAGCTTCACCACAAAAATAATAATAGAAATATTCAAAGTAGTAAGAGGAGGAGAAGAAGAAAGAAAACATAATAAAGGAGGATATTGTTATAGTACAAGCTGCATGTAATTGTTGCCATTTTCAACAACAACAAGCAGTGAGATAGAAAGACTGAGACACACAAACATATATATATTGATAATGGGTGTGTTTATTTAACAATAAATGATCCATAGCCTTACTTTCAGAAAATTCACCTTCCTGCTGTTATGGCCTTTGGAAATACCTTGTAAAGTAATAGTTACCAAAACTAGCCACAGCTATTTCAGCACTGCTTTTGAAGTTGTGTTCCCTCTTCATGTTATTGACTGTCCTCCAAACTCACGTGACATGTCTGTCTATCTCTGTGATCCCACCTTATCTTCTGTGAAGTTCTTCTTGTCCAGTGCCCTGGGAGCCCTCACCTGCCTTCTTGAACCTTCCTGGGCTTGTAAAGTGTTACACAAGTATTTCAGGGGCTCATGGAATGCAGTGCTCAATGAGCCCCTGTGACATTTTCACAATCAATCACCCATCCATCCCCGCCTACCTTCAGGGTAATATGCTGGCTACTACAGTACAGTTTGAACCTATTGTTGACACTGTGAAACTGCTTGCAGTGTACTATTCATACTTGGAGCAATGAACTTTATGTGTGTGCCGTCAATCACACCAACAACACCAGGAAAACAGCGATTTGCATTAATGCAGTCTTTTTAAATATTACCTGATGTGGAGTGATAGGATATGTATAAATATTAACTGACACCTTCTAAGAACGTTCAAAGCTTGTTGCAAAAGTCATCTAACATCTTGCCCGAAGAGTTGCCTCAAGCTTGCAAATTGTAATCTTTTTTGTTAGCCAATAAAAGGTGTCATTTTGCTTGACTTCTCATTGCAAGAATCAAGAAATGTCTGGTTGTGACATGCCTAAATCATCTATTGCAAAGCTTCATTATTCCTTTGTCCAAAAAAAGTAACCTTATCAGCACTATCATTTCTACTGACAGCGCATGACTGCTCCATGTAAACAGGGCGATCACATGACATGCAAGATTTGTTACGTATATTATTGTATCTCTGTCAAATTGATATGTTATTACAAGTTCATTGTTGTTCAGCATTTCCAAAAAACTCTGTCTTTCCTGGAATGCATGTGCTGATCTCTGCCTGAATGCCATCATCTGGCAGCTACTAGCAAGTTAGGACAGCTCTCCTAAATCCTGATTAATTTAAGAGTAGTTTCCTAAATTACAGAAATTAATAAAATGTTATTACTCCTACTTCTAAGAGTATAACCAAAATTGCATCACTCTGAGATTTATGAACCAGTTAAGCATCTCTCCTGGGAGAGACTTGATAAATACGTGCACTGGCCTCAACTGAAGCTGAGTGGGGTCATATGGACAGGAAAGAAAACAAAAAGCAGCCAAAGTCAAAAGAGGACTTATAGAAACCTGGAAAAATGTACAACAAGGCTACTCAAAACATAAACAGCAGTGGGCCAAAGTGAATTGTTTGGACTTTATAATCAAATTGAGGCCACAAACAATATTTTCTTGTTACTTTACTTATTTTTGTATCAGGGTTTATTTCTGTTTATTCAAATTATATAAAGGGTGCCCAAAACGTTAGCTCCAGGATTTCCAAAAGGTGTTCCAGGAAGTCTTCCATAGCTGAAGGTCAAAAGCCCCTTTGGTGAATTTAGAATCAGTTACTGAGGGTACTAGTCTATCTATTATAAAAAAAAATCTTGGAAGGCTTGGAAGGAGACGAGATGTGACCCTTTAACGTCCCGCGAGACAAAAGGACAGCTGCTCTACAGGCTTTTAAATGGTCGAAGCGCTGAGCAACATGCAGATCATGCAGGACTGCACAAGCAGCAGCAGCAGCAGCAATCCAGCTAATCGAGCAAGGAGGAGGTAAAAAAATGTACAGTATTTGTTTCCCATTGTATCACCGTTTAAGAGGGGGTTTTGGAGGAGCGACTACATCTCCTTAGCATGCATTCAGCCCCCCTCGTCACAAGGCGAGTGGCAGAGACACGAAGTGGCTGGCACGTAGTGCGCCCCCAAGGGGGTGGGCAAGCAAAGTGAACAGGGGGCAAAGTCCCCTAGTTATCTATAATAATATGTCGTTTTGCTGGAGATTGGTGATGAGATATGATGTTGCAAGTTGGTTGGACATGCCAGTTAGAATTTCACTGTAGTCAGTATACATGCAAGTACAACTACTAATGCTACTGGGACTAATCTAGCTAAAGACGTAATGAATAAAAATTTATGAAAGGTTAATAGAGCGAGTGTTTTGGTTTGATATAGAGATGAGAGGTAGAGCGGCCACCTCACTTAATGGACAAAGCACATGAACTGTTTGGGTAGGACCAGAGGGGCATTAGTTTTTGTGTTTATTTATTTATTCAGTGCCAGTCTCTATTTCTGTCTGTTCCTTCTGTTTTTTTTTGTACTTATAATTTTAACAGCTTTGGCCATCTTCTTCAAAAATACCCCATGTTGTTCACTATATTGTTCACCCCCTGTTGTTCACTATATAAAATCCAGTTTGTTCATATTTTTTCTGCTTTCTTGCAATTGTTATCAACTGAACAGTCAAGCAACTTAAATGGACTTTCCTTTGCAAAACTAATCATTCTATAAACTGTTGCATAAAATGAAGATTGATTTTCTAGCAACCTGGAGTATAAGGCTCATACAGGGTTTATAACCTAAAACAGTGTTTTTCTTTAACCATGAAACAGGATAAGAAATTTGCAAACAAAAAAAAAGTGAGGTCATTTTGCTCAGATCCTCTAGTAACCCTATTATGCAAATATTATGTATACGTTCATGATCAAAAAAACTTAACTGATGTTTCTAGCATCTTGGAATATACAAATATGCACCCTATTGTAACCTGTCTTTTCCATGGCAATCAAGTAGACTTGGCAGAAAAACAGTTTCCTTTGCACATACCTTAGCTGAGGACACGGAGGGCAAATCTGCCTTGTCAGCAGGGCCTTCAGGTTCAGTCAGGTGGGTGAGGCACCTACTCAGAAGTCAGTTAATGTGTGATGGGTCCCCCCACAGCTAAGACTCAGTGTCTCAAATGCCAATCTGTTTTTTGTTTTTTTTTCATTTTGTGCCTCCTGGAATTTGTTTCTAACGTATTAAAAGAAATAGACATAGGAATTGTGCATATACAATAGAAATGGGAGTCTTTTAAAGTTTTCTTTACCCATCAGCCCATTTTTGATGGTGATGTTTTCCTAGTGTTGGGATAAGTCATGTACAGCACAAGAGGGTTCCCGTAAGTGATTGAGTTTTTCTTCTGATTGCAATTCCATGTAATGATTCCATGCAATTCCAAGAAATGAAAAGAAAGAATCTTTTATTTACCTAAAGAAAACTGTTCTTCCAAGCCGAGAGCTTGTATGAATTTTGAGGCATTTACTGTAGGTGGATCCAATCTATCAGTGAGGGCAATGAAAATTCTGCATCCCCACGCATCGGTGTAACAGATGAATATTTTGACACAGAGTACAGGTGCCAGTCATAAAATTAGAATATCATGACAAAGTTGATTTATTTCAGTAATTCCATTCAAAAAGTGAAACTTGTCTATTAGATTCATTCATTACACACAGACTGATGTATTTCAAATGTTTATTTCTTTTAATTTTGATGATTATAACTGAAAACTAATGAAAGTCCCAAATTCAGTATCTCGGAAAATTAGAATATTGTGAAAAGGTTCAATATTGAAGACACCTGGTGCCTCACTCTTATCAGCTAATTAACTCAAAACACCTGCAAAAGCCTTTAAATGGTCTCTCAGTCTGGTTCTGTAGGCTACACAATCATGGGGAAGACTGCTGACTTGACAGTTGTCCAAAAGACGACCATTGACCCAATGCAGGGAAGGACAAGAAGGAAGGAAAAAAAAACAAAAACAAAAGAGAAGACATAAAGATAACTACAAGGATCAACTCGCTTCACTGGATTAGCTCACTGTGACGACTGTGTGGTTGGTAAAGCGTTTCTCAGCATGTTACTCTTTCTGACCTGGTGTGTCCCTCACTCTGTGACATCCAATACAGATTTCTTCTCAATCTTTCACAAGTATTAACTCTAATTTCTTCTGTTTGCACGTCTTATAGTTATTTTAGTTGTTCTCACTTTTGGTAGAAAATGTCAAGATTGTAACAGGTCATGCTCCTCAAATTCACAACAATGTCATTACCAGTTAGAAAAAGTCTGCTGACCTAAAGCAGCCTCATAGGCTTCAGTCGCTGTCTAGAATGTGGTGGTGATACCTTGACACCACATACAACAGGCTACTGCTCTATTCAAGTATGTAAAAAATATAATCAGCACTGATGCTTGTAAATGAACAATATTAGTTTGATCCAAAAATTTTTTAAAGTGTCAATATTTAAAGAAAGACAATTTGTGGTTTTCACTTTTTTATTTTGACTTTGGAGTAGTGGAGCCAAGGATGCTTAATTCTTTTCAGCACAGCCTTTTATTATACTGTACATATAGTTAAACAGTCTTTATTTTGATGAGATGCAATGCTTTACTAAAGCTGTTTAAAAGAATTCTAAATGAATGCCAGCATTTGCCAATTCACTCACTAGATATGACAAACTGAATAGTCTGTCCAAGTGCCTGTCCAAAATGGAGTGCTGTCTTTAATTATGTGGTCTGATAAGACTTTCCACAATGTGAACATTCCAATGAAACTCACAGGCACAGTCTTTTATTTCTTCATTATAAAGTTTTGCTGAGAAGAAGGATCTGAATAATGACAGCTACTTTATTTGACTTAATTTTAAAGATCCTTGACTGTACTGAAGTATGTATCCCTTTTATGGTTAGGTTCTCCAGTTCTACTTGTGGTATGATAATGTGTGTCAATTCACAACTTGATGTGGAAAGAGACCTGGGAGGTATACTTGTAGTCCTTAACTATTTCTGCCAGGTTCTTGGCAAAAGAACAAAAAACAAAAAACTCCAAACCACACTCAATTAAGATCTAAGGATGAGACATTTTTCTTAAACAATAGTTTTCTTTCTATGAAATAGAAGAAGTACTGCTATGGTTAGCACTGGTTCCCCTACTAGTTCATATATTCTTTGTCCCTCATCCCAAAGATTTGAATGTTAGGTTATCTATCAAGTCTCAATTGGCCAGTGTGTGAATTTATGTACAAGTATGCAGTGTGATGGTTGGATGCCAACTTAACACTCATTGTCACTGGCATATGCAGCAGCCTTGGCAACTTTAAACTGCATAAACAAAATGGATAGATGGATGGACGGATGCGTGAATGAAAAGTAGAAGATTTTGCAGAGGCATAAGGGAACCCTAAATGATTAAACAAACATTAAGGTCTGCAAATGCTTTCCTTCCAGGAGGGTGCACCAATACTTCAGATGTCCTATGCCTGCTTCTCGTTTCTCACCCCCAGAGTAGAAGAGGGTCATCGTTTCATCAGTAATTGGTAGTTGGACAATCATTGTCCTAGATCCTGAGTCTCATTTCGGATAATGCTTCAATCGATATTTTGCATCTCGAAAGCTCTTATGCGATGATTTCCTTTTGACCAATGTGATGTCCAGTTCATACGTTCCATGAGGCTACTCGAATCTTCATTTTCAAGCTATTGACTTTCTTATTTCGTCCATTTCTCACCAGCACCCTGGGTCTCCAGCATGAGGGCTTGAATTTGATCCAATTTCAATTTCCATACAGTTTCCTGGTTCTGGTCATTTTGGCAGAATGACCATCCTCCTCCTTTTGCAGCTGGGCTTGGAACCATCCTTGATGGTGTTAATCAAAAGAGTGGTTTCTTTTCTACCAATATTCAGTTAACTGGAAGCACACACTGTCAATGGCACCATCAAGACCCACATTCTCTCAATTTACACACCAACTGAGGCCAGCGCTGACCCAGCCAAGCATAAATTCTTTACACAGCTTCAAAATGTGCTGAACTCGATTCCTACAACCGAGCTGACGATCCTGGCTGGTAATTTCAATGATAGGTCTGGATGGGAGGCAGCAATGGGTAAATTTGGACATGGAGAAATCAATGATAAGGTATGCGAATGTTGTCCTTTGCCACATCAAACAACTTGGTCATAGGAAATAGCACCTTCCAGCACCCACACAAACACCAGCTCACATGGCACAACCCATCTGGGAAAGATTCAGCAGTATTGATCAGTTCATGATTCTGATCATCACTGCAGGATGTACGTGCCATGAGGGGACCAGACTGTGGATCTGACCATTACCTTGTCCAGGTCACAATGTGGCTACACCTTCAACAATCCAAGCGTGCACAATCACCTCAAGCCAAGACTGACTGGTCACACCTGTTGGACCCCGACTGTAAGCGAGAATTTTAGCTGGTTCTCTCCAACTGATTTGCAGTATTGGATCCACTGGATGATGTGAATGCAGAAGAAAAGCAATTATCTGAAACTATCCTGGAATGCGACAAACCATTGTGTCCCATCACCCACCGTTGAATGTAATGCTGGATGTTGGACCAGTGCCTAGACCTGGTAGCAAAACGAAAACAGGCAAAGCTGACTCTGTTAGCAGCTAAACCAGGAGGTTCGTCAGAAGAGGAAAGTAGAATGGGAGGCGTACTGGAATAAAGTGGCAGCCAACCTGGAGGATGGAGCATCCAATCATGAGTACCACACCATTTACTGTACTCTCAGAAGAAAACTTGGATCAAGCATGTACTGTAAGACTTGAAGAGCTAATGCCTTGACCTCGATCAGCAAGGACAGTTTGAATGGACCGTAAAGCATGGAAAGGCATCTTGAGCGACATTCAAAAACCTATGGCACATACAGCAGCATATTGGTTGCGTGGTCAATTGCCACTTCCAGTCGCCAGCTAAAGATCACAAACAGTCACAGACTTCAGATGTACCTCAGTAATTCGCTGCAATACATGGCACTACAAAACCAAAAGCTAACCTCAAAAGCTGAATTAGTGTCTTAAAGATAATAACGAATATCACTAATCACCTTTAGCAACCAGATAGAGTAAACTAAATTGGATTATCTCACTGATATCTTGTCTAATATAAGCCTGGCACATCCAGACCTTGTACGTTTTCAGTGGCCACACAGCTTCGCTATCAAGGGTTTAGTTACTTGAAATGAGAAGTGTTGCAGTACCAAGGAGGCAGCCTTTCCCTGACACCCACGTCCCTCACCCCTCTGTGGCAGAGACTCTGATTCTCTAAAGATGGGCGGTGATATTCAAGTAGGGTAACCTAACTTTAATTCATCCCATTTCTCACTCCACACTAACTTGTGCCTATCTTTCTAGGCAGACAGAGTCACCACTGAGTGACTGTCACATTGAATAACCTGGCAAACATGCATGCCCATAGGAGGTTTGCTTTAGAGACAGCATGCTTTTGGAAAAGTAGCCCTCCGACTGAGCAAAGTGCGGATTACGGCATTATGAGTTGGCAACTTAATGAAAGAAAAAATTGGAGCCAAAGAACATCTTGACCAGCAACAAGAAAAGATAAGTGTCATTACACTTCCTGCACATGTGGCTCTGTGGCAACAAGCATTAAAGGCAGAGAGAGAGAGAGAGAGACAGCAAGCAAGCACAAATACATTCAAAGGAGCAGGTAATATCCTCACCCTTTTCTCTTCAACTAAATGGAAATGTATAATGGTTCCAAGAATACTACTGTACTGTACAAAAAGCTAACAAAGAGAGACAGAGTTAAATTCTAGGACATTTCCTAATGTGATTAATTTCCCATTAATATGAGTGAAAGACAGTGATAAAAGCAGACAAAGAAACTATGGAAGAGGGACAATAAAGATGAACTAGAAAGTGTTAGCTTCTGAGTTCAGATCCTACTATTGCCTCCCTATATTTGAGACAATTGCTGGCAGGCTGTTTTAACTGAGTGACAGACCACCACCAACTCCTTTTAATACAGAATGGAAAAGAAAATAACATCTGTACTGCGACACAAATAAAAAGTCAGCTACAATAGCCCAGGCAATGGTTGCAGTTCAGTAGCAGTTACAAGTGCAGGAGCACCGTCACACTGAGAAGCAAAGTCAAATGAGACACTGCCTTCTGGGGGCCGTATTCTTTATAGTGTCAGGGCTGGAAGAGGTGTGGCTTATCCTGAACATTGTGAGCAGGGCTAGGAATCCTCACTGGGTGGCTTCTCAGAGTGAAAGCGGAGAAGTTGTGAGTGTGAGTGTTAACGTCCCTTCTCATCTCAGGGTAGTATGGCTTACCTCCTTCCAGCCTTGAAGGTGATCCCCAGGTGTGCATGTGTGACACTGTGAAGGACTAATTTGTGGATATATTACAAATGCATGCATTGTTAATTCCATTTTAGTCATAAATCTTTGCATATCATTTCTAGACACTCTTAGATACAGGGAGTCAATTTTGTTCTTGGTAGAGAGAGGAAAAAAAGCCTGATCAGGAGACTAAACAAAATTCACATAAATGTAGAGTGACAGCATGGGATCCTCAAAGCAACTCTCAAAAGATCTGCAAACAAAGATTGTTCAGTATCATGGTTTAGGGAAAGGTTTAAACTGTCAGTTTCAACTGTAAGGAATGTAATCAGGAAATGGAAGGCCACAGGCACAGTTGCTGTTAAACCCAGGTCTGGCAGGCCAAGAAAAATACAAGAGCGGCATATGCGCAGGATTGTGAGAATGGTTACAGACAACCCACAGATCACCTCCAAAGACCTGCAAGAACATCTGGCTACAGATGGTGTATCTGTACCTTGTTTTACAATTCAGCACAATTTGCACAAAGAACATCTGCATGGCAGGGTGATGAGAAAGAAGCCCTTTCTGCACTCATGTCACAAACAGAGTTGCTTGTTGTATGCAAATGCTCATTTAGACAAGCCAGATTCATTCTGGAACAAAGTGCTTTGGACTGATGAGACAAAAAATGAGTTATTTGGTCATAACAAAAAGCGTTTTTCATGGCAGAAGAAGAACACCACAAAGATTTAAGAGGAGTTCCCACACTTTTTCATATGACTGTATATACCTACAGTATATGTGTGTATATAATATGCTATAAGTAGTGTTGTAAAATGAGTCCTGAGATTTTTCAGGTATGTTTCAAGTTAATGTTAATATACTGACTTGTAAATAAGAATTTCACTGTACTCTTTACATGTAACAATAATGACCCTGTAAACCTATAATCAAACTGCCCCACAATATGTCTATTGACTGTTACACTGTGTGTGGAGAGAAGTGAGAAATGAGATTTGAAATACTAGTAACCTAGAGCATAATGTCAGGGCTTCTGAAACTGTGCCTTCTGTTTCCCTTGCCAGTAAGCTGGGCTGCTGACAGCAAACTCGGTTGAAGATAATGTCCTGAAAAGGACTTGATGACTGCCGACTTTCCCAAAAAGTAGCTGGTAACACAATGCATTTTATAAGGCTGCTGTTTATCTTAAATCCGCTTTATATTATTGTCTGACAAAGGTAAGAATCGTACAGTCACTTAATTGATGGGAAATTTGTATACGAATACAGCAGCTATTGAAAATCTCAGATTATTTCTCACCTGCTTGGTGACAGTATGTCTCATGGGATTATAAGCCAAAAGAATCTCCATATAAGAAATACTGTATTCAAATCACGTGTGTAGACTTCATTTGAACAGATTCCAGATGGCAACAGATAAGTACTTCTGCTTGTTTATCATGGCACCAGAGAGTGGCATTGCATTGCATTGTATATTTGTTGGAAACACAAGTAAGAATTTGTTTGCATTGTATATTTGGTTGGAAACACATGACAATACTACTGAACTGCTAGAGTGGAAAGGTCACAAAATAACTTTGTTATTTATTTCAGATGTCAGCAGCTACCCATAGCACCAAGATTCAGTAAACAAGGTCACATAATTCCAACTAGAAGATTTCCCACATTCTCCTTGGCACTTATTTAGCTATATACTTTGCATTCTGAAGTACTGAAACTGTGGCTATTAAAGCCATGGGATTTACTGCGATGTTTTTCCTTCACTAGTGTGGGATTCTACTCTGTCATTTTGTAATGAGCAATTCAGTGGCCTGAGAAAGACACTGGTGTACAGTACAGTGTAACATTCCATAAGCACATTCCTTGTAAATAAATGGCCTTGGTGTGTAAGGGGTCCCATGAGGTCAGTTTGGCATTGTGATGACTCAGCTGATCAACAGCTTCCATCTTTGCTGAAATCTTCTCAAGGGCACAAGTAATTTATTACATCTCAACCATGGAAAGTGAGTGCAAAACATCAGAGACATTGTCCTGCTAAACAGACACAATTTTCAATGCTGCAAACTCATTAAACTATCGAACAAATAAATGTAAGCAACACCCTCTCCGTGACCCAGATCACTCACCACACGTGCTATTTTATTTAATACATTTGGAGCTGTTCACAGTTACGATTTATAACGCTTCCTCTCTAAATTCTCCATCTGTGGAGAATGGCAGTGTAGGCCCTACACTCTTTTATATCTTTATTCATTGGCTTACTGCCTGGGGAGGAGTGGCATTGTGAGTTTTTACATACTTAATGTGCATGAGCGTATATGAATACCCATGTATGTATGCATGCCTAAGATTTTTTCTTTCTTTTGTTATTGCTTCTTTAATTTTTTCCTTATGTTCAACTTATCTGAAATGTAAGAGAATTGGGTTTGGATGGGCTCTTGAGTTTTGAAGAAAACTTTTTGTGGTTTTGATTTAGTGGTGATGGGGGTTACATACTGTATATGAATTGTTGTTTCATTATATTTGTATTGTTTTTGTTATTTCAAATTTTCTTACTATCTTCTTTACTATTATAATGATTAATATCATAACAAAAATGCAGATTGTGCCAGCCATATTTTTTCCGTGATACTCAGCAATGAAACACTTCATATTCGGGTTTACTTCCCAAATTCCCAGATTACTTTGTTAGGTGTCAGTTCAGTCTCTTAACACTAAGCTACCACAAGATTGCACTGCTACCTCTTGCGCGCATCTTAAATAATACACCCTGCGTTATTGGCTAAAGGACTGCAAATTAACACAAAAAAAACATTGGGTAATCTGTAGAGCAGATAGCATGAGTGTCTGGGATCTATCTTCCTGACTCTGGTGGGGTAGACAGGATGAGAGGGGTCGCTGATGCTAACATTATCTTCTTCTCCTTTCTCCTCTGCAGCCAAGAAAAGACAATTAACCCCCACCCAACCACCCCCAAGAGAACCCCGCCTCTCAACCCAAGGAAAACCCCACCCCTTCCAGTCTGAACCCTATAAAGCCAGCCCATTCCTGAAATTTGGCGTCAGGTACCCAACTGACACTAGTGAAGGACAGAGTTCATAAATGCTTGCCCGTGTAATTTAAAGCCTTGCGTTGCTTTTCTTTTTTAACTGTTTGTTGGCTGTTTTTTGTTACTATTAAAAGGGGTTACTAGGGTGGTACCACCAACTTTTCTTCAGCATCTTGAGTTATATTATCCATTAATTCATAATATCATTATTTATTCGGAGCATGTTCACCTGCTAGGCTTTTATTTAATTTGCTTGAGTAGTTCGTATGCCATTTAGTTGGGTCTGGGGTGTAGTACCCTTCTTGTGTATTGCCTTGTCTAACGATTTTGATACTTTTGCCTGTGTTGTGCTTGCTACTGTTTTTGGACCTTGTCAACCGAACAATGCATTTTATTTTTTTGCTGTTCATTTTTGCCTCCTCTGCTTGTGTCTGCTCATCCAGATTTTCATTTACATCTTGGTTGTCTCTAGAGTGTGCTGAAATATAGCTCTGTTAGCTGCTGTCACGGCTGAGCCTCCTTGTTAGGGAGTCTATACAGCTGAAGAGCCTGAGCCTGAGTGATTGTCTCAGAAGGCCTAGTAAGGCAGTACATTGCTGACACATGTCATAGTTTTAAGACTTCTTGTTCTGTTGGTCTCCAAGTGTAACATGACCCCCTGTTATCACAAAAGTGTATAGCAAGCTGTTATACTGTATGTACAGTAACACACATGTTGCTGTGCTGATCACCATTGTAATGTCATTTGATCAGACCTACATTGTTACACCATTTATAGCAGAATCCCTGAAGCATAACACAATTTGATTTGAAAGCCCTGAGGTATAACACTACCTGCTCTGTTGGTGCTGCATTGTTGCTCAGTCCTACACAAAACATATATTTTTATAAAATATCTCCTGCCATGCCAATCATTCTGACAACACTTGTGTTGCCCTTTTCTACTTGTGCTATTACTTTGGACACTTTATGGTAGTCATGACTTCTACAAACATTTGTTATCGTCAGAAGCGTCAGGCTTCTACACTTGTTTATGCCAATTAAGTGCAACTTGACAGCCACTCAACTATAATGGTGTGCAACGGGACCATGAAAAGCTTGGCCAGTGTGGCTGCCTTCAGCAATTTGCCCATCTACAACATGGCAATGCCCAGGAGCAAAGGCAGGCTGCTGAGACAGAATGAACTAATTTGCATCTGACGGCAAAAACAGTACAAAAACAAAAAACAACAAAACATTTGATTCTGTGCGACTGGACTTAAAATTCTCACCTCTGAAAACCCACTCTCATGGGTTTCTGATTGGGCAATGGAAGCTGTGACTAAACATCCATTTATTTCTAACATGCACAGCACTACTGAACAATAATAATTGGTTTTGACAAGAAAATGGAAGCCCCAGAAACTGCTTAAGTATACGCAGGATACCATGTTACTCTTCACCCTGTCTGAAAGTATTGCTGACAGTTTGTCTACCTACATGTCTTAATATCTGTCTCCTTAGCATTAGGTATTGAGTCAGTGCAGAAACCATAACTATCATAACATGTATTGGTTTTTCTTGGTAGAGCTCTATGTTACTCTACTTTCCCCTTTTTTATTCTTTATTGTGTAGCCTTTGTCAGAAAGCCTCAAATCCCATAGACTTACCACTGTTTATAAAGTTTTGTACTTTGTAACTTCTCCCCACCTTCCCTTGTACATCTGTAATCTCAGGCAATTACACAGAGTAAAAGACAAGCAGGAGTTACGTAAAATAATTAAATACTTTAAATAAATACTTAAAATAAATACTTTAAATAATGTATTGTTGATAATATTCATAAATAAAAATAAGCAAAGTAAAAGTGAGCACTGGCAGCCATACAACCTGATAAATGCTGATGTGTAGTTTCAGGCGGCGCACAGACTTGTTAGTTATTTTAAATGTCTCTAGTTAAGTCCTCATTTCTAGTCTGCTTCCTTCAGAACAGGCCACATGCCTGTCTCAATATGGCTGCCAAGTTGTGCGTCTCACTGTGGTCTTCTTTTCGGCCCATGGTATGTGAGATGCTCCTTCATCGTGATGGTGTGAGGGAGAGAGAGTGAGGAGTAAAGCAGGCAAATGTATACATTCTCTGTCCAAATCCTACGACCAATAGGGCATCGTGATACAGAATAGCTTCTGATTCCAAACCAAACAACCAACTTTAGGCCAAGAGATTTCTGGTGCGACACAATGGGTTTCACATCTGCCCCCAATACCATTTGTTAAGAAGAAACTTGCCAGCTAGGTAGTTTGGCCTCCATGCAGGGGATGATTGAGAGAGAATGTCCTGCAGAGAATCCCTTGCCAAATTGGTTTTAGGCACTCCCCCCAAATCTGCCATAAAATTCCTCAGTTAGTCCTAAAGACTGGGGACTAGGGTAGGGTTCTTTAAACATGAAAGATTCTCACCAATGAAGCACTAATATTACATTAATTTGTCTAAGTTACAAATAAAGGCATACAAAATATTTCTCAACTTTTACACAAGATTTCACACCACAACACATGTCCAAAAGAACATTCAAGATATTAATACATAATTATCATCTGTAAATGTCTGTATGGTAGAATTGGAAAGCCCAGAGATTGCAAGTGGCTTACGTGACATGAGTGCTGGAGTTGGTCACAGTCTATTGTACTGATAATAGCCTGACATAAGGAAGCAGGAATGGGGTGTGGGTACTGGGGGTACTTAAGCTTGTGATAGGAAATATTATATGTAAAAATATGATCCTATACATAAAATTCCCAAACCACAATTCAGGATTGCAATGAGCCAGAGCCTAATGTGATGACAGTCCATTATAAGGCCTACTGACATAACAGCCATTCTCACACTAGGCAAATGTGGAGTCTGTAACAAACCTAACACAGCTTTTGGGGGTGTGAGAAGAAAACCAGAGTACCATGAGGAAACCCACCCAGACGTGTGAGAAAATGACAAATCCACATAGACAAACTGACCAGGTACAACACTGAAAACCCATGTCCCAGGACTAATGAGGCAGCAGCTCTAACTACAGAGCCACCATGCCATCTAATAATTTTAGAAGGATGATAAAGAAGAATCAAAGGTGGTTTAGAACGTCTGCCAATTGGTATAGAGATTAAAACAGTAGTTAGGTGGTAGACACTTATCTTTTTACAACCACCAATCACAACCACCTAGCAACATCAGAGCATGAATGCAGGTTACCCTAATATTATATTATAATATTATTATCAGACGAAAAGACTACCTGTCACAAATTCAAGTCAGATTTTTTTCTTCAAATAATGGGCATACATTATCAAACTTGTCTAATCCACATCAGTGTTATGGTGGCTGGCACCTATTCCAAAAGTATTGTAGGCAGGACAAGAAACAACCCTAGACTGAAATAATGTTAAGCAATATAAAGCAAAATGTTAGAGCCACAGGTAAAATGCATTCAACCATATTCACAGAGGTTTGTGACAGATATAGCACTAGCATAGCATGCAATCCCAGGAGACCACGGGATACTAGAAAATCTGCAGCAAATATGCTGCACTAACCTTCGCCAGATTCATGAAGTCTTTTCAATTAAGATATCAATTTTATTTTATTCATTTATTTTGCTCCCATACTTAATGCTGTTTCATAATGCCAGGAACTATGTGCTGCTTTCTCTTTTATGCAATGTTTTGGAACCGTTTTTGTTTTATGCTGCAGCTTCAAGCTGAACCTATCTGCTGTATGAGGTACATTTATTTCAGTGGTGTGTTCTTGGTTGGATGGACCCTGAGCCTAATATGGAAATTTATATTTTAGTACACTGATTTTTTTTTTTTAAATTCATATGTTACTACATGATCTTGTACTTGAGTTGCACATTGTACTGAATTCTGTTAAAAGTGTCTAGGAGACACCCTTTTGACATTTACTTATTTGGCTGATGCCATTACCCAAAGTGACTTGCAACATTTTGAGATACAAATGGTTACATTTCTTTTGCTCCTTCCAATTGGAGTACAGGCAGGTGAAGTAACTTGCTCAGTGTCACTGGTGGAATTTGAACCCACAACCTCATGATGTAAAGTCCAAAGCCTGAACCACTGCGCCACACTGCCTGCATATTGAGCACAGAGATCTTCTGTGTTTCATGTATTACACTGTAAAACCTCACAGCTCAGGGGACACCAGTTTCAAGAATTCCACTCAGCTATTTAGCAGTCGTGTAACGTCTTATCAGATTAACTAAAGTCGTGAATTGGTTATATGCTGCTATTTTTACTATCGCTGCTTCTATGTAGGTATTAGTAAGACCTAAAGCATTCTTAATTAAGTTTCAAAATAAAGACATTAGAGAAAACGTTTTCTGCAGACAGACCAAAGGCTGTGACTTTAACTACATGCAGTAAATACAGAAAGTGAAGGCAATATTCTGAATTTTCTAAACTTCAATTTTACTTTCATAGTGGCTTTCAAAGTGGGCATTAATGAGGGCTTTGTACTTTTAGTCATCACATTTAGGATAATTACACATTATATGCCCTTTACTGCATTGAGGTGATTTTCTCTTTGCAGTCCCATACAACAGTGCTGTGAAGCACAGCACTACATATCACAGGTCATTTACCACGCCATTCTTTTCAAACAGCTTATTGCATTACAGGAAGGCCAATGGCCTGAGCATGCAGCATATCACAGGCCCTATGAACTGTAAATTCCTCATTTAAATATTACTCTGTTATAAGAAGACTATTGTAATCATATTTGGGTTAATTGATTTGTTAAGTATTGGTCACACTTGAGTTTCTTAATCATTGGTCTGTTTTCTTACCAAGTTAATTGATTGGTTAATGATAAGCCCCACCCATTGTTGTTCCCAGGTGCTGCATTGAGAATGCAGTCACCTGATTTTAATAAAAGCTTTTTGCTTTTGCATTTTCCTTAATGGCTTTTCTTGTCTCTCGGAGTAGGTTTTATGAATCAAGCTGTTCCTGTTCAAGTATTATTGTTGCTTTTGTATTACAGTTTCATTTTGATTATGTGAACAGTAACTTTTTAGGTCAGAATTTGATTCTCAGTATTGAAAACTCATGGAATGGTTTTTGAACTAACATTTCCCATTAAATCAAATTGGCATTTAAATTTTCACAGTTGCAGTTAGTACAGTGGTACAGTAAGTTTCTTTATGTTCTGTTTTTGTGTTCTCTCTTTTTAAACCCTTTTGTTGTGTTTAGTAGGATTTTGCTTTTTGATAAATATTTGGTATTGTTCTTTAAAACTCTTTAGGTTTCTCTTTGTATTTGCACCATTTAGTTGGTTAAAAAGTCCATTAATTTCTTAGCTCTTTCGTGATTCAGTTCTTGGCTTAGTTCTTTGACAATTATAAAGTCAGTTATCCTTTCTATACTTTTTGAATCATGAATTTAACATTTGTGACTGGATTCTTTGTAAGTTGTGATTTTTGCTTTCTCTTAATTGTTTAGGCTTCTTTTACTTTTAGGGGCTGTAAAATAATCATTCAATAAATACAATATTTTGGAATTTTTAGAATTTACTATTTCTGACTTTGGTTCTGAACTTAATAGTAATCACAACAAAATGTTGAACTACTACCATACTGTATATACAGTGTGTGTGTGTGTATATATAATATATACTGTATATACAGTGTAAAAGATGTAGCAACAAACAGCATAAAGGTTTGGGGTTTTCCGGCCCCGTATATTGTAGACAATCCACAATAAATCAAAAGCTGATCAAAATAAAAACAAAAACAGTTCATATGCGCGATGCCCTTCAGAGGCGTCGGCGGCCATTTTATAGGGGAGGAGCCGGAAGTGGAGGAATGCTGGGAAGGAAGCGTGAGGGAGGATGGGACTGCTGACGTCAGGAAAGATGGCGGAGGAAGGGCGGAAGTGGACGTACTGCGGGAAGGCTATGATGGCGGAGCGTCTCTTTTCCTGAAAGACAAAGGAGAAAGGTTAGTACCCCGCCACTCCCTGCCGGCGAACGTCTTTCGAATCGGTTTAAGGTCCGTCCGCGGCCTCCTACTCACGCATGCGTGACACGACCCCCCCCTCAGCCCAAGACCGTCAGGTCGGGCGGACCTAACCGAGAGGTCGTGGATGCGAGAGAGGGCATCGGCATTGGCCTGAAGGCCGCCGCGGCGATAAGTGACCATGAACTTATAGGGCTGTAAGTCCAGGAACCACCTGGTGACCCGCGGATTCGACTCTTTGTGGAGGGACATCCACTGAAGCGCAGCGTGATCAGTCACCAGAGTGAATTCGCGACCCAAAAGGTAGTACCGGAGATAAGTCACGGCCCACTTAATGGCCAGGGCTTCCCTCTCCACTGCCGCGTACCTGGCCTCTCGGTCCAGCAGTTTCCGGCTTAGGTACATCACGGGGTGTTTGACACCATCGACGCTTTGGCTCAACACGGTGCCCGGGCCTGTGTCGGTCTGGAGGATAAAAGGCAGCCCAAAATCAGGGGTCCTTAATACAGGTGCCGACGTTAGGGCCTTTTTCAGGTCATTGAATGCGTGTTCCGCCTTGTCGTTCCATACCACATGCAGGGGAGCCCCCTTCTTTGTTAAATTAGTCAAGGGTGCTGCCCTTTCGGAGAAACGGGGTACGAACCAGCGGTAGTACCCCGCCAGCCCCAAGAAAGCCTGCACCTGTCTCTTGGTATTCAGACGGGGCCATTCCAGGATGTCTTTGACTTTGGAACATTGGGGTCTCACCTGTCCTCGTCCCACAAGGTAGCCTAAATACTTGGCCTCCTTTAAGCCAAAAAAACACTTACGGGGGTTAATGCGGAGGCCGGCCTTAGCCAGTGTCGTGAGGACAGCAGAGACCTGCAATAGATGCTCCTCCCAGGTGCTGGAATAGATGATGACGTCATCCAGGTAGGCGGCACTATAGGACTCGTGGGGCTTCAGCACTCTATCCACCAGACATTGAAAGGTCGCTGGGGCCCCGTGCAGCCCAAATGGGAGGACCTTGTATTGCCAATGTCCACTAGGGGTGCTAAAGGCCGTTTTTTCTTTTGCAGATGCCGTTAAGGGAATTTGCCAATACCCTTTCGTCATATCAAGAGTAGTCAAGTATCGAGCCGCACCCAGCCGCTCGAGTAGGTCTTCAATGCAGGGCATCGGGTAGGCGTTGAACTTGGAGACCTGGTTTAGACATCTAAAGTCATTGCAGAACCTCCAGGAGCCGTCCGGCTTGGACACGAGGACGATTGGGCTGGACCAAGGGCTATGGCTTTCCTCGATAATGTCCATATCCAACATTCGTTGCACCTCCAGTTCCACTTCGGCGCGTTTTGCCTCCGGAAGTCTATAGGGCCTATCCCGGACGATTACTCCGGGGTCCGTGACTATATCGTGCGCAATCAGCGAGGTCCGGCCCGGTGACTCACTCACTACTTCGGGAATGGCGTGGATAGCCTGGGTTATCTCTTGCCGCTGTAAGGGTGTCAGCTCGTCACCGAGGTTAAGGGCAGATGTGCTAGCGAATAGGGAGAGGGATCTACGAGTGTCGGGAAACTCCTCCCTGTCCTTCCAAGGTTTCAACAAATTGACATGGTAGATCCTCTCACTCGGTCGACGATTAGGTTGCTTAACTAAATAGTCGACGAGCCCCTTTCTTTCCTTAACCTCGTATGGCCCCTGCCAGTGAGCTAGCAACTTGGAGTGGGAGGTAGGAACGAGCACCATCACTCGATCCCCCGGGCGGAACTCCCGGAGGACGGAGTTGCGGTTGTAACACCGGGCCTGCGCTGCCTGCGCACGAGTCACGTGGTCCTTTAGGAGTGGCCTGATTTTAGTGAGCCTGTCGCGCAGTTGTGACACATACTCCAATATATTGGAGGAGGGAAGGGCCTCAGCCTCCCAGCCCTCTTTTAGTATGTCTAAAAGTCCCCGGGGTTGTCGCCCGTACAATAATTCAAAAGGGGAGAAGCCCGTAGAGGCCTGGGGCACCTCCCGGTAGGCAAAAAGCACGAGCGGTAGGAGCTGGTCCCAATTCCTGCCATCGGCGCTGACTACCTTGCGGAGCATCTGTTTAAGCGTCTGGTTAAAACGTTCTACCAGCCCGTCTGTTTGGGGGTGGTAGACAGACGTCTTCAGGTGCTTTATTCGCAGTAATCTGGCAACCTCCCTGAACGTATCTGAGGTGAAGGGAGTACCCTGGTCCGTGAGGACTTCTTTGGGGATAGCCACTCTCGAAAATAGGTTGACTAATTCCCGTGCGATATTTTTGGTGTTAGCGGAGCACAGGGGAACCGCCTCTGGGTGTCGGGTTGCATAATCTACCATGACCAATATGTACTTGTGGCCACAGGGGTATTGGGACGAGAGGAGCGCGGTCCCTCCTAGGAATCTGGCGAATCTGACATTCCGGACAGGATTGACAGAAGCGCCGGACCTCCTCGTTGATCCCGGGCCAGTAAAAGCGGAGCTTGATTCTCTGCAATGTTTTCTCGGCCCCGAGGTGGGCGCCTAGGAGGTGAGCGTGAGCTAGTTCACATACCTCCCGCCGGAAGGTACGCGGCACTAGCAACAATTTCTGCACCTCACCCTCATGGGTTGCCACCCGATACAACAGATTATTCTCCAGCACAAAGAAGGGTTCGCGTGGCATGGAACCATCAGCTTGTGAGCTGCCTGGAAGAACAATCGCATTCCGGGCAAACCGCAGGGAATCGTCATTCCACTGCTCCCTTTTAAACAAGGCAGGCGTGGACCGAAATTGGTGGTCCAAATTGCTCAGGGGGTCTTGTGAGCGGGTTGGCGGAAGTGTTCCCTGGCTCGTCCCTTCTCCGGTGGATGCTTCCGGGTCAGAGTCCGTCGCCTGAGAAACTTCCCCCGATGTGCCTGCGCCATTATGGCTTGCCTCAGAGCATGGCGTGGAGACCGCGGGAAGGGTGCCTCGCCCCCTCATAACCAGACCTAGTGAGGCCCTGGGAGCGGTGTTCGTCTTGCCGCTTTTCCTGTGCGACCAGTCTTGTCCCAAAATTACTGGATAGGGGGGATCGGGCAACACCGCGACCGTCAAGTTGGAAACTTGCCCCTTCCACGTGATGTAACAGCGGGCGGAACGGTAAGACTTGGTCTCGCCATGCACACAAGTGACTTGCAAGTGCTGCTGTTGCGGTAATACGTAACGGTGAGCAACAATAGTAATATTGCTGCCGGAGTCAAATAAAGCTACCACCGAGTGCCCGTTTAATAACACCACTCCCGTGTTTGGACTTGCCAGCGGGTGCGACGGAGTACAGTACCTTTCGGCGGTGGCCCAGGTGCAGTCCATCGGCTCCAATGGGGTGTTGAGTGGACAGGTTGGCAGTAGATGGCCGGTCTCGCTGCACTTGTAACAGCGCGGGGAGGCCGTTTTTTCTTTAGGCCTCTGCGGTGCTTCCGCAGCTCGTCGAGAGGGCTCGGTGGTGGCCGCCCGTCCCTGTCGGTTCCCACAAGCGTGCCTTTCCGACCCGCCGGCTTGGTAGACCGCGAGCTGACGCTCCAGGACTTCCAGGAGGCCTGGCATGTCCTTATAGGGATGGCGCCGGACCTGCTGGGCGAGGGAGCTTGGCAAGGCGTTTACCAGGCCCTCACAGACCACCTGTTCCACGACCTTCCGGGCTTGGGGACCCTCGGGCCGTAACCAGCGTCCCATCTTCCCCCAGAAGTTGAAGGCCTGTGCACAGGCCGGCTTCTCCGGGTCAAACTGCCAGCTCCGCCACTCAGTCACCTGCTGGCCCGGCGTGATGCCGTAGCGTACCAGGATCTCCTGCTTTAGGAGGTCATAACTCGCGGCCTCCTCCTCGGGGAGGTCGTAATAAACCCGCTGTGCGGGTCCCTTCAAGTAGGGCGCCAGAATGGACGCCCACTCGGACCGCTGCCACTCGTTCTGGGTGGCCGTCCGTTCGAAGATGCCCAGGTATGACTCAACGTCATCCGCCTCTGTCATGGGTACCAGAGGCGGAGGCGTTAGACGAGGCGGATTGGGTCTTACCCTTCGGGCTTCTGGACGTACTGCGGGAAGGCTATGATGGCGGAGCGTCTCTTTTCCTGAAAGACAAAGGAGAAAGGTTAGTACCCCGCCACTCCCTGCCGGCGAACGTCTTTCGAAGCGGTTTAAGGTCCGTCCGCGGCCTCCTACTCGCGCATGCGTGACAACAGTTAGGTCCATAAATATTTGGACAGAGACAACTTTTTTCTAATTTTGGTTCTGTACATTACCACAGTGAATTTTAAATGAAATAACTTAGATGCAGTTGAAGTGCAGACTTTCAGCTTTAATTCAGTGGGTTGAACAAAAAGATTGCATAAAAATGTGAGGCAACTAAAGCATTTTTAACACAATCCCTTTATTTCAGGGGCTCAAAAGTAATTGGACAAATTAAATAACTGGAAATAAAATGTTTATTTCTAATACTTGGTTGAAAACCCTTTGCTGGCAATGATAGCCTGAAGTCTTGAACTCATGGACATCACCAGATGCTGGGTTTCCTCCTTTTTAATGCTCTGCTAGGCTTTTACTGCAGTGACTTTCAGTTGCTGTTTGTTTGTGGGCCTTTCTGTCCGAAGTTTTGTCTTCATCAAGTGAAATACATGCTCAATTGGGTTAAGATCAGGTGACTGACTTGGCCATTCAAGAATTTACCACTTCTTTGCTTTAATAAACTCCTGGGTTGCTTTGGCTGTATGTTTTGGGTCATTGTCCATCTGTATCATGAAACGCCGCCCACTGCATTTAGCTGGATTTGAGCAGACAGTATGTCTCTGAACACCTCAGAATTCATTCGGCTGCTTCTGTCCTGTGTCAAATCATCAATAAACACTAGTGTCCCAGTGCCACTGGCAGCCATGCACGCCCAAGCCATCACACTGTCTTCATCGTGTTTTACAGGTGATGTGGTATGCTTTGGATAATAAGCTGTTCCACTTCTTCTCCATACTTTTTTCTTGCCATCATTCTGGTAGAGGTTGATCTTGGTTTCATCTGTCCAAAGAATGTTTTTCCAGAACTGTGCTGGCTTTTTTAGATGTTCTTTAGCAAAGTCCAATCTAGCCTTTCTATTCTTGAGGTTTATGAGTGGCTTGCACCTTGCAGTGCACCCTCTGTATTTACTTTCATGCAGTCTTCTCTTTATGGTAGACTTGGATATCGATACGCCAACCCCCTGGAGAGTGCTGTTCACTTGGTTGGCTGTTGTGAAGGGGTTTCTCTTCACCATGGAAATGATTCTGCGATCATCCACCACTGTTGTCTTCCATGGATGTCCAGGTCTTTTTGCGTTGCTGAGTTCACCAGTGCTTCCTTTCTTTTTCAGGATGTACCAAACTGTAGACTTTGCCACTCGTAATATTGTAGCAATTTTTCAGATGGGTTTTTTCTGTTTTCGCAGCTTAAGGATGGCTTCTTTCACCTAAAATGGAGAGCTCCTTTGACCGCATGTTGTCTGTTCAAATCCTTGAAAAGTCTGTTCAAAACCTCAAATCAACTCCAGGCCTTTTATCTGCTTAATTGATAATGACATAACAATGAACTTGCCCACACCTGCCCATGAAATAGCCTTCGAGTCAATTGTCCAATTACTTTTGAGCCCCTGAAATGAAGGGATTGTGTTAAAAAATGCTTTAGTTGCCTCACATTTTTATGCAATCTTTTTGTTCAACCCACTGAATTAAAGCTGAAAGTTTTAATTCATTTAAAATTCATTGTGGTAAGGTACAGAACCAAAATTAGAAAAAAGTTGTCTCTGTCCAAATATTTATGGACCTAACTGTACAAAGGAACACTTTGAAAACAAGGGGCAGCACAGCGACGCAGTGGTAGTGCTGCTGCCTCGCAGTAAGGAGACCTGGGTTCACCTCCCAGGTCCTCCCTGCATGGAGTTTGCATGTTCTCCCCATGTCTGCGTGGGTTTCTTCCCACAGTCCAAAGACATGTAGGTTAGGTGCATTGGCGATCCTAAATTGTCCCTAGTGTGTGGGTGTGTGTGTCCTGCGGTGGGCTGGCGCCCTGCCCGGGATTTGTTCCTGCTTTGCGCCGTGTGTTGGCTCCAGCAGACCCATGTAACCCCGTGTTTGGATATAGCGGGTTGGATAATGACTGACTGACTGACTTTGAAAACACATCAGATCTCAGTGGGGAAAAAAATCCTGCTGGATATCTATACTGACATGGACTGGGTAATGTGTTAGGAACAAAAGGATGCCACATCGTTTGATAGAAATGAAAATTATCAACCTACAGAGGGCTGAATTCAAAGACACCCCAGAAATCAAAGTGAAAAGATGATGCGGCAGGCTAGTCCATTTTGCCAAAATTTCATTACAGCAACTCAAAATCGTACTCAGTAGTTTGTATGGCCCCCACATTCATCTATGCATGTCTGACAATGTCAGGGCATGCTCCTAATAAAACAAAGGATGGTGTCCTGGGGTATCTCCTCCCAGATCTGGACCAGGGCATCACTGAGCTCCTGGACAATCTGAGATGCGACCTGGCAGAGTCAGATGGACTGAAACATAATGTCCCAGAGGTGTTCTATTGCTTTTAGGTCAGGCGAGCGTGGGGGCCAGTCAGTGGTATTGATTCCTTCACCTGCCAGGAACTACCTGCATACTCTTGCCACATGAGGCCGGGCATTGTCGGGCACCAGGAGGAACCCAGGGCCCACTGCACCAGCATAGGGTCTGACCGTAAGTCCAAGGATTTCATCCTGATACCTCATGGCAGTCAAGGTGCTGTTGTCTAGCCTGTAGAGGTCTGTGCGTCCCTCCATAGATATGCCTTCCCAGACCATTACTGACCCACCACCAAACCTGTCATGCTGAACGATGTCACAGGCAGCATAACGTTCTCCATGGCTTCTCCAGACCCTTTCACGTCTGTTACATGTGCTCAGGGTGAACCTGCTGTCATCTGTGAAAAGCACAGAACGCCAGTGGTGGACCTGCCAATTCTGGTATTCTATGGCAAATGCCGGGCAGTGAGCACAGGGCCCACTAGAGGACGTCGGGCCCTCAGGCCCCCTCATGAAGTCTGTTTCTGATTGTTTGGTCAGAGACATTCACACCAGTGGCCTGCTGGAGGTCATTTTGTAGGGCTCTGTTCCTCCTTGCCCAAAGGAGCAGTTACCGGTCCTGCTGATGGGTTAAGGACCTTCTATGGCCCTGTCCAGCTCTCCTAGAGTAACTGCCTGTCTCCTGGAATCTCCTCCATGTCCTTGAGACTGTGCTGGGAGACACAGCAAACCTTCCAGCACGTATTGATGTGCCATCCTGGAGAGGTTGGACTAACTGTGCAACCTCTGGAGGGTCCAGGTTTCACCTCATACCTCACCTCAGTAGTGACACTGACCGCAGCCAAATGCAAAAGTAGTGAAAAAAACAGTCAGAAAAGATGACGAGGGAAATATGTCGATGGGCTCCACCTGTTAAACCATTCCTGTTTTGGGGGTCGTCTCATTGTTGCCCCTCTAGTGCACCTGTTGTTAATTACATTAACACCAAAGCAGCTGAAACTGATTAACAACCTCCTCTGCTTCTTAACTGACCAGATCAATAGCCCACAAGTTTCACTGACTTGATGCTATACTCTGATTAAAAAGTGTTCCTTTTTTGAGCAATATATATATATGTATGTGTGTGTGTTTTTTTTCCCTCAGTGCTTACCAACTACTTCAATCAGAAGCAGAATCCACTATTTTTTATTTTACCTGCTGTCTCTTTTATTTATTTTTTTTGCCCTTATATGCTGCATCATATTTTAAATTTTCTTTTGTATTCCTTGTTTTCCTTATATGTTGCCCCAATACTATCGGGACAAAGTCCTAATTCACACCAGTTTACCTGGCCAATAAAGTGAACTTTGATTTGGATTCAAAGCACAGTTAGCTCTAAAGGTAAATGTATAATGATGAATGGAAGGATGGCCATCTTTCAGAGTTTTTAGCTGCATGTCCTAACAAGTGTTCAAATAAAGCTTGTGCCCGGGATTTCACTTGCAAAACAGTAATCAAACACCATGCCATATCTACAATTACAAGTTTCACTTTAAGTTTCTACTTCAAAGCACTTCCACTTCCCGGCAGCCTCCTCACTTAAGTGGGCCAACGCTTTTATGGCAGGTGGGGAGGTTAGACTTTGTTCTAAGTTAGGTATCCTTATCTATTGCTTAGGTCAGTTATGGTATTGCTTGGCAAAGCGTGAATGCAAGATGTGCTGAAATTATGCGAGTGCACTCCATATTCCTTGAGTGGAGACACTTTGGTCCAATGAAGACACCTTTGCTCTTTTTTCCCTCATTCTCACACTCTTTCATTTATTGTGTTTGTCATCTCAATATCAGATGGTGGGAATCCCCATTAATTTTCAAGAAACTATTGCATGACACCTTTCCATTAACTGCTCCCATACGACAAAAAGGTGAGAGCTAACTTTAAGGTTTTCAATCAATTTTTATTTTTCATTTTTTCAGGAGCTGTATTTAGCAAGTTAATCTTATATCAAATTGCTTACTTAGTTAGGTTAATGTTTGCAGTTATGTTAGCATACGGAACACCATAGCTAAAGAGATAATGGGAGGTCTGCTTATTGTCTTGGCATTCTAAGTAGGGATTGTGTCAGTCTTTGTTCTGTCTTGCAGTTGACAAGGCATGGAGGAGAAGCACCTCCACCTGTAGCTCTAAGTTTCTTAGAATGTACTATAGAAAAATAACAATTTTAAGCATAAAATGATGTAAAAAAAGAAACCTCTTTTACTTTATTATTAAGTGTGATTTTTGTGATTCTTTGATTTATTTTTCAGTAAGGTTTTCTAAACAACCTGGGATTTTCATTTCCTATGCCTTTGACGTATGCTTGAAACCACAATATCTATCTGACTTTGGTAATCTGTTAAAGATGCAGTTACAATTTGTCTTCCATTTTCCCTGCAAGAATTATATTGAGAGTGTAATATTCAGATCTGTAAATGATATTCATTGCAGAATACAGAAGTAGCACAGTCTAGCTGCATAGCGCCGGTAAACCCAAAAATACCAACATCTTCAGTAAATTGTACAATAAATAAAGCTAAAAGGTCACGAGGCACTGAGACAGTGCAGGTTCGACAGCACTCAGCCTCCCCTGTGTCAAGTTCTTCATTTCATTTATTTCAAGAAGTGACAGAAACCAACTGCCAATGCACATTTCTGAAAAGTAAGAAGACCAATCTAAATATTAACAAGGATTATTAATAGAAAACCACCTCAGAAAGAAATGTATTCTGGCTGCTGCCATTTACAAAATGGGTATTAGCAATGGATGGATGGATTTATGCTGAAGGGTGAAGAAGGACACTGAGGCTGAGAAGGTAAAGACCTCTGCTGTATGTGCACAGAAGCCAAGTTCTTCTCCTCGGCAGGGTGGTCCCCTGTGGCTTTCCCCTCACTCAACTGCTTCCACAGTACCAAGCTTTCCTTCTCCTCATTTTTCATTGTTTTTTTAACAGGTTACATGCCCCAAATTAGTAGCGACTTCAAAGCCAAACTGCAGAAAAGCATTTGCCGCAAGACACCTTACTGATTACTCAGTGGGGATCTTCAATGAGAGTCAAACAATAAAATATTCAGAGGCCATGAATAATTAAAGAGAGAAAAAAATAAGGAGCATGCTGATGGTGGCTAGATGTACTGAGCATTTTTGAGGTCAAGCTGGTCCTCTTTCCTTTTTTTTTGTAGGCCATTTAAACAGCTAAGAAAGAACAGGAAGCTCTCATCTGATAACTGATTTATAATCAGATATTCATTATTAGTTTAGGCCATCAAATACAACTGCTGGCCTAAAGTTCATTAGAATAAATCAAGATGTGGATATCTTTCCATTCCTCCAGAAGCTAGTGGGAGAACAGAGTTAAGTAACCTGAAAGTTATCAACAATAACAACAACAGTATTTATACAAATGATGTAGCTCAAAGTGCTTTACATGATGAAGAAAAGAGAAAAAAAGACAAAGTTATCTGAACTACTGGCATAAAGTGACTTTCACTTAAACATCAGCCACAGTTTATCTCCTGGGAGGGCAGGAGAAGAAACAAAAGGAGAAACCAGCAGTGCAGGGCCCTCCAGTAGCCAGATTGACCAATTTGGTTATTGGGTGATAGTTAAGAAAACTGGTGTCACACACGTGTGCATGGGAAACAGCTACTGTAAATGGCCTAAATAATAGTAATTGTACACCACAGCAGGGGGCAGCGGAGTGTTCTGACTGTCTCTCTCAGTCTTTTGCAGACCATGCTTAATTCCGGCGCCAACAATGATGTCACTTTCGGTCAGGAAGACAGCACTTCCGGGGGTTTTTCTGGCACCGTCAATGATGTCACTTCCGGTTCCGGCACCAACGAGGATGTCACTTCCAGCTGTAAAGACATCACTTCTGGTTCTGGTGACGATGACGTAATTTCTATCTTTTAAAACCACCATCTTCTCTCAGTGCAAACTAGTTCTGTTTTGGACTCTGTTCTATGAACATCGCTCATTTAAAAAATCAGCTTTTCGCAGCCGGGAAAACAATATACAGGTGGCTGCTCCAAAACTTCATGATGTCTGTGACTCATTTATGTGACACTGGATAAACCACAGCCTGAATGCCCAGTTCACCTAAGGGCTGCAAACAGGTTGGTGGTTTTTTTCCATGCAAACACACGCTGCAATACTTTGAAAATGTAGCATACACACAGCTGTGTGTGCGTCAACATATACTGTATGGCAGCTCCCCCTTGATTGTTAATTCATTTTCGTTTCTAATTCTTGTAGCTTTGTTAACAATAAAAAAACAGTTTAAGGAATATGTTTTATTAAATGGACAGACTCCTTGGCCCTTTGCACATAACTGACGGCCTAACTATGAATACTGCATGAATGAGTAAATATGGGGGACTGAAAATGTAAGCAAATTTGAATGTGGGATGTTAGCGGGCACCAGACATGCCCATGCGTGGGTGGGAATGTTATCATGGATAACACTGGTAAGTGAAAGGGTCACTACTCAAAAAAACCTCCTGCCAACGCTGGCCCTGTGATGGGAAGCATGATTGATGACAAGAGCCAATGATGGCTGTCATAACTTGGACAGAATACTGGACTGGATAAAGTAACTCAAATACCACTGTGATGCCAAAATAAGCACAGCAGAAAGCACAGCATGTTGTGTGCCTTGCAACAAATGGGGTGTGGAACTGATAATATGGCTGAATTCAGGTCCTTTCTGCAGACATTCAAGAACATTTAATTGCAGTTCTGTGGCATGGAGAAACCCCCAATAGTACAAGGATAACAAGAGTGCAGGCTGGTGGTATCTGTGCAAGGGTGTGGGGTATATTATTATGGCAGACATTGGCTCTTCTGATATGACGTTTGAATACCTCAATATCTTTGAACTTAACTGCCCATCCAGTGCCTCTGTTCATAGCAGCAGTGTGCCCACTTCCAAACTGACTTCTATTTTTTTTGTTTTGCAGTGTAATGATCCATGCTAGACCTGGGTTCGCTTCCCGGGTCCTCCCTGCGTGAAGTTTGCATGTTCTCCCCATGTCTGCGTGGGTTTCCTCCGGGTGCTCCAGTTTCCTCCCACAGTCCAAAGACATGTTGGTTAGGTGCATTGGCGATCCTAAATTGTCCCTAGTGTGTAGGTGTGTGTGCCCTGCAGTGGACTGGTGCCCTGCCCGGGGTTTGTTTCCTGCCTTGCGCCACGTGTTGACTGGGATTGACTCCAGCAGACCCCTGTGACCCTGTAGTTAGGATATAGCGAGTTGGATAATGGATGGATGGATGGATGCTCCATGCTGGAAGTGCTCTAAGGGTTCCAGGAACATGACCATGAATTCTGATAGGTTTGAACACACTGGCCTCCTCCATCACCAGATCTCAGTTCACTCAAACATCTGTATCCTGGGATGGGATGAGCTATTTGAAGTAGGGACTACCTCCAACAACATGCCACGCTGCAGTCAACACAGGCAAGCAGTTTCGCCACCATGTTGAGTCAGTGCCCTGTTGAATTCAGGCTGTTTGGAGAACAGTGTCTGCTCATCTAATGAAGAAACCTTCAGCACCCAGACTGCCATATACACACACAGTCATTAAAGGCAGTTGCAAATACACTGCTACACACTTACATATTTATGAATTGACATACAAAATGAAAACTAACATGCCACAGTCACACAGTTGCAGTACTGCTGCCTCACTGATCCAGAAGAATGGGCCTAAATCCAGTTTGGAAAGGGTTTTCTGTGGAATTTGCAGTTTCTCTTATGTATTTGTGAGTTTGCTCCCAGCATTCCTCCACCATGCTGATTAGTTTAATTTACTTTATACTCTTCACTGGTACCCCTAGATTAGGGGTCTCCAACTCCAGTCCTGGAGCAGCACAGTGGCTGCAGGTTTCCATTCTAACCCTTTTCTAAATTAGTGACCAATTTTTGCTGCCAATTCACTTCTTTCCTTCATTTTAATTGACTTAAGATTGAGTCCTTTGATTTGCTTCGAGATGATTTGAAATGTGCCAACAGATGACCAGCTACGTTGAGGCCTCAAACTTCAACCAATTTCACTCGAACCAGTTTCATTCTTGTTGTTAATTAAGCCCATCATATAGTTCCATGGCTTGTTGCTGCTCTCATTCTGACACAGCAGACATTTCCAAAATTGCTTAAATTCTTTTTTTTAACAGCTCCATCAAAATGCTTTGTGTACTTGAGTGGATCACCATTACTGAGACCTTCATCCTTCTTTATTTTCAGATGTTGTATAGTGGGCACAGGCTAGCTGGCTCATTTTGTATCTCATTATTGTTTGTCTCCTAATTAAAGTAAAAAGAAAGAATTAAAGGGCTGTAAGTCTTAAATAGCAAGATAATTAAAATGAGGACAAAATAAATTATTTAGCATCAAAAACCGGTGACTAATTAAAAAGGTTAGAATGAAAACTTGCAACCACAGTGCCGCTCCAGCGCTGAAGTTGGAGACCCCTGTCTTAAAAGGACTGGTGTACCATCCAGAATTGGCTTCTGCCTTGCACCTAGCACATCCCTGAACTTAGAACTGATATACATTCAAAAGTCGAATCACCACCTTACACTTGCCTGGCAAGTGCAAACTTCTCAAAAGCTCGATCATCACAAATGTTGGCATGTGACGTGGGCACCATCTCATACACTTGCACACAGAGTTGTAGATACTTAATCATCTCAACACGCACACAAGCACCGTTGCTCGCTCGATCTCTTGAGACAAGATGATCCGTTTACTGTCATTTTCATCTCACTGTTGCCTCTAACGTGCCTTTAGGCCCCCTGGATGTGTAACAGAGCAACAGCTGATGTCATGAACTTCATATTTTCTTGATTCACTGTTTGGGAAAGAGATTTAGGGTTTGGCTCGAAACACTATCCGCAGGCCTGTGGCGGCAGACAGGAGAGGCAGGGTAGTGTTTATGTGTTTATTAGACCCTTTGGCTGCTTTAGTGCATTTTTATTGGGTGTTGGGGTAGCTGCCAAATTGTTGCAATTCACAACAGGCAAGTTGTAGGAAAACTAACGAATAAAAACAGAAAGCAGCCACCTGTGTGATTACTTTGCTGGCAGCGTCCTAATTCTGGAAGCCGCTGCTTCTGTTGTTTTTCACTTCTGGGCAGTGAAATGCTCTTAGAGGCTGAGCTGCTCAAAAAATGTAACATTGTGTCTCCACAGATTTAGTTTAACAGATTAATGTATGTGGATGTGGTCTGGAAGAGACTCTGTAATATAAAGTCCATTCATAGGTTGATTATACATTTCTATAGATAGCATTTCTATAAATCTGTCCCAAGAATGAAATTTTGCTTTTTACAGAAGTTCAAGAAATATTATAACAAATATGAGCACTTCCCCGACCCTGCTCTTAAACCCACTCAAGAATTAGGAATAAAATGGAAAACCTTTGAATTAGCTCATGATAAGAGAGCAGTCACAGTGAGGCATTAGTTCAACATGTCTGCTTAATTCCACTACATGAATGGATCCAGCAACTGCCTGAATAAACTTCTTCAGATGTTCACGTTCTGGACCTTTCTATTGCAGGTTCCTGGGATGCCAGAGATTTTCTTGGCAGAATCAGGCCCAAGGCAAGAGTAAATTCTGAATGGTGAATCTGTCTGATCCATAGTACATTCACACAGTACACTAAGCAAATTTAGAGTCACCAATCTGCACAGTTTTGGGATATGACTGGAAAACTGGAAATACGTAGATATGTAAAAAGCCATGAGGACATGGGGATTTGGGGGATATATAAAGTCTTCATCGGCAGCAATCAGGCAAGAAATTCTGAGGGAGCAAGACTACATTGTACATACCAAATCTCTCCATCCTTTTTGAACACCACATAATCCAGTCTAGAGTTGAGGGGAGTCCATCATGGTGAGCTCTGACTCTCTCATAGCCAACAAACTGTACATTGTAAGGCTATGGAAGGAAAATGGGAGGACCGAACAAAAATGAATGCAGACACGTGGAAAGAATGTGCAAACTCCACAAACACAGTGCTGTTTTTGGGATTCAGATCACTGTGAGAACTTGAATTTATCTAGTGTAGTATGAAAATAAAGCAGATGTAGTGTAATTCCTAATTAATGTGGTGTATTTTGATACACAGACCTGCAAAAACAAATTTATCTGACCCCCCCACACCAGAAGATTTCTTAAGCTGACAGGAAAGGAACATTTTGTTGGAGAAGTGAGCATCTTAATATACTGCTTTGATTTGTGCTATTTAAGACCCAATTTGCCATTATGATTAAATATATCATTTAAAACTTCACATCTTAAAGTACAATAAAGGCTAGTAGATGGGATGTATTAATTTCCTCTTGTACTTGATGGCAAGTGACATTGTGTAATGTATATGGAATTGAGTGAATAATTAATCAGTACAAAATGTTCTTGCATATATTTACTGAATACACATTTAATATTCAGCACATTGATAGTTAAGCCAGGAATTACTGAATGCTTCAAAAAATGAATTATCTTTAGTTTTTCAATGGAGTTCAAAATTAAATTATGAACATATTTCAGAATGACAATAATTGCATTAAGAACTTGTCATTCACAGTAATGTAGTAACTGCAGAAAGTGACAATTTACTTTTTATTAGGTATTTGTTCGACATTCGTAAAACAGCACGAAAATATTTTATTAATTGCCTTTGCTAATTAGACATGTGCTATTAAAAAAGTAATTCAAATATTTTATTTTTCTTACTGTGACACACAAAATAAGTACCAATTAAATACATCTCTTGCTCTTTGTGTTTTTAAAAGGCTGTGATGATTGTTTTTCTTAGGTTGTAAAGTTTTGCAGTATTTTTTAAAATCAAGATTAGGCTTCTGTCTGTTAGCAGGCTCGATGTAGGCATTGTGTCCGTACCTCCTCCCCTCAGTCTTACTGCTTTCACCCCACGGGATAAACAGCAGGAGATCAATAAGATGCATACTTGAAATGTGCATTATATAAACAAACATAAAGACAATGCTAAGTGAAGCACAGTATAAATATAATCCCATTAATTGCCCAAGAAATTCTGTCCACCTCAACGGTCTCTCTGTAAACATTTATCAGTGATCCACAGTCTGAGATGTATTAATTAATACATGAGATCTGAATTTTCTCTGCTTTGAAGCCGCCAGTTTATTCCACATGCAGAGAAGTACCAGACGTTTGGGGATTCTCTTCCGCACTGATTTCTTAATTGATAACCAGCCGCTTTACAGTTACACAGCTCTGCATTACTCCTTGGAAAACCCAGACATTGCTCATCCCATTTTGGATCAGCGTGTTGCTGTCATCAGGACTTTCAGTGCAGTTACAAACAAGTGAGCTTCCTCAGTTTGTTATCACATAAACCTTTTTAAACCATTCATTAAGTCAGGTGATTAATGCAAGCCATGCCACGACTCTCCAATGGAAGGACAAACACTCCATTCGGCAAAGAATCTATGTATACTTACATAAGATAAAATGTATAAAATTATTATAATTAGCAAAGCCTTATTTCTAGTTGGCATTTTATACACTCTTCTTTAGTACAATATATGAGAAGTTAACATAAAGGGTGCATTTTCTAAAGAAACAATGGTGCTGATAGTTTTAAGGATTTTCAATAATTGGGCCTTTACGCTAGAAAGTTGCAAGCAGCTTTTAATAATGACCATGCTTGATAAAACATTAATGAATTATTATTATTAAAAGTAGGGGGATCCCCCCTGCTCGCTTTGCTCGCCAGCCACTTCACATCTCTGCTGCTCGCGTTGTGAAAAGGGGGGCTAAATGCACCCCAAGGAGACACAGATAACTAGGGGACTTTGCCCCCTGCTCGCTTTGCTTGCCCAACCCCTTGGGGACGCACTACATGCCAGCCACTTCGTGTCTCTGCCGCTCATGTTGTGACGAGGGGGGCTGAACGCATGCTAAGGAGATGTGGTTGCTCCTCCGAAACCCCTTAAACGGTGATACAATGGGAAACAAATACAGTTTGTTTTTTTTTAACCTCCTCTTTGCTCAATCAGCTGCTGGCTTGCTGCTGCTGCCATGCCGCGTGATCTGCATCTCCTGTACAGCAGCTGCCCTACTCTTTGTCTTTTATTATTTTCTTTTTATTTATTTTATTTTATTTTTTATTTTCTTTTATTTATTTTATTTCTGTCCTACTCTTTGTCTTTTATTTCCAGCCCTGGGCTTGGTTAAATCTATTGGCACAATGTCTCATCTTGCGGGAGGTCAGTTCTTGATATTTTTTAATTTATCATTTAAAAAAGGAACAAGAATCTGAAGATCTAACAACATCACATTAAACTTTTGATAAATTCTGAAAAGAATGATACGAAAAATATATATGTAGGTTTTAAAATAAGCCCGATTTAAAGCGTGACACAAAACGTGACATAAAAATCAGAAAAGCATAAAATCATTGCACTTTTAGGCTTAGGATT
>JANRMT010062813.1:103359037-103374229 GCA_026402145.1 Polypterus bichir lapradei | reverse complement strand
ATAGATAGATAGATAGATAGATAGATAGATAGATAGATAGATAGGAAGGTCGCTATATTACTTAGATAGACAGACATAGCCCTGGATGTCAGTGATATATATAAATGAAAAATACCTATGAATTTAATACTTAATGACGATAATCCTTACTAAATTACAAGACAGTGGTGTTCCTCTGTATTATTCCTAAATTATTACTAAAACACACAAACATCACAGGCTACGCCACATTTGGAGAGTTAACGGCCCAACATGGGCTGAATTTGTGACGTTGATGTTCAAATGTTTTGTTTGTGTTCTGTAATGGCTGGCACTGACATCCAGGGCTGAGTGCCACTTTGTGCCCCTTTTTGCTGGGCTGCATACTGGCTTACTGTGACCTAAACTGAGCATGCGAGTTTGAAAATAGACAAGTGGGTGAATAACTGCTCTTCATTTGTAATTGCATTTCTATTTTTATAAGCAATATTCATCCATTCATCTCTTTTTTAACTTGCTTGTACAGCTCAACATCATGGAGATGAAGAGGCAGTACATACAGTATACCAACAGCAAGGAGCACAAGGAAGGGACTCCAGAAAGTCCTGGGTGGGGCACCAGTCTACTGCAGGGCATACCTACGTATACCGGGCCAATGCTGAATCGCCAGTTAACCTAAGGGGCATGGCTTTGGGGTGTGGGTAGGAAAATTCAGTAGTGATGAGCCACATTGTAAGCAAATTCCAAATAATTTCTTACTGACTAAGGTAAATGTGTATTGTTTGCACAAATGATAATGAAATCACATTAAAAAATAGAAGACAGACAGTCAAGTAAACCCACAATTTTCATAAAGCCTTCATATTTATAAGGCTAATTTCATTACATATAAGATCTTGTTTAAAAACCATTATAAAGGAAGAGTGTGTGAAACTATTGTGTAGCAGCAGTAGGTGCAGTATCGTCACATAGTAGTAGTATTGGAATATAATATAGTCGAAACAGTACTTGCATGTACACATAAATCTTTAGCTAATTTACATTCATTTTCTAAACCTCAAGCGAGTTAATGCATACAGTGTACCTGTACAATATGTCATGTTCACGTTCATTGTCTTGTGTACACCCTGCATTTAGATTCCCACTTGAATGCCTTCCACCAACTAGTGACTGCAGTATAATACAATCAACAGACAACAATCAAAATTCATACATTATAAACACGTACACTTGCAATTATAACCAGTTCCAGTTTAAATGGGGTTACTGTTTGCAATTTCAAGTGATAATGACTTTTAAATGCACTTGAAAACTCACTTTGAACCTTTTGTTGAAGGTAGAAGCTGTGGCAGTAGACAGATGTTAAGGGTTTAGAATGGAGAAGAGAATGTTAAACAACATGTTATTTCTCCACCTTTCATTATGTGCAGTAATTATTGTATTGCAGTTATTAACAGATGAACATTCAAGATGGAATTCAGGGAGGCTCTCTTTGTATAAGTGGTCAATAGATAAAACTTAGTAGCCATGTAGATCACCCATTTTGATGACTTACCATTAAGCTACAGTGCAAAACGTGCTTATGCAAAAACTAAGAAAAAAAAGGTAAAACAAAAATCGTTTTTAATTTAAGAAATCAGCCAATGGAATTTAGCAAAATTTACTTG
Source organism: Polypterus bichir lapradei (assembly GCA_026402145.1). Taxonomy (NCBI): domain Eukaryota; kingdom Metazoa; phylum Chordata; class Cladistia; order Polypteriformes; family Polypteridae; genus Polypterus; species Polypterus bichir. The sequence continues at coordinate 103,372,583 of JANRMT010062813.1, read as the reverse complement.
ACAAGATTTCTTACAATAAACTGAATAATCTTAAAAACATTTTTTGATAAGTCATTACTGCTTAACATAAGGAAAACAAGATTTAATGGCTTGATCCAGAAACTTCAGATTTCATTTTTTGCAGTGTAATCAAATGAATGTACTACAAAGATGTTTCTTATTTGTAAATGTATTCATGCTTTCATTTCACTGATTAATTAGGAATGTGAGTTCTAAGCACAGTTCCCGGAATGCTGTGCCTTCTTTCTGGCCCGGTATATTTCTTTTGCATTCAGATTCTGTGCACAACGTGAAATGAATGTTTTTTCTTTCCCCTTCAGATGAATCAGTGACTCCTGAACGGCTGAAGGTCAGGAAGACACAGTGACCTGACAGTGTGAAATTGGGGAAAAAAGAGGAAGGCCGTAATGTGGTAAAACACAAAACATGTTTTTCTGCCTTTTTTTTCTCCTTTGAATTGCACGGAAGCACGTGAAAAAAAAGACTCAGTGAGTGAAATCTATGCTGTGAGAACGGCTGATCACACTGAAACGATGCACGTGACAGGGCCACGAACACAAAGAGCCTGACGTGCAATGTAAAATTTCTACAGTTTTTACATTTCATTTTATTTTGTGGATGTGAGCTTTGCCTGCTGTTATCTCTCACAAATCCTCTGTAAAAGGAAAAGGTCTTAAATCAAAAGCCATAGCGTGAAGAACCGTATCTTATCTCAGTACCCCCAGATGCAATCTGTTAACAAGATCCATCTGTTAAATCTTTCCAAAGGTCAAACATTACATAAAGTGAATGCAGCGGCATTTCAGTTCACATCCTATTTATAGTGCATAGTAAAAAAAAGAAAAAAGTCTCAAGTGGAAAACTTAATTAGCCACAGGCTTTCTCCAGCCATCCATCCTGGTCACTGTGGGGTGAGCTCATGTCTCATCCAGACTGGAACTTTAATGCTACATGGAGATGATAAAAAGTAGGTTATTAACCAGGGTGGAAGGCTAGTGTATAGGACAGCAGTGCCATCATGGTGTCACCTGTGATGTGACAAGTGTGCGCTGCTATACTTAGGAAAGAGGTGAGGATAGAGCAAATTCCAAATCATTTCTTAATGACTAATGTAAATGTGTATTGTTTGCACAAATGATAATGAAATCACATTAAAAAATGGAAGACAGACATTCAAGTAAACCCACAATTTTTCATAAACCCTTTATATTTATAAGGCTAATTTCATCATTCTATTATAAAAAAAAAATCTTGGAAGGAGACAAGACATGACTTTCTCAGAGAGACACTTTCACGAGAGACGAGACTTTGTGCCAAGAGATTTAACCACGCCCGGGGCAAGAAATAAAAGACAAAGAGTAGATGACAAAGTAGAACGTTGTAAAGAATTTAAGATAGTTGGAGTGATACACATGCAGAGCAGGTTAGAGATAATGAAAGTACTAAAATTCAAAAGTCTCAAAAAAATGATAGTAAAGATCGCATTAGCACAAACAAATGGAAATTAGTACTTGGTGAAATAATGGAATAGCAAAAAGAGATCAAATATATTGTTCGGATTTAAAGTTTAAGTCGGAGACTTGTAGATCGTCTAATTCGTGTTGCCATCAGGGAAAAGTAGTGTTTCTTCCCAATGAAGAGGCGTATCTGTGAGAATTAAAAGATTTGTTGTTTGGTGAAAGTGAACTCCACATAAGCGAATGGCAGAGACACAAAATTGCTGGTGCGTAGCGCAGGCAGGGGGTTGGCGAGAGGAGCGAAGCCCCATAGTTAAATATAAGATCTTGTTTAAACCCCATTATAAAGGAAGAGTGTGTGAAACTATTTTAAAAAATGTGTAGCAGAAACAGAAGAAGGAAATAAGTAAACACTGAGTACCCATAGAGAGGGATGGGGCCTAAGGTGGAGGCTTCTAGAGACTGAGGAGTCTGTAGGTATAGAACCAAGTCTAGAGTGTATCCATCCAGATGCAAAAACACAATTGTTTCATAATATTTATGTAAATTAATAGGGGATTGCTGGGCATGGAAATTATGGATGCCAAAAATGGGCATTTGTTCCCAGAATGTTTGAACAGGGGTCATACAGAAAACATAACTACACTGGGGTCAGCACCTATTTCTACAGCACTGAGTGCAAGATAGGAACCAACCCCGCACTAGACATCAGTCTATTCCAGACCCACTTGCACACACAGCTTCATTCACAAAGGACCATTATGCCAACCTAAAGTACACATCTTGTGGGAAGTAATCCAGAGCAGAAGTTGTTCAGATGTGGCAGGAATGTCTATACTCTGCACAGTCAGTGGCCAGTCATGGAATTCAAAACTGTGAGGCAGCAACACTAAGCACCACTGTGCCATGACCCAACAAAAATCACATCATGCAAAATAAACTAAATACCAGTACGTTTGCATTCGTCTTTAACCTTGTAACAGTGTCCATACCTTAATGGGCATGATTCATTTTATTGGGGATAAGTTAAACATAAGGATTCAACAGGTAGGTTTTTCAGTTGATTCGTATTCTTTATTTGTTTGTGTTATCCTTTTAATGTTATTCATCTTTCAGTGACATCTTACTTATATCTGTTTTGAGTCAACTGGTATTTTGATGATTTTGGTAAAGCACACTAAGCTGGGATTAACACAGAATGGAAGGACAGGCACACGGCATTGCTGAGAGGAACCAGGACAAGCTACGTAATGCACATTACACAGGCCAATTCAGATCCTTCACGCTGCAAGTTCATTGTAAACAATGGGCAAACGCCACCACCAGCAAATTCAGGCTTTTACTCCAAAAAAGACAAACCCTGAAGCCTGTCCATTGTAGGCCTGATCCAATTCTATACCATTTCCTTTTATGTGAAGACCAGAGAACCACATGTTCAACCACATGTTCCATTAGTAAATGTATATTTTTTTAAGTCTGTTTCATAATTGATTGAGAACACTGTATAAATTAATTACCTAGTATGAGGGGGCACCCAGCTGGCCAGAGGCTAGCAGGGGCAGCAACAACAGCAGATTTACTCTGAACAAGCTAGAGTTCTGGAGAAGACTCAAAGGGTTAGCCACAATGCCAGCACAAGAGGTCCTACTGATGCTAGTAGGAGGCTGCCAGGGGACAGTACAGCTTGTATATGTGGTGGGTGCTCATTTAGAGTGCAAAATGCATTTTTAATGTTCCCAGAGGACTGTAGAGGTTAGTTAACCGAGCATGTGACAGGAATGTTTGACCCTCTGAAAAGAGTGAAGGTAAGAGAGGCCATGGAACGGTGGGTAATAAACACCTTCTGCCTAACAGCAGATTGCACAAAGTGAAGCAGCATGCTTTCGAAAGTAAATCAGAAGAGCTGACATCATGCATTGTCACTTTTATAATGTGGTGAATGGCACCATGATGTCACTTGAGGACTCGTGATTCCACCCATTGCATCATAAGATTGCTCCACCTTGATGCCATCTTGGATCCATGAAAATAATGAGAGAGCAGACAAAGAACACAAATGAGAAAATGCACAAATATTCCAAAATTTCAAACATACCAAACCAAACCATTATGGCTATTATTTTCAGTGGGTTTCCATCAATACAGGGCCCCCCTTTCAGTCCAGGCTATAATGGGCTATTCCAAGTTGGCGGTGACATTGGAAGGGAAGCCTGAAAGAGCAGACTTAGAGCACAGCAAAGAAATGACCAGTACATTCTACAAAACACAAGTTAATGGATAGAAAATTAAATGAAGTTACCAAAATGGAGCAAATGAACAAAAAAAAAAAAAAGTGTATGTTACAGACGCTTCATCACCTACTCGGCAGACAGTTATGCATCCCCAGGTGAACTCATTTTGGTTTTGGTGCTAAGATATTAATTTATCTTTTTCTTCAGTTCCCAAATTTTATGTTAATCTGAGTCAGCTGCAACAGGAGAAACTTGTTTTTCCAGTTTTAAAGAACAGTGGTTCAACAAAAGTGTGGACTTTCCCAGATGTGCAGCTCAGGTCACCATCCTTTGTTGTTAATGTGAATTTAACTTGTCAGGACTTTAGGTGACATTAAAGAGATTTTGCAATTTTTCCACCTCTTTTTACTGTTAATATGGACAATGTTCCAGGTTGTCCAGTGCAATAGAGGAATTTCCATCCATCCATTATCCAACCTGCTGTATCCTAACTACAGGGTCACAGGGGTCTGCTGGAGCCAAGCCCAGCCAACACAGGGTGTAAGGCAGGAAACAAACCCCATGCAGGGCGCCAACCCACTGCAGGGCAAGTGCACAGACCCGGGACAATTTAGGATCACCAATGTACCTAACCTGCCTGTCTTTGGACCGTGGGAGGACACCCATGGGGAGAACATGCAAACTCCACGCAGGGAGGACCCGGAAAAGTGAACCTGGGTCTCCTAACTGCGAGGCAGCAGCACTACCACTGCACCACCATGCCGTCCCAATAGAGGAATTTTATAAATAAATTGCCAAAGTTTCTTTGCTTGATGTGTACAGACTGCACATTAATCAGGGTTATGTGGCATCAATTTCAGTTGTGGGGTATTCTTAAGAATGGAAAATTACTAAAAGCAATTACACAAGCATACTAACAGATACAAATCTTTGCAACAAATTAATTATTGTGACATCCAGCATCTTCCGCTTGTGCAGAAGCAAGCAGTTTGTTGTTCACATTCAGAACAAAGGCATCAAATTACTGTTATTGGTGTTTGATTGCCCTTGGTCACTTTACTAGAAAGTTTTATATTTAAACCATTTCTTTGAACAATTATGTGTAGTGTTAATACTTGTCATATTAACACATGTGCTAGTTTGCCTGGGATATTAAGCACACCTAGACTTTATACAGCCCACACTATACATCATTATTGACAATTTGGCCTTCCCTGCTTTAGGCTAATAAGTAGAGTAGAGGTCAGGTAATGGGATAATTTCGGGTCCCATTCCTAGCTTTGCTATCAGCCCCCAGATCATTAAATCCACCCCCGTATGGGTGGGTCCTGTGATGAACTGGCTCCTAAAGCGCCCAGTGCTGAGTTGGATTAAATGGACTGAAGAATTGTATAGTGTGCACTTTATCAGGAACCTCAGTTTTTAAAATGTCACCATCATGATAACATCCAGATGACATTAGCAGGAAAGGAAGGCCTGTAGATAATTTCCTTGGTTATATTTATATGATTATAATAATTGCACAACATGCAAAAAACAGTGTCGCCGTATTATACAAGATGTTGTGATGTATTATTTTTTTAAATTCTTATGCAATGATTCATCTGAAGTTTGCTTGTAACTGCAATTATATATAATAATGGCCCTGATCAGTCCCTCTTAAAAGTGCATTTTCAGATTCTGAAGGGACGTCTTTATACTTCCAGAGCTCCCAGTTCCGAGCAGGAGTGCACAGCAGTGGTCTCAAATTCAGTCCCTGCGGAGATCCGGTGGGCGCAGGGTTTGCTTGAAACTAAATTCCTAATTAGAGGCCGAGCCTCACTGTTTATGGCACATGCTGTTTAATAATGCAGATTGTTTCTGTTCTCATTCTGCCGCCTCAGAAATTTATAGCTGTGTCTGTTTTAGTTTCTGAGAAAATCAATACACTGTCTGGTATAGTGAAATCAATAAATACCCTCTCAAACCCTTGACCTTTTTCTCTTTTTTTAAATATTGTATTCAGACAGGTATAAAAGGGTCCATGTTAGATGCTCCATTTTAAGGTGTTTTGTTATTTGCAGCTCATTTTCCCCTAGTTAAGGAAAAATCAATAAAGGATTCAGAATCTTAAGAATAAATAAACACTATTTCTGAGACTCAGATGGGTTCAGGGTGAAAAGTAAATAGGAGTTAAACTGTCCAGAGTCCTCTCACGTGTGTCATGTCAAAGTGGGCCAGCCGGGCCAGTGGGGTCCCTAGCAACCTAATGTGCTTTTGGCCTTATTGATAAATATCTCAGGCATGATGGCCGAGGAGCTATTTTAGAGTGGCAAACAGGGCTTACATACCATAATACAATAAAATGAAACCAGAGAAGATTAACAGTGAGGGCCTGGACAGCTATTGTGAATAAAGTCACACGAGAAGATGTGCAGCGCCGTTCAGATTACAAAATCCAGGACTTCCCTGCTTATGTAATGAAACCTATATGTATAAAAAATTAAAAACAACACAAAGCATCCAATAATAATAACCATGGTAACCATGACTGCATAATGATAAATATTATGTAATGCTAGTCTGTCCACCTTCATCATGTCAGAAGCAAAGTCAAATGGAAAGCCGGGCTGGAAACTTTGTCTTGGTGGGCTTTAGTGTCATTTGACTTCTACGGGTAATTTGATTCTTAATCACAGGGGAATAAGTCTAAATTATAAATTGAAAAATATCAAAAAAAATAATTGGGTCATGCATAAAATGTAAAAAACACATGTCACTGCTCATCTGGGCAGTTTCTCAGTCGTACATTTCGTTTACATAATTGTATTGGGTCAGGGCAGTTGCGGCACACTCCCCGTGTAAACTGACATAGCCATTTAGTCAGGCAGGTCTGCAACTCGCCGCTTTGTATTGTTTTAAGTCACAGGGGTGGACTCATGACTCTCTGTGTGTGTGTGTGTCTGTGTGAGAGGACTGACTATCAATGAGCGCCCACCAGGAAGTACAATGCATGCGAAGCAACTACAAGGAAAGTAGAAACATGCATGATATGGACTGCACAAACAGAAGAGAGGCTTGTGTGTCCAGTGTCCCTTGTTTGTTGTACTACAACTGAATGGAAAAAGAAAAGATGAGCCGACACTGCCACTGAATAAAGTGGGCAAGATCCTGCAAGTGCAGTCGTTAGGTCTGACATGCTCTCCAACTAGAAGTTGAGTGATGTGCCCCCAGCCTTACGGACAACACAGACGAGGCTCTGCTACTAAACCATATCTCTCTATTATTAAAAAAAAATCTTGGGAGGAAGACTAGGGAGACGAGACGTGATCTTCTTGGAAGACAATTTGATGTCCCATGAGACAAGGCAGTGAGACAACATTTAAAACAAGTTCACGGACATCTAACCTAGCAGTTGTTGGAATGCCTTTGGAAGACACGCATCATGTGCTTCCAGCTCTTAAAACAACGACAAGTGACAAGCAGAACACGCAGCTCGCCAGCAGCAGCAGCAAGCCAGCTGATGATCCGACGGCATCTCCTTAGCGTGCGTTCAGCCACCCCCCCTTCACAACGTGAGCAGTGTAACATCCTGCCCGGGGTCAGAAATAAAGGACACATATTGTTTTTACAAAAGATTTAAAGTAAAAGTGAAAATAATGCATATGTAACAACTCACATGAAAATAACAATCTCTTTAAATTGTATATCTGGTAAACCAAACCCGGTGGTGGGCGAGCGAAGTGTGCAGGGGGCGGAGCACCTTAGTATTATAAAATCCTGAAGTCTGTTCATCTGTCACATGATTATTCACAAACTACAGGGGCTAGAACCTTGATCTTGGTGTTAATCAAAAGCTTATAACTTGATGCTTTCTGGAAATTCCAATAATATTATGTAGTGGCAGCCTTGCCGAAGTGACCTGTGGTCAGGTGCCATTTTAAAATGCCAAAGTAAGAGCAAAAACAAGTGACATGGCAGAAAGAAAACGTATAGCAGCGACATCTACTGAGCATCAAGTGAATTGGAGAAGTCAATTACATGATGAAGAACACCATTATAGGAAGAAGAAGGGCAGCATCTTCTGCTGAGTGTCAAGTGTGGGATACAGACAATCCAAGAAAGCTTTACTGTTGTTTTTAATCTAGCCTTATTTTGGGTCACACAAACTCCTCCCATAAGAAGACAAATCGATAAACCACATTGACGAGCAAGATGTAATCCTGAATATAGACCAGTTGACCAACAGACAAACATGATGGCTTATAGGTTTGCAAGATAAAGCGCAGGGTACAAAATACAAGGATGAGTAGGGCATAGAAATTGCACAGTAACAATCGACGTCAAATACTTGAAACATCCACCATATGAAAGCATTGCTTTTACATCCTTACATTGATGTTTCTTTGACAACCACTACTCAGCAAAGTTACACCAGCGATGTGATCGATATCAAGCTCTATTTTTTAATGTTGAAACAAAACAGTGTGTAGTCACAATAGAAAAGTTCTGCTTGTTGTAGATGAACTATAACAAGTAATAAAATGCATTATCACTTCTAGAGGAAATTAAAAAAGTAACCGTTTAGAATACATATGACGTGTCAACCATATCTTTAACTTTATATTTATTTCCATTTTATTTTAGAACTATGGGTCTGTGAGTCTCCCAAATTCCATCATAAAACCAATGACTTTATTAACACAACTGAAATGAGGTGTGATGGGCTCATGGCAGGGCAGGCCTCTTCAACTCCCATTTCTCCACCTCCCTGGGGTTTCCCACCTATAGCCACTTCCTTCACATGTTGCCTTTGACCACACCTCTTATTATGGGTTGCCCGACCACAGCAATTATAGAGTGGTCACATGACACTATTCAGGAAGGCAGCTTTTCACTGAGTTCCTTGAGCCTTTTATGTCTGCTAAGCCTCTGTTCCCCGAGTGCTCTGTTTGTTTTCGTGCTCCTGACTTTTTGGCCCCCTGCTTGGTATTTTTAACTGTGTTTCCTATCCTTGTGTTTTGACTACAATTTCAGTTTTGGATTCCTGACCTCCCGTCTGCTTTCTGATTATGACCTTGTCTGCTCTTTCAAACAGGATCATTTGTTTACAGATTTTGACAGCTCTTCTCTGCTTCTGTACAAATCACCATCTCAAGAGTGGCCTTACACCGCCACTAGCTTCCTTCACACGAGACAGTAAGACGTGATCAAAGACTGGGCAGGGCACTGCTGCCAATGACATGATAAGGAAGGGTGTACAACTGAAAGGGGCAAATCAGTGACAAGATAAGAGGATGGAGCTTCTCTGGGATGAGTGGCAGACTGGGAGGGGGAACTGAGCTCTCAGGTAGGTGAAACTGAGCCAAAGTTTTATTTTACTGAAGAACTCTCATAAAAGACAATTTACACAAGGTGTGAAAAACAACCATAACAAATGTCCATTCATCCATTTTACAAAACAAAACTCGGATTCTTGGGGAATATAATGCATAATGTACCAGCAGTAGGATTCGAACCCTGAGCTTTGTGATTTCAAGTTCAACACCTTCATCATCTATGAAGTTCTGCAGGTCATGAGCCAATCAAGACGCTGAGCCGGCACCGAGTTGCTCAGTTACTTGTAATGGTTTTCCAGGTGTTTATGTATTTTATTGTTGTTTTTGAGTTATCATGTCTTTTATGTATTTTCTGTGCACTATTTCCTTTCTATGTATCTCTACATGCCCTGCTATGTTTGTTTTGTTTTGTGGGTGGTTCCCCCTGAGGCAGGGCTACCTGCCTATCACCGTCAAGAAGCTGCCCTCAGCCCTATAAAGGCTGAGAAAGCAACCAGTCCTTTGCGGTTCATTTTAATGCACTTTATGATTTCAGAGAGTTATAGTGATTATTGTGATTTTGGGTATTTCCTGGATTCTGTGATCATCATGCTTCATTTGTGACCATTCTTTCTGGATTTGTGTGGTGGCTAGTAGGGGGCGCCATTAATCCCCAAACCACAGACACAACTATACAAGGACAGCCCTTGGTTCAACCAAAGGTTATTTTTATTTTCAAACAGCACCTACAAAAGGCTTCTTTTTCTCAGGAGTGCACAATCCAATCCTTTTCTTTTCTTCTCCACTCTTCCCAGGTGATTGTTGTCCATCTGCCCTCCTGACTTTAACAGCACCCTGCAACAGAGCATTCATCTCTTGATAGCTCCTTCTAGTGGCCCCCACAGAACCCAACTAGGCAGCCCTATGGGACCACAACTTCCATGCTGCCTAGCAGGCATCCTAACAGGGATTCACCAAAAGGGATGTTTCCACTCAGTGTATGGGGTGGCAGACTCCAACCAGGAAGGGGACCGCTACTTATTCAGGTTAGGATGCTTCTCCACCCAGGTCACCCATCCATTATGCTGGCCACTCAGCCAGGTAAGGGAGTCCTACTCATTGCTGCTGGGATGCCAGTGCCCTTCCATGCCCAACTCCCTTTTTGTTTTACTGGTCTTCTGAAAAGGTAAGGGATGTCGGTCCATCCATCTCAGAGTTTGTGGGACTTTGTGTTTCTATTTCAGTCTACTCCTTCTGTGTTTTTGTGCTCTTGCTCTTTTTTTATTTATAAAGAATATTCATCTACCTTTCATGTATACAAGCCAAAGTCTGTCAGGATATCATGCTAAGGTAACTCCTAAGTTCATGACCTTACCAGCCTGAGGTTTTATTCTCTTTGTAAGTTAAAACTTGAAATCTTCCTTTGTACCAAGAGTATAATTAGGAGTTAAAGACTAGCGCCAGTGTAGCACTTCTTGCATACATGTATTTTTAATTTGCTAAATGCAATTTCCATTCCCTGCCTTACAATAGCGTTGCCTTTTAGATCCAGTGCCCTTGTTTCAAATCCTGTGTCTAGTTCTTGTCTACATGATTTTCCTCCCACATCCCAAAGACATTGAATTGGTGACCCATCCAGGGTTGGCCCCTGTGCTGTGCCCAATGCAAGGACAAGCTCTGGCCCCGATGACCCCGAACTGAAAAACACGCAGGCAGCATCATTTCTGTTAGATTAAACTGATAAAAGACTTTGCAGCTTCTCTCCATTTCATGCAGTTTGATTCTTAACATTCGTAGTGAATATATTTAAATGTTTTATTTTATGAATCTGGAATTGGCTTAGTTTGGAACCTTTTTAATTATCTTAATGCTTTTGTTTGTCTTTGGTGCTTTTTAAAAACACAAACTGGTGTCTGCGGCTATGATTTTCAATGAAATGAGATTTGCACAAGCGGCAGACGAGAGCCTAGCATGACAGCTCGAGATGTGCCCTCAAATTGGGTTTCCTTGGTAACCATGAAAACTCAAAGTTCGGGAAGGCAAAGCGGGGCCTGCTAGTGTTGGCTTGGCATTGCTGCATTGGATAGCGGGTTAAAATACAAACACAAACACACACACACACTTTTTCTCCGGTGCTTACTTCTAAGACTTTTCATTTTTTATTACCTAAACATTTTGGTATTAAATTATGCCCCTGACATGATATACCCAGACTGTGGTATATTTTAGTTATAAAATATGCATGTTTGTGTTTAGAATATCATGAAATATTAGTTTTAATATCCTACACCACACGACTTGCACGTAGCCTTATTTGGCTCAACTTGAAGAATCCCAATTCACCCTCACTAACTCAGTGGGAAAGCAAAGCTGTATATTATCTCAGATTGGAAGAAATCAAATTCTCTTTACAGGGATCAGATTAGAATTTAACAAGGACTCATTAACGGAGTTGTAAAGTAAACGAGCCTGGCCTGTGCTAAACCTTTTTATTTTGTTTGAATGTTTTATCCTACTGTATATGAAGAACCATTATAGATGGGGTTCTGGTCTTGAAGCTCTCCTGGAGGTTGTGTAGCAAGTTTCAAGAATGCTCTTTGGAACATGCTGTTATACTTGCTGTGTTTTCTAACTGGATTTTGTCTAAGTCTTCAAAAATATATGCAGAAAATTTTAAAAAAGGATGCAGGGGTTTGCCCCCTGCTCGCTTCGCTCACCAACCCCCCTTGCATGCACTACATGCCAGCCACTTCGCACCTCTGCCACTCGTGTTGTGAAGAGGGGGGCTGAATGCACCCCAAGGAGTCACGGTCGCTCATCCGAAACCCCCTCTTAAACGGTGATACAATGGGAAACAATTACAGTTTTTTTTTTTTACCTCCTCTTTGCTCGATCAGCTGCTGGCTTGCTGCTGCTGCTGCCATGCCACATGATCTGCATTTCACGCAGCGCTTTGAACATTTAAAAGCCTGTACAGCAGCTATACTACTCTTTGTCTTTTATTTCCAGCCCCGGGCATGGTTAAATGTCTTGGTACAAAGTTTCTTCTCACGGGATGTTCTTATATATTTTAGTTTATAATTTAAAAACAGAATAAGAATTTGAAAATCTAACAACATCACATTAAACTTTGATAAATTCTGAAAAGAATGATACCAAACATATATATGTAGGTTTTAAAATAAGCCCGATTCAAAGCGTGACATAAAAACGTCACATAAAATCGTTGCACTTTTAGGCTTAGGATTTTATATATAGAGAGTAGATACCACAGTTTATTTTTTAAATAGAAATATTTGAATTAGAAGTAGAAATGTTTGCGCTGCGCATGGTGGAGCAGTGGTTAGTGCTGCTTCCCATAGACGTTGGGCTCTGGCTTCCCATCCTGCTACAGTCACCATCAGCATGGAGTTTGCTGTCCAAGGACAGGTCATGTATTGTGTGCCTGGTGCAGCCAGGAGTGACAATGACACTCCACAAGCCTGTATGTGGAGACAATGGATTGATGTATCCCATGAGCCTATCTTCATGTAAAATAAAATTATTTATATTCCATTCAGTTCAAGTTAACTTTTACAGCTGAAGCTGAAGCTGTAAAAGCACCTGAACTAAGAACCTTGGAGTTTATAGTCCACTACTATCACAGCTTGGCAACATTGTTCCCCTAATTTATTTATTTTTCAAGTGTAATTGCCAAAACTAGATTTAATTTTTTTGTTGCCCAAAGTTCAAAGCCGGATTGAGGCTGTTTAACCCTTTAGGATCTTGTTGGCAGTTTGCTAGTTATTTGACCCCCATATGCATCTTGTTTCCAGACTGATATGCTATATTTTAGTAATATGCTGCTGTTTATGTTTTTGACATTTGTATCAATTGCTGTAAACAAATTATTTTACCAACTTTATACACAACTTTATCACACACACTCCACATGGACAGCATGGGTCACACTTATGATGTTCAAGCTCCATTCATGTACATTGCAGCAAGTCAGATGTTATATCTGGAACTTTAGTTCTGCTCTTCCCATCTATGAGGCCACCCAGAAAAATCTTTTAAATAAGTTTGTAGGAAACAAATTCAAGAAATGAATAAAGAGAGACTAAGATTTTGGACCAACATGGCCAGTTCATCACATTGAGACATGCTGATGGATACCATTGAGCTCCAGTGTGGACAGAAGCAGATGCCTGCAGTTTGTTAAGCTGTGGCCAGGCCCAGCATACCCATTGAATTTTGAGAAGCCCTGCCATGTCTTGTGCCATCTGCAGGCAAAAATGCTGAACTGATGTTTCACACAGGAGGTAGCAGTAAAGGGGAAAACGAGGGTCATGGTCGTCTACTGGCACTTGCACCTTGATAGATCATCAAGTTTTAATCTATTAATTCATTTTTAAACCTGCCCAATCCTAATCTGGGTCCAAAGTCTATTCAGCAGCATTGAATGTCTGTCTGTCTGTCATAGGACATACTTAAAGGCACTTCCACATGAAGGAATGTAGTGCACTCATCTTTGAGGTTTGGGACTAAAACAGGAGCATCTGAAGAAAAAGCCACCAAG
>JANRMT010062813.1:103326989-103358937 GCA_026402145.1 Polypterus bichir lapradei | reverse complement strand
GGGTGGTTTTGGCGGGTTCTTCACTTGGACAGCGACCAGGCGCAGAATATAAACTTGGGAGCTGTGAAGGAGCAATGCCGTTGTTGTAAACTTACATTATATACCCCTTGTCTTATCAATAACTAATCAGGATGATGTCATAATATAAAGAATTCTGTTTTAGTAGCTTCCACGCATTTAATTTTTTCCCCATTTTATATTCGTTTGTGCTCCTCTATTTTGGCTGACCTTGGCAAGCTCATTAAATTCTCCAGTTAATTATGGCCATTGGTGGGTTATTAAAATTCAAAATTAGCTTTCAGCTTCACTTCCTGTAGATGGCGTGCACTGCTTCAACAACACATCAATTATCCTTTAGCCTCCCTAATCCTTCCCAAGGGACCTGACAGACTTTATGCTACCATCACTGTACATTGTCCAAGTGTGCCATGTCATACTGGGCTAGTCTCCTGGACTCATATTAACCACCAATTTGTTGTCTCTGAAACTCATCTAGTTATTTGAAGTGACAGTTGAATGGCTCCTTGAGGCAATTTTTTGAGTGTTGTGGTGAAATCATAAGGTGACTATGAGTCTGAAATACATCTCACACTGGTTTTCCTGCAAACTACAGAGGGACCGCTTCTTCTGGAGGAAACTCTTCATTATGTTCCAGACAGTATGCATTTAAGGATGGATGATTGGCCCACTCAGGTGAGGGGAAAGATCTTCATGAAAGAATGACACAAGTCGACACAGGAAAGGCTCAGTAAGTCCCTTAGGAGAAAGAGGAGAGTATACAGTAACAATACAGAGAGAGGGGGGCACTGCCAGGGTGGGCTGTTGTGTAAGAGCACAGGATGCCCCAGAAGAAGTAGAGGCAGGAAGAGGAAAGAGAAATGTAGTTCACTAAACAAAGTGAGAATTGAAACCAGGAAATCAAACTAAAGTGCCTCAAAGCCAAGTCACCAAACCAAAATTTAAAGTCAAAAGACAATCAGCTTTCAAAACAAAGCACTAGCACAGAAAAGTTTGTTAAATTATCCTCCATTGTGGATAAAGTGTCGGTACATGACGCTGCTATAAATACAATCACACCGAAGACATCACACAGTGTGATTTCTAGGGACTCGCTTGCTAGCAAACAGTCACCTCATCACAGAAACAAGACCTGGAAAATCTGATCCCACAAGAAAACAAAATGGCATTGTGGTGCTTCCAAACCATAATGTTAAAATAAAATAACAAGTATCTAAAAATGAAAGGAACACTGAATTCTCCATATTTCAGAATTATGGTAAAATTTAGTAGGACTAGGGTGTTTTACCGTGTTAGCTATTATGAATGTAGTGAGAAGTCAAGCAAAATGACACCTTTTATTGGCTAACTAAAAAGATTCCAATATGCCAGCTGACACACTAAGGAAACATTCGTCCAATCTAGAAGAAGTTCAAGGAACACAAGCAAACCTAACAAGCTCTATGTGAAGAAGTAGTATGTTCCAGAACTGGTAGTGCACTGCTTGTGCAGCAGGCTTCTCAAAGGCACTATATATTGGAAAGAACATGGTCATAAAGGGTCACTCCTATCGTATTTAGCACCTTTCAGGGAATCGTGCATCACAAACCTCCAAACATAACCAGTTCTAGATCATTTTAAGAGCTACAGCAAAACAACGGACAGCAAGTGTTTCCTTTATGTAGC
Source organism: Polypterus bichir lapradei (assembly GCA_026402145.1). Classification (NCBI taxonomy): domain Eukaryota; kingdom Metazoa; phylum Chordata; class Cladistia; order Polypteriformes; family Polypteridae; genus Polypterus; species Polypterus bichir. Next base: position 103,357,254 of record JANRMT010062813.1, on the reverse strand, counting down.
GCCTTACCTCATGCTTCTTATAAATGGGGCCCCGTGTAGCTCTTGCTTAATCAATAATCCAGTTTTCAATTAACAGGCCGCAGTCAGAGGATGCGGACACTCATCCTGTTGCTCCCCACTGCTTGACTGATATGTGGCAGCATGAAAATGGATTGCTGGCCGCAGTGATCAATCACAGTGTGCTGAAGTGCAACAGGAGGCTTGTGGGTCGATCAGGCAGTGCCCGGTTTTATGTATTGAGCTGAGCTATTTGTCGATATTTGTACAAATGCTTGGCCCAAAGAAAGCCACAGCAGAAAGTAGACACAGACACATCAAACGGCTGGAGGGGATGTTATCAATAATCAGAAGGATTTTCAGTTGATATTGGTGGGCAGGGGGTTTATTTAAGCTATTCACATGGACCTCTCATCTCTTACACTTTGTTGACAGTTTCTTGGAAATATGAGCAATCCATTTGGTAGGGACCCGGCTTCCTTAAGTTCTAGCATGTTGCAAGTCCAAAGCTTAAGTATTTGGTGGCAAATTTCCAGAGTTTTCTTTTAAGGTAGCTTTTAGTTATTGGTTAAAGTTCCTGCACTATTTTATCTTTGCAAAAAAGTGATGGTAATTAAGAATATGACATAAGAACAGATTCTCTTGTGCTGTTGCCATTAGGTGCTACTCTGTCCCCAGGCTCAGCCTTAACACCAAGATCTGTAGCTAATGTCTCTTCAGCCCAGTTCTGTGATTTGATTATTTCCTTCATCCGCAAGGAAAATAAAACTTCAGATTAGATTACCTCCGAATGCTCGTCGCCCGAGCAGAGGTGCCATTTACAGTTAAGGAGGTGACTCAGAAGGTTTCAGCAGCCTGAGCCACCTTGTCAGCTCTTGCATAACCTCATTTCATTTTGTTTATCAGTTTGCCTCCAACCGCATCAACAAATAAATCATCAGAGATGGAAACAGCAAGCAGAAGAGATGCAACTTAACCCGTTTAGAACACTACTGTGCTAAAATGAGTGCAAATATACACAAACCCCCAGTTTCCACGCACACATGTACAGGGGTCTGTGAGCTGGATTTGCTGAACTCTCATCTATAAAACTGACACCCACAATCGGAATAGCTGTACCCCCCATTTTCAGCTAAGATGAGTGCAGAACCCCAGAGCTAGAGGTGTTACAGCTGAGCCCCTTACTATCATTATCTTTTGTCTACAGGCCACCCTGTACTTGACCTTGGGTAAACGACTCTACAGTGCAGGTCACAAGAACATAAGAAATCTGACAAATGAAAGGAGACCATTCAGCTCATCAAGATAATTTGTTAGTTAATAGCTAAGCTATCCCAATATTTCATCCAGATACTTCTTACAGGTTGTCAAAGTTTCTTCAGCTACATGAGTTGGTAGTTTGTTCCAGATTCCCATAACTCTTTGCAAAAGGAAGTGATTTCTGGCTTCAGTTTTAAATGCACTTCTGGGTTAAGAGAGCCACTGTGTAACTCTAACCATTGTCAGGTTAGAAGTATTGTTATTGAATATCGTTTCTTCACTCTTACCATTATCTACCTTAACAGGAAACACGGTTGCAACATCAACACCCTCCTCATCTATATGTGATGTGACAACTACCTTGAGGTAATTTAGAGGTACTGTTAATGCTTCACTGGCGAGTGAACACTGTAATCTTATTCTGATACTGTACTTTGGAATATACGTTTAGCTCTTGTCGAACATGTGCACCGGGGGGGGTGGGGCTCATCTTCATGTAGGGCTGCCAACTCTCTTTCTCTGGAAATGAGGACTTTTGAGAACGCCTTTCCCTAAGATGCCATAATACACCCTTTATTCTGTCTTATGGCTTTTTTTTTTAAATGATATAAACCTTTAGTAGCATTTTATCAATATAACTATGGTATGATGGCCACAGTCACAGTCAAACTAATAATCTATTAAATAATTTGAATGTCAAGCCTCTTAAATTAACAGACTTCATTGCTTCCATTCTTATTTGGATAGCTTAACTGTCATAAAACGGTAAAAAATGATACACATGGTAAATTCACTTCTAGTAAAATAAAAAATAATTGTACTCTTTTCAATTTAGTTAATTTGCATTTATCTACATTCTTTTATATTTTCCCACTGAAGCTATTTTTCTCAGTAAATCTGGGTTCTTGGATAAATATGAATAGAAATCTTTACGTACCATGCATACTGAAATCGAATCTTGTGAGCATTAGCCCCTTAATTGAATCTGTTCTGCCCTTTCGAAAACAAGGATATTTGTTGTTCAAGTAGTCTGTGAACATGGACTTTCTTTTTGGCATAATGGGTATTGCTGAATTTATATAAATGAAAGAATCATGAAAATATTATTAAATTACTTGAAGAAGTGACTTACTACTTGATCAATTGATAACTAAAAAGATATTGCATTTATATAACAATAAATGTGTGATTTTTTTTCAAATTAACTGAAACTTTAATAGTTGACTCATTCATTTACAATTATAAATCCATTTTGGAACAACGGGTGGTAAAAACAATATTTCCATTAAAATATTAGAAAGCTGTACTTACACCTAAATGTGACAGACTGTACCTGAATGTATGAGATTTCTTGTTAAACCAAGCTGCTGAAAGAATAATAGAAAATAAGATATCACATAGAAAATATAAAATTGTAATCTTGATTTTGAATAAATTCACTTAGTTATAGGAACAACATTTATTTTGAACTCTCTAATCGCCAAGAAGATAAAGCTGAATTAAAAAGTTAAGTGAAAAAGCCACATTGGACAGATAGTCACTGTTCTTGTCAATATCTACGTTATTTACTACTGGAATGAAAGTGAAGATTCTGGGGAAAAAAAGTGTGCACTACTTCCGTAAATGCTGATTGGGGTACAGCTTTCAATTTTTACCAATGATAAGGATATGGAGATTTTCAAATTTTGGGAGCCAAAATTCCAGACACTTTCAAAATTTTATAAATTCCTCCCAGATATTCCATGGTGTGTTAAAAATGAGGACGGCTGGCAGCCCTATCTTCATTGCTTAGTCGAGGTAAGCAGTACCACCCCGCAACTAGAGGGGATGCTGTCACTAGCACTGACTTCTTTCCCTTCTGCAGTTCTGGCAGGCAGACCCATGACCAGGGCCGGATTTAGATGAAAAGAGGCCCTAGGCTATTCCACTTATGAGGCCCTTTCACCTCCCATTTTTAAGTTTGTTCAAATTGCTAAAAATTTGAATGTAGGCCCCTCTTGATCTTGAGGCCCTAGGCTGAAGCCTAGTTAGCCTATAGGAAAATCCAGCCCTGCCCATGACAATGCCTAATGCCCGCCTTCTGCCCTGACAGGACTCTGCCCCTTCTGGCCTGAACACCATAAAAACAACCTGCCCCGGGAGGATGGCAGCTCACTTCAGAAAGAGACCAAACTCCCCTTTAACGCACCATGTGGTGTATTTGCTTGAAGCTGACCAATTTGGCCGTTAATTTCATAGTACTTGGGAACTGCAGAAGCACTAAATGTGCTTTCTTCATTTTTTTCTCTGTCAAACACAGACAGTTAAGCAGGATTGCCTGGCTGATGCCCCAACTACTCTTGCTGGCTCTCTCACAGTCTATCCAATGGTCACACTGTATAGCATGTGGCTTCTTAATATCTTAAACTAATCATATGGATAAGGAATCTATACATGAAAGTCACAGGACCTCGTACCTCTGACAAGCATTACGCAGAACAGCCACATTTCTTTGCAGGACAGCAGAAGCCACTCATTTGCTTACTGTAACAGCAGCAAACAAATTGGCTAATATTTTATTGTTTAGGACATTTTTATTGTTCTATTTGATTTTTTTTTTTAAAAAGTAAATCAGAATTTACTAGCAGAGAACTTTGCATTCCTTTTTTTATTAGCCGTAGAGAGGCTATACTAAACAACATTAATGCCAGCCTACCACAGTTCAGGACCACAGGTCCAGTAAATTGACAACATGAACAGCAAAAGAATATCATTGTGAGGGTAAAGCAGTAAAATAAAATGAAACCCCCTAACAGAGAAGATCTTCTGAATTTGTATTTGAGCCGATGTTTTTGGACACCATGATATATTTTTAAAAAGTACTTTCAGGGACTCGTACAGTTTTGAGGGGTTCCAAACAGGGACGTACCTCCTTTTAAAACAATATCATCATCATCAGAGTTTGGGCTGACAAAGGCCTCACTGCTTATTTGAAAGCAAAGGACTGAAAAGATAAATCACCCCGTAGCAGGGAGGAGATCAGAACAAGGAGGCCATGTAGATGAGCTCCGAAACAAACGTGGGAGGCAATGGGTGTGAAAAAGTGAGGGTGCACTGACAGCCAGCAGCATGTTTGATTACGATAATCATCACCCTGTAGCTTCAAGACCTGCTTAGGTGTCTCACCCTTCATTATTGCTGATCCACTTGGTTGCTGTTGCTCTGATTTCTTTTTTTAACAGCTTGTGCCGTCTCTGTCTCCAACCTGCCAATCCAGCACTGCCCCTAACCAAAGCTTTTATGACTTTTATTTTTTAGTAAAGAATTACAGAGAACACCCACCACCGCGCTGCCACGGTTCTTCTGACTGGTGTGCAGCTGTGTGGGTCACTCAAAGCCGGCGAATTGCACTGACCTACATTTATCAGTGTGGCGGCAGAGGGAAGCTGTTGAATCACCGGAAATCAGACTCCTCTCTGCTTTTCTTTTCTGGCCTTCGCCAAGTGGCTGTTTACTAACAGATTTCCTGATTCAAATACTCTGGGCAGAGAGAAAAAGAAAGAAAAGGAATAACATACAAAAAATACAATTAAAAATGTGACTTGATCCTCCTCAACACAGAAAAACAAAAGGTATGGAAAGTTAAAGCAAAAAAGAAATTCCTCTGATTGAAAAGCCTGGACCAGCATCTTTCACATCCTCTCCCATCTCATCAAATTCCTAGTGAGGTGACCTGTGAAGGGTTAGCATAAACCAATCAATAATAGAAAAGAATAGAATAATATACTGTAGAATAGAAATTTTAATGTCAGGTAAGGAACTTTTGAGTTAAGGTAGTGGTGCTGTCTAATCATGGCACTGGAGAGTGGGCATGTGTCACATGATTATTAGCACATGAATTTCACTGAACTCTGTACACATCTGTTCTTGCTCCTACTCTGTTCAATGCTTGTATGGACTGGATGCTGGACAAAGTTGTAAGGGTCAAGCAGCTGTGGGGCCTCTTGGTGAAAAGAGATTCACTGTTTTTGACTGTGCTGACGATGGAGGCTCAGATCGGGGGTCTCAAGAGACTGAGCAAGGAGTCTGAGTGTCTGGGTTTGCGAGTGTCCTGGATAAAAACCAAGATCCAGGCCTGTAATGATCTCTTGGACACAGCCATCACCAGTGTGCCTGTCTGCAGAGAGAGTTTCGACCTTGTCGAGAGGTTTACTTACCTTAGCAGCATCATTCTGGTCTCTGGTGACTCTTCCTATGAAGTCAGTAGACAGATTGGGAGAGCATAAGGGGTCATGAGGTCACTGGAAAGGGGTGTGTGGCGCTCCCGATATCTATGCAAAAGGATGAAGGTCCAAGTCTTTAGAGTCCTGGTGTTTCCTGTTTTGCTAGATGGTTGAGAGACATGGACACTATCCAGTGACCTGAGATGAAGACTGGACTCCTTTGGTACTGTCTCTCTCCGGAAAATCCTTTGTGCCACTGGTTTGACTTTGTGTCGAATGAGCAGTCCTGAATGAGGCACATTACCTGTATTGTGAGGGAATGTCAGTTACTGCACTACGACTATGTGGCGCAAGGGTGATTCGGTTTGCAGGATCCTCATTGTTGAGGACCCGAGTGGCTGGACCAGGCCAAGGGGTCGCCCATGTAACACCTGGCTGCAGCAGATAGAGGGTCATTTCCGGAAGGTGAGACTGCACCGTATGTCTGCCTGTGTGGTTGCCAACCAGGATCTTGAGCCAGTTCATCATGTGTTGGGTGAGGCAACACACTGTAGCAGTGCATGTTCACCACCCTGACCTGTAGACATGAAGATGATGACTCTATAAAGCACAAACATTCAGTAATCTGGTGGTGTTAACAGCAAAAGATTTGCACAAAACCTTCTGTGCTTACATTAAGTAACACAAAAACCACAGAGGGAGACAGCAGTGTCCCCCACTCGATAAATGGTCTCAAATCCTGGATATCCTCGGGGACCATCAATGACAATCAATTTTAAGTGACCCCCTCACACAGCCATGCCTCCATTTGCCACTAACCAGGAGACTTGATGATCAGTGACCTACATGGTGAACACACAGTGGCTAATGACAGATTACGTCAGCCATTACACAGTCCTGGGAGAAGTGAGGCTAGATAAAAATAAAACATACACATATATATGACATAACTAACCTTTGGTAAGGACCAGAAAGCACACATGGAAACGCTAAGTGGATTACACGTCTTAACCTGCTAATCTTCCAGGCTGTGACCGTCCTCCTTGGGAAAATACAAGAATAGATTTTGCAGAAACATTTGGAAAGTTTTTCCTCAAACAGAGTGCTACAGACATGTGGAATAAATTACCAATTAGTGTGGTGGAGAGTAGGATCTTCACTTAATGTTATTTTGAACAGTCTAATTTATTACAATAATGGATGAGCTTGTTGGACTGAATCGCCTGTCCTCATTAAAATTGTTCTTTTACAACAGAAAGGCTCTGATGTTCAACAACGCATGCTGAGAGCACAATATGAAACAAGCTTTAATGTGCCCCTATACAGTGGAATGATGTGGCGCTACACTGCTAGCAATATAATTTCCAGTTTCCAAAACCGTGTTGGAGTCCTCAACAGAATTAGGTATAAGTCAAGATGAAACACAAAACGGAGAGATGTCTATCAGAGAGCACATCTTTAAGGTTTACTACCACTGAACCTGTGTAAGGAAGTTTAGGGACACTGAACTGAACTGAAGCACCTAAAGAAAACTCCCATATATTCTGCAAGCTCTCCAAAGCCAGTGAATGGGCCGAGAGCTGTGAGGCAGCAGAGAGTGGGACCATAGTAGAGCACTGCTGGCTTTAAATCCTTTGCTGAACCGTTGAACATTCTAGACTGCAATACAAGATGGAGCTGCTCTGCATTTTCTGCTGGAATCTTGGCTTAATGCTGCATTCACATGTAATGGGACAGACAAGAAATGCGAGTTTCCCAGTGCAAAACTTCTCCTGAATGACTTGAAACTTGCAGTGAGACAACTGGTAGAAATATGTACTACACACATTTTTCCAAGCTGTAATGCAACATTGAACTTTTGCTTCTTTCAATAATATAAAATAAAAAATATTAACCAAAGTCAGCATTTTTGCATGAAAAAAATGTATTTGGAGTGATGTGATAGGCTTATATGATCCTTATTGTCATGTGTAAAGTAAATTTCTTACTTGCATCAAAATGGACACGTCACCACTCTTCAGTGACATTAGTGAGTTTAACTTCCTCACCTCAAAACTTCCCTTTTGGTAGATTTTAAGTTTCTATACTGTAAAAATGTACAAAAAAGAGCCTTCCAGGTTCCTCTACTGCTGACCACAACATGGCTTTGGGACACATTCAAACACAAAAAACTCTCAAGCTCCTATCACATTACATGTATTTAATTTTCTTAGAATTCCCACAAAAAAAGACTAAACTAAACTAAAGATTGCCTTTAATTGCTCTTTGTACTAGACTGATTAGCAAGTCAGCCATGATGTCCCATTGCCTCCACTCTACACAGCACTCACAGTACCAGCATGCAGGCCAGCCATGACATCCAGCAACTTTGGGGGTCTCCTGTGGAGTCCCAGAATATCCCACAGGGCAGCTCGATCAATTGAGTCGACTGCTTTACAAAAATTGACAAAGGCTGCAAAGAAACTGCCGATATTCAAAAACACTTACCAGTTAGTATGCTATGTGGAAATAATTTAACAAATGACTTTACAAACAGGTCAGGTCAGGTAAAGGAGCATGCATTGGTATAGCACTCTGCCGCACCCACCACATGACAAAATAGCTGGTATCCCAGTTGGCAACACCCCAGACAGAATCACGGTCCAGTCCCAATCCCCAGAAATGACCATCTATCTGCCACAGGCAGGTGTTAAGTGGGTGTCCCTTTGGCCTGGTCCAGCCACTCGGGTCCTCAACAATAAGGATCCTGTGAGCCAGATCACCCTCGGGGAATCACGCTTCATGGCCGTAGTGCCGTAACTGACGTCCTCTCACAATACACGTAATGTACCTCATTTGGGACTCCGTGAGCAAGCACTTGTTCTAACTAACCACTTGATGTTAGTTTGTCAAAGAGAGGATGTACAGTACTGTTCATAATGTCACTTAGTTTTGTTTTAATTTTCTCCTTTGCTACTACGTCCAGGGGATCCAGAGTGTGTCCCATAACTGTGCCCACTCTTTAAATTAGTTTGTTGATTTGGTGGGCCTCTCTTGAAATGATGTTACCGGTCCAGCACACAACTTAGAAAATTGCACTGGCCATCACAAAGCTGTAGAAAATGTGAAGGATATCACTTTTCAAATTAAAGGAACATAGGCTCCGAAGGAAAAAGAGCCTCCTCTGCCCTTTCTTATATAGTTCTCTGGGTTACGTGACCAATCCAAACTGTCACTGATGTGGACCCCCAACTATTTGTAGGAGTGCACCACCTCAACATCTACTCCCTGTTAAGTTACCAGACATAAAGGCTCTTTCAGGTCAGGTCAGGGAGCACGCACTGGTACAGCATGTTGCAGCACCCACCACACAACGAAACAACTTAGGATCCTGGTCGACAAACCCACAGGCAGACATGCAGTCCAGTCCCACCAATGGAAATGACCATCCATCTACCGCAGCCAGGTGTTATGTGGGCATCTCTTGGCCTGGTCCTGCGAGCCGGATCACACTCAGAGAATCGCGCCAAATGGCCGTAGTGCCGTAACCAATGCTTCCTCACAAGGCAGGTAATGTGCTTCATTCAGGGCTCCATGAGCAACCGCTCATTTGGCACAAATTCAAACTAGTGGTACCCAAGAATTATCCGAAGAGACACAGTACCGAAAGAGTCCAGTCTTTTCCGGAGAGAGACAGTACCAAAGGAGTCCAGTCTTCATCTCAGGTCACTGGATAACGTCCATGTCTCACAACCATATACAAAACAGGAAGCACCAGGACTCTAAAGACTTAGACCTTCATCCTTTTGCAAAGATATTGAGAGTGCCACACACCCCTTTCCAGTGACTTCATTAGCCCCTATGATCTCAAAATCCATCTACCGACTTCATAGGAAGTCACCAAAGATGTGAATGTCACTGCCAAGGTAAGTAAACCTCTCAACAAGGTCGACACTTTCTCCACAGGCAGACAAACTGCTGATGGCTGTGCCCAAGAGGTCATTAAAGGCTTGGATCTTAGTTTTTATCCAGACACTCGCAAGCCCAGACACTCCGACTCCTCACTCAGTCTCTGGAGAGCTGCAATCAGAGCCTCCATTGACTCCGCGAAGATCACAGCATTGTTGGCAAAGTCAAGATCAGTGAGTCGCTCTTCACCAACAGAGGCTGTAAAACCACTGAACCCCATGACCCTGACCAACACCTAGTCCATTCATGCATTAAAATGAGTGTGAGCAAGAACGCACCCCTGACTAACCCAAGAATCAACTGGGAAATACGCAAAGGTTCTGCCTCCACTCTTCACAGCACTCACAGTACCAGCATGCAGGCCAGCCATGACATCCAGCAACTTTGGGGGTCTCCTGTGGAGTCCCAGAATATCCCACAGGGCAGCTCGATCAATTGAGTCGACTGCTTTACAAAAATTGACAAAGGCTGCAAAGAAACTGCCGATATTCTTGTTTGCGCTCCATGAGAACCCCCAGTGTCAGGATGTAGTCAATGGTAGACTTCTTAGGCATAAAACCAAACTGCTCCAATTGCTGTTAGGTGAGCAAGTGATCATGGATCCTATTGGGGACAATCCTAGCAAGGACCTTACCTGGCACAGAGAGCAGTGTTAGTCCCCTGTAGTTCCCACAATCCAGACAATCACCCTTACCTTTCCAGATAGGGACAAGTCACATTTTCCAGTCAGTTGGAATGACACCCGTCTCCCAAATGGAAGTAAAGATTGCTTGCAATGCCAGGAGGACAACCTTACCAAAAGCCTGGAGAAGTTCACCTCGGACACCACAGATCCCTGCAGCCTTCACTACCCTTAGCTGGTCCACCACCTGTGCAATCTCAGTGAGAATGGGTGGTTCACAGCTAACTGCAGGATCAGGCTCAAGAACTGTGGACCCAGAGAAATCCAACGTCCTAGCCGGAGAATCGGCTTTAAACAGCTGCTCAAAGTAGCCAGCCAGGAACATGGAGCTACTTTCACCATGGTCACCAGACCCATAGGAGCCGAGACAATCCTCATTGCCAGCATTTCATTGAAATCACCCATGACCAGAGAAGTGTCACCTCGCAGGCACCCATCAGCCACTGAGCAAAGTTGTGAATAAAATGTTTTCCTCACCGAGACATCACTCACCAATGTTAGAGCATACAGTGAGACAGCAGACCACACCCACAGAATTTCTTAATCCGAGTCTCATAATACACTTGTTGAAAGGAGTGACATCAGACACCATCTGAAGGAGCCGATCTGCCACAGCAACAGCTACTCCCAGGGGTATGACAGCCATCAGAGTGGCCAGACCAATGAAAGGTGCACCCACCTACAGAGATCTGGCCAGTCCCCGATCTGCACATCTCAGAGAGTGCCGCCACTGAAAAGCTCCTCCAACAGCGGAGGAAGGTGATCATCATGTGGGAGAGACAAGACGTTCCACACGCCTATGAAGATGGGCCACTTCAGATTGAAACCCGAGTGCTGCCGTGCAGCAGGTGACGTCTCAGCGCCACACCAGTTCCGATCCCCAACAGGCGTGATCCGATTTCTCTCTGGTGATTTCAGCTGTTCTGGGGATGACGCTCCAGAGGGCTTTCCCCCATCCCCTTAATAATGCAAGTAGACTTCCTATGGGTGGCTGCAGCCAAGCTACTTCTGCAGAGAGCAGAAAGGAATTCTTTCTGTTGTTTCTGAGCTGCATGAAGTTTTTACGGTGGCTGGAGTGCCAAACTTGCCACCAGCCCCTGAGGTTTCCCTGCAGTTGGAGGACCACTCGCAGAGGCGGATGCAGTTTAACTTCATACTCAACAAATGAAAAAACTCAGAGCTCAGCATTCACGTGTTATCAGACCAGCGGAGTTCTGAGTCTCTGTCAAATAATAAAGAAGCTAAAACAGTTTGGAAAGATTCACAGGGAATCTGTCAACATCAGAAAGAACGATCAAGTTGGCAATAAAAAGCTGATGGTTTTATTGTGACAAGTTGCTTAAAGATTAACTAAGGACATGAGCACACACTTGAAGGATGTGGATTTTGAGTTAACAGGGTTTGGTCAGCCCATAAGCCTAGAAGATCACTGAGATGGGAGGTCACGTCCTGCCTAAGAGATCATGATTGCTGCCCAAATCTTGCATGTTGGTCAATGTCCTTGCTGTAAAAGAATTAAAAAGGAATGAAAGAGAGAAGTAGCTCTGGCATCATGGTAAAGTTTATAGAAAAGCTTTGAGAAGTCAAGCAAAATGACAACTTTTATTGGCTAACTATAAAGATTACAATATGCAAACTTTTGACGCAACTCAGTCCCCTTCTTCAGGCAAGCTTTGATTTTTACCAGCATTTTCCCTAATAACCCAGGTTTCCAAATATCACGTCAGGCTGCCCAAACAAAAACCATAAAGTGCCTTAGCTGTGCCTGACTGAACAGGTCTGTAGCCCTCAATGTACTGGGCAAGACGAAGGAAAGTGTCATGTTCAAAGCACACCACGGCGGATTTCAGCTTTTACAGTGAATGCTGAACAAAATGGTGTATGATTTCTAAAACATTCAGTCAGTCAGTCATTGTCCAACCCACTATATCCTAACAGTGTCACGGTGGTCTGCTGGAGCCAATCCCAGCCAGCACAGGGCACAAGGCAGGAAAAAAATCAAGGGCAGGGCACCAGCCCACTGCAGGGCACACACACACACACACTCATCAAGCACACACTAGGGACAATTTAGGGCCGCCAATGCACCTAACCTGCATGTCTTTGGACTGTGGGAGGAAACTGGAGCACCCGGAGGAAACCCACACAAACACGGGGAGAACATGCAAACTCCACGCAAGGAGGACCGGGGAAGCGAACCCAGGTCTCCTTACTGCGAGTCAGCAGTGCTACCACTACACCACCATCTCAAACATTCATTCCCTGGATAAAAATATTGACTGATGAACCATATCTTCTTTTATTTTCAAACGATGATTAATAGGATAAATACAAATGATGACACATGTTAGATAAAACAAAAGCTAGTTAATTTCAAAATTTCATTATCGGGAATTCATATACTTATTGCTCAAATCAACGCTCACATAACCGGCCTTCTGACCAGACGCACCCCCTCCCGCGATTGCTGGCCACATATCTCTCTGTATGCACACCATACTGGGCTGACAGAGGACGGCCCTTTTGTGTCATGAGAGGAGTGCCCTAAGCATTCATTCTGTTGGTTATTGCTAATCATTTATTACACTCCTACTGGTTTTTGTGAGAAATCACATCAAATAAAATATTTAAATAACTCAAAGCTCTTCACCAAAATTCAAAATGAACACTGTCTTCATAGCCCCCCCCCCCCCTTAATAAAGTCAAGCTTACCTGGCTTCACCTCCCTAAACGATTTCTTCTTCTACCTTCTCAGATCTTCTGACTGCGTCATCCAGTCAAGACCTTTTATATCCTCCATTGTGCTCCTTAGAATTTTTCTGTTGGATGTTTGTAGAGTGGACCCACTGAACCTGCCCTTGGCCTATCTTCAGAGTCTGTTGTGCCTCATTGCTGTTTATCTGACCAGTAGAAAGGATTCTGTGTTTAGAATAAATGGTCCCATGTAATGTTTTACAGCCCCCTTCACAGAGCCTTATAAAGCAAACAAGAATACAATTCAAAGGAACAAGATTAGCACCTGCTCTTGTTTGGACAGCACTTACATCTTTGTAGATACAGTATCAGCATCGCCTCGCAGAAACTCACATGCAGAAGGGTAGATAGCAGACAAGGAGCAGCTAGTGAGGGATTTTTACATGAACAGCCTGTAGACGGGAAGCAGGCCCATGGTCTGTCTCCTGCCTGCACTGACCATACTTGGACGCGCCTTTCTTTTGTTTTAGTTTTTGTTTGTGTATTGATAGTGACTGCAGCTAAATGAGGGAACAGGAGCCTTCTGAAATGATCTCCAACCTCCTTTAATATCAGAGAGGTCCAGCATTCCAGCCTGTCTGCTGTTGAATGTCACACATCGAATCGAGCCAAAAGAGTGTCGTCCCAGTGACATCTGTGTGTTTCTGACTGGAGCAGAGTGAAATGCGTATACTGTGCGAATAAAACATAAAGGAATACAACCGTTCATTCATAGATACCCACATCTCCACCTAGCACCCCTGGGGTCTCAGTCGTCACAACTGGAAGCCATGAAGATTTAGAACACAAAATGGCTCCTCTGATGTTAAAACAAGTTTGACAACAGGCCATTGAGCCCAACAAAGCTCATCCAATCCCATTCATCTAATTTTTCCCAAAATAACAAGTTTCAAAGGGCCCTAAAGTTCAACACTCTACCACACTACCTGGTAATTTATTCTGTGACTTTTTGTGCAAAGAAAAACATTTGAGCAAAAGGCCATACAACATGCACTTCAGAACAGGTCACCCACCTGACCCGGTCAGTACTGGGATGGGAGACCATCTAGGAAAAGCTTGCATTACTGCTGGCGAGGCCAGCGAGGGGCACTTACCCTGTGGTCTGAATGTGGATCCCAATATCTCAGTGCAGTGATGGGGACCCTGTCCTGTTAAAACTGAGGTCCTGACCCTCAGTGGTCATAAAAAATGTGGAGCATGTCCTGGGCTAAATTGTCCACTCTTGCCCCCTACTCATCCATTGTTCCCACTCTTTTTCATTCCTTCATTGCCTAATAACTAATGTGTGGTGAGCACACTGGTGCCAAAATGGCTGCTGTCGCATCACCCAGGCAGAGGCTGCACACTGGTGGTGGTTGAAGGGGCTTATCATCATCTAGTAAAAGCACTTTGAGGAGGTTAGAAAATGCTATATAAATTTAATGTCTAAGTCTGAATGCAATTCTACCCTTTAGGCCTGACTCACACCTGCATATATGTCTATGCTGACATGTGCCATCTCTGTGTGGGGTGTTGTTTGAATAGGCATTGTTAACATGCATAGGTTTCTGTGCTTTCTAGGCCTGGGTATCAACACTGATCTGCTGATCTGATTCTATCTTGACTGAATAAGTGGTGGCTTTTTTAGAAATTACTTAAGCATGCAGAGTGAACATTAATATAATGTGACAAATTTCAGTAACACTTTATTTAAAGGGTGTTTACATAGTGACTTCATAACATATGCAGAAGCATGGAATGACATTTAAACTATGAAGCAATACTTGATTAGTAACGAATGGTTAACATCAGCATTTGGAAGAGGTGGGGAAAAAAATGCATCACTCTTTTTAAAAAAAATGTTTTTTTTAACAAAGCAGTGCACTTGTTCAAAATTCACCATATTTTAACTAACATATGTATCGCCATATCAGAGTCCACACTATTAAGGTGTGTTTTAATACAATGCAATGGCATCTACTTTAGAAAACATCTATATCATCCTTGCGAATAATGTTATTATGAAATGATCAAATATTGCATCTCAGCTAATGTTATTCTATAACCTATTCATGTGTTATGAATCTCCATGCAGACCCTTCAACTAAACTGTTAGCCAAACTTATTCCCCTATTGGACATTTAAAATGATCTTGAATTAGCTGAAATTAAAGATGCAGTGGGAAGACTCGTGTCTTTCTAGAATTCTTCAGTTGCTCACTTGTAGTGGTCTTGTTAATCAGTCTCGAAAATGTGTCCTGACACTTTTCAGACAAACTCGAAGAATTTGAAAACAAGGATCTAGAGTTGATGCTTGTTTACAGCGGCACTGAATGAATGGAACAAAAAAGAAAAACAGCCAGCCATTGTGACTGATAACGCCACTATTATGGAGCTACTTCAAGTCGGTTGCTTTGAGCTCATGCTCACTTTAAAAAAAACTCCAACAACTGCCTGCTTGCTTTGCCGGGTGAGGCATGTTGAAAACTTTTCCCATAGTAGCCATACAGCTAGCCACGTGCTTAAAGATAATCAACATTTATTGGACTTACCAACACATAAACTTGTGATTGATGTGATCACGCGATAGAACGACGCATTGGAAATGCTAGAAAAGTTTTTGGAACAACAGCCAGTCATCTCAGCAGCGAGGTTGCTCCCAGTGTGACTGGCATGTAGTGTGTTTGTCTGCAACACATCTATCACAGTTGCCCAATTATTTTGAATGTGCGATTGTCACGTAGGATTTGGCTGCCCTGGATGTGCAGCTGTTGACACATCTGATTTAGAGTTCATTTAAAGAGAACACACCATTTTATGTGAAGTAGTCGAGTGCTTTTTCAGTAGAAAGACTTAATAGGCTTTAGCGCCATCTAGTGGATCGGAAGCCAAAAATGAAGGAGAAGCAAATATCTACATATATCAGTTGATGACTAGCATAGAGATTCCTGAGATCGATCTTGAGACTTTCATACTTGATAATGAATTGTTTAGATGAAAAATAACGATTAATCGGAAAAATCGATATTTTTTACCCAGGCCTGGTGTTTTCACATGCTAATCTGTCATTCTGTATTTATATGGATGTCTCTTCTAGGAAAATGAATACAGAAATAAATCACTGGAGACCAGTCCTCTCCCATGCAGAAATGTCACAGCCGCAAGACATGTGTTGTCCTGTCCTGGTTGCATGACTCCTACTTTGTCAATTATGATCTCAGTCATGATGTTTGCAATCCTAAAGATATGTCGGAGACAGAGATCATATTGGATACATTCCTCCATGACACCTGGAGCTCGTGTTCAGCCTCATCTGCAGGAAACAGGGCAGTGCGCTCAGTAAGGATCGGGCATTCCCTGATGTGCATCTTTTTGTGGAACAAAACCCACTTGTGTGTTTTCATGTTACAAAATGAGCAGCATGTGACATTTTTTACAAAAAAGACACACTGCACTCTTCTGCAGTGATGTGAACCGAGACCATGCCATGTAATTGACATTAGTGGAGTGCTGTGAATTACCTGCATTATGTGGCTATGAAAACAGCTCTGGGAATGTGCCTTCAGGTAAGCTGCCATCTTTGCCTACCCATCATGCTATTGTTGAAAAACCTGTTTTAAAGTAATCACTGAATCAATGATCTTAAACACTTCAGTCACATCACCCCTTATTCTCCACTTTCTTAAACTGAAAATGTTCAACTCCTTCAAAACCTTCATTTAAGATTTAAGAACATTGAGACAAACCTAAACAGTGGAAATTTACCATGTTTTTGATAAGACTATGCCAAACGTCTAAAGCTGTCAAAGGAATGCTCTTACTGATTATTACAGACTTTTTTGTGCTCCATTGTTATTTCGAGGTAACTGATCTTGCAGACATCAATATGAAGGTGTCCTCCTGCCATCTGCACAAGTCACCTTAACTGTACAAATATGACGCACCCTCAAATTTGGCAGGATACACTGGGCTTCATAATGATGAAATGTTGTTCCTTAACTATCTATGCTCAAAAACATGCCAGCATTTATACAATAAATGATGTCCATCTTAAGGAAATGGTGAAGACTTGGGACAAAGGTGGACCTTCAAAACAATGATCACCAAATCATCTACAGGACTTCAAACATCCTCAGGCCTTTCTCAATTTATCAGAACTCTGTGTTTCCAAACTGACCTCTCTACACGCCACTATAAAGGAGATGGAACTGTGGGAGAGAGGGGAAAAAAAAAAAAAAGACAAACTTGACCAAACTGCATCCAGGTGATCCTCACAAGGTCAGAAAAAAAGGCAGGGACAAAAAGTGTTGGGGACCACCCTGGTACCCTGTTTAATACATAAGGCAAAAGCAAGGACAAATTTGTCATAAACCAAATAATGGAAGGATGCAAAATGGCAAGCTAATGCTTTCTCATGAATACGAGTGTCTGCTAGGGGAGCTCTGTACTCTTCAGCACAGGTTTAAGACTGACTGCGGACCTCCTGTCGGACAATCTCATAAAAACTTCTCGAGGAGAAACAAGTGGGCTGCCCCAGAATTGACTTCAGAGATCCTCTCATGCTTTGCTCTTCAGTCTGTGGAAGAAAGAGAAGAAGTTAAGGACCGTGCAAACTCGACCATGGTGGGAACCGTTCTTACCTTGTTAGGGCTCCTCAGTGTCCTCACGTGCAACAACAGAAAATTCCAAAGTGGTCGGTCTGTGTGTCAGGTGTGACAGAAATCGGTTGTAAACCAGGGCTGTGGTCTGGAGAGATAGACGAATGACATATGGCAGTACCCTTATGAACAAAGGGGACTGTCAGCTGAATCTGTAGCACTAGTGGCTCATACTATAAGATTACCATATACAAAACACACCAGCCAACAAATGAACAACCAAATGACTGAAAACTAAACAGAACATTTAAAATGGTCATGTCAAAGTCCCGGTTCAAGCTCTCAGAAATGTTCTGTCATAACCTAAAACAAGCCATTCTTGCTAGGAAATGAAAATGATGCAGACCACAATGGAGAGAATTTGACAAGATGGCCTACATGACACATTTGGTCAGAGGAACTGAGATTAAATGTGCTACTACAGCTTACTAAATCTAGAAGGGCATTTTTTTTTTCACACAAGGTAACAGGATGATGCTTTAAGCAGCAAAGGTATCTAGTGTTCTGTTCACACAGTTGACCATTACCCATTGCCTACTATTAGAATTTAGATTGAAAACACAATTACATGAACAACTGGGGGAAAAAAAAAAAGATTCAGATTATTATTCATGAAATTTTAAGCAAGAGGCGGAGGCTCCTCTATGCTGACGCAAAAGAATGGCAGAGCCTGGCTCAAGAGTGAAGCTGGGAAGGCCTTTTGGATTTAACTTCAGTGTCAAACAAAGAGAGTGGGGTGAATTCAGAACTTTCTTTGGAGGAAGAGACACAGAAAAGATGAAGAATGGGGACAAGTGCAGTGCTAGCTCCCTACATAACTGAGTAAGTGCTACAAAAGGATCAATGTGAGAAGCCAAGTGCTCAACAATGAAAACGACACGCCTGCCAAAAAGACCTAACACTTTAACTGTAGAAGGACATGCAAACAGTAAGTATGCCACATGGTCTTGGCTTGTTCTTGGTTTCATTTCTTTATTACAATTTTACAAATCAGTGCATAGTCCTGAAAAGACAAAAGAAACAGTCAATCTGAAGAAACAAAGAGGCAATCATTCATTCTGCTGATTTCCAAGTCTTTGCAGGCCTGACAGGCACTTGTCACTCACCCAAAACCCAGCTGTCAGAGCCCACTAGATGACAACTATAAACTGACATCAGCTCGGTGCAACACGAACATTGAGAACATGCTCAAAACTGAGACAGGTAGTCACTTACATTCACATCCATTACTGCTTTGCTGTGATATATTTTGGGGTGACAGAAAAGGAAGACTTAGTATTTTTATGTAAAGTTTTTGTTAGCTGGAATTAAATTCGGGCATGGAAGAAAAAAAAAAAAAAAAAAAAAACAACGGGCACAGAACCTGAACACAGTGGCTCCAAATCCTGGCCTTCTGTGGTTAGCCTTCAGATGTTTAGCAAGTCAGAGCTCCTCTCACAGTGTACTAAAGACAACACCAGAAGTAGTTATTCTTGTTTTTTGGTTAACCCTCTTACAAAAACACCCAGGAAATGGTATTTCAAATTTGTAAGATGTACACACTGACCCCCATGCTCATATAAGCATCATGTGCCACATACTTCAAGGTTAGAGGGTAAGTGGGGGTCAGCCCGTTCCATGATGAGTACCCATGGTGAGGATGGATTGCCATGTTACCAGGAGTCAGAGTGACACTTGTTTATGGAATGTGTTAAGAGAAGATGAGCAGAATCAGTGTAAGGAGTTATAGGTGGCAAAAACAATAAAAAGGCTCTGGATGAGCCCTGACACTCCTCATTCATGCTTTACATTCAAGGAAGGTGACACGGTGAAGGCAGGGTGACCACTTAAAAACAACAGGGGCTTTCACGTTTGGGCTCAACATGATCACCCTAAAAGGCAGCTGCTAATGCAACAGTCTGTTCTTCATGTTGACCCAGGCTGCAGCACCCATTCTCTTTCAGTCAGAGTATAACACAGCCCCCCACGTGGCATTCAACGACATTTAAGGTAACAGTCACATACACAATAGCCACTATGAGGGAGTTTTTACTCAGAACAAAATTTTTGAGCAAAATGATAAAATTTATGAAGAAAAGGTCAGAACAAAATGTGTGCCTTTCACATATCCCAGCACCTGAGGAGTCCTGGAATAGAATGGAGCATCCAGACCCTCAAGGCTGTAAACAGGCACAACCCTGTAACTGGGAGCTACCATCCCATTCTGATACATTCAAAATGAGGCAGAGGGCAATCTGGGTAATAGGTGGTGGGGGCAGGATGACAACAACCACTCTCTGCTCGAAGGTCTAGATGACACACCTCCACACCACCAGCCCCAAGGTCCCCTTCAGTCTTCAGGGATGACAGTATTGCAGTTGCCATGGTAAATCTTTACCAGCTTCTCACAGTTGAAGTAGAGGTGAAAGACGTCTGCATAGCCATGATCCCGCCACCAGGTGCACAGCTGCCTGTTCCAGGAGCAATCGAGCACATGAAAGAGGGATGGGTACTCCATGCCCACCATGGTGAAGAAGTCCTGATCCCCCAAGTGGCCATGAAAGTGATACTTGTCTGCCAAATGGCTTAGCAGCTTGGGCTCCAGTAAAGAGTTATAGAGCTCCGAGTGCCTCATTGCTTCCAGATCCAAGAGCATCACCCCACTGTTGAAGCCTGGTTGACCATCAGGAGGTGGGTCACCCACTTTGGAGCTGGGGTTCTCACGTCGGTACTGCCAGAACGTGTGCCTGAAAGCAGGAAAGACACAGAAAGAAAGATTAGAAAATGGACCAGTGTAGTGAGGGTCAGGGACAGCCTGCCACTGCATAATATGGCAGCCTCACAGGGCACTTGGAAGGCAACAGGGTCTTTACTCACTTGAACCCATTTAGTTAAACGGGAGCTATCTGACTCAAAGGACCTGCGGATTGTGTGTGAGGGGGTGGGGACATGAGTGAGTTTTTACTGCTGGCACCCAATTACAGTCCTACTCATTAGAAAACAACTGGAGAAAACAGTTCATAAAGCAGAAGAGTCACCATCTTTAGTCAGTGGCTTTCTGTCACACAAGAACTGAAGGCCACTCCTGGCCCCTAAAACTGTGTGGCTTTTGTTTCAAAACATTTCTCATGGTGTCGGCACATCCTTTCCACCCCACTCTGGACAATGATGATTATTCTTTATCTGTTTTGGGAGCAAAGATCAATAGTGGAGATAAATAAAAAATGAATAAAATCTATGGGGTTCAAAGATGGCAGCTGGTTGTCATGGTACTGTTGTCCACGGTTTAGCTATATAGAACTACTCTGTCTTGTTCCTTAATCTTGTGGTGGCACATGAGCATTGTGGGCAACATTGGTACCTTACAGGTTTTGTTACCAAATGGCGCAGGTGCTGTCATGATGGAGTCTGGGTGCTCTGCCAGGAACTCCAGTTTCTCAAATATGGGTTGTTACACTGACAGGGAAACTGGAAACTAGCCTGGTACAAGGGAACATCCTTAGGCAATGAGTGGCATCCTAGTTATAGGTATGGTTGCAGCTGTGCAGGCAAAACAGTTGGACTGGCACATGATGAGGCCTCCATTAAATGGAAACCCAAAAGTGGGATGGAGAAAAGCCACCCTCAATCTGTAAGGCGCACCTCAGGTAAGTAGATTTGTGTTTTCTATTAAATAAAATGAATTGACATATTGGCTCCAGGCCACTGCAAAGGATTAAGCAGTCTGGTAAGGTATAGGGTGGCATGGTTTTTTTAGCCATTCTTGTCTTCTGCTGTGCTGGATAGTGTTAACGTGTTTAATTGTTGATTAGAAGTGCAAGAAACAATTTTGCTATACACCTGTAATCCCACTACTATCACCACTATTACTTTCTCTGACCCAATAATTCAAGAATGAGTTTAAAAAAATGGATCACTAGATGGGCCAATCATAATACCACCCACCTATCAGGAACCAGATGAAGAAAGCAGAATGGTGGCCAGCTTTAGCCATTGGCTTTCCTTCACACAAGAACCAAAGGCTTCTCCTTTATTTGCAATTTAAGACTCTGCTCACAATGAACAAAGCCATCTTATCTACAGATCGAACTATTTATGGATTGATTTTTTTGCAGAGGACCTTGCAGTATGCTTGTTAAGGCCTGATGCTTTTACAAAAGGAGTTTGCTATTAAAAGTGTAAAGACAGCCAGAGGTCCAGCTGCAGGATAAGCCAGATCATCCCAGGGCTGGCACAGGTGGGTGGGTGTGTAACATTTTTGTGACTTGTTATAATGCAGATGCAGCATTAATGAGCCCTCCTTATTACATCTCTAGGGCTCATTCAAGGAAACATTGAGCAAGCAGAAATGAGGATCCCAGCAGACATTCGTCATCACAAATTGTGGAAACACAAAACACATGCACACTTTCCACTGCAGGATGAGCACCTGCTCTTGTATTCACATCTACAAAGCACCACACCAAAGCTGCTCGGTGCATTCTCTTGAGCCTTAACCAATAAAGGAAATCTGACAAACCTGGAAAAGACTCACCTTTAGATTTATTAATATTTGGTTTCTCAGACACATGCAATTTTTCTAACAGACTGGAACCAAACATGCAGTGCTTAGTACTGATGCCTCACAGCTCCAAGAGTTAGGACTTGAACCCCGGCAGTCTGGATAAATGTTTTCTTACAGTTTACATATCCCCCTTTGTACATGCATGAGTTTTCTACAAGGTCTTCTCACATTCTGACTGGTTTAAGTTAACTGGGGATTCTAAAGTGGCCATGAGTGAGTGAGTGAGTCATTGTGCCCAGCAATGGACTGGCGCCCCATCCAGAGTTAGCACCTTCCTTGTGCTTCATGCTGTATATGGCCTTGGAACAAACACGATCTAAAATGGGGTAAATTTAGTTAAAAAAAAAAGGTTGAATTAATGTAAGCTGTCCTAATTTCGTTTGTTTAGAAAAAAATATAATGATTTACTTCAAGAGGTAGAAGTACATAATAAACAAGAATAGTTGTGCCAAATTTGAAATATTAAAAATGTGCTTCAGTTAAAATGTTGAAAGTCTAAATATCCTCAGTTGTAATAGGCAAAGGTAAGCCAAAGGTGAAAATGTAGCACCCAAACCGTGCAGTCTTCAAGACAGTTGCTATACAGATATTGAGTTGTCACAAATAATATATACCATGACGTGAAAAAACAACTTTGAAATGAAAAATACCAAAGCTATCCTTTA
The DNA here is from genome assembly GCA_026402145.1 of Polypterus bichir lapradei. NCBI lineage: Eukaryota > Metazoa > Chordata > Cladistia > Polypteriformes > Polypteridae > Polypterus > Polypterus bichir. The sequence goes on along the minus strand of JANRMT010062813.1, from coordinate 103,334,567 downwards.
GTTCAATTCAGAGGCACACACTGCCGGAGCCTGTCTCGGCAGAGCCAGGTCATGGCAGGAGAAAGCCTGAACAGGACAACAGTTGTTTGCAGAGCCTGCTGACACATCCACACTCACATAGGGTCAGTTTAGTTTAGCTAGGTAACATAACACACTAATCTACAAGATGTCGAGAAGGAGCAGCAAACCCAAATAGACTGAGGGACATCAAGCAAGCACAGGTGGAACTGTAAAGCAGCATCAGCAGCACTAACCACTGGAACACCATCCTGCCTGACAACTGTTTGTTGTCCTTTTTAATACTGAATATGTGCCGCATACTATGAGGACTGTTGCTTAACACACTGTTTGTCTGCAGCAAAGTCCGTGTCTCTCCACCTGTTCAATGATGTTTGCATAGTGTGGTCTGTCTACAAGATGTGTGTTCTGCTTTGAAAAGGCAAAACAAAAAAATCTATCTATAGCTGTGCCATGTACTCACCCTGGTGAGGGCTGTGGTGGTAGAATGCCAACTTAATCCTACAACTCTGGCCTCTTTCAGTCCAGAAAATCATCTTCCTAGATTGCTAAGATCTCCATCCTAGAAACGCTGCACAAGGATCTAATTTTTGCTGCTTGCACTCACAGTCCCATTCTTGAAGCTACTATCCAGAACTTGTTTCCACAGGTGAAGACAGGGATGCAGACTAACTATTTGGGCCTTTGCTTATTACAAAGTCATGACAGTCCAGCTGCTGCCGCTGCACCAACTAGTGGATCAGGCTCGCAGTCATCTTTAGACTCGCTAGGGAAAAATATCCCAAGGTACTTGAACTCCTCTACACTTGTCCCTAAGTTGACATAAGAAAGTTATTCATCTCTGGAGGAGACCACAACTTCAGGAGGTGTAAATTCTTATCCTGACCACCTCACAGTCCAGTCGACGTAGACATTCACAACCTGATAAGCCATCATTTGAAAATGTACAGACACACTTTGATACTCCAAACAAGAGGAAACAAGAGGCAACCTTGGATAGCCCTCCACAATAATATTAAATAGGATTAACTTAATGCCACATATTGTTTAATTTACATTTATTTGCTTAGCGGACGTTACAAAACAGCACAACATAACTGAGGAAACATCAGTCTGGGGGAAATAAGTATTATAGGGCAAGGTCACAAAATTGGCCATTACAAACAGAGAGTGTACTACAAAATATATGCCAGGTCAGTTCCTAGGCTACAAAGCCTAACAGGTAATATCAGCCAGACAGAAACTCACCAAACAAGAGAGTCTTCAGATGCTTCTTAAAATCCTTGAGGATGTCAGCAGCTTGGATGGAGGTGGGCAACTTGCTCCACCAGCTAGAAGTGACACATGAAGAATTTGGAATGAGATTTAATGCCATGCAAAAGGTTTCATGACCAGATGCCATTCACTAGCAGATCTGAGTGACCGAGAAGGCACACAGGACTTCACAAGTGTATCTGGATATATACCTGTAGGTGCTGACCCACTGACTACTACTGTAGGTAACCATCAAGGATTTAAAATTAATACATGCCGCTAGAGGAAGCCAATATAGTGATCTTAAAAGAGAAGTGATATGTGCCTGCCTCGGCTGGTTGAAAACCAGATGTGCTGCTTCATTTTGAATCATCTGCAGTGGCTTGGTGACACAAGCGGGTACTCCTGCCAGCAGAGAGCTGCAGTAGCCCAGACAGGACCAAACCCTGGACCAGGAACTGTGCTATATACTCTGTCAGATATGGTTTGATTTTCAGGATATTTTATAGAGTGAACCTGCAAGACTGAGATACCATAACAACATGATCTCTAAAGGACAGCAGGTCATTGATCATTACCACAAGGCTATGTACCAACATAAGCTGAACAGATATGGGGTGCTGAATAAACGGATGAACTGGGATAACAAGATGGTCTGTCTTTATGAAGGCGAGATGGAGACGGTGTTCCTTCATCCAGGTTGCAATATAAGTGAGACATGCAGAGATTCTAGCATATATCGTTGGCCCTCTGGAGGAAACGACTGGTACAGTTGCATATAATCAGCATGGCATGGTTTAAGAAAAAACACAGAACTTGATAAAGGGGCTTAATGAGATGGTGTATACAGAGAAGAAGAGAGGGCACAGCACCAGCTCTTGGAGCACCACTGTGACATCTCTCCACACTAGGACACACAGTAGGATCTGCCCAAGACTACCAGAGGGCAGTCCCAGTCATGCCAAGGTCAGAGAAGCTGGCACGAAGGATCTGGTGGTTGATCCTGAGGATAGAAGGCATGTTGGTAGTCCTAGCCTTTAGTAATGTATTGACAACAGAAAAAAGAGATGTTTCTGTTGAATGAAACTTCTTGAAGCCTTACTGAAGCAGTCAGATCTGCAGAAGAAAGGTGGAGACTTGGTTAGAGAGAGTATGTTCCAGTGTTGGATAGAAAGGTAAGGAGACACACTTGTCTGTAATTACCTACTTTAGACAGGTCAAGAGTAGAACTCTTGAGAAGAGGAGTTATTAGGGTGTGTTTGAAGGATGTAGGAACAGTTACTGTGCTACATGAGGTTCTCCTGCACTTCTGTATCACAGAAATATAAAATGGTGGAGGAGCCCCAGTACACAGTGGTGTATAAAAAATGAGCCCAGTTTTACTGTTGATGCCATTAAGAGTTTTATTATAAAAGAACAACAAATGTCATACTGTCACACTTAAGATGATATGTTAGTATTACTAGAAAATGTTAACAAAGAATGTTAATGACCACTTTTAAACGGCCATTGTAAAGGTCTGTGTGCCATAACATATTTATGAAAATGGACCTCAACCCAGCTGTTGTGATAACTGACTTGTCGACTTAGGTCAGAGTCACACTACACCACTTCAAGTTAGGGTCTATATGTCTTGCGTAAAAAAGGCCCCAGTTGCTGGATCTTGCAGGCTTGAAGATGTCAGACTGCAGGACTATGAATCACAGGGGATAACGAATTACATGACTCCCTTGCGACTTAACAAAATTTCAAAGCTCCTATTACACTACAAAATTATCAGGAGGGTAACATATCTTGGCAGCCAATCAATATGGAGCATCTTTTTTTTTCTCCACTCGGTCATGGTAAGTCCTAGACTAGACATCAAATAGACATTTGTGCTGGTTCTAAAGTTTCATCAGCCTCTTCTCTGTTTGCACAGTTCAGGACACCCAATTTCCCTCATTTCTTTAGGCTGCCATTACTCTCGTCTTCTTTTTTTTGTGGATCTGTTGAGTTTTTCTTTTGGTAGCCATTGTATTCACTCCACTTTTATCAGAGTACTCAATGCCTGCCAGCAGTGACACACATTTATAACTTGCTATACGATCAAACCTGTTTGACTTTGCCATGGATAGTTGAGGTGCTGTGACTTGCTGGAGATGTTTCTATATACAACTAGTGGTCACAAGTGCACACTGCAGTGGTCTATGGCACACTAAGATTATGAAAAATTAAGGCAACAACTGAAAAAATCAATGAAGGTTTCACATAGCCAGATAATGGCTTTACCTCTTTTCATAACACCTGCAATGCCAGCAGCAACCTCTGGAGTGCAGACTGAGGGGTTTCTTGGTTTCAGTGCATTGCTCAAAGAACCAATACTACACTACTTTTCACTTGCTGCTGAATTATGCATTTTGTAAGAGCACTTCCAAAAGAATACTGCCAGCTTTCAAGAGCCTGTGTGCATATAACTCTCCACAACTGAAATACGTTGTTTCCAGTGAATACAGTGTCTCTTCTCTTCGGCAAGCTCCTAGATAAGAGAATTACCAAAAAAAAAAAAAAAAAAAAAAACACCAGCGGGAAGTCTCATTCACGTCACCTGGCTATGAATGCTACTACTAAAATGAAGTTGGGGCCCCTTATCATGTGGTGGGCTATAGTTTTGTGTGCCATCTTGTATATTGTACTGGGGCACTGTAAAACCCTCAGTCAACTCAAGGAACTCCCAATACGGTAAAGGTAGTCTCCCGTTTATCTCATTCTTCTTTATGACTGATCCTGCCCCTGTCCAAATCATAATGGTTATCACTATCAGAGTACCATTCACATTATACACAGTGCACAATGATGAATACTGTTGACTTTAGCCCTCTTTGGGCAAGATTACTTTTACTCCAGGAGGTTTGAAAAAGTCTGTGCTTGAGGTGGGCCGGTATGCAGCAGTACACAGACCAGCATTTCACAATTCTTGCCTTATGAGCACCAGTAGTTAACATATTTGTACCGATTTGTACCGTCAGTTTGGACCACATTAGCAACCATTATTTATAATTACAATATGTCCATTCAAACCTCAAAGGGGACCCCTACCCCTCGTTTTGATATTATTTGTGCATATCAGCATGCCTCAGACCTCCGAGGGAATACCCCATCGCCATGTTATTCAGGCTGCACCACAAAGAATACCTGCAGTTCTTTCTTCCCACTTCAGGCACTGGTTAAAATAATTCTTACTGGATGAACACTGTAATAGTCCTGTCTGAATCACTGAAATGACAGAAATCCAGCAACATGTCAAATTGCATGGAGTGATTTAAGATGGGTTATTTTTCTTTACAGACTTTTTATAGAAGGTAAAAGGCCCTGTAATTTTTGCTGAGACACGAATGTGCAGTCTGTTAAAAGTTACTGACATGAGTGATTCAGACAAGACTAAAATGACAGAGGTCCTCTGGTGACAATGACTTTAATCACCTGCCAGTGTAAACTGAATCCTGTCTGAATATGGCTTGTAAGTGGCACACGGGATGGATGGGCATCCTGGCCAGGAACCAGGGAGATCCCTTACCTGGACAGGAAGCCACGGGGGAATGTAAAGGTATCCTGAGCAAGAAAGGTAAGGAGGTCGCACCTGGACTTGGTGGCCCTAATGGATGAATGGACATCCCAAACAAAACTGGTAGTTCCTTACCCGGGTGGGAAGCACCAAATAAATGGACAGGCATCCCAACCGAACATGGGCTTAATACCTTCCCTGACCAGAAAAAAAGAAGAGAACAGGGAAGGACTGTCTCTAGGGGATGTTTAATCCCCCCAAGCATTAGATGGCAGCAGCCCTACATATCAACAACCATTTGGGAAACAACAAGGAATGCTGGGAGTGTATAGTCTGGCAGTAAAACCCTTCTGGGGTCCACGGGTGTCGATACAGGGAGATACTCTCCTCAATTCACAGGACTTCCATATGACCCGGAAGTACTTTCATTGGGCAGTGGCCCTGACACCTGAAGTACTTGTGGGTTCTCAATAAAAATGGTTGCAGTCCCTTGTCCAGCGCAGTCAGAGCTGTGAGGAAGGAAGGCAACACTCAACTGGAGGAGGTTAGTGCGGTAGTGAGAAGACAGCTGATTTTGGGGGGGGGGCGGTGTAAAGAGAGAGAGATTGTTTGGTGCTCGTCAACTTTTTGAGGTATTTTTTTTATTTGAGCCTGGGAGTGCATTTGTGTGATCATGTTTGGGGCTCGCTGACAGCCCAGTTCCATCACAGGCTATAGTGGAAACAAATAGCAATGCAAACTTTTAATTCTAATTTGATTTGGATAAAACCATTGACTAAGTAAAATTAATGTGACCAGAAAGTACTAATTTACTTAAAAGCATTAAAATACACACATCTTCAACCAAAAATAAACAAAACATATAACATACTTACAATGAAAGAAAATTGAACCATATTGCAATTATTAAATCTTTAGGCCATGATAGTTCTAAGTTCTAACTGTACTTCGTAATTTCAGAACGAAAGCATCCTTTCTCCATGAGGATCATTTCCTAGATAAGCAGCATGAAGAAAAGTTAAAAACATGAAGACCAAATAGCATTTCTGAAAATTCAAAAGGTTTAGTTTAGTAGGGGAAGGCAAGCAATATCAGTTAGGCCTCTGAGCATCATTGCACCTTGACCCTGCTTGGAAATGCATCTTCATACAATTTCAGCAAACTATAAGGCGTCATGACAAATATTGTCAAGAGCTCTGCACATCAATGAGTCTACACGGATGAGTGTCAAATAATCTCAGGTAATATTTTTCAGGTAACAAGCAACAGATCAACAGAGATCAGGTGATAAGAGGACTTGTTTGTGTCATGTTGTGACTTTCATCATCCTGAAATGTGACATTAAGTTGACTGGACACCCTGAAGTACGAGTGTGCCCAGTGATACGCACAGATCAAAAAACAAACGAACGGGTAAAGCTGGTCATCTCAACACTGTACATTTTGTATTACATTATCTGTACAGCTCTCAGACCCAAGATGTGGTGAAGAATGCAATATAAAAATAAATCTGAACAGACACAACAAGTCAATAAAAGGGTATTTCTGCACTCATGTGAGCTTTCAGAAAATCAAGCAATCATTTAGGCATCTCCACATGAGGCATGCATGCACTTTCACAGCTCTGTTTAATCATCCACATATTAATATTTATATTAAAGCTCCCAGAACACACACAACATAATCAAAGCCATACTCTTCCCAGCATACCACGTGCACTTTTTTTTTTTGTCCTTAAGTCAAATGAAATCAGTGCACAGTGCTGTTCAAGGAGGTTCTGCTGGGAAGCAGTTGACTGGGACTGCAGTGCTTTGCCAAACTGAAAACATGAGTAGCCAGTTACAGGCAAATGGAATGTTCGGTGTAAGCGGCACAATATGCACATCACTGGAAAATAAAATATCACGTAAGCTCAGAAAAAGGTACACTCTGTGGAGAATTTGCTGTTTGCGTAGTACAGTTAAAAGGGAGCTGTCAACACAGTAAATTAAAACAAGACGGCATGCGCCACAGAGACGTACGCACTTTCCCAAGCAGCCCCCCGCTGCAGTTTAAGAGAAACATTCACCTTTCCCATTCTAATATATTAAAGGGAACACATAATTAAGAATGAGGCTCTTGAGCTGCTGTCTGTAGAGAGGGTTTGATCTTGGGGGGGGGGATTTGCTGACACACAGCAACAACCAAGAGACAAAGTGTCTTCTTCTCTTACACTCAGAGCTAATCTCCGTCTTATCTGTAAGCAGTGTGAGCTGAGGAATGCTGTCAATACGGCTCTTTCTTTTCATTTCAGATGCAAAGCTTTGCAAGTGCTTAACCAAGAAAAATCTCTTTGTGAGATCTCCATTTTTGGTAATCAGAAAATGTTAAAAGCAGCAACTTGCACCTGAGAGGGCTTTCTTTGCATGTTTTGTTCCCTCTATTTTGCATGTTTTGTTCTCTCTATTTGTGCATGAACTGTGGCACAGCTCAGGTTAAAAATCCCATGAAGCTAACATTTATCCAGTTCTGATTAGGCTGCTTGAAGTAATAAAGAGGATAAGAATGTAAAGTTTACTGACACCCACCAAAACAGCCTAGCGTATGCTTCTCAGTTTACTTGTGGGCAGCTGCTATAGTGGATTTAAAAAAAGAAGAAGAAAAACTGAGAGAAGAACAAAATAAATAGAACTGTTAACAGGAAAAGAAAGCCAAATTGAAGACCAAAAGCTACTGCATACAGTGGTGTGAAAAACTATTTGCCCCCTTCCTGATTTCTTATTC
>JANRMT010062813.1:103312165-103326589 GCA_026402145.1 Polypterus bichir lapradei | reverse complement strand
GAATAAGAAATCAGGAAGGGGGCAAATAGTTTTTCACACCACTGTATATAAATGTTAGAGGGGTAAGAAAGGAAGAACACCAAGGTAGACACAGTGCTTATCAACACATAATTCATAGTTTGGGGCTCCTTTGTGCAGGCAAACATTAGGCGGTTTGGGCTCATGCCACTCCTGAAGAGTGGTGGGCAGGCAACACAAGCTTGGCATAGCAAAGCTTCAGTGTTTACTGTTGGCCAGTTAGCAGTAAAGCAGTAAGACTCTGAATCAGACAAGCTGATTTATGCCACCTCGTGTTGGCTCTGAAGTATGCTGCTGGGGTTTAACATCAACGGAGAAGATGTGACAATCTGAGCGCATGACTTCTGCTTTAAGTGTTCTGTTCCTTTTGGTAAACACGAGCTTCTGTCCTGTAGTAGACACAGTGAAGACACAAGAATAAAAAAAAAAAAAGGTCACAGCATAACAGCTTGGGACACAGCGTGTTATATTGCAGTGATGAGGTACGTTTATAATACAAAGAAGACATTTTAAATATATTGTTACATATGGTAATGGAATCACTGTGGGAACAGCCTCCTGAAGGCACAGATCACACACTGCCAACCCAGCCCTGGACTTTATAACGGACAGTTTCACAATTGCACACAGACAGTTTTTATTTATTTCCCAAATGTTTATTTTCTGCAAAGCAACCAGATGACCCAAATAACTATGGCCACAACTGAAGTTAACCTGACAACCGGGACACAAACATTCACTCCATCAGGCAGAATACAACTAGGTTTTTAAAAAAAAAAAAAAAAAAAAAAATCACGGATAAAACCTCAACAAGAAAATTAAAGCCATATTTAAAAGATACTCTAAAGAGCCTTAACTTCTGTGGGTGTATGAAATGGAACAAGTAAGGAACTCATCTGCTTAGTTATTTCACACATACTGTAATTATTAATTTTTTTTTAATAAAAAATACAATTTGCAAAATATTTCACAGAAACTTAAAGCAATAAACTAAAATACAGTTTGTAAAGAGGAAAGAAACTGGTGAAAAGAAATGCCATGTAGCAGAACAACTGGGGTTGGGACCTGGTCATGAGAGGAGGGCAGTGGGGCTCAGATAATTTTCAGAGAGGTTTCTCCGCTACTAACATCCAACAGTATGGGTGCACAGCCACCAGTGAGCTTTCTTAAGGATCCTGGCTTGGTTCGTCTCACAGAGTTGCAGAAGGTGAGGCAGATGGTGTTGCCTCTGACCCCTAGTGAGGCGTAAAGTGGCAACGAACAAGGTTGGTGAGACTGTGTTGAGCTATATGTAGACAGCCATGCAAAATCATGGTGATGTAGGATGGCTGAGAAAGGAAACAGCAAACAGCAGGAGTCCTATGACATCCACCATATTCCTCCTATGTTAAATCTACCTAGAATAACAACTTTCTCATAACAAACTAAAACCCTGGAACACATCTACTTTGTTAACAGAGTAATCTGTGACAATGCAATTGCCCCAAGAATTTTGCAATTCATGTATTTGTGTGAGAAGTGGACTTAAAGGGGAACTGCAGAGTTGACCCTGAACCCAAATAAGACACAGGGGCTCAAAAGTACCAACAAATATCCATTTTATTAATAACAGAAGAACTTTGAGCAGGGAAAGTATATGACACACAAAAGGGTATAGAGCTACAGCCACGGGGTCTCCCTATACAGTAGGGTCTCTAATGACCCCAAGCGGTGGCTAGTGCACTTACTCACTGCAAGTCATAGTTCTCAGTTTACCTTTCAGAAACAAAGCACACTTCTTTGCCAAGTCTTGTGTTTCTTCTGCCCACCAGGTGAACCCTTGTTGACCACTTCCTCCCAATCACAAACCCCCGGGCCAAAAGAAGCTTTTAAGTGTGCCCTATAATACTGAGGAAGTAAGCCTTATATTCATGAGGAACCTGTGACAAGTACAACTCAATGTACTGGTGTCCAATACATGCTCCCCTCACCACAGAGGTGCACTGGGAAGGACAGGACAGGTGGTCCTTTATAGGTTTCTTGTGTGACTAAAGTAAAATGCATTGCCTTGAAGAGGCTTGGGTAACAGCAACAACATTAATTATACTGTTTTTATTCCTTTCCAGATCTTGGGCTACCCAGGACTGTAGTGGTAACAATCCCTTCTGGGTACTGATGCCACCACCTCTAATTCCTGTATACAGTATAATCAGATGTATGCAACCAAGAAAGTACTTTTCTGTATACAATATTTGTATTTTTTAACCAGGGGCTAATAATAATTTTTCACTTAATTCCTTGGTGGTGTTGGTGTAAGAAAAAACCTCATCCTCCCAAGGGCTAAAATTACTACTGCCTCATTATACACTATGTTTGAATAAATGTCAACAAACAATCAAATTTTACTCACTTAAAAGCACCATCTCTGCTCTTTTCTTATCACATTTTGCTTCATTCTCTTCTATCATGGCTTGGCTCCAACGGTTCATTTCCCCCCCCAATCCCCCATTTTCTTAACTTCAAAAAGCACTTAATGCTGATCAAAGTTTGGTGTTTTGAACTTAATGATGATTTGCAGGAGGACAACAGTATTGGCTTTATCAAAACTATAAGGCTATGCATGCATTAAAAAATGTAATCAGTATCTCAGCATTATTGCAGTGGTGTGGTATACACAGTAAAATGAAGCGCATCACACTGCCACTGTCTTGCTTCACAGATTATGTCAACTATAACCTCACAATAGGTGGTGATAATCAAAAAAGCGGAGATTCCTTTTGAATATGCTGTGCTTCGCATGAGAGTTTGCAATAGCAAAACTTACTAAAAACAAGTACTTGGGTGTGGGAGTTTTTAAAGGGTGGGGTATAAAAGAAAGAAAGGAAGATTGTTCTTTAAGGGTCTGGCACTGCATACACTGGTTTTGGCAACACATTTCACATAAAAGAGCCCAGAATAAAATAAACTGGGCTAGAGGAGAGGGTCATTTGTAAATTCAACTTGCACTTGCTAAATTAGTCTTTTTTGAGCTTTGCCAAACTTTGTTGTTTCACTTCACTTCTGCGGACGGCTTTCTTTTGTATAAAACAGCACACCCCATTTTTTTGTGTGATCACTGTAAGCGCCGTGGTGAAAAAGGGGACACGGTGCATAAACTTCCCACTCGCCAAAGGTTTAATAACAATGGATACAAAAAAAAACAAAAAAAAAAAAAACACATGTGGGCTAATTTTGTTTGTCTGTCAAGCCATTTTGGAAATTTTGGGATATTTAGTTTTTCTATTGATATTTTCAATAATGTTATTAAACTATTAAAACTATAAGTTTTAATACTGATATATCAAAATGGTATTTGTAAAGTCCAGTTCTGGGTTCAAAAACGGCCAAAATGAAATAGCTCTCTCAAGAATCGTGTTAGTCTAATTTTGTTTTGGCAGAACGAAAGTGATTAAATACAACAAATTAGTAATTGACACCTTTGCATTAAATCTTAAGCTTCTTGCTATCTTGAGAGAAGTGGGCAAGCTGGATCTGATTAGGTCAGAAAAAGAAGGGGAAGGCCCTGGTGAATACTTGCATAAGTGGATAAGGACATCAGAGTCTGTGGTTTAAGAAACAAACACTTGACAGGTCCTCAGTATTGGCTTCTTCCTTAACATCATGTCTAAAAGAGGTGTCATCTGCAACAGATAAAAGACAACTCCAGAATGCTGACCATAATACACTTTTCCAGTCATCTTCCGTCCAGTGTCTGTATTCTTTTGCCCATTATTAATCTTGTCTTTTTATTTGCCAGTTGCAGGTATGGGTTTTTCTTTTGAAACTCTGCCTCTTAGGCCAGCATCCCAGAACTGTCAGGCTGACTGCTAAAAATGGGGCTTTGCAGTCATGTGAATAATAAATTAAAAACTAGTTATTTAATACAGTAATTGCCATTAGCATCACTAATAATACTGTACATTAGCTGTACTTTTAAATCAATTTAATGGTATCTTCATTAATAAGGAATCAGTTTCTGTCAAAAACATGAAAAATGTCTGGGTGTGTCCAGAATTTTCACTGGTAGTGTACACTCCTATGTATATATGTAGGCATACATGATCAGCCACAACATTAAAACCACTGACAGGTGAAGTGAATAACTGATTATCTTGTTACAATGGCACCTGTCAAGGAGTAGAATATATCAGGCAGCAAGTGAACTGTCAGTTCTTGAAGGTGATGTGATGAAAGCAGGAAAAAATGGACAACGTAAGGATCTGACAAATTGTGATGGATAGATGTCTGGGACACAGCATTTCCGAAACAGCAGGTCTAATGGGTGTTCCCAATATGCAGTGGTTAGTACCTTCCAAAAGTGGTCCAAGGAAGGACAAAGAGTAAACCAACAGCAGAGTCAATGATGCACATGGAGAGAGAAGTCTAGCCCATCTGGTCCGACCCCACGGAAAAGATACTATAGCACAAATTGCTGAAAAACTTAATGCTGGCCATAATAGAAATGTGTTAGAACGCACCGTATACATCAGCTTACTGCACGGTCAAAGTGCATATGCTGACCCTCAGTCCACCACTGAAAGTGCCTACAATGGGCATATGAGCATCAGGACTGGACCATGGAGCAATGCCAAATGGTGGCCTGGTCTGATGAATCATGTTTTCTTTTAGATCATGCGGATAACCAGTTGCGTGTTCGTTGTCTACCTGTTGAACAGATGGCAGCAGGATTCACTATGGGAAAGACGACAAGTTGGTGTGATTTTCTGGATAATGTTCTGCTAGGAAACCTTGGGTCCTGCCATTCAAGTGCATGGTACTTTCACATGTACCACCTACCTAAAGATTGTTACAGACCACGTACACAAATTAATGGCAATGGTATTCCCTGATAGCAGTGGTCTCCTTCAGCAGAATAATGCTTCCTGCCACACTGCAAAATTGTTCCGGAATGGCTGAGGAACAAGACCAAAAGGGTTCAAGGTGTTAACATGGCCTGCAAAACCCCCAAATCTCAATGTGATTGAACATTTGTGGGATGTGCTGGAAAAACAAGTCCTTTCTGTGGAGGCCCCAAACCTCAACTTAAAGGACTTAAAGGAATGGCTGCTAACAACTAGATGTCATTTACAATATACCTTCTGAAGTCCATGCCTCGACAGGTCACAGATGTTTTGGCAGCACTAGGAGACCTACTTAATACTAGACAGGTGGTTTTAATGTTGCGGTTTATTTATATGCTTACTTGTACTTTTGCATACATTCTAAAAGCCAGAAGGAAGTTCACTCAAAATAATAGAGCTATGACTGAAAAATCATTTGCACGCCCAGCTCTTGAGTATTTATGTAACTTGCCCCTGTGAATTAATGCCTGTTCACTAAAAATATAGACAAATAACATCAACAGGAAATAAACAGGCGAAGCAGTAATAAACAACAGAGGCCCAAAAGGTCTTGGCAGCTGTGACTATTTACATATTATCAGGGGAGTTTATACTATGGATCCAGGTGTCCTAGGCTTGGGCTCTATTCTGCTGGTACTCCTTTTCTTGTACCCAACACTAGGAGGTAACACACACACACAAACACACACACACACATTTGGTGAAAAAGCAACTACTATTTTAGGTTAGGTCAACTGACTTAATGCCATCTAACATTAAAGTCTAAATTCCATACACAACTAGACTTTTATTAACACCACAGTTGTTTGGAAACAGACTGAAACAAACTTTTTAAATGTTCTGATGACAATAAGCAAGCGATTATTCTAAACTTATGAAGTACATCTTACAAACCACCACTGCCTTTTGTGGTTTGCAGTTGGCCCGACCATACCAGGGCAGACCCCTAAATATTAGGCGGGATGGCTCAATCATTTGCTTACCAACCGACATAACAGAAAACTTTTTCACTCACCTCCCAGTCTCTCTCTTTCCTGCACCAGTTTCTGGCCACACTACCTCCCTGTGAGCTGAACCTTTGCACCAAATTACCAACAGGAGAAGCCTTTAAAACCCACTTAGCTCCAGAATAACCAGAACACTCTCCGATGACTTCACACAACCCTACATTTCTAAGTCTCCCTTTTCTAAGTAAAAAGCCAAGTCTGTCAAACATGGGAAGACGCCGACGCCTTCTTGCTTTGGTGGAATTCTCCTAGTCTTCTGCTAATCCTCCATGACACAGGTCTTACTTTAGCTCCCACAGTGAAAATGTTCCAGGACACCATTAAAAAAAGAGGTACAGCGTACCACCCCCTTTTTGAGCCCCATTTACTCACATTTGGAGGGGCATTCCATAGACCATCTGTTTCTGGCAAACACGTAAACTTGAAATATACAGTAAAGTACCTGTGATTCCCCAAAATTGCATTGATGCACCAACAAAGAGTGTAATGTAGAAGAAGGTACTTTCATAATAAAGGAAGTTTCATCAATATAAATGAATGAGCTCACCATGCCCAAGACAGCAAATGGGACATTTAGCTAACGTTTTGCAGATAGAGCATTAAATATGAATTAAACCTGTCTGACCTATACATGTCCATAATAGAGAAAGATAAAGCTCTGCTTTAGTAGACGAGGGGTTAAAATTATTTTCTGTTTTGCTGTCCTCATTTGGAAGGATTCAGGATTTGAACATCTGCTGAAAATGCAGTAAGTTCATGTTATTTCAGCAGTTTTACTGCCAGGCTCCAAGACTTGAAGGATACAAGCAGATAAAATAACAAGGGTATGGGTGGGCTTCAGATGAGTTAAATCTCTGGAGTGGTAGCTGAAATAATTGAAACGGATGAACAAGTAAAAGTGTCTCTCATAAATGAACAGACTGCTCTAAAGCAGTCCTCAAGTACTAGACATGTAGTATCCTACATTTATTTAATTAATACCTTTTTTCCATTTTCATTTAATCAGATTCTTAGCAGCTGCTTTAACACTGGCTGCAATTTACATGATTGCTGGTTATATAATTACTCCTCTTATCCTCTTTGCCTGGAACTTTAGAGATACTGCTCTTGGTCACATTACTAATCCCAGGTGCACAAGCACAGCATCCCAACATTCATAATAAAAATAGTCAAAGTATTGCAATATTTGTGTGCAGATCTAATACCAGCCCAGTAATTTAGACCTGGGCACATAACACACAATTCCTCAATCCCAGCCTCAGAGTATTTTTATAATTATTTAATGGTCAGTGAACAGATCTATCATTAACTCATTCAAAAAGATTACATATCAGAGAGGGACCCTAAAACAGGAAAAAAAGAAATCTGTCCTTCCATAACCTACCCAGGTAGTCGGCTAGAACACAGCACACAGCCAGGCAGCACATAAAAGGAAAAATCTATCTTGAATGTCTATAACTGCCAACTGCCCCAGGGCACTGCATAAACAGCAATACAATGCCACACCATGTCTTTGGGGAGCAGATTTGCCACTAGTTTACTCAGCCAGTCGGCATATTTTTATACTGCAAAAACCCATAGAATTTCATAACTGGGCATTTAAAAATAAAGAAGAAATGTCTAAATGTAGAGTACTGTACAAATGCTAATTAAAAAAAAGCTATAATTGCTTTGCAATGTGCAACTCTGCCACCACTCAAGTCTGAATCCACAGGACAGGAAGGGGTCCATATAGAGTGGAATGGGAAAGCTGGAGGCACACAACTAGATTCTGTGCTATTTTTGGTGCTTTCTTAAACTGCTATAAAGCCTGGATACACTTGCTGTGACTGACAGCTTTTAACCTGCTCACTGACCTCAGTTTCACCTGCCATCTTGTAACTGAAGAGCAGATTTTGCAGAACATAGGGATGTCACTAAAGGGGCAATTAGGCCACAAGCAAAGGCCATCATTGTTGTCCATATTGACATATATTTTTAAATAAATGAGGGACTTTAAGGATTTATGTCCAAAGAGAAAATGAGTCTGAAACCTACTTCATAGAATAATTACAAAAATGCCAAATTTGAAAATGGTCACCAACGGAAAGAGAGAGTTAAGAAAGGGATGTAAGGAAAAACACATTCTATATTCAAAAAAAGATTTTTTTTTTCCTTTTTAAGAAAGTTGATCAAGTTAACAGAGCAAACGTTGGTTAGAAAAAGTTACCCAGACTCTTCACAACTGAATAGATCAAAGTATTTTTCAACCAAAACATAAAACTAATTTAGCAGTTCTGGAATAAAATTACAGACAGTAAGCTGGGAAAGTGACTCTCTTCTATTTAAGCATTTATGAAAAGATGACAGAGAACTTCCCAAAAAATGTGATCTCTGTAAACTTAAAATCTGGAACAATTTGCATTTGCTTTTTGGAAGGAAGGGTCAGTAAATAAATACACTGAGATCTTCTGTACTTCTAAGAAGATCAAAACTGACAAACACAACACAAAGAATAATATGAGTAGTAGAAATCTACTGGGAGTCCAGTTTTTGAGATATAGACATGGACGGCAGCACCATAATTACTTCACAGCAAAGGTCTCCCCTCCACGAATTTATTTGGCCAGCGGCCATGTAGCCTGAAAAAACATGAATCACCCATTATAGTTCAAGACACAGTATTATTTTTATGGCAAAAGCTTCCCTGCACGTATGACTTCTATTCCACTCTTTTGGTTTATTACGTATTCATAGCTGAATGCTCCAGCAATATGGGGTTCATATCTTTCCCCGGTGTAATTTCATAGCAATTCAATTTATACTTTTAGAACTGCTTTCACAACAAAAAAAACTTTAAAATACCCATGCCAAAATGGTAGTGAAGCTAGAATACGGAATGTAATAACTACATGGCCTGTACTGTTCAATGCAAACGTATTCTCTTTTTGGAATACTTTTCAAGAATTTTGAATTAAAGCCAATCTTTATTTAGAATTTTAGGTTTTTTGGCCATTTTATTTTTAAAGAAGCTGAAATAAGAATTTCATCTAAAAGCGGTCCAGATGGAACAACACTACCACATGCAACACTGCAAACATTAGAAGGCTAAATCTATATGTGACAACATTCCATAGAGTTGTCTTGAAGCCATGTTTCCCTGTGTCTATCTAAAAAACAGCAAAAGTCTCCTCTCTAGATGATCTGTTTTCACTGTTAATACATACAAAAAAAAACTCAACTGTCAGTCAATCACATAACCTCTGTCTCATCTTTCAACAGCCTACACCATTTTAGGGCATTGTCTAATCTACACCCAGTGGCCACATTATTAGGATGACCATTTATGTTAACAGCCAAACATGTTGATACAACTCAAAACAAAGTATGCCCACAAGGTCAATAACTTTAGATATTGATATTCAACCACACATCACAATGGACAAGATGTGATCTAAGATGATTTTGACCATGGAGTGAGCGTTGATGCCAGACGAGGTGGCACCAACATCTCAGAAAGTGCTACACTTCTGGGATTTTTCATGTACTTTTGTCTCTCAGGTTTACAAAGTATGATGCAATTAAAAAAAAAAAAAAAAGAAAAAGAAAAGAAAGAGAAAAACAGCAGTTCATCTTGTTCATGAGAGAGGTCAGAAAAAATAGACCAGGCACATTTATGATAACAGAGAGGCCACAAAAAACTATCCTGGCAAGCAGAAGGCAGTGTCAAAATCTGGTACAAACACCATAGTTCCAACCTGTTGTGTGTCAATGGTAGTGATAATACTTGTAATATTGTCATGTCTGAAGAGTACAGTGAAATTCTAACTCGTATGTCCAACCAACATGAAACCAACATTTAATTTTATTTAACAGAAAATGTATACCTGTTTACCAGATGAACTCTTATAGGAAGGTGCTGCACAAAATACCACATTTCTTCTTTGCTACTATACAGTACCAACAGTATATACATTTTGGCACCAAAGTAAATTAGTGCTGTGTGCCTGCATGCAACATGTCATATATCAGTGTGACCAGAACTCCAAGAGGAGACCCCACCCCTCCACTTTTCATTATGATACAAGTACATCTTCGTGCCTCAACCACCAAGGAATCCCACCCTCTTTGTGAGCTGTAAACTCCTAGGAGAACTGCCCCATGCTCCTTGTTTGAAAGGCAAGCAACGGCGTGCCTGTTTTGTACTTGTACTGAGGAGCAAAAGCTGACATCGGTACCAAAATCAAAATTTTACTACTGATCCAACCCTATGGTCTACAGAATGTTTTCTTGGGGCACATTAATATCAACAGTGCATCAGTCGAAAACCACACTGTATCCAAGGATTATTGCAGAGTATATAGTGTCACTATTATCGTGTATACAGAAATTCTTATTTACATTTGCTAATCAACATGTAACATGTCACCATTCTCCAGCACCATGATAAGAGAGCTTAACTCAGAAAAATCTAAGAACATGTGTGTCATAGCCTAGTAGCATAACCAAAAGCAGACAAATATATGTATCTCTTTATGGCCACAGTCTCTTGTTTTTTCACATGGATATTCCTAGTAGTATGCTGTAGCAGGGCAAGAAGCAGGCATCATCTCAGCACATGTCACAAAGAATTCATGCTTTTCCAAAGGCTAAAAGTGGCTGATCCTAATAAAGTGGTTATAGAATGTAAGTCATATGAAAAATCTTTCTAAAGGGTAGTCAATGTGATTAAATGCAGCAAAGAATGAATATTTTTTCTCTAGATATTACTAGGTGAGGCTCCTATAATTTAAGTTGGTCATGGCACATCTCAGTAATGTAGGAAAATCACTCCATCACTCCCCTGTTTTGCCTCAGATACTCGGCTACAGGGTGAAAACTAAGACTAAGCACATCCCAGTAACACCTTAGCTAGATCAGCTACATCCGATTATAACAAAGTTTGATAAGTCAGGTTAGCAAAAAAGGAAATACACACAGGATTATTCTCCTTAGTCAAATATATGGAGAAGTGTGGCCCCCAATTAAATGTGGATATTCTCTCACTTGGCTAAGGGTCAAGTGGCACAGCATCTCCTACACTTCTTTGATAATATGGCTATACTGTATTAAGCTAAATCAGCCAATCACCAGCCAATCAGACCAGCAGTCTCTCAGCCAGCCACAATAATGACCTCAGAAGGACAGAGCAGTTAATCATTTGGAAACCCTCAGTGCACAGCCTCACTACCCCAATAATCATTTAGTTTCTGTCTCTTATCCCTAATTTATGTCCAGATGTTGACTGCCAATATGGCAGTATAATAATTTAGTGTGCAGTAAACCAAGAAGGTCTTCTTTTGCTTGGGAGAGCAAATTAAATTGCCTTCATCTTCAACTGTACAGTCAGCACCTGGCCTGCTGTTACTTTCTGAATGGCCAAATGTGCCCACATCTGCAGTTTCCCCACAGAGCTGAAGATCTTTCTTTAAAGCAGCCTGTGAGAGGAGGTCCAAGCTAATCCAGCAGATCAGCATGTGCTCAATTAAGGTACTACACAATTAGCACTTGGGTTTTACTCATATTTTTACATTTCACTGGTATAAAAATTATGAATTCACTCAATTTTCGGAAACAGTCTTGCTTGCCCTGACACCATTTTTTTCAGTTCTTCAGTACAAATAAACAATGTGCTTTATTTGTCAAAACTGGACTTCGTGTGGATATAATTCAGTTAATCAAATCTGAATGATTTGTTTTTAAGAATAAAACTGAAGGAAGTTGATAATCTTCACAGCAAGTACTTAATGAACAATGTACCAAAATAAATAAAGATAAAAACATCCGTAGTAAATAATTTCATGTTCAAAAAGCTCCCTGGGGTGTTGCTGGGTGAAGGCTGCGGATATAATCACATGCACCCTTGCCTTGGAGCTATCATACTGCTAAGTTAAGTTTATTTATCATCATAGGTTAAAAAAAGTTACTAGGCTACACATTACTGAGAGCTTCAAATGACAAGAGCATGCCTTAAGAAAATAAATAGTTGTCCATGGGAGAGATGATATACTTTCTAGTAGATATCAGAACTTTTAAAGCCTTGAAATTATTCCTGTTTACAACATATATTCACAGTTTTAATTAAGACATAAGAACATAAGGAATCTGACAAATAACTTGTTTGTTTACCTAATAGTTAAGCTGTCTCAATATCTCATCCGAATACTTTGTCAAGATTTCTGCTTCAACTATATGTGTTGGTAGTTTGTTCCAGATTCCCACAGATCTTTGCATGAACAAGTGTTTCCTAGCTTCAAACCTTCATGCGCGTGCCCTTAATTTCCATTGGAGTTCTTGAGAAAAAAATAGACAAAATGATTTTGCGAAATAAACTTTTAAAAATGGAAAGTTTGAAGTCTTGCTCCTCGGATTTGTTTTTTCAAAGGGTTTAGGTGTTTGTCTCAAAGTGATGCTTATAACTTTAGTCTAAACCCTTGTATTCCTTTTTGTGTTGCCTTTAAAAAACTGATCCTAGTTGAGGAAACAGAGAAAGAGAGAGAGGTTTCATTATTTGTCTCTTATGATGATTTCCAATAAATCAGACCAAGCCTCACAAACAACAGAGATAACAGGACTCCCAGACCACTGTGGCTAATGTTTGTCTGTGATGTGCACTAATCACCCATAAGGTGAAGAGCAGACAGGGAGACAGGCATCTCTAGGAGTGAACCAGACATAGTCTTTGCTAATGGAAAATAGCTCTTGGAATGTAATATCACTGGCAGGATATGAGCTGGTGTTCAAACATGCCTTGGAATGTACCATCTTGGTTCAGTTGGCTTACCTCTAGACTCATTACGTCTTGAGATGGAGTTATTGATTATGCTGTTCTAACACGGAGGTTTCCCTAGAATAGAGCTTTCAGAAAAATGCCAGGATACTCACCACTCCCAGGCTAACTGCTGCACAGCTCAAGAATTTACTGGCGGGCAAGAGGTTAAAATAACTGCAGGGAGGACCTGTAACTTATGTGTATAACTAAGTATTTAGACTTTTAAGAGGCCGTGCGACCAGTGCTCTTAATGGCACTGCTCATATTTTTGCGGTTTCTGCTAACAATAGGAACAATAGAGAAACAGGAGGGCATGATTGGGATGAATAGCCTACCTAACAAGAGTAATGAATTATCATCAGATTTATATGCGTCTTATGGTCTTGACAATACAAAATACCATGCTTAGAAGCAAGATTGGTCAAAAATGTACCTGGTACCATAGAACCCTGGGCCAAAGGTCAACGATAGACTTTTTTGTTGCATATTTTGCCATAAGGCCATATTTTGTCAACCAAAAAGGAATGTTATGCTGTCAAGTGATAACCAATTTGTAATGGGATGCCTCAGACAGAGTGAAGGCAAATTTATAACTTGACACGTCCGCATTACAGCAAGGGTCCTCTAGAGTGTGTGATGTAAACTTCACACAAGAATGAAAAGGGTGGCTGTCTTGACCATGAGTTGAAAAACAATAACTTCAAGCAAGGTTACTGTTGGAATGCGGAAGCAACATTATAAGGAGCTGTAATATTTTGGATATACCCTCCTTGAAATTGGCACTGATGGGAACTCCTAGAGGGACTTTGTTATCTCAGGAGACTGAAGCCACTGCAATGGTTAAAAGCCTCTAACAAGTCAAGGATGCAACAGGTGACATAATCTAATCAGAACTGCAGAAAGTCCTTAATTGTATGGTTGTGTGTTAGCTAAAGTGAATATTATGTAGAAGGATGAGATAGAACCTGACAGACAGCCAACTGAAGTGATAAAAAATAGTTTGTATTTATTATAATTATGGAGGATAACAGTTCTCAGCCTCCCTGGGGAAACCCCTGTCAAGGCATTGTGATGGAGAAAACAGGCATTAGATGAACCTCTAAAGAAGCAATGTGGAATCCTTAATGCCCACGGAATAGTGGGCTAAGTCCTCCCCATGCATGAATATCTAGAATTCCTTTACCTGCATTAAAAATTATGCAGCTAGAGATCCACAAAGGAAGAAAATGAATCACGTATCATAAAGTAGTTTTTATTCCTGATCTTTCAACCCCTGCCAGGGGTCTTCATTAGAGGATAATGCTTACACTTACAAGAATCAAAGGCAATATATAGCAAAAAAAATTACATGGGGGGGATGTGGCTAAGTCAGTGTGATCAGGAAGGGGCGGGGGAGGGGTGGGGGTGGTATTGGTTGTAAAGTTTTATTTATTATGAACACGTTCTTCTTAAGTTTGCATATGCTGGATTTATGTCCAAGAATCTGTTGATGGCATTCTCACTTGATAGCCAAGATTCAGCCAGCTCTCTGGCACTTTTAGTACTGGCCTTAAAAGTACCAGAGAGCTGGCTGAATCTTCGCTATCAAATGAGAATGCCATCAACAGATGACTGGACATAAATCTAGCATATGCAAACTTAAGAAGAACATGTTCATAATAAATAAAACTTTACAACCAATACCCCCCCCCCCTTCCTGATCACACTGACTTAGCCACCTCCCTGCCCC
>JANRMT010062813.1:103233427-103252165 GCA_026402145.1 Polypterus bichir lapradei | reverse complement strand
ATATATGACAGCAACACTCATCACTCACAACAGTGACAAAACAATTACATTGACAATCATGGTATGTTATTTTCAAAATGTTTCCTTTTCTTTTTCATTGCTTCTTTAACACACTACTTCTCCGCTGCAAAGCGCGGGTATTTTGCTAGTTCTTGATAAGTTTCAGTTGGGTTTCAGAACAAATCACAGCACAGAAACTGCACTCATTAAAGTAGTAAATGACTTTTGGGTAAATGCAGATAGAGGCCATTTATCTATTCTCATCCTCTTAGATCTGAGTGCCACATTTGATACCATTGATCACAATATTGTTAGAAATCGCCTTAGTCAATGGGTGGGCCTCTCTGGCAGTGTCTTATATTAGTTTGAATCTTACCTGGCAGGTAGAAAATTCTTTATTAGTTGTGGTAATTATAACTCAAAGACACATGATATTCTATATGGTGTTCCACAAGGCTCTATCCTGGGTCCGCTGCTCTTTTCAATTTACAAGCTTCCGTTAGGTCAGATTATCTCTGGGCACAAGGTGAGCTACCACAGCTATGCTGATGACACACAGCTGTATTTGTCAATAGCCCCTGATGACCCTGACTCTGTTGTTTCACTAACACAATGTCTTACTTGTGTTTCTAAATGGATGAATAGTAATTTTCTCAAGCTAAATAAAGAGAAAACAGAAATTTTAGTGATTGGCAATAATGGATCTAATGAGGTTATTAGAAATAAACTTGATATATTAGGATTAAAAGTCAAGACGGAGGTAAAGAATTTAGGGGTAACTGTTGACTGTGACCTGAATTTTAAATTGCATATTAATCAGATCACTAGGACATCATTTTTTTCACTTAAGAAATATAGTAAAAGTTAGACCTCTTATATCATTGAAAGATGCTGAGAAATTAGTTCACGCTTTTGTTTTCAGTCATCTAGATTAATGTAACATACTACTCTCAGGACTACCCAAAAAAGACATACATCGTTTGCAACTAGTGCAGAATGCAGCTGCTAGAATCTTAACTAGGAAAAGAAAATCCGAGCACATCTCTGCAGTTTTGATGTCACTACACTGGTTACCTGTGTCATTCAGAATTGACTTTAAAATACTGCTTATGGTTTACAAAGCCTTAAATAATCTCGCTCCATCTTATATATCGGAATGTAAGACACCTTATATTCCAAATTGTAACCTTAGATCTTCAAATGAGTGTCTGCTTAGAATTCCAAGAGCTAAACTTAAAAGAAGCGGTGAGGCAGCTTTCTGCTGTTATGCACCTAAAATCTGGAATAGCCTGCCAATATGAATTCACCAGGTTAATACAGTAGAGCACTTTAAAAAAACTGCTAAAAGACATTACTTTAACATGGCTTTCTCATAACTTCATTTTGGTTTAATCCTGATGCTCTGTATATTCAATTAATCATCATAACTATTCATGGTGGTTCCAAAATCCGTACTAACCCCTACTCTCTCTTCTGTTCTTTTCCCGGTTTTCTGTGGTGGCAACCTGCACCACCACCTAATCAAAGCACCATGATGTTCCTGCATTGATGGATTAAAGGCCAGAAGTCCACATGAACATCATCATCAAGTCCTTCCATGAACCCTAAATACAATGAAGACTGATCATTTTTGTTAGGTAGAATGCCCAGAGGGGGCTGGGCGGTCTCATAGTCTGGAACCCCTGCAGATTTTATTTTTTCTCCAGCAGTCTGGAGGTTTTTTTTTTGTTTTTTCTGTCCTCCCTGGCCATCGGACCTTACTATTATTCTGTGTTAATGAGTTTTGTCTTATTTTTCTTATTTATTTATTTTGTCTTTTTCCTCTTTCTTCATCATGTAAAGCACTTTGAGCTACATTATTTGTATGAAAATGTGCTATATAAATAAATGTTGTTGTTCTCTTTAGGCCATATTATGCTCAATGACTTATTCAGCAATTTTCAGTCATAGACTTTTATACAGTCTATGATATAGTCAATTATATATTCTTAGCACGTCAGCAGTTGTGGTGCACTCCGATGATCACCTGTCATATAAGTGCGACATGCCCAGCAACTCAATCCAATGAGTCTGTGCCTTGCCCTGACAAAACAGGTTTGATTTTGTCTTAAGTCGTAGGGGTGGGCTTATTTGCATTCGAGAGCTAACAACTAATGAAAGCACAGCAGGAAGTATAATACCTAATATACAGCGTTAAAGAATAAGGAAGATGACAATGTGTGCATTTTGGAACTCACAAATAGAAGACAGATTCGTCTCCCTGATGTTGTATGCTTTACTTACCACAACAGAAGTGAATTTAAAAAAGGCAGAGCATGCATTGTACCTGTGAAGTCTTAGCACGGGCACTGGCTTCATCAGGCAGCATTTAATTAGCTGTCAGAAAAATGGGTTATACTTTGGAAATATGAAACTATGTTCAAAGTCTTTGCACAGTTGCCCTAGATTTCTAGTTGTCTAATACGACATACTCAGGCCACAAAATCAGCAACTGCAGTTTGACATTCTCTCCAAGTAGAAGTCATGTAATGCGACATCAGTGTCCGATGCCTACTTAATATTAAAACCACACACATTTTCTTTCACTTTTATAATATCTGACTCACACATAGGTGTGCTACTTTAATTATAGATTATTTACTTTTATTTTCCTTTATTCCCATGAAAGTTTCACATTTTTAAACCCATGGGCTTTAAAACTGGATGTGCATCTTTAGTTTTAAAAGGTAGGCCCTGGAGCAAAGCTTTGAAATATGGATCCACGCAGTTCTATTTACATTTTGCTACATCTTGTGTAAAACTGTGTGCGTTCAGTGACTCTCCTGGTTTTAAACTGTAAAGCAATAAATGAGTAACAATTGTTAAGTAACCTTTTGTCAAGAAGAAAGTACAATAGGAAAACAAAGAGGAGAGTCCCAAGATCTTTATTAAAAAGATACTCACATTCAGTCTAAGCAGCTTCTGAATAATTGAAAACATCAACAAATCCATAGACTGTCAAAAACCAGTACATCTTATGTAAGATATAGAGCTAAAATAAATGCTACAAACAGAGCTTGGGGGTGAGAAAAAGATAATAACATAAAAAAGGGAAAAATGCACCATTCGGAAAAAGTCTTCCCAGACCCATAAAACAAGCTCTTATCTGTGGAGAGTTGTGAACCATTACCCTGATAAAGACTGTCTAAAAACATAACACCACTCTGTCTCATAGAAAAGCAGAATAAAAAAGGAGACATTTTTGGAAAAAAGCAAAAAAAAAACAAAAAAACAAATTCACACAAAAAATCACACAGAAAATTCTCCTGGTTAAAAATCCAGTTACAAACTTTTATACAGTGCAGGTGCCACAGAATATAAAAAACCCTGAACACACAGCGGTAACTATCTATTAGGGTTATCTCAGGTCAAGACGGTTCTTGCCATTACCCCTTTAAGTGTCTACTCACAAGCAATAAACACAAAAACTGAAATAATTCAGCAGTCATTCCCTTTGGCAACTGTAACAAAATTGCGACTTCCCACTCCAGCAGCTGGAGGTATTTTTTTTTCTTTTAACAGTTGAGACACATTCTTCTTATGTTATACACCACTTTCTTAAACATCTCATTGTGGCTAGTACCACTGATTCAGCTCAGTTGCAAAAATTACCTGCACACTACAAAAACATTCCAATGTATTTACAACAACATTTATTTATAAAGAACATTTTCATACAAGCAATGTGGCCCAAAGAAAGATTCCAAGAGAAAGATACAAGAAAAGAAAAAACAAAGAAGATTAGGTAAGAATATTACTAAATAACAGATAAAAAATAAGTGTATAAAATCTTAAAAAACAGATATATAACTGGTAGAGGGGTAGTGTCCCTATATAAAATATCATAAATTAAATTCCAATTTAACAATCCAGCACATGTTACTCTTTACACCATTGCATCTTTCATGAAAACCTTCATGAAGTTAATATATGACTATTAACCTACCCTTGCTTCAATTCCCGCTCTTTTATTGTCTAAAGCAGGGATTCTCAAACTCGGTCCTGGGGGCCCACTGTGGTTTCAGGTTTTTGTTCCAACCAGATTCATAATCAGTGACAGTAACTGATAACACTAATCTCAATTAATTACTTGGTATTTTTTGTCTCTTCTCTTATTCTACATTCAGATAAGCACAGCAACTTGATTTTCACATTCATAAGACATTTAGAAATATTTAAATTTTTCATATACATTTAAATGCTTAACTCTATTTTGTTAATTTCATTTTATTTTGGCCTTTATCTGTACAGTTTGATCCTTTCACTATATCTTAATAATGACAATTAAAAACAAGCAAAGCAGACACCCAGTCAAACAACACTGAATTCTGAGAGGCTGCAAAAAGGCTGGAAAAGCAGAATGAAAATCAAGATGAAAATAATGTTAAAAAGAAAAAATCCATTTTTCCCAAATAACTGCTTAGTAAATTTGTTGTTTTTTTTTTTTTTAACCAAACCTAGTTTTCTAATTTCCATATTGGTCCCAAAACACAGAATCTGGGAAATAACAGTTAACTTAATTAGCCCAGGCGTCCAATTAAAAACAGAAGCTGGTTGGAACAAAGACTTGTAGCCACAGTAGGTCCCCAGGACCAAGTTTGAGACCCCCTGGTCTAAAGCCAGTGCACATTATAGGACTTCTAGTAAAAAAGTTGGTCAAACTTGATGAATGTAATTGCTCATCTCGTCACCAGACTATGTCAATTTACATAATTAAAAATCATTGGGGATGTAAAATACCTGACTATATGATGACTATCTATGGTAGTTTAACACTTCCAAATAGCTGCATGCTTGCCCCTTTTTCCAACAGCCAATAACGTGCCGTGTGATGGTGCCAGTGCTGTACAAAGTGTTTACAGGTAAGGCGAGTTCAGCAGCAATCTCTGCCCCTTTTTGATTTTTTTCCATTCTGTCATGGCACATAAAACATAAGACAGAGAAGTCTCTCTTCTGTTTGTCAGGTCTAACACACCTCTGTTCCTTATTCCTTTTTGCTGCCTTATATGCATTGTACTTCCAGGTGGGCATTCTTTGGCTGTCAGTTCTCACACATACAGACCCAAACCCTTCCACTTAAGACAAAATTAAACCCATTGGATTTAGTCAGGGTGAGTTGTGGACTGGCTGGTTTAAGTCACAGTCATGGGAGAGCACCACAACTGGCCCCAACTCAGTAAGATTATGTAAATGAAGGGTACAAATGGAAAAGCTGTGTAATGTAGCATGGCCTTAACTCTCACCTTTTCCAGTTCTGCCTTAATTTTGAAATGATTTGCTTCCATAAAAGTTTTCAGTTTCAGCACATTTACTGTCAATTCTCTTTTTACAAACACAACACGATCACTGGCATACAAGAACTCCCCTGGCAGAAACCTCATTAACCTACTCCATTATTATGCACTGTAATGGACACAGAAGTGAATATAGGAAAAGTCCCACCTTTACCTTAAAACGTCTATTATCCGCATCTGCTGTCCTGACTATCATTACATTTTCCTCATACATACAAATCATTGCAGATACTGACCACACATCGGCACAAAACGTTCTCAATGCCTTAACCCTCACAGCTTGAGCATTTGTTTTTTGCCACCCATAAAGCTATGCTAATTATGTAAATCAGGACAATAAGTGTTTAATCTAGATATAGAAAATTAACTGGTTAACAAAATTCCTATTGACTGGATTTGCATATTAACCTTTGGAAGTACCTCCACCTTAACTAGCTTTATGTGACAACTGAAAATCAATTTTTCCCCAAGTACTTATGGTTGATTCTTTTCAATTAACTACTCTGAAAACTCAGGACATGTTCTTCAAAACTTATTGCATGAGAAAAACAACTTATTTATACCGTAGATCCTGGAATACAAGCCGACTCGGTATATTAGCCGATCCCCTTCTCTACCTACTAAATTACATGTATTTGCCGATGACCGGTATTTAAGCCGACCCCCTTCTCCAAGCAAAATTTTCTAAATTTCCTTAAAAGTGTCTTTCAGGTATATTTATCATGTTTATCGGCGAGAATTTGAGACTGCCAGCATTTTTGATGGAAACCAGGAAGTGATTGCGGAGAAGTTTGGTAAAATGAAGCCTTTGTGTTGAAACTATATACGCAAATACGGTACATCGGCGGGTGGATTTCCGGAGACTCGTTATAAATTTGACTAACTTAAATACGCAATACAGTGGACCCTTGACTTAAGAACTTAATTCGTTCACGAAGGCTAACCCATAATTTGTTCCGAACCTCCCACTGCAACACTTTCTTAACCTTTTCATAATAAAAAAGTTGTATAATGTGCATAATTTACCAAAACACCAATATTTTTTCTAATGTACTAACCAAAAACTTATAAAAAGTGCCTAGCCTAACAGAAGTAGGCTAGATTAAGCTAGGAGCATGGCGGCGTGCAGCGGCTCAGGGCTCTCCTTTTCAGTGCACTTTTTTGTTGTTTTTGTACTTTTTTTTTTTCCTTGTTTGTGCACGATCGGTTCGGCGAACATCCGCTACACCCGTCAGAACCTTATAGACATCGGTGTCCAGAGCCAGACATCTGTTTCGAGTGTTTTTCATCACACGCACAACATCCCAGACAACATAGCGAGACCAGCGGGCTCTCTGTGGACTGTTGTCGGGTCTAGGAGACGACGCAGACGGAGGAGGGAAAGAAAGCAGAAGCGGGGCCACAGATCCGGCGTTATGCTAAGGCTAAAAAAACAACCATACAAGCCCTATACAGAACTTTTTTTCTGCACTGAAGGAGCTGCTTTTAATCTCATTGTAGATGTGTATAGTGACAATAAAAGACATTCTACTCTATTCTAGAAACAACAATTTCATACTGTACGCACCATTTAATTTGACATCTTTGGGCTGCAGGGAGGAGGAGGAGAATGCAAATCTTTTCTTTGTAAAATTGTCTAGATGGTGGATTTCAACATGCTGTACATATTAGCGAGATCGGTCACACGAACAGCACTCTCATATTTCCACACAATTTCCATCTTCATTTCAATTGTGATCGCTTTCCTTACCTTCTCTTTCTTCCTTAGCAATTATGTGTCTTGCTTGCATGGTCTTAGTGAATTATATATATAGGTAAATCACTGCAATGACCGAAATTACATCCACAAACACATGTATCTGGGCTCCAACTGACGCTACTAATGCTCTCGGTTGTTTGTTTACAATCGCGCAAGCGGATACACGTGACCGCATTCGGGTCGTAACACAAGATGTTCGTCGTAAATCAAAAGAAAAATTTTTATTTTAAACTTCCCGATTAATTTATTATAAATTTTATTAATAAAATCAACAACTAAAACACTTTTTTGAATAAATTCTTTATTTAATTTAAAGTACCGGCATGCAAAGTTACTTCTTCATTTGAAAGATGGCTCTATGGTTTCGTCATTATTTACTTCCGTATTGATCGGCAAAAACGGCATTGCGCTGGATATCTTGAATCTGAAACTGTGCTCGTTGTATAAACCGACCCCCAAACTCCAAGCCAAAAATCTAGGACGAAATTCTCAGCTTATATTCCGGGATCTACGGTAAGCCTTTTCAGTAACCAGCCATCCAATTCTTCAAACTCATGTATTTCAATAAAGGGTAATATACATGGAGCCCATAAGTGTGGCACTGAGTGCAAGGCAAGAATCACCCCAAAATTGTACACCACCTTTCAAATTTGGCACACTGAGAAAGCTTACACCAACTTTCAAACAATGACAAGTCCCAGCGCTGGCCTCTACACTACCACCCTGACTCTTATCTGTAACTAGGAATGTTAATAATTAATTTAAGATTTTAAAAAGTATAATCTTATTAAATTACACAATTCATTCAAATTTTCATTAGGAAAATTTGTCTACAACATTGCAGTGAAAGGTACAGACTTCCTTTGAGACTTGTTTTTCTTGAAAAATGACAATATTTTTTAGCAATACGAGATCATTTTATACTTAGAAGCAGAAATGATGCATTCAGAGAAAATGAGTGCTAAACATTAACATTGGTTGCAATGAAGTGACAAAGTTTGCAGCAATGCTACATATAAAAAAAACCTCAGCAGTATACAGTATACAGTAATCTAGAGCCATGAAACCACATCTTGGCACACCATCATCAGCTATACAGAAATAATACGTTTTACTGAAAAAGCACAACAACTGAAAACCCAACTAGCCAAAAGCAGTAGGTTCTCACTCACAACTGTACATAAAGATGTAGACTGACAGATGAAATTTGCAGTATCACAACACAAAATTCTCCACCCACAAACACAACTGACAACTTTATCATGAAACTAAAAGCCAAGTAAACATGGGGATCCAAGGGTAACAAGGTTACATGTGTTCATGATAGTGAATAGAACATTTTGGCTGTTAATTCCTTCTTGAACTGAGCATTCATAACATGTTTTACTTGTTCACTGCAAGTTTTAATCAATCTAAAACATCTAAAGAACAGCGAGAACGTAGGCATGCCTAGAACATTGTTGCTAAAACAGCCCATCTCAGCAGTCAGAGAGAGGGCCAATGCATAATTTTTTTATATGCAGATCTGCAAGTGTGCACAAAACGACATAATTTTGACATCAATGCTAATCAATCAATCCATCTAGGGAGCTGTCTGAGCATGTCAATGCTTTGTGTCCACAATGACAAAAAACATACAGTATATGAACACTTTTGGAGCAGTAAAAACTCATACGTGCACACTGCAACAAGTGCTTAAATGTAGAAGGAAACAACTCCATGTGCACTGAAGTATGTAAATGCATAAAGATGCGTAATGCACAAAAGACAGTCTGTAAAACATTAAAGCTTTAAAGCTAATTATTACACACATAAGTAAATAACACATTTTTGGATCTTGCATGCAGTTGTTGTTCAAACAGGGTTTGCATGTTCCTTCCATGTCTTAATTGAGTTTCTTCTGGGTAACCTGTTTTCCTATCCCAGAAGATGTGCAGGTTGAGTTAATTAACAACTTTGTCTTCTCCTCAGTGTGTGTTACTGGGTCCTAAAATTAACACAAAATGTATGTTTTGTATGTGTAATCACAGTCTGCACTTAAAAGCAAATCAGTGGCCTTAACTGAGGAGGAACTTCCATTAGATGACGATCTGGAAAAATTCGATTTGGTGTACTGGTAATAAGATGTGTGCATTGGTCTCCCTTTTCCCTCCCCCTAATTTTGAAATTTTATAAACAGTAACGCAAGGAATGTGTGTTCTCATTTATGTAATATGTTATAGTACAAAAAATAACCATAGCAAATCTATTTTCAAGAGCAAAAAAACATATTATTCAATTAAAAATGTTTTAGAAAACACCCAGTTAAAATAAACCCCTTTAAATTTTCAAATTTTGGGCCTATATAGCTCACTATTTCTACCATTTATGTTACTTTGTATTTCTGCTCATGTTTCTCAAATAGTCCCAGTGATTTTTGAGAACCTTCTCTTTGTTGGAAAATGAAGCAGCAGCATTTTGTTTACTTGCTTTTAAGCTACATTATACAACCATAGTAATTAAATATATATTATTATTATTATTAAGTGGCAACTAAGACTTTGAAATTCATTTTTTTTCTTTACCTCATACACTAGTTTCATAAGCATTTAGCTATTTATGGTTTTCTTTCACATCGTATTCAGCAGTAATTTCTAGTATACTATAGTATAAACAACATACATACAAAATATGCTTAATCAAGTATAGAAGAAATTACTCATATATAGCAGCATATTATGCATATACATAACATTTGTAAAACTAAATGTAGAAAACTTTTCAAAGATAAAGAACTTCACAGTGTTCCACCAGGACTAAGCAGTCTAGTGAAGAATCTACAAGACACTACTTTGCCACATTCCCTAGTATTTCCTCACAGTCCAATTAGATAAACACATTGGCAACAATTCCCCTCAGGTGCTGGATGGGTGCCACAAGACCGCACCATCCAAAAAAATCTAATAATCCCTTTTCATACTTTGCTGAAGTCAATAACTAGCCTGAACAGCCTTTACTTTTAAATCACCAATGGATTAAAATGCATGTGTCAAATGCAATTCTTCTCCTATGGCATAATGCAGGGAGTGCCAATTGTCACACGAATGTCAGTTCAGTAAGACAATACTTGAAAACAAAAGAATACTTGCATCCGGGAGGGGTGTATGCTGTAGCATTCCTTGGCAACACATTATGTATGTGATGCACTCTCAAGGTAAGGTTGAAGGCCTATATGGGCATGTACATGGAAGAAACTGCACTTTGGTAAAAGGACTAGCATGGATTAGCCCTGTATATGAATTACTTCAATATAGTGTCTTTTGAAGTACTTAAAACTGCAATAAAGGTCAGTAATATAATGACGTAAAACAATTGCACAATTGTATGAGGGGAAATAAAAAGGAGTAGCAGTTGTTAAGCTGTCACCTGATTAAAGAAATCAAATGCATAAAGGGTAGATAAAACTACTACAGATTGATTGCACCTTTTACTCTTTTTTTTTTTTATTTTTAAAAAAAAGATGCTTTCCACAGTCAGAAAAGATGGTTATAAATTAATTCCTGAAATCTGTAAAGCAACAGAGTGCTGCTCAATATTGATGTAGTCAATATATAAGGTAAAAGGTGAGGAGGAAATGACTGCCAGAAAGGATGGAAGTCTAAAGGTCAAGTTGAAAAATTAAGCTGATTTGTGTTGTTAATGTAATAAGACCTAGAGGCAAGCTTGCTTTGCTCATTAATATGGAGTATTATGCATCCATAAAGGGAGGTGAGATAATTAAAATGACAAAATTTAAAATGAAAAGTGAATTAAACTGCTTACAAATATATATTGTGTTTATAAGAATTACTAGTGAAAGCTTTGAAATCATTTCAGTTTTTTTGTCCTGCACCTCCTGACTCACTGGTACAAGAAAACCCCCACATACAATATACTGTTTGACTTTTCCTGATGTCTATTAATGCAAGACATTAAACTTTTTGGGGTGCCCCCCCCCCCTATTTTTGGCCCTCTAGAACCAAAAACACTCGCATGATAAAGAGTAAACCAAAAGGTGTTTTTAGCAAACATGATCAGCAGGATTTGAAGTTGAGCATGCCAACATCAACAGTCCTTACTTTACTGCTTATGTATTTCTGCCTCATGAATAATTAAATTTCTTATAAACACCCCAAATAAGGGCTGCTTATGCACATTCTAACTTTTTTTAAAAATTGACTTTAGTAACATTTAAAATCCCTGCTGTTAAAACCCAAAAATATGACAA
The DNA here is from genome assembly GCA_026402145.1 of Polypterus bichir lapradei. NCBI lineage: Eukaryota > Metazoa > Chordata > Cladistia > Polypteriformes > Polypteridae > Polypterus > Polypterus bichir. The sequence goes on along the minus strand of JANRMT010062813.1, from coordinate 103,240,827 downwards.
ATGTACATATAGACTTTGTTTTGTATGCTATTTGCAGTCTTTTATACTGCTGAAGTTAATAACATTTGTGAGGTGGCTGTTATGTTAAAGCAATGAGAAGTTAACTAAGGAATAATAAGATAAGTGAAGTTTATTTAGCAACAGACTAGAGGAACCCAAAACACCAGGTCAAACAAAAGATTAGTGAAGGTGTCATCACTTGGCTCAGAAACAAAAAGTACATGAGAAGAAAAAAATAAAATTAAGTGACTTTGACAGAACAGTTGTAAGCAGTCTGGCTAGAAGACATGTTCAACTGAGTCCATCATTATGAAATAATATAAGGCAACTTTGTTCATAGTCATGTGGAGTCTGGGGCTAATTTGAGAGGTGAATTTTATAAAGTGCCTCCAGACGATCAATGACAGAGTCTGCAACTTTTTCATATAAAGACTGCATATTAATCAATATTACATCTTTCACTCAGCCTAATATAATCTAAAACATAACCCAGCACATCAACACAAAAGAGTGCTTGCAGATATTTCCCAGAAAGTCCTCTTCAAATTCTATTGGTCCACCCTTATTTCAAAGACCTTGATCTTTGTAATCGAAGTCCCATGGTACATGCTGAAAAAGACATGAAAGCTTCCAAATATTTTCTATTTCATATATTCTGCATCAAAATTCCTCCCCTGAGTAGGACTGCAAAGCTAAAAGCGGCATGTGATCAATTAGAATGCTTTTAAGATCTCCTTTAAGATTTTATTTATTTTGTTTCATATTTTCTATAAAAGAGTGACTTTTTTTTTTAAGGGTGTAATCACAATTTCACTCCTTCTTTTCAATTGTTTCAGATATTATAAAGATGGGGAAAAAATGCAGGCCAAAAGAATTTCTCACATCTGTCCAGACCTGCAAAATTTCATACTACACAAAATATTTCCTTATGCTCATATCTGTTTAACCAAAGTACTAATTGTACAAAAATGTATACAAGTTCACCAAAAAAGAATCCCTTTGCTACAGTTCATACTAGGTTGGTCATGAAGTGATCCCCTTGTCTTACACCTTCCTCAATCCTCAAAAGTGAATTTCCTTCAAGAACTTGTTACTATCTATTTTTCAATACCAAACTGTTCTATTCTCTTCCAACCATAAAAGCTTATGTTTCCATAACAGCACATATTAGTTTTACAAGGTAACACTCCTTAATGAACTTGAGCTTCTATCATTACCCTCAAAATAAAGACTCAATCTTCACCTCTTATTCACTCCCCTCTTACCGACTTTAATTTATAACTTTAATTCCATGCCAGCTCACATCAGCTTCCCCCTAGTGACACAGATCTGCACATATACTATATGTGCCGTAAAATCTTGCATTCTTTTCCACAAAATATAATCTTGTCTAACAAACTAAGATACAAATGATTGCATGAGGTCACAAATGTGAAAGGCAGAATGCCATAAGTTACCATGTTTATACTGTATAACGTTGTATCCCAAAAATTCTCTCATTGTAGTATATAGTAGTAGAGTGTTGTACCATGTTAGCCATAGATTGATACAGGAGAAAGTAGGGTGAAATGACACCTTTTATTGGCTAACTAAATAGATTACAAATGCAAGGCAGCTAAGGCCCCTTTATCAGGCAAGCTGTAACAAAGAAACTGAAAAATACTCTAGCTTATATTGGTCCCACATTACTCAATTAATATAGCAAACCTACGAGAAATTCTTGTGTATCAAAGGAGTAAACAATCCCCAAATTGAGTGACCTAGAACCAGCAGAATCCTAACATCGATTTGTTGGGTAGGCAGAAGAATTTTGTGGATTAAAGAGAATTAGCATATATCCAACTAACAACTTAGTAAAAAATGCAAGTTGAAAGTGCTTTTTTAAAATCATGATCCATTAAATTTGTAAACTTTATAAAAAATGTCCATTTCAAACAGAATCAGGACAAAGAAATTGCAAAGGAAACTTTCATTTTCTATGAACATTATATCCTGCTCGTCCCTGATACATGCGATCAGGAAGTAAAATTCTGGAAGGTGATCTTAAAAACTGCCAGTCAGAACCTCAGGAAATGCCATTAACAGACAGTTGGGGCAGACAGCATTGTCACTGAGAAGGAGTCAGGGACACAATGATGAACATAAAACATGTCTGGCTGCCCACTTCATTAACAAGGTGTCTTGTTTACAGCAGAATGTTCTAATAATAACATGGTGACGTTAAAAGGAATGTGATTAATTTGCAACATTAGCAGGCCTGTATAAACAAAACTCCAAGGGGAGGAAGCTTCCTGACAAAAACAGAGCTACAGCATGTACATTGTACTACAGAGCTGAACAAAGAACTGCAAACCAGTTTGACTACATATACCCTGTCAGACACAATGTGCTATCACTAGGCCTGTGATGCTACCTATGCCTCTGGCTTTCTACTGTATACATGAAGCAAGGTCTGGAAATGTAATATAATCACCTTAACTTCACTCCAAAAACTTCAATTTCACTTTCACACAAAAACAACTGAAACAAAATCAAAGGTGTGGGAAAATGGACTAGTTAGGTATACTGAGATTATGTTATAAACCAGGGTAAAGGTAAATGACAAACAATATAAGGACATACTACCACTAGAGGTTAGTTGTCCATGAACTACCAGTGAGAGCTCATGGAAATGTGTTTCACTCTTGGCAGAACCAGCATTACTCCTTATATACTTACAAGTGTAGAAGGGGGGCCCTGTCGGAGCAGATAACCAAGACCTTTTCAAAGGTAAACAAGCAGAAAGCAGTTACTGGTGTCCTTGCTTTTTGAAAAGACTTGGTGTACAAGGGTGTATTAATGGTTTAAAGAAACACAAAAAACAGCATGAGAAGATCTTCATGAATGCCCAGGCCCAAGGCTCATAATATCCATAAGGGTCTATTTAAGGGTACTCTACACATCTGAGCAATGAGCCATAATTGGGGAGTGGGAAACAGTGTAGCTTATGAAGCATTAACCTCATAGTAGGAATTGAACCTATTTATCTCCATCCTCTACTGTTTTACATAATTCAAATCAACCTCAGATGGACAGAAGTCACAAAGAAAAACCCTTTGAGAAATTTGACAAGCTTTACTCATACATGCAGGTATTTTGAACATGGCTCTTCTTACTTTTTGTTAAACAGTCAAAAGCATGAAATAATCATCTACCTGTAGACTGGCTGCATCTCATGAGCAATTCCAATAACAGCACCACTGGGGAAATTTTGGAACTCTTTAAACAGCTCCCTGATATTCACTCTGTGCTTTAGGTCAAGATCGAGTTGTACAATCCTCTTGATATCTGAAAAAAGAAAAAATAAATAAATAAAACAAACTATGAAGGTAAAACCTAGGAAATAAGAACAGTCTGTGGGTATGGTTCAGTGATAATATCCCAACTGACAGCAGGTTATTTACCAAAACATACAGAACACTTTACATTACATCAGTGACCTTTTCAAGTAAAAAGTGACATTTGGTCTAACTGCACAGCTGACAGCTACCTGCTGCAAGTATTTTATCATGTTCTTTAGAATGTCAACTTCAACACCACAACTAAGTTTTTTGTTAAAAAGGTTTCAACATTTCTCCAAGAATTAAATTTACATCAACACTGTAGGAACCTCAAATATGTAAAGCTTTTACTATACCTTAAATCATATCAAATGTGCAACTTACACTAGGAAAGAGTTTTAAGTTAAGTAAGCTACGTTATGCCAACTTGCAAAGGCAAGGAAGTAAGATGCATTTCATCCATTGCTCCGAGAAATGTAGTCATAAACAAGGACACTTATGGCAACTTATTGACAAGGAAAAAAAAAAAACAGTATTTTAAGTGTCTGATTGCTGTTACAGGAAATGATTTAGAACTATGCTAAAATAGGACAAAATGGCTAAAAAATGTTTCAATTTAAGATGAAAACCTTTACGTTTAACTCAAAATGTTTGTGTAAGGTTGTCTGGCAAGTAATTCAAAATTATTATTTTTTCTTTTTGTAATTTAAACCCTTAGTGAAATCAGCATATTAATTAACATCAAGTTGAGTTTTAAACATGTACTGCCTTTTCCCAATAGAAAGTGTCATCTACAATATCTTCAGTCTCCCCAAGAGTTTCACCTCCTACTGTTCACCACATACTTTTCAATCATGATTAGCAACACTGAACCAAAGGTCTTAATGTATCTCCCTGCATTGTATTGACAAATCTACGAGCAGAAATCGCTCAATGGACAGAACAAGGCAGGCGGGGCAGAGGTTGGAAATAATGCAAGCCGACATCCTCCCTGTAGTTATCAGCAATCATGGTTGACTGCCACATCTGCATTGGTTATCTGGGACAACTTCAAACAGCAGGCAGGTAAAAAGCCAATGGAAACTTATTGCAAATGGCTTATAAATTCAACAATCTCTCAGCTTTCAAGAACCAAAGATCCATTTTGCAGTTTTTAATGCTTTTACCATATAAGTATATAAAAATATATCATAATCATTAAAATCAAAAAATTGATTTCAGTAATCTTAAACCCAAACTCTACAAGTACAGTACTTTTTGCACATTCAAGTATTGAGAAAGCAGAAACCACATAGATAATTTTATGAACAAGAAAGCAGTCAGCTACATTCTTCTTGGTTGCTTTGAAGCTAAATAATCATTTCATCTCATTTTCCCAGTTAAATGGCCAAGCCTTCCTGATATTCCACACAATTTTTTTTGGGTGGGGGAGGGGAGCTGTACTTTGGCTTTCACAAATGTGACAAGAAATTCAGTCTTACATGCCAAACACCTGCTCTGCAAAGATTTACTTTGTTTTTTCTATTATGGAAGAAATTTTTTGTTCCCATTTTTACTGGAGTTTGATGTTTGATGTTTTACAGTTTAACCAAAGGAACAGTTACAGTAAATATAGTAGTAAAGACCTCAATCTGCTTGTCTTAGTGCATTTCCACAATTTTTTACCCAAAATTCTTGGGGTCAGATTGCTTTAGTATTTTTTTTTTTTTTTTTACAAAATGTTATGAAATAGGAGTGTAAAGATATGAATATATGAATGTTTATTGTTTGATTTATGGGGTCTTAAGATGGTATACAGTTCAAACCAAGTCCAGATATAGAGTTTTACCATAACTTGATCCAACAACCTGTTTGAAGTTTTACTTATACCAGCCAGGCTGACACTACAGTGGCAAGAAATTAGGAAAGCTGCCATTGATCATGTGCAAAATAAAAAAGGGTGCAGCACTGGGGCCAATTCTCACCTTTTGAGTCAGAAAACTGCACTTGTACATGCAGAAAACATTTTGGCACTGCAGTCAGCAATACAACTTTACATGCATTTACACATTTTTTGTATACTCACTAATTTGATGGAACACATACTGCAAAACATATAAAATTGAACACATACACTTTAGCAAAGCAACAGGAATGTACATGTGTAAATTGTGTGCCAAGCTATAAACCGCAAAATGTAAATATAATATTAAAAAAAAAAAATAAAATGTACCTAGGTAAATGCAGGCTCCTAAAGCTATCCACAAGTTGAGTGGAATCCCTCGATAAATGCGGCAATACTTAAATTACAGAAATATACATAAGCACACCCAAGCATATAGACACACACAGAAAGGGGCAAACAAAAGTATGAACAGACTAAAAGAAGCTTGATGGAATGAAGGTGGAAACTCTCACTAAATAAGGCATTAAAGAAAATTTTTCCATTTACAAACTGATTATTCTACATTATCCCTTATTCTTTATTCATCTCTAATCACTTTCCCTTGATTACCTAAGTTACACAGTTGTCACAGAGCTCACTTCAGAAAGCACAGCTATCTTTTCAGGCAGACACTTTCTGTTGTAGCAGAAGCCGATACATCACTTGTAAATATGCCAACTATGCAGTTGCAACTAGATCTGGGAACAACACACCTCCTGTCAGTCCAAAAATATAATACTGTGAAAAAGAAATCTCCATTGACTGTACATTTTTCAAAATAGATAAAGATGAACTAATTTAAACAATAAAACCAAAAATTATTCCATGTAATCTTTTACTGAACAAAATGTTAGAAATGCAGTTGTTTGCTGTGAAAAAATAAGTACACCTCTAGCTCTAATAGCTGGTGTTGCTCCATTTGGCAAAAATAAATTCTTGTTGGCATACCTTGTGATTGTATCTCCATCTCTTAAATTGAAACTGGATAAATTGAAAGCTTTCTTGCATGTACTGCTCGCTTCAAGTCATTCTCACAACAGACATTAAGACTTGGTCTTTCACTTTGTAATTCTATAATCCTTTATTTTCTTCTTTTGCGCTCACTCTTTTGTGGGTTTGTTTGAGTTTTTTAGGCCATTGTGTTATTGCCGGCTGCATTTATGGTTGGGAGATAACCTCACCTTTTCCACAAGTACTCAGTAGCAATGTGGGATTTATGTTTGATTCTGTGATAAACTGGTCATGCAATGAAGAAGAAAAAGCCTCAAACCATAATGCTTTTGCCACCATACTTTTTGTCCAGAATAAACTCATACCCAAGCTGTAGTCTGTTCTTGGTTTTCATCAGATATTACATGCAGCATTGTGGCCAAACAGCTCCACATTTGCCTAATCCATCCACAGAATGTTGTTTCAGTATTCATGCTCTTCACTTAGGGGTTGTCAAACTGCAGTTGCAACTTCAATCTACTTAATCTTTCCAGAACAATTTTTTGCTGTTTCTTTTTGAATGTTTGATATTATGCTTATTATTTCCTTATTGTTGCCCTGTGGCTCTTTGGACTTTGCACACCATATTTCAGTCAGTTCTTTGGCTGAATTTAGTGGGACTATCTGGCTTCAACGGACTTCCAGTGGTTTGGAATGTTTTGCAGTTGTAGGTGTTCTTTCAGGCTGTAAAGTGGTTGACTACAGTTATTTGAAAATGGCTTAGAGACCTTCCCAGGTTAATGGACAAACTTTCTTTGAGGGCCACCGAGACCTCTTTTGATCTTGGACACATGACTTACTAAGATCAAACCATACCACTGGTTTGTGATCTATACTAATAAACGGCAAAGCCCTCACTCACTCACTCACTGACTGACTCATCACTAATTCTCCAACTTCCCGTGTAGGTAGAAGGCTGAAATTTGGCAGGCTCATTCCTTACAGCTTACTTACAAAAGTTGGGCAGGTTTCATTTCGAAATTCTACGCGTAATGGTCATAACTGGAAGGTATTTTTCTCCATTTACTGTAATGGAGTTCAGCTGGAGGGGCGGAGTTTCGTATGACATCATCACGCGTCTCACGTAATCACGCATTACGTAGAAAGCCAGGAAGAGCTACAAAACGCGCTTTAGAAAACATGCATTATATAATTAAGAAGGCAGC
>JANRMT010062813.1:103168923-103233027 GCA_026402145.1 Polypterus bichir lapradei | reverse complement strand
TATATATATTATATATATAGATATATATATATATATATATATATATAGATATATATATAGATAGATAGAGAGAGAGAGAGAGAGATGACAACAACATATCAATGACAAAACAATTACATTAACAATCATGTTACGTTATTTTTAAAATATTTCCTTTTCTTTTTCATAACTTCTTTAACACACTACTTCTCCGCTGCGAAGCGCGGGTATTCTGCTAGTGTTTACATAAAGCTGGGCCATCCAGGCTCCTCCTTAATGATGTCCAAATCATTTGCATCTGCTTGGGTGCACCTTATTCTAATTAAAGGTATCTGATGCCATGATAAAGACAGGAATGTAAGGTTTTTTACCATAAAAAGAAATTACATTTCTGGGGATTTAAATGGTTCAAACAAATACAAAATGTTATGTCATTGTCTCTCTATTATAAAAAAAAATCCTGGAGAGAAACAGTAGGGCGCCGAGACGTGATCTTCATGTTAAGATCATGGAAGACACTTAAAAGACCCGAGAGACTAAAGAGATTGTGCCACGGAGCGTCTCGCAGGGACCTTAAACATGAGACTTTGTGCCAAGAGATTGAGCCAGGACCGTCTCGCGATGACATTGAACATGAGATTCTTGCAAGACACGCCCTACTTACAACCAAATAACAGCACGGGAAGCAACAAACTCAGTCATGTTTTGGCTTTGAGCACACACAGATCCATAGCTCTCAGCACATATAAAGCGTATAAGGACAATACGTCATAGATGAAACGTCGACTACTAAGCAAAGAAGAAAGCAGCACGGAGAAAAGAGACAAAAAAGACAAAGAATAATCTAGGTGCAAATTCAGAAAATAAGGAAAGTAATTATCAGCCCGGAACAAGTGGAATTGAGAAAAGAAAAAAAAAAAAAGCACGTCCAATCTGGACATTGGCGCTATACACATGCAGTGCAGGTTAAAGATTATGAAAGCAGTGGAATTCAAAAGGCTCAAAAAAAAAAAAAAAAAAAAAAAAAAAACATTTTGGTGCGATACATATGTGCAGAAAGTTAAAGAATACTAAAGTAGGAAAATTAAAAAGTATAAAAAAAAAGAAAGTAAAGATCACAGCAGCACAAACGGAAATTATTACTCGAAAAAGGGAAAATAATCACCACAGACCAGGTGTCCTTGAAACAAAAGCAGGATAAAGCGAGGTCAGAAATAAAAGACAGAGTAGAAAAAGTAAAACGTCATAAAGAGGTTAAAATACAAGGGGGGCAAATACATGCAGAGCAGGTTGAAGATAATGAAAACTGGAATTCAAAAGACTCAAAAAAAAAAAAAAACGTAGGCACAAAACACATGCAGAGCAAGATACAGAATATGATAGCAGCAAAAAACGAAGTCAAAGCAAAGAAAGTAAACATCACATTAGCACAAAGAAAGAGAAATTATTACTTGGGAGAAATAACGAAATGGCGAATAGAGATCAAATATATGGACATAGGTGATATGTCAGAAGTATATAAATATTTTAAGGCTTTGAAGTTTAAGCAAAGAGAATTTCAAAAACGGAGTTTACCTCACATGCATTTATTGGTTACTTTGCAAAAAAAATTATTAAGTGCTGATGATGTAGATCGTTTTGTCTGTGCTTAAATTCCAAACAGAGAAACCTATCCTGAATTATGGAACAAAGTCATTAAACACATGTCTCACTGACCTCATTAAAAATATTTAGCACATTGGGACTTGAAAGATTCCAAAAATTGTTTTTACAGAAGTTCTGAAATAAAAATGAAACTAATGAAATAGCAACAATTCAAAGAAAAAAAAATCTTAAAAGTGTGTATCCGGAAAAACAAAAACGGGGGTTGGCAAGCAAAGCGAGCAGGGGGCAAAGCCCCCTAGTTATTTTAAAAAAATGAGATGATCTTTATGTAACAGTATTGTTTTAATTGCAATCAAATATCACTATAATAAAAAAATGTAATGGGGTGTACTTTTTTTCTTACTTCACTGTATATATTTACTTCATTTGCTGTAAAAAATTAAACAGGGAGACAGCTATCAGATCATTTTAGGAACGTTAAGATCAAAGACTACTACCACACTGTTCTCTATGTTTGTGTTCTTTCGTAGGGTTCAAAAGATCCCTTTGCAAGAAGAGCAAAATATGAGAAGTTCATTCATAGACTCATTCATACATTTCTTCAGGATTAACTTACCATTGTCTTAATATCCTGTTTCAACTTGTCTAATTCCTGCTTTTTGCACTGACTTTTAATTCACATCTTTCATTTTCCTTTTTTAGCTCCCTCTTTCTTCTCATGCATATGTAACATATTTTTGCATTTTAGTTACACATCTAACTGAACCAAAAACTTTTGTATTTAAAACACTCTTCTTGTTTTTGCAGGGGAAACTTTTTTTGTGATCAAAATTTTAATAACATTAAAAAGGACTACATTACAAATAAATAATAAATGTTCTTTGGAAAATAAGAACAAAAATACTTCCCATTGGCACCCACGCTAAAAATCAATCTACCCTGAGATAACAACACACAAAAGAACGAAAATAAGAAGTTGATGGGAGAACCATGACAATGAAGAATGGATTTTAGCAAAGTTCTCTTTTGTAACAGTCCCTCAGAAACTGTTCAAGGGAAACTCAGAAAGATGAGCACAAGCAATTATATTCGAAAAGAGTGTTATATTCTTAATACATTAATATCCTCACAGCAGCGTGAGGAAATTGTTTATTTTCTTCTCTAGTGCATTCAATACCATATAGTCCAAACAGCTGGGAGAAAAGCTCTGGTCAATGGTACTATTGCATCCTGGATAATCAACTACTTACAGTAATTGGCAGACCACAGTTGCTTCAGTAATCCTGCATTTTTCAATCTATTTATCTAATATTTATTTACCATAATTAGAAGTATAACAAATGTAAAAATATATATAAACATTTATAAAACAGTTATATTTTTATTCATATATTTTGTGTTTTGTACTTTATTCTAAATGTGCTATACATGCAATGTTTACAGCATCTGGGCTTGTTTTATAAGAAAGCTGAATTTTAAGAATTTGTAAATTTGAATAATCCTGATGTGATGCCTGGATCTAAAATCAAATTACAAGTCAAAAAGTCCAAAATGGTGAAACACCATGAATAGACAGAGAATAAATTTCAGTCTATAGTGCTAGAATAATTGTCCACCACCTAGTCATATCTGGCCCACAAGCAAGGTTTCTCTAGCAGCAAAAGGCATCCTCCTGTAACTTATATTAAAATAGTAAATAATCTGTAAACATTATGCACATGACAAGAGTGTGAAAGGGGCATTTGCTCAGTCCAGGACAAAAAAGGCACTGAAAAGAATGCATAATGAAATAATTCATAACAGGTTTGCTGCTTTAATAATACAACACTTGCTGAAATACTGGTGTAGCATCACTAATTTAAAAATCCTGAAAGGCCGAACTTAAGTTTAGCCATAAAACTTAAGTTTAAATTATGCTGCCCTTTCAAAGCAGAAACAATTCTCATTATTGCCACATTTATCCCATTCTAAATAAGTTCAGAAATAAAAATGTGATTGATCACACTGTCAGAATCTCAATACAAATCCAAACCAGCTTTGAATTGTAATTGTAGCATACCACATTGAATGACAGACTTACAGCTGATATCGAAATCAATAGCTTTTTAATATAGCATCATATATAGTTCCAAAAAAGGAATGGAAGTTTTGCATGGCAACACTTGTTTGTCCAATTATCCATCTTTCTTTGGCTTAACTCTACCCACAACTAATGTATAAAAGGTGATGAAATAAGTTGTTCCATATGTACATTTCAAAATAAATATTCAAAAAAGCTCACATTCGCCAGGCATTCATGTGGCACAGCTAATAAATGAAGCACAAAGTAGACCAATCTAATTTTATGATCTCAGAAGCATTAACAGAAACACATTCACTAAGACACATAGTTAGTGGGGCTGTTAGAACAGCATACACATATCAGCATATACTAGATTTGTGTTGTTTGTTGGGTTTTTTTAAAGCCAAAATAATATTTATTAGTAGAACAAATAAAATGTGACTAACACTGTTAAAGCATACACAACACACATTTGTCTATTTCTGGATATAATCGGTTTCCACCTCCAGTTATGAGTAATTACTACAAGTATGACTAGCAATGTAACGGCTAATTCTGGTTTAGTGCACAAGCAAGCAACAACAGATCAGGAGTTTGTGACATTTGAAATTCATTTGGCTTATCCATTTTAAACTTTAGTAAGTGTTAATAACCTAGTAATGATTTTTCCATATACTGATTCAAGCATGAACCTCACAGTAGTCTCACAGTAAAGATACATTAAAAACTGTCAACTTGCTGACAAACCTGATTTGAAAAATCTGTTGTTCCAAAAGCAGTTTAAAAGCATTGGTGTAAATGAAAATATCTTTAATAATCTTGGAGTTCACCATTTTATGTGGCACAGATAATGTTTAAAGTTTAATTTTTTTCAGAATTTACGCCTTTTTGGTTTTTTTTGTTACTGAATAGAAAACATGCATATGGTTTGAAGTTTTGGTTATCTATGCTGCTAAAATACTCTTAAACCAATAAACGCCACCCTCACTAACCTTCATAAATGAAATTTACCCCCTGTGGTCAGCATCTAAAAAGCAAGCAAGAAGGCTTTTTCAAGGCAAGGCTTAAAAGTAGTTCAGAGGGCAAAAGGGGCTGGTGCTGAGGTACCCACAACCTTATTCCCACACCTCCTGTCAGATCAGATCAAATTAATCAGATTAAACTTCAACATTTGAAGACATTGCTGGGTTATATTGGCAAAATGAAACAATGCATCGCCGCCAGCCATTGATGCTCTCTGCTGTTCAGGTACAACAATTTGTCAGAGTTGATGTAAAATTGAAAGAACAGACAGCTATGTTTGAGAAAATACTTACTGTATAGCCCATTGTCATACCCCATCAAAAATGGAGGTGAAAAGGATAGTGGTTATGAGAGATGATCACCAATAGCCACAGAAAATGCAGATTTTAATACTCAAAACACCTGAATCAACAAATTTGCCTAATAACACAAGGACAACATCCACATTCTTTCTGCACACCTAAACCAATAAAATGAGTTACTGTCTAATTAGAAATTCAGAATACAGCCGCAGCATTTAAACACATAGTATATTGACAAGTTGTAAAGTACTTTGAGCTACATTATTTGTACGAAAATGTGCTATGTAAATAAATGTTGTTGTAATATCCGTACACCACAATACTATATAAACTCAGTTTTCTGTTGTTTTGCCATATAGCGATGCAGCAGTCAAAATGACAAAAAGATACTGTAGCAGACAGACTTCTGAAATGCATTGGGGTGTGTGTGATGTGACACTCACTAAAATGTACAAATTAATGATTAAGTTTCCATTACCTTGTGCTACTGTGCTCATGAATTGATAACAGCAATTTTAGCTTATTTCTCTCAGCTTAAAGTCTTTCGTTCATTTTTTTTGCTCTCTGTCTGCAACCCCAGATGTTTAACTTGCACAAACCGGAGGAACTGTGGGTGGCTTTTTAGAGAGAAACTCCAAAGACAGAGCCTTGTCAGCAGTGAATTTCACTGCAGAATTTTTAATGAGTTGTCACCAGATGTATATTCACTTCTAAGAATCACATCTGGCCCTGCAAGTCTACAACAAACTCTTTTAATACCTATGAATATGTGAAGGATTTATTATGCGGAGTCAGTATCCATGTAGTTTGGAGATAAGCACTTATTACTATTTCTTGTCGATTTTGTCAATGGAAGAATATTTTTTCTGTTGTGATCCTCGTTTGCTTTAAAAGCCTTGGTAGTTCGGTGCCAAGACCTCAGACCATGGTGAATAAGCTTCATTGAAAGTAGCATGCTTCTAAAAAGAAGTGGTGCCTCCCATTAGACTCCTGTATGATGGAGCAAAGGAGAAACAATGTGTGGAGACAAATCACCCTTAATATATGTTTCTTGAAACTTTATCCTAGAAAGAAATGTATAATTTTCCAGAGCAACAAAATCTGGTAAACATATGGTCCATCTGTCTCCATACACACCCCATTACCCCACCCATTTACTACTTAGGCCAAAATTACTATGGAGACAAGAAATTTGATACACTCTAAATAGACTACTTTATCACTCTTTGAGTATAATTGTGCCAAACTCTAGGCAAACAGAAAATAATGTCTATTTTCTGCATAAGTTGCAGTCATTTTTTGCTTTTGTTAAGATGGAAGAGAGATCTACATTTATCACAAACTTTAAACATTAGGAGAAGCTTAAACTGTAATATAGAAACTTTTGACAATATATCTAAGGATAAATCTGTCTTTATTAAAATATAATAGTTTTTTAAAATGCAATTTGGCTGCCATGTACCTTCTGTACATTACCATAAAAATTATGAAGTGAGAGGACATTTGCATGATAAAAAATTCAGAAAATTTTATGTTTTGCTTAAAAACCTCAGAAGCAGCATCAGGATAATATATTGTATATCACTGCACAACTGTTACAACTATAAATTTGTTCTGAATTGCATTGTGAATCACTTACATAATCAAAGGGAGAATTAATCTTTGCTGTTGGCAGTACAGTGAAAAAACAGAATTGTACTGAATGTTTCATCACAAACGCCAGTCTGCTACAATTCACTGCAAACAAGGTACAACTTTGACTATAACATGCAAACACTTTGTTAGGTAGTAAGTGAATGATAATGGTACAATAATCTTAGTTTTTACAGTAGTACATATAGTCAGTAATGCCAGTTATTAATACTGCATTTTCTTAAAATTAGTATTATTTCTGAACTTGGAAAAAAATTCAATTAATTTGCAGGCATAGCTCTTCTTTAAAAACTTAAGGGAAATTAAATAACTATGGTAACTAATTTTCTTAATTTTAATTTATGTCTCAAATTAAAAAAACTGATTTTGTTCTGCCAGTTAACCTCATAATACACTATGATTTGCATTAATATACAGTTTTTTTTATTAATCTGATGCTTATAGTGGATAGCAGATTTATGTTGTACTATAGTGTAAAGAATAAGGGCAAGGGTAAGACCTAAGATATTTGTTAAACTTTATGTTCAGTTTTAATTAAAATGGAAAAAATATAAAAGATATTATGTTTGATCAGAACGTTTTTGCTGAAACTTAGAAATGGCAAGATTCCTCAATATATTGAATGCAAACTCCAGAAAAGTTTGGGATGACAACAAAGTTTTAAATATGCCATTGTCCTCTCATTTAACCACTACATCAGAAAACAATTAAGAATTCATGAGTCTAATGTGTCAACATTTGATATATATTATAAATCTGCATCTACAAAACATTTACCACAGTATATCAGGCCATTAGACGCTGCAGCTTCATTCAGAATTCTAAATAGAAAAACTCTGTACTATAAGATATAACATACCAATTGTTCTACTTCTGATTTTTCTGCTTATATATAAATAAAAATTTGAACAGCAGAAAGAGACACAAAGTAAGCATATATTAATAGCTTGGATCACTCAATCAAAAACATTGTATAAAATAGGAATGTGCATTTCTCAAGACCACAATCAAAAACAGCAATGTATATTCTTTTTGTGGTGTACCAAAGTCAAGCAAAATTTCTGATTCAGGTTTTAACTTGTGCTGGAAGCTCTCATTCCCAAGCACAAGAAGAAAATTAAACATGAGGGTCTTACATACTGTACAAAATGGTTAATTCACATAATGCTCTTCTTTATTTCTAAGAAATGATTTGACAGTTTCTGTTATACATTTTAGCAGATAAGCCCTAATTAGAATTGTACTGTGCTGCTGGAAAGTAGCACATTATTACTGACCAAGTGCCTGGGCTGCTTTAAGCAGCTCTCTCCTTCTTGTGTCATGTCAAATTCTGAGAGGTTTTGACAGGGAAAATAACTAGCATCTTTTTGAAGAGATGCTCTTCAAAACATTGTTAGTTTTATTCCTGCCAAACAAGGTATGATTAAATCTCTGCATCAAAGTGGTCTGAGCTGTTTAAACACCGAAATCTGAAAATATTAAAATAAGGGTAAAAGCAAACATGCATTTAGGAACCAAATTCTGTGACATCTCACTGCCCTTACGTTTCAACTATAATCTCTCCTCCAATAAACAATCATATAATATTATATTTTTTGTACCATGAAACTTAAAAAACTCCAGGTAGCAAAATCTATATCACTTCCACATATGCATGACATAAAGCCAGGTTTCACTCCATTTTACTCCTTTGGGGCCTGATGCTACTCAGATCTCAAAGTCCAGCAGTTTATTTGACTGGAGTCAGATAGCATAATCCAACCCCAAAGGAAACAGCTTATTTTAAAACTTAGTAACTTGAAATTGTATCCCTTGTAAAAGGTTGACCTGAAGGGGGCATGCTTTAGCAGCTTTAATTTCTGGTATTTCTGAGATCTTTAGGAGGAGCTGACCTATTTTTTATGGAGTATACTACTAAAATCTCATTGACTGCTCAAACAAGAGTCAATAACTGAAACATTTAATGAAAACAGCTCATCCTTGCAGGTCACCTTGAATTAAGATGAATAAACAATATGTAAGATGTTCGAATTTGCAAAAATGTATGCTGAAGACATCACAGTTTCATCAGCCTATGATAGTCTAATTTAGCAATTCTCCCCAGAGATCCTTTACTGTAGAGCCAAAGCATATTATTCTGCTCTCAGTGTCAAGCCTAATTAGTACACAAGCTGGTTAACGATCAGTTTGGCCAGCAGGAGTGAAGGACAGAAGAATCCATCAGAATAATTTCAGATTCAAGACACACTTGCCTGAGGTGCCGGTCGATTCTGAAAGGCAGAGGTAGAATTTTTCAAAAAGTCATAATCAATCACTCACTAGAGATGCAGACACTGCATTTTCCTAGCAGATGGCAGAAAAAAAAATGTTTGTGTGTCAATTTGTCATCCCCAAGACAAGATTCTGCAGTTTAAAATTTAAAAAAGGGATACAGTAGTATTCCAAAAGCAAAGTTCCCTTAGCAACAAGCATTAATGTAAGTAAGCTGTGCTCAAACTTTTTTTTTCCCTTACAACATATATTGATGGTGTTTGTATGTCACAGAATGAAATTTGGCAATATATGCTGCCAGACTTTACAGGCACAGTGATGTCATACAGATGTAGAGTTGACAACTCCACTAAAGGTAGCAGCCAAAAAGACAGCTTTCTTGTGTTGTATCCATACTTGATAACAATACATTTCCATCTGGCAAACATTTAACACTATTAGTTCAATTGCTCAAAAACATAAAAAGTAGAAAAATTTGGAAGAAATAAAATGTAATATAATCAAATAAACACAATTAAAAAGTGCATTAACAGCTGATTCCAAGTACCTTTGAGATCGTCCAACCAGCATGAGAAAACTAGCAACTTCACCAAGCAGAGCTAAGGATACACTTCACTCTCCAGCTACCATGCCACTAGTTGAAAGATAGAAATAGGGGCGTTCAGCAAAATTGTCAGTGTTAAATTAACTCTCATAATAGCTCATATTCAAAGTTTATTGTCATGTGCACAGTAAGGAAACACATTTCCCTGTACAATTAAATTCTTTCTTTGCTGTCCACACCAAATGACAAAACCAACGTATAAAGATAAACATAAATAATAAGTAGCAGATAGATAATAAGTAACAGAGGCAGCATAAAGTATAAAAACAGAAGTGTAATTGTGCAGATAGGTGTGTGATGGACAAGTCCAATACAGTTGTGTGAAGTAGATAGAATGAGGTGAACCATGGTTATAAATATCCAGTCAGTTATTTAGGAGTCTAATGGCCTTGGGAAAGAAAGAGTTCTTTAGCCTGGAAGTACTGTATTTCATATTTCTATACCTCCTGCCTGAGGGTAGAAGTGTGAACAGTTCGTGTTGGGGGTGGGTGGGGTCACTGAGGATGGAGACAGTTCTCCTGCGGACTCTGCAGTTGTAGATGCTCTGGAGAGAGGTCAGTGGGGTCCTGGTGATCTTCTCAGCAGTCTTTACCACTCTCTGCAGGCGTTTGCGGTCCATAGCAGTAGTGTTGCCGTACCACACGGTGATGCAGCTGGTCAAGATGTTCTCAACAATGCAGCTGTAGAAGTTGCCGAGGATCTTAGTCGATATACCAAACTTCCTCAGCCTCCTCAGAAAGTACAGCTGCTGTTGAGCCCTCTTAACCAGCTGTGTGGTGTTAACTGTCCAAGTGAGGTCCTCACTGATGTAGACGCCCAGGTATTTAATGCTGCTCGCCCTCGGATGAACAGTGGCCGGTGAGATCTCCTCCCCTTCCTCATGTCCACTATCATCTCCTTCGTCTTGTCTGTGTTGAGGGTGAGGTTGTTGTCCTCACAACATGATGCCAGACTGTCCACCTCCCTCCTGTAGGCTGCCTCATCCCCACCAGTGATGCGTCCAATCACTGCGGTGTCATCTGCGAACTTTAGGATGATGTTATCTTTGTGGGAGGCGACACAGTCCTGGGTGAACAGGGTGTAGAGGATGGGGCTGAGAACGCATCCCTGTGGGGTGCCAGTGTTTGTGATAATGGTGGCTGAAATCATATTACCAATCCTGACAGACTGGGGCCTGACAGTCAGAAAGTCTAGGGGCCAGTCACAGAGGGTGGGGTGCAGGCCAAGTGCAGACAGTTTATGAGTGAGTTTACGAGGGATAACCATGTTAAAGGCGGAGCTGTAGTCAACAAAGAGCATCCTGATGTAGGAGTCTTTGTTATCCAGATGGGAGAGGGAATAATGTAGTGTGGCTGCGATGGCACCTGAGGTGGACCTGTTGGGCCGGTAGGCATACTGCTGGGGGTCCAGAGTGTCTGGTATGAATGTGGACCAGCACCACTTTCTCAAAACACTTCATGATGACTGGAGTGAGTGCTACCGGCCAGTAATCAGGCAGGTGGGTGGGCTTTTTTTTAGCAAGGGGGACGGTGATCGTATTCTTAAAGCAGGACGGAACGATGCGCTGACTGAGGGAAAGGTTGAAGATGGAGCAGAGAACATCAGCCAGCTCGTTGGCACATGCTTTGAGAGCCCGCCCAGGGATGTTGTCTGGTCCTGCTGTCTTACGGGGGTTGATCTTCCTTAGTGCTTTGTATACCTGACCTGAAGAGACTGTTGGGGGAGGGGAGGTGGGTTGTGTGGTCCAGGTGTGTATGTGCCTCCACTCTGTGGTGTTGCTGGATGTCTCAAAGCGAGTGTAGAAAGTGTTGAGATCACCCAGCAGACTGTCTGTGGAGCCGATTGTGCTAGTGGTGTTCCTGTAGTCTGTGATGTGCTGCAGGCCCTGCCACATACGTCCAGAGTCAGCAGTAGAATTGAAGCCCTCCAGCTTCTCTCTGCACTGCATCTTGGCTGCTGTGATGGCTTTTCTTAGTCTGTACTTTGAAGCTTTGTACTCCATCTCAGTGCCTGATCTAAATGCAAGAGAGTGGGCACGCAGCATGTGGCGTACCTGACTGTTTATCACAGTAACCCTTAAAAGTGTTGTGGACCCGGCCCGGACACAGACAGACGGACATGTTGTTACTCAACCACCACACGTTTATTTACAACTATTTACAATGATTTGGTCACTCAGACCCAGTTCAATAAAGTGCACAAACCCCAATAATCACAGTCCTGGCCACACAAATGCCTCTCTTCGGGCCGCCTCCACACCTCTCCTGTGCTTTGTCCTTCCGCCTCCCGACTCCAGCCCTGAATGAATGAAGACGGCCCCTTTTATCCAGTTCCCGGATGAGCACCAGGTGTTCCCGGCATTCCTCCCTTGGCCACGCCCCAGCATGGCGGAAGTGCCGGCTGTCCTCCCGGCAGCTCTCCGGGTGTCGTCCAAAATCTTCCCCCCAGCAATTCCTGGTGTGGCGGAAGTGCTGGGGCAACAGGTCCCCAAGGCATTGGGGCGCCTCCTGGCGGTGACCACAGGCCCCTACAGGGTGGAGCTTCTATGCCCTGAACCCGTGGCCCCCAAAGCAACCCGGAAGGCAGCCCCCACGCGTGATCCCAGATGGGCGCATGCCCACTTCCGGTCTTTCAAGGCGTCCCAGCCGGGTCATCGCCCCTGGCATCCACGACAGTGTATATATGGAAAGAATGGACTGATATTTACACAGTGCTAAATTAACATGGGCAGTTTTATTGTATGGAACGCAAGCAAAATCCAAACAGTAAAACCCTGCTAGTCTTCAGCAAATGTAATAATTCTATATCCATTCAGACAAACTTTTATATTAGATTATATAAACTCTCCTAATCCCATGGAGAAATTCAGAATTGTATTAGAGTAGCACGGAGATTTCTATCACATAGACTTCACCACAGTTAAGAAATTGTTTCAGACTAGTAAAGACAAGTGCAGCAGTGGTAATCTCTCTTCATTGCCTTTTTATTTTTCCAGTTTCTATGGGCCTGTCACAAACAGGTCTATTGAGATGATTATCATTTGGTCAACTGTCAATGAACCAGCCATCATTTCTGAAGTAAAAGTAAGTCATGTGAAAGTGCACTACCTTACGAAACATCTAAGTTTGATAAGGCACATGTAAGTTAAATTTCATCAGCCCTTTTGATAGGTTTCTATTTACTGTAGCCCATTGTTGTAAAGTATCATGGTCCCAACATACTACAAACATATCCTGTTAAGGTAATCTTTGTTAGCCAAAGACTGTCCAAACAGTGAAGTGAATATAAATACTTCTAACAACTTTGTACTTGAAATGTGCTTTGAGATGGTGTTCACTATTGACACATGCTATGTAAACTAAAGTTTGATTTTTTTGCATTTGCTTTGCTTAAGATTTGAGTGAAACAAAGTGCTTCCTCCAATACAAGTAAATAAATACCTCAAATGTTACCTGCCTGCCTCATTCTCTGACAAAATGTTTTAGGAATTAACACATGTTTGTGCATGTACATGTTTATTTAGCAGATACTATAGCCATGGCAAAAAACTGGCTCCTTAAAAGCTAAAGGAAGTAGTAGATGGCATACTAGCACCCAACATATTAATCACGTGAAAGATGTGATAGCCAATAATAGGGCTCAATAACTTAAAATTGGCAGAAGTGCCACATATAATGAACATAATGCTTAGACTGTATGTGACTTTACGTTGGGATATGTTCTTCAAATTTAAAAAAAACTTAATTCAGTTGCCGAAGTCAATGTTGGTTCATCCCCAACAGGTTTTATAAAAGAACTGAATGAGCTGGATAAATATTTGCATCTACCTTGTTATTTTTGTCAAAACAGAAAAATGTTACAAGCAGAGCACCATACTTTTAGCTGCTATTCAATTTGTATGACAAATTTACAATGTGTGACAGTAGACGTACATTAGACATAGATGTAGACTACATTATCATTAACATGAACTAAAAGGCAGTTGTTCAAAGTATAAAATACTCAGTGGCTGCACAGAATATAGCCTGCTATTCTGAATATGCATGGTAGACAGCTTCATTCAGGAAGTGGAATGGAATTGGAGATTAACTATTTTAGTATTTAGACTAGTATTAGACAGTGTTTCTCCACAAATAAATAATCATCATCTAGGGCTGTCAAATTATTAAAAAAATTTGGTTTGAGTACAAAAATAAGTAAATATTCAAATATACTCCAACATAGGGTAAAAGTTCTAAGTGCTACCATAAGCAAGTTTACACTTAACATGCATTTAAATGCTTTGTTATTACTGATAATTTGGCTTTTTTGCTTGCAGTGCATTTGGCAAAGCATGCAGCACTAATTACTTCTGAACTGCACAGCCTTCACTTAAAAAACAGTACCAAGTGAGCCAGTATTCAGTCATATGGGCAACATTTATGAGGACAAGAAGATATCTCTTCATGGCATAAATGCAAAGAAGCTGTGCTTCCTACATTACAGCCTCAGTTTACTGGAATTGGAGTACTGTATTAGTTTGACAATGTTATTTGTATTTAGCTGTTCTTTACGATAATTGAGTTTTATGGTTTTATTTATCATTTTGTAAAATGCACAGAATTTAAGAAAATATTGTTTCACAAATTTGACTATTGTCTTATTAAACTGCAGATACTATTTTATACATTATTGCATTGTTGTTATATACAGTATAGTATTTACTTTTATTTAATTTTCTGAATAATTGTTATCTGACACATTTTGTACATAGTTAAAACAATCTAATATATACATACATGTTTTGTTATAAAATAACACATTTATTTGAATATTTTTGTACCTGGCCACCTGACCTTTTTTTTTTTCTCCAAGCCCATGGGAGGGACTATTTACTGGTCACTAATACTGGTTGTCAGAAACTACAGACTCTTTATCAGAATCAGTAACGGTGGCAAAAACTCTCTGATCACTTGTGCACTACAACATACCACTTGTTGCACAGCAACATATCTGGGGAGACATTTTCATCTGGTAAGAAACCTTGAACAAACACAAACTTTATTTTAAGTTGCATATTTCACATTTAACACCATAAATTGGTTTTCACATACAGCCATTGATCAAATACTTCTACAACCTTGTAACGGCCAACCCCTTACCCGGCCGGCAGCTACACCTCCAAGACCTGTGGCCTGGATTAATTGCTGAGGTTGAATCTAATCAAGCCGTACCTTTAACAAATTAAACCTTTCCCCCACAATCGACGATTTAAATAAGCACAAAAGAAAAGCAGATATGTAAACTTAAACTGATAAATTGTATTAAATGAAACAGAAAACCTAAACAAATTATAAATATCCCTCCACCAAAGCAACACCGTGACAAATCCCTATATGAACATAACAACCCCTCCCTTGCCCTTGTAACATATAACAAACAACACAAATACCAAAAAAGAATGAATGAGACACAGAAATGAACGGTCGTGAACTTGAGTCCGAGTAACAATTGTCCTGAATGCAGATGACTGGTTAACCGATATATGGAGTGTTTGTAATTCCCGAACAAAATGGAACAGCCTCACCGTGTATCCTCGGCGGTGGTGGAAAATGATCCGACCCCGGGGTCTCTCGTGATGAGGGTGTTGGAGTAAGTCCGGCGGAATGAAAAACAAACTGGATTGAAATGTGCGATGTGGAATACAGCAGGTACAGGTGGTTCGTGGTCGTATAATGAAAGTCTCCTTCTCTCTCTCTCTTCCTTTCTCCTTTTTTTCTTCGTTCCCTCTTGATTGTTTTTATAGTCCTGTGACGAATGTAATTGATTGATTAACAACCGGTGTTTTCCAGGTTTGGGGCTGCGGTCTCCTTCCATCATGGGACGGCATTCACTGACACACATAAACAGTAAACGGGACAATGGAAACAAGACGCACGTGGTACAAACACAAACAACACTATTACTACTATGTAGCCCCGCTACAACCTAACAATTGCTGAAGACTGAATGAGTACCCTTGTACTACACATTAACATCCTAATCTGATCCCGGCATTACACAGGTATGCTGGGAAAACGAACACCATTCACCTTACCTGCTGGCATTATACGGTGCATTGCTACAGAGAGGAAGAAGATGGCATCACTATAGTAGGTACCAGAGCCAGCGCTGAAGTGCTTCTGCATTGCCTTTACAATGGGGAACAGGCGTTCAGTCAGTTTGATCACACTATGGAATCTTACCTGAGGAAAGAAATAAACAACACAAGGTGACCTGACACACAAAATGGTTCAGAATGGCAGGTTAACCTGAACAGACATAGCAGGCTTCAAGTCTTCTAGCAAAACTACCCACTCACACTACCTCCTCTGCCTTTACTTATCCCCGTGGCCTCAGTTTTTTATAAATCAGATTTCAGGATGTAATAACTTGGATGGATTAATAAAAATGCCCAATTTTTTTCACTACAGGGCTGAGAAACCTAGCAACCTCATCAGCACTGTATTAGAAATATAAAAAGTAAAAGATAAATTCATAACCATCAGCACATTTTGTAATTGACTATACAACATGCTAAAAGTTATCTCTGGAAAAGAAAGCATGAGCAATTAATTACTGTCAGGCTGTGGTCTCAATGGGTAATATACTGAATATGTATTAACACATACAGGGAAATTAGAGAATTTATTTTTAGACATACCTTGGAGACCAGAGCATCTTTCCTTTGAAAAGACTGCAAATGAATTGAGAGATTTAAAATTTCAAATTATTTAACCAAAATCTATTAGCTATGCCCCCCAGAATTAACCCCCTGAAGTTTGATAATTATTGCAACTATCAGGTATTGATGCTTCATCGTGCTTGCAGCTTAGACATTATTGTTAATTGATCATCAGATTCCCTAAACAGGAACTGAGCAAACACTGTCAAATCAGCCTTAATATTTCCAGGGAATCCAACATAGGGACTTGCTAGCGTACCTCTCTACTATCCAAAGAAACATGAACTGTAAAACTCCAGCTTCGAAACTTACTAACCTAAAAATCTTAACATGCACCCTGATCCTGACTTTGCTACGTGGTTACCAATACTACTTGTATGAATGTTTTTAATGCATTACTAAGAACCTGGCACTGAAAAAAAAACTGGAATACTCTAAATCAAATCACCTGAGGGATCCCCATCCAGTATTGAAGGTTTTTACTGCAGATCACATTTTCAGCTTTAACGAATGCTATTAATGAGAAGTACATCCCCTTGGCACTGCCATGGTTTACAAGCCATATACGTAAGTAGTAATATCCTCTGGGATACTGGCACTCAGTTAGGGCTAGATTCATCCATGACAATCTTTATTATTTTTATTATTACATTTATTATTATTATGCTTGTTCAGTAATCCATTATGTGAGCCACTGAGCAATGCTGATTCAACACCTATGCCTCTACTACACTCTATTAGAAAAATGCTCTTCTAACAATTCTCAAAAAATTAAAAAAAATGTAAAAAAAAAACAAAAAACAAACACATTGTATTAGACAAAAATATGTTCTTTCAGGTACAATATGTTATTTCTAGGCAGCCTGAATTAAAACTAATCTTTTGAAGTGAAATTTTATTTTAAAGCTATAGAGTAACAGAAATCATATGATTAAATTAAAATCATTTTAAAAACTATATAAAAAATGCATTAAAAATGACAGCCATATTACTAGGTATTACTGATATCAAGGAGGTTATCAGTCATTAAGGACCATGAAGTTGAACCAATGACTCTTAAAAATGACCACAGCTAGTAAAGTTGGTATGGAAATATGGTAAGGATGCGAGAAAACATGCAGGTTTCTAAAACATGCTGGTGGAATTTTAATCTTCTAGCTATGTAGAACTTTTCCTGGTAAACTTACAAGAGGAACAGAAAACAATGGTTTTAAAAGGAAAAAAAAAAATCAGGTCTCATCGGTGTATAGTATTTTAAGTGTAATAGTTTTCTCTACAATAATGATGACTGATGCATTTAAAAAACCTTCAAAATTATAGTGTATTTTTAAGTTAACTATTACAACAACCATTGTGCACTTTCACCCACTATTTGCTGATTAATACAAACATAACTTCTTTAATCAAAGCTATAATGATATAAGGAGAGATCAGCATGGACCCGCAGAGACCATCCAAATCTTTATGGATTAACGATAAACTGAAGTCCTGATTTTCTATGACAATTCTTACAACTGCTCTAAAATGCTAAAGGTTACACACTTTAGATACTTGTTACAGATATGGCCAAAATATTTACTTATGTTAAACACATTAAATATTTAATTGAAGAGTACATGGTACTACCACACATTACCAAGTACCCACATTACCATTTGCCATAAGGTTCATCACCAAATTTGTCTGTTATAATATACGCCACACTATCAACGCAGTCCCTTTAGTTGAATGTCTGAAGATTCTCACTACTTGTGAGAATTTGAAGAAAGAAAGTCAGACATTAAATGGATGAATAAAATTAATTTATGAGAGTTAATACTAGGAAGACAACAATATGTAAATAAGAATTATGTGTTCACACACAAGCTGCTGGCAAAATAGCAACATTAAGGATGAAAACAGTATGCTAAGCTGCATTTATTACCATCTGTCTGGTCAGACATTACAAAGATTTTCATACTAAGGTCATGGCATAGATATTTTAGCTATCACACCCTCACTTTATTCACAAATTCACCACCTACAGTGAAGTATAATGAATGCACGCATGTTAGCTACAGTGGGTTCTTTCAAATAGGGTAAAGAGACCGACAAGGCTACTCAACATTAATAAATGGCCAATTCTAGTTGTTACAGTTAAATAGGACAGAATAAACAAGGTGGATTAACTGCCCCATGTTAGTCTTGGATTTTCTCCATGCCTAATTCAGACACAAGATTTATATGCAGGTTGGTTACACTGTCCACAGTTAAAATCCCAGATGTGTTTAGACCTAGTCTGAAAAGCAATCACCAAACATCATTTAGACACCCCCACATATATACAAAAGCAGCACCTTATACCATGCACTATTTCTAAGCTGCCTCTTTAGAAACTAGAAAAAAAAATTCAAGATTCAAAATCAAATATTTAACATCTTTACATCAATTACATTAGTTTGCCATTTTTCCTAGCAAATATATCATTCTGCATTAGCAGAACTGACTCAGCTGCTGCCAAACTGCTTTTAATTTGTTGATGACCTGTTACTACTTCTTCAGTCACCACAGCAACACAAAATCCTACTAGGTAATTTTCAACTTTACTTAGACAACTACAGTACTAGTCCTCCTTATTATGAATGTGAAATTGGCAGCACTTTATTGGTAAATAGGAACACAAAGCTTTACACACCATTCAAGTTAAAAAATAAATAAATAAATAAATAAAACATCATAGTCTGTAAGTTTTAGACTCTTTGGGGCCAACAAGGTCTAACAGCACAGCAAAATTAATTTGTTGTTATAGGTCTCATGGGGAGTACAGCATTTTGTACCTGGGCACGGAGAGGAAATAATTAGTTCCAGTGGGTAACTCATAGGAGTTTGCATGAAACAGAAACCAATCAAGTAAAATGTAGGTTTCTCAATAGTTACTCAAGTTTTAAAAGGTTTAGTCGATGACATCAAAAACGTCAAAAAGTGGTGCAGAGCTGTTATGGCCAATATTAAGCTGGAGAAACACACATACACAACAATACAGGTTTAAGAGCTCAACATGAGTGCTTGCTAGGCAAAATCCCCAGGGAAGATGGATTTATTTGTAAATACTGAAATTCTTTTTAAAATTATTTACAATGCATTACTTTAGTGCTGTCAATGGTCTAGAATTTGCAAAAGATGTGGTGCAGTAATTGCACAGCCACTAAATCCTCATTTGGTTACACTTACCCCCTTAAAAACCTCTGGAGGTTGATAGAGGTCATTCTGTCACATACAATGAATCTACATAACTAGTGTGCCACTAAGCTGGCTGGAAATAAATAAATGGAGGCTATAAAAAGCAAATCACTATGTATGTGTTAAGTAGGGTCAAAGAACAGTGACTTGGCTTACAGCGTACATGGTCAAAAAGCAACCAGCTTTTCTTTGTCACTGTGAATCACTGAAATAACTTTATAAACACACATACACACAAAATAAATAAATCAAGATCCAATGCACTACAGGATATATATAATTTTTTAATATACAGTATGTATATATTTTCACACCACAAACCTAAAGAATTCCAGGTAGTACAGAGAACATACATCTGCTACCTGACTACACAATTCAGACTGCAAATGAAGTAAAATGGACAATGAGGCCCTTTTCAGGAAGCTAAAAACTACTAATAAAGAAAACCATTTCATAACTACCCAAGCAGAAACTGTAGCAGAAAATGTATTAAAGCCAGCTAGGCTACAAGAAGATGAATTACATAAGAATAAGGATTAAGACTGGAAAGCTTTGAACTCTACAACATCCTGGGCTAAAGCTTTTTTATTCTGTTTTATAGGTTAAATATTAGCAAATTGCCTTGTGTTGGCTGGGATTGGCTCCAGCAGACCCCCCGTGACCCTGTGTTCGGATTCAGCGGGTTGGAAAATGGATGGATGGATGTGTGGCACATCTGAAACAGCTCAAGAACATCAGCCAATATTCATAAAGCAGTATGTAAATCTGGCTTTAAATGTCCTTGGATTGAAAATCAAGGCCGATAGCAAAACTTGATTTGCTACACAGCTCATTAGTACCTTAAATGAGTAACATAATGAAGACGGCTGTGCGATGTTTCCATAAATACACAAATATGCTTTTTGACTGTGGTTCAGATATAGTTGTGAATGCGGATATTGCTAAAACTGTTAAAAGTGTGATTCCTGAAGATGGTGAAAAAAGGCAGGCATTGTAATAAGCCCATACTATTTCTGAAAAACACTAGCATTGCATACAAGTGAGCTTTTTAGTGCTGAAAAGCATATTAGTTCTTAGCTTCCCATCTGTTTGAACAAATGATCATCAAATAAGTAGTCTCCGCCCATTTTAAATTACACTAATTTTCACTCTAAAAACTTGGCAATGCTACCAAACTCCCAAGTGAAATTGAAACTAACCCAAAACATGGCAGGAATCAAAGAATGTTCAAGGTGCACCCTAAATTGCCAAAAATACTGTAATACTGACATTGCCCAGAAAGTAAGAGACCAAACACAATTTGCAGCTTAATGACTTTTCAATTGTTCATCTTTGCATAAATTTACAAAAAAAAAAACTGTGAAAATGAAGTAAAAAGTCAGAATTCTGAAACGCATATTATCTAAGCATGCTTTTTTTTGGGCTAAAATACTTAAATAAAATATCACTGGGCGCCCACGAAGAGAACATGCAAACTCCACGCAGGGAATATAAAACTAACAAATCATAATTTGACATGAAACATTATTCTGTCATGTTACAAAATATAACACCTGTGTTATGCATTGACAGAAATTCTTTTTTCACACTAACTTATAGCAGATTTTGCTTAAGATGAAAAACAATAGAATTTTTCTAGTTTATTTAGATCTAAAAACAGAGACACAAAATACATTTACTGCCATCTAGTGGGGAATTCGTGAGAATTTCACCTACAGATAAGGGACAGAAGAAAAACAAGCATTCCATTATGTATGCATTCATACATTTTATGGAATATTCTTGTTGCACCCTGTGTTGGCTGGGATTGGCTCCAGCAGACCCCCGTGACCCTGTAGTTAGTTGGATGGATGGATGGATCTTGTTCAATACAAGGTTGTTGCGAGTCAGAGCCTAGTTAGAAAGCTCCATGTACAATACTGGAAACAACCCTGGATGGGACACCAACCCATTACAGGACTCATTTACTCCAACCTTATGACTCACTCATACCAGGACAGTTTAAAGTCACCAGTCATCTACAAAGGATATAAAAAGTCTACATAAAACATGGCCAAAATCATAGATTTTGTGTAATAAAAGAATGAAACCAAGGTAAATTCTGTCAGAATGTATTCCACTAATATTGCAAAACTGAAATCTATACACAGAAGGTGAGAACAAATCAAAAACTGTTTAGTGAAAAAAATAAAATAAAAAAATAAAAATACAAAAACCTGGTTGCATTAGTGTGTACACCCTTTAATAATCAAGGATGTGGCTGCATTCAGAATCAACCAATCACAAATAGTAGGTAGTATACACCTGGCATCAAATAAAGTGGTTCTGATTGAGGTCAGTAAAGTTTGGCTGTTCCTGTAGGATTATTCTGATATCCTCTTGGTTGCAACATACTCCAAATGCCAAGGTCTGCAAAGAGCTTTTAAAACATGAACAGGACTTCATCAGTGAAAGGTATCAGTTAGAACAGGGGTTACAAAAAAGTATCCAAAGCATTAAACATCCCATAGAACATGGTGGAAACAGTCATCAACAGAAGGAGAAAATTTGGCTCAACAGTGACTCTCAGGACTTCCCTCCAAGATTGATAAGACAAGGAGGAAACTGGTCACAGAGGCCACCAAGAGGCCTACAGCAACATTAAAGGAACTGCAGGATTTCCTGGCAAGTACTGGTTGTTCTCTACATGTGACAGCAATCAGTTGTATTCTTCATATGTCTGGGTTGTGGGGTAGGGTAGCAAAATGAAAGTCTTTTCCCACAAAGAAAAAAATCCTAGCCTGGCTACACTTTGCAAAAAGGTATACCCAATCACTTCCAACCATATGGAAAATGTTGACTATTTTGTCCATAATTCTACAAGGTATGTTTGGTGCAAAAATAACAACACAGCACATCATGAAAAGAAAACCATACCTATAGTGAAGTGTGGTGGAGGCAGCATTATGCTTTGGAGCTGCTTTTTTTCAGCTGGAACTGGGGCTTTAGTCAAGGTGGATCATGACTAGCTCAAACTATCATTCTATTTTGGCACAAAACCTTCAAGCATCTGCTAGGAAGCTGAAGATGAAGAGGAACCTCACCTTTCAGCATGACAATGACCCAAAGCATACATCAAAATCAACAAAGCATTGGCTTCATCAAAGGAGATCCAGTGTTCTGGAATGGCCCAGCCAGAGCCTAGACCTTAATCCAATTGAAAATCTGTGGAGTGACCTGAAGAGAACTGTACACAGGAGATGCCCTCATAATTTGGCAGATCTGGCATATTTTTTCCCCAAGGAGGATTGGGCAAAATTCAGCAAATCCAGATGTACAAAAATGATAAGACTCTTACTGAGAAAGACTGAGTGCTGCAATAAAATCAAAAGGTGCTTTGAGTAAGTATTAGTTTAGGGGGTGTACACACTAGTACAACCAGGTTTTTGTATGATTTTTTCCCTCTTCTTTCACTAAATAGTTTCAGATTTGTTTTCACATTATTAGAGTCTTATATTAAGAATTGGCCTTTAAGTCTCTAAAGAGCCCAATGATAAGGTCAGATAGCTAGGAAGACAGAAAAAACAAAAAAACTCCAGGTTAAGCTGGAGGAGAAAAAGAATATCTGCAGGGGCTCCAAAGCCAAATGCCCAATTGTTCAGATTTTATATAATCTGGCCCAGAATAGATCCTTGTGGTATGCTGTATACATTATCACAGATCCCAGAACTACAACCACCACAGCTAACAATGAATTTTGTACCTGTTGAAGAAGACTGAAACCAATTTAAGTCACTGCTAGAGAGGCCAAACCATTGACTATACATAAATATATCTTTGTACACACATTAATGAATTTTAAAAAATAATTACAAGGCCTAGGCTTGAGAGAGTGTTGCATTATTTCTAGGTTCTCAACCCAAGAAAACATATAGATTTTTATTATTTTTTTTTTTATCAACCTCTCCTCATCTAGTACAACTTATTGACATTTACATTATTTACTGTACACAACAAACAATACCAACCAGATAGAATGGTGCAAATACTATAAAAGCTGCATAACATAAAAAATAAACCCACTATGCAACAAACCTTATAAAATAAGTAAAATAAACGAGTGTGAAGGCTCTAGTGATGTTAAGAGCAACAATACTGTTAAATGGTTCCTCTTTGCAAACTAAATAGGATTCAGTGACATTTTTTTAAAATTATATTTGATTTGCTTGTTTTCCCAGCCCTCTTTTCTCTTCCTAGAACTCAGTAAAGGGCACTCTTACTGTAAATTCCTGTTTGGTTCAGATGTCCTGAGCTGAAGCCTTCCAGTCAAACTACTTTCTTATTTACTTGTAGAACAGTGCCCTCTTGTGATATTGAGGAAGAGGACTTAATTACAATTCCGCCCTCCACAGCCAGTTGTATTATACAAGAATAGGGTCCAGTTAATGTGCAAAATTACTCCAAATATGTGAAAGTACCAAGTAAAACAGACTGAGCTAAAGTAACTCTTGGAAATTTCAAAATGGAATTCTTCAAGAACCCAGATACCAAAGAAGATTCATTAAAACGCAATTCTCTTTCATGAAAACTTACAAGAAAAAAGTTGTCTTAAACCAGTTAAATTAAGGACTGTCATGAAGGACTGTCATAATGAGGTCATAAGGATTCAGGTAATGCAATATCAGGTTAAAAAAACAGTGATAGGAAGTACATCAGGTAAACCAATATGTGTTTTTTATTAATTACACTAAGTTTTGTATTTTAAGATATTCTTGTTTATCATTTCACCAAGGCAAACAAGAATTTCACTATACTCTGTAAATGTGGAAATATTACCTATACTAATACTACTAAAACAATGGATACTAAATTTGCAAAATTAAAAGATTTGAATTTTTAAGAGAAAACCTAATACTTATGCATGCATTTCAGAATTGAACCAAATTTCATAGATTAAAAAATAATGAGACTATCACCCATATACTGTTTAAAATGAAGTGATGATGCATTAATAATCTGCCTACACCACAAATCAGGTCACAATGCACACATATTGAATAAACTAATTTAACTGCAGTTGAACCTCTCCCCTTCGTTGATTACCCTTTTTATACAAACCTTGAGACATCCAACAATGTCCAAATTGGCCTGCATGGATGGATTGGGAGTACACCTTATGGCACACAGAAATACTTGCTCACATTCAAGGGGGGAAATCCAAGGATTGATAAGCCTGAACCACGGTCATATTTTCCAACAACAACAAGATCTGTAATCTCCAAATGAAATATGTTGCTGATGACTATCATTTTTGCAAATAAAAAATAAATGTTTGCATACATCTCTCTATTATAAAAAAAAGACTGTGATGAGACATGATCTTTTGAAGAGAGATCGAGAGGCAGAGACACTTTCACAGAGACCTCCAACATGTTTCTTTCATTTCTATCTATTATAAAAAAAAATATCTTGCAACGATACAAAACTTCCTGCAGCGAGACCTGGGGCCTCATGTATAACGCCGTGCATAGAACTCACACTATAACATGGCGTAAGCACAAAAGCAGGAATGTGCGTACGCACAGAAAAATCCAGATGCAGGAATCTGTGCGTACGCACAGAAAAATCCAGATGCAGGAATCTGTGCGTACGCAAACTTCCACGTTCTTCCGCTACATAAATCCCGATCAGCGTAAAAAGTAACGCACGTGCACACACCTGCTGTCCCGCCCCAACTCCTCCCAGAATTATGCCTCTTTGAATATGTAAATCAATATAAATAGCCCTTAAGCTCAGTGTTCTGTGAAAAGACAATGGCAAAATCACTAGGAAAAATAGAACAATTTCAGCGAATACCAAGTGGCGGCAAGGAAAAACATACTATTTGTTGGTTTAAACAGTGGTATAAAAAAGAAAAGGAAGCTGATCAAGTGACATAGCGTGTTGGAAAAACTCGAAAGCTCAAGTTCACAAAGTCACACAGTGCCCGAAATAAAAAAAGAAGTCACATATCAAAGTCGCCGTGAAAAGGCGAGTCGTAGCCCACCGTCTGAGTGTCATATGAAAATTTATTAGGGTACAGAGAAAAAAAAAGGCACACAGTGGGGGAAAAAGCACGAAATGTCAACTTTAATCTCAAAATTTCCACTTTAATCACGCAGTTTATTTTGTCATTAAAGTAGAACATCATAAACTTCATCTTAAAATTGTTTAATTTACTAGTTTCTTAAATCCCATCGTAACTAAAGTAGTACGTTAAATGCTTTGTTTTGTATTTGATATTCTATGTGCTCTGTGCATGTGAATAACTACGTGCTTCTTAAACTGGCTTTGTCTTCCTTTGACAGGACACAGAATCCATTACATTCGTGATATTACAGCTCTCTGAATAACTAAAATACTGAGATGTATACGTGATATCATTTTCATGATGATAGGAGTTAAAGCACGTTATTAAACATGGGAACACGGTGGCGCAGTGATTGTGCGCGACCTTTGATGAAATACTTTATTGCAGCAGTACTGTCTCTTACAAACATACTAACCTCCAATTCCTGCCCTTCCTTTTCTTTCTCCAAATACCCAGTCGCCACACAATCAGCTCTGCAACAGACATTAAGCCATCTGTAAGCTTATAACGCCAATTCTTCAAAACTTTTAAGGAACATTGAAATATCTTTGTAGTACATGTTTAATTATTCTATCCTTCACGCCAGTCCCAGTGAAGCATACAGTGCGAGGAAGGAACAATCATGAGCGGAGTGCCAGATCTTTGCTGGCATAGCGACACTGTATCCTTTAATTATTAACAATATAGATTATTTAAATGATGTTAAAGTTTTATCTGTATAATATAATAAACATATTTTGCTGCATTTCATCTTAAAAATGATATCGTCATCATATGTAAATACGCACTTTATAAAGTAGCTCAGGTAGTTCAATATTATAATGGTATCGCAAGTTTACAGTGAGGTAATTATACTTATAAGTACAAACAGTTCTACATGGAGCAGTTGACGGACTGATAGAGTGTGTTTAGAGCTCTTGGGATGAAACTCTTTCTGAACCGCGAGGTAAGTACAGTAAAAGGTTTTGAAGCATTTGCCACATGAGAAGCAGTTCAAATAGGAAGCATGGCTGAGACAGCATGTGCTTGATGCTGAATACCGATAATTCTCTTTCCGCTCAGCTGCTCCGAGTGGTGCAGTGAAAGTAATATGGAAAAAGATGATCTGCTGTGGCAACCCCTAACGGGAGCAGCTGAAAGAAGAAAAAGAAGGTGCAGTGAGAGTAACAACGCTAAAGCAGCTATGGTATTTAGAATAGTTTGACCATTCTGGGGACCACTATATTGTAGTAATATGTAGTAGAGCCAACCACTGCACCACCTTGCCTCTGCAAGGTCAAAGAAGAAAGAACACAGCCAGAGACACGCAATTGTATATTTTGTACAAACAAAGCGGAAATGCCAAAATCACAGTCATTAGTCAGTAAAAATGTGTAGGTCATTTAAAAGCAGAAAATTCAAAGTGGTGTGTCATGATTGAATCTGCTGGCTCATTCTATTTCTTGAGGTCGTGCTGAAGGATGCCCAAGGAGTGGAAAAGAAGTGTACTGGCACCGATATTTAAGAATAAGGGGGATGTGCAGAACTGTAGTAACTACAAAGGGATAAAATTGATAGCTATAGCATGAAGTTATGGGAAAGAGTAGTGGAAGCTAGATTAAGAATTGAGGTGATGATTAGTGAGCAGATTAGTGAGCAAAGAACACCACGGATGCAACGTTTGCTCTGAGGATGTTGATGGAGAAGTATAGAGAAGGCCAGAAGGAGCTGCATTGTGCCTTTGTGGACCTGGAGAAAGCATATGACAGGGTGCCTCGAGAGGAGCTGTGGTATTATATGAGGAAGTCGGGAGTGGCAGAGAAGTACATAACAGTTGTACAGGATATGTACGAGGGAAGTGTGACAAGTGGTTAGGTCTGCGGTAGGAGTGATGGATGCACTTAAGGTGGAGGTGGGATTACATCAGGGATCGGCTCTGAGCCCTTTCTGATTTGCAATGATGATGGACAGGTTGACACACGAGATTGGACAGATTAGTTTGCTGATGACATTGTGATCTGTAGCAATAGTATGGAGCAGGCTGAGGATAGCTAGGATAGGTGGAGATATGAAGAAAAGAGAGGAATGAAGGTCAGTAGGAACAAGACAGAATACATGTGTGTAAATGAGAGGGAGGTCAGTGAAAATGGTGAGGATGCAAGGAGTAGAGTTGGCGAAGGTGGATGAGTTTAAATACTTAAATAAACAGTACAGAATAATGGGGATTGTAAAAGAGAGGTGAAAAAGAGAGTACAGGCAGGGTGGAATGGGTGGAGAAGAGTGTCAGGAGTAATTTGTGACAGATGGGCATCAGCAAGAGTAAAAGGGAAGGTCTACAGAATGGTAGTGAGACCAGCTATGTTATATGGGTTGGAGACAGTGGCACTGACCAGAAAGCAGGAGACAGAGCTGAAGGTGGCAGAGTTAAAGATGCTAAGATATGCACTGGGCATGACAAGGATGAATAGGATTAGAAATGAGTACATTAGAGGGTCAGCTCAAGTTGGACGATTGGGAGACAAAGTCAGAGAGGCGAGATTGCGTTGATTTAAACATGTGCAGAGGAGAGATGCTGAGTATAGTGGGAGAAATGCTAATGATAGAGCTGCCAGGAAAAAGGAAAAGAGCAAGGCCTAAGAGGAGGTTTATGGATGTAGTGACAGAAGACATGCAGGTGGTGGGTGTAACAGAGCAAGATGTAGAGGACAGAAAGATATTGAACAAGAGGATCCACTGTGGCAACCCCTAACGAGAGCAGCCGAAAGATAGAATCATCTTGTAAATAGTAATAAATCCTTGGTTATTAATAATATTTCATAGAGTCTCTTGTGTTTTTTCTTCAGGCTCCTTCAAGGTTTGTTTTCTTATCTCCCCATGGCTAATTATGCATGCATTGGGCCTGTGCCTCTTTCTCTTATACTGACATGGAACTCAAAGATAAACCTGCTTGGCGACAAGCAGATAACACATTACTTATGCCTTTATGTTTCATAAAAATAAAAATTTTTAGAACATGTGCTATTTACTTATCTGTTAAGCTCCTTAAATTGAGTTCACCTACTATACACAGTATTAAAGTGTCTTTATGGCTTTACATTTTACAGCATTTTTTTTTTATGGAAAACTAGAGGGCTTTGCTTGCCCTCCCCCTACCTGCACTACACGCCAACCACTTCACGTCTCTGCCGCTCACGTTGTGAAGAGGGGGGCTGAACGCACCCCAAGAAGACGCTATCATTCCTCCAACACCCCCTCTTAAACAGTGATACAATGGAAAACACCGTTTTTTTTTTTTTACCTCCTCTTTGCTCAATCATCTGCTGGCTTGCTGCTACTGCTGTGCCACGTGATCTACATTTTGTGCAGCGCACTTCTGTTATATCACCTATGTCCATATATTCAATCTCATTTTGCTTTTACCTTTTCATCAGTATCGCATTGAATTTTGATTCCATGTTTGGAATTACATTGTGACAATGCAATGTATAACTGCCCGTGAGTAAATATCATTTCTTTCTCTCTACATGAAATGTGTCAGACATAGCTACGCAGGACTTTTCCAAATCTCTTTGCATAAGCTCGTCTCGTGGGGCTTCTGGCCCCAGGCGTGGTTACATCGCTTGGCACGAAGACTCGTCTCGCAGGATGTGAAAGCGTCTCTGAGACAATCACGTCTCGTCTCCTTCCAAGATTTTTTTTTTATAATAGATGTAAAAAAAAAAAAATGGTATGAATACTAATGCTATAGAAGTTCACCAACTGCCTTAGCATATTTATTTACATGACATCTGCATGTTCTGTTTATGTTTGCTGAGTTTTCTCTGCTAACCACGAGTTCCTCCCAGTGTTCAAATCTACAGTGTCTCATCCAGTAGACTAGTGATACTAACTGTGAGCATGATTATGTGCTCTTCATAGTGCAAACCACTGCATGATCATGCCTCCATGAGATCAAAGAAGAATACAGTGAGAGATGCACAAGCTTTGTAATCAGAAAGCAATCCTACATTTCACCTATACAAAGAGAAAATGGCGAATCAAAGTCTAAAGTCAGAAGTAAAATTTCAAAGAAATGATCGCCAAAGAGAATATTTTTTTAATCCAATCTCTCTGTTTTTTTTAAGTGTCCCAATGGGCTAGGGAAGCACCTCCCAACTATGCTGGACCGATTATTTTGGCCAAAATGGTGACCTGAACTGTGAGGCAGCAGTGCCAACCACTGCACCACCATGTCTCCCAGAGATAAAATTAATGGAATATCAGAACGGTAAAATTTCTTGTAGACAGTAACAGGAGCAAGTCATCTTGCCTGTGACCACCCTGTCTGCAGCACTGAAAGCCCACTCAGACAGTATGCTGGAAGCCAGGCAACACAGCACTTCCAGCACATACTGAGCAAGCTCCCGCTTAAATCCAGCCTCATCACCCAGAACACCATGGGGTCATCAGTTTACATAGAATAATTTGCATTGATTCACCCCAGGAAGTCACTCACCATGCAACGCATCCGCTGGCAACTGCTGCTGAAGGGGACTGCTTCTATTGCCACCCTGTGTCAGACTGGGTTGCGGAGGCTGGAAAAAGTCTTTACACACATTGCCATCACCACGGCTGCTGCTGCTGCTACCGACAGCTCTCTGATGGACATGTGGAGATGTAGCAGGGAGGTGAGGGTGGGGGTATGCCTCAAGCAGCTTCCTAGTAAGGACAGAAAGGAGGTGGTGCATCCTCCATTCCTGCTGGCTGGGCTACATAAACTCCCCCATCTTGGCTATGTACCAGGGACCTAGTAGGGGGGCCGTCCAGTAATCATCCCTCTGTTTTATAGCTTCAGTCTGGCACTGCAGCAAATGAATAGCCATGTGGTTGAGGTGCCCCTTGCCCAACATTTTCTGACTATCTTTTTCTTCCTCTTCCTCCTGCTGCTGCTGCTCAGTGACCTCCCCAACTCCCTGACAATAGGTACTGACCTCTGTGTCTGCTCATCCTCCTGCTGTGAGCCCCATGCTACCTCCTCTTTCTTCTCCTTCTCCTGGAGTGCTCCTACCCTGCTGGGTTACCTACTGGGCATGTCCTCCTTGTCACCCTCTCTCACCTTGAGCAGGCCACCTAGTGTCCTGTCCAGCAGGATCACTAGATGGAGCACATCATTCCAGCCAGCGTTCTCCCGGATAACAAATTTAGTGGCCTGCTCGAAAAGAGCCAGCACCTTGCAGAGCTGCCACATCTGCTGCCACTGGACCCCAGTAAAATACCCCTGTGGCAGTGCTTGGCCCCTGGTACCTTGTTCTATCAGGCAGTGGTTCACTGTCCTGCGCTGTTCCCACAGCCATTCCACCATGTACAGGTGGGAAGGGGGCAGGTGGTTCTGCTGCTGCATTTTTGCAAGCAACATGCCTGCAGGAGGGGAGAGGCAAAAATGGCTGCAGACCCACTGCAACTTGCTCAAACGCTCGCCCAACCCCAGGTAAGTTCGGAGGAACCTCTGCACCTTGAGGTTTGGCAAGTGAGAAAAACAGGACACGTGAGTCAATTTGCCAAGTCTCAAGGCAGCCAGGAGGTTGGTGCCTTCATTGTCCTTCTGGAGCTGCCTGGGGGTCATCCACCTTAGGACCTGACCCTGGAAAACAGCCAGGATCACACGCCCAGTATAACTCTTCTTACCCAGACACACCAGCTCCAGCACAGCCTGGCACCGGCTCTGCAATACCATAGTATAACTGCAGGAGTGTTTGCTAGATGGCTCAGTGCAGCTTGTGTCTGGGTTGGAAGCAGCTGTGCAGTAGAAGGTGGTGGAAGTGGCAGAGTAGGGGAGTGGGTCTGGTCTCCACCTGATCCCCTGGGGTGGCACCATCAACTCTAATGGCACCCTCTCCAGCCCAATGGGCAGTAAATGATACATTCCACCTCTGCCCGTGAGTACTTGTCCACATGTTGATGGTAAAGTGGACCCTTTTGCCCACAGTATATTCCATGCCACGTGATGGTGGAGGGCTGGGACAGCCTTTCTGCCAAAATAATGGCAGCTGGGGATCTACCAGGTGGGGATACTGCATGTCCTCCAGCTGATAGGACTGGATCTTCAGTGCCAACAATTTTGCCAGAGGTCCATTTAGACAACGTATTTGGGGTTTGCTGGGTGAGAGGGGCCTTTTACTATTCAGCACCTGGGTGATGGTGGACTGCTGGTGTGCGCTAACAGGAGGGGTGCAAGAGGGTGTGGAAAAGGAAGAGCTGCTTTCTCGCCACCTCTGGGTGTGAGTTTCTGCAGCTGAGGACTGGTTTCCACTGGCAGACTTGGACACAATGGATGCCGGGGAGTGGAAGTGAGCAACACATACCAAAGATGAACAAATGAAGGCCTGCCAGCCATGCCCTATGCTGCCCTGATACCGAATCCAGAGCAGCCTGTAGTGGTTCTTCATATGGTTGATTAGGGGGTTAGTATCCATATAGAAACAAGGCTGCCCCCTGCCTACTGTCTGTCGGCAGAGGTTGCAGACTACAATGGCCTGATCCTCTGCCAATATGCTAAAATAGGCACAGATGAGCGGTGCGCAGGGCACCTCTCTGGCTGCCGTGGTAGCAGCAACATGCGGCACATCATGGATCTGGGTTTCTGCTGTTGGCTGCTGCCTGCCAGTGGTACTGCCTATCAAGACTGGACAGTACCTAGCACAGGGCTCTCTGGGGGCACTGCACCCCTCTAGCTGTCTCTGATGCTGGTGCCTCTCCACCTCACTGCCAGAGATGCTGCTCTGCAACTGGGTAGGTGGCACCAAGGGTCTGTCACTTTCACCCTCCTCCTCTTCCATCAAGTCAGACCTCAGGTCAACAGAGGCAGC
This sequence comes from Polypterus bichir lapradei, assembly GCA_026402145.1. Taxonomy (NCBI): domain Eukaryota; kingdom Metazoa; phylum Chordata; class Cladistia; order Polypteriformes; family Polypteridae; genus Polypterus; species Polypterus bichir. The sequence goes on along the minus strand of JANRMT010062813.1, from coordinate 103,200,673 downwards.
TATAAGAGAAACATGTAGCTGCTCTTCCCTTTTAGCCATGGTCTGGTCCTCAGCAGGTGATGCACTGCTCCTGCCACACTGTGTTGCTGTAGCTGGTGGAAGCTCTGAGTCCTCACTGTCTTCCTCCCTAAATGTGCCTAGCACCTCACGGAACAGCTCCTGTCTGTCACTTTCCAGGTCTATCCTTCCCTCCTTTTGGACTCAACCCGAGATCCCCCAAGGTATGTTCAAAGAGCAAGGGTTTCCTTTTCAGGGGAACCTGTTAAGGATCTGGAGCCTTGGCCACAGCTCTTTGGCTGAAGAGCTTGCTTTGGCTGCACAGCTGCTTGATGCTGCTGCTGGCAGTCTCCACAATACTGACAGGTATTGCCGCAGGTGGCTGAGAGGACATGGATGGGTTGGTGGTATCACCTCTTCGATCAACTCCATGGCCACAACCAGCTGTTCTTCCTCCAGCCTTCACTGGAATTGAAAAATTATTTTCTTTCTCCCTATCGTTCGCTTTTATATCTACTAATAAATCCCACAGAGTCTGTAATGCAAATGATCAGCATTATATACCTGAGGGGGTGGGCCCATGCAAAATTAGCTGTTACAGCTCTGGGGATGTCCTCGCAAAGCATTATGAGGAGCTGTGAGGAAAAAAAAAAAAAAAAAATGTTCTCCTAAACCGGCCAAATTATCAGTAAATCTGATGAACAAGGGCAAAGGTAGCAAATTTGCTGCAAATAGCACTCTGGTGAAATTCGCTAATCAACACTACAGAACACGCTTCTTTGCCCTCATTTTAATGGGTTTTTAAAATTTAGATTCCTAGTTTTTTGTTTTCTTAGTCAGCAGAAAAACATTAATAAGACCCAAAGCAAGTTAAAAGATGACTAGCTACCTTGATCCTGTTTTCTCTTTTGTTCCATTCAATACATTTCAATAAAATATTTTAAATTAGGAGGGTGAAGGTATAAGAAGGTTGATCTACAGTACAGGCCAAAAGTTTGGACACACCTCCTCATTCAATGTGTTTTCTTTATTTTCATGACTGAAGGCATCAAAACTATGAATGAACACATGTGGAGTTATGTACTTAACAAAAAAAGGTGAAATAACTGAAAACATGTTTTATATTCTAGTTTCTTCAAAATAGCCACCCTTTGCTCTGATTACTGCTTTGCACACTCTTGGCATTCTCTCGATGAGCTTCAACAGGTAGTCACCTGAAATGGTTTTCACTTCACAGGTGTGCCTTATCAGGGTTATTTAGTGGAATTTCTTGCTTTATCAATGGGGTTGGGACCAGCAGTCAGGTTAGTTGGACGATCATTTATTTTTCAACAGGACAATGACCCCAAACACACCTCCAGGCTGTGTAAGGCCTATTTGACCAAGAAGGAGAATGATGGAGTGCTCTAAATGGTTATGAAAATAAAGAAAACACATTGAATGAGGAGGTGTGTCCAAACTTTTGGCCTGTACTGTATCTGGTACATAAAACATTTTTGTTCTCTAAGAGCATCAACAGAAAAGTTTTGGAAATGCCTGCTGCAGCAAAAAGAGAGCGCAAACTGTACTTATTTTTTGAATTGTATTTTTGTCAAGGTGGCAAGGTGGTGCAGTGGGTAGATTCCCAGGTCCTCCCTGCATGGAGTTTGCATGTTCTCCCCATGTCTGCATGGGTTTCCTCCAGGTACTCCGGTTTCCTCCCACAGTCCAAAGACATGCTGGTTAGGTGCATTGGTGATTCTAAATTGTCCCTAGTGTGTGCTTGGTGTGGGTGTGTGTGTGTGTGTGTGTGTGTGTGTGTGTGTGTGTGTGTGTGCACGCCCTGCGGTGGGCTGACGCCCTGCCCAGGGTTTGTTTCCTGCCTTGCACCCTGTGTTGGCTGGGATTGGCTCCAGCAGACCCCCGTGACCCTGTAGTTAGGATATAGCGGGTTGGATAATGAATGGATGGATGGATTTTTGTCAACCATTCTGAGATTTGCAAGTATGAATTTTATTGAATTACATTCACATGACAATAAACTTGACTAGACTTGACTAAAACTGGTAGAATTATATAAGAACATTTCACTAACAGTAGTAATTGGCTTCTTATTAACAAATTGCTTGGAGCAAAATTGGTGTCTCTACCTGAACTAATTTGAGAACACAGAGTCAGACAGTCACCTGTTCACTTGCTTTGAACTTCCTACTTGTTTACCCCCAAGAGCAGCTAACAATACGTCAGCATTTACTTTGCAATGTGAATTGTTTATATATCCTGTCTCTTTGTAAGCGGTTATAAATTCAACAGCTAGCTCTAAAAATCCTAACACTAGGTTTAAAGAGGTAAAAATATTACAAGAGAAAAAAAAAAATTAGAGAAAGTGAATTGATCTGTAGACATACAAAAGATTGAATAAAATCCCTGAATGTCAAAAAGATGATCAAGTGTTAATCTATTTTGTAAAACTAGGGAAATGTACATAAAAAAAAACAAAACCAAAAACTTTGAGGAAATGGTTCTTTTAACAAAACTTTCAAAAAATGGGGGTCAGTATAAGCATGTGAAGTGCCGTTTTATGCTATTTCAAGGATGCTTATTAGGAATATAATAATGTTTTTGATATTTAATTTTTTCCTTCTTCTAGCTAATCCCAGAAGTTTAAAAATAAAAAATTCAAACATAAGCAATGAGAGGTATCATTGTAGACTATTTCAAGGTCAATGATTAGGACTATATTATTTTTGATTCTTTACAAGGGATCTAGTCGTCCATGGACCGCTATCAAAAGGTAACAACCAACAAATTTCTATTACAATCGAGAATATTTAGACTTTAACACTAGAATCCCTGAACCCAACGGAGAAACTCGTAATCCTGGGCCACCTTAAATTCGTTCACACCTCTCGATTAGCATCTTTTGCTTTGTTAATGTGTCGAACAGCACAAGCAGCCTGCTATCCCATCCCCCAATCACCGTAGCTCAACTCGGGGAAACGTTCTCCCAGTTCAAGGCTCTTTATCTGGGTGTGAGGTGCCTGGAATTGCATAAGGTAAATAATATATCGTTATTTAGAACACATGCATTTCATAAGTGCGCTTTTATTCAAGAATATAACCGAAGAAAAAGAAATTGGGTCAGGGTATGACGCTGGCACGACCACTTGGTGGTACAATGATAAGAACTGCTAACTCATAAATCAACAGGTTGCAGGTTCAATTCCGGGCACTTCCCAGAATTACCGTTTTGACCAGTGAGCTGCTCTTATTGTTACTATTATACAATAAAAACATACCGTATATACTCACGTTTAAGTTCTCCTGCAGATAAGTCGGGGCTTGATTTTACTGTATAATTTTCGGTATTTTATAAGGTCGATCGCATGAGTCGAATACGGAAAACTCACACTATTGATCGAAGAGATTATGATATGCTAACAACCCCCTGAGAGAATAACCATGGAGCACACTGCCTTTTTTTCTATGTATTGTGCCTATGCCACATGGTAATACCTGAACTATTCTGAAGTGATGTTTGCACGGTTTTGTGTCTCAAACCCTCATACACCTTTATCATAACAGCATCCCTTATCTACGATGGAACATTTGATCAGAAGAAAACATGTAGCTGGTTTTAAATTAAAAGTCATTGAAGTAGCGAAATAAATTGGTAACTGCGCTTGTAGATGCGCTTTCCCAAAATTACCAAAGTTCTGCAGCTTCAACTCAAAAAAATGGGATTCAACAAAAGCCTGACGCACAGACAAAATATCTTCATTTTCAAAAGTTAAGTTTCAGAGTAAAACAGTTCACACAAAAAAAAGGAAAATTAAAATAGCAAAAAAGGAAAAATTAATGTTAAGAAAAGTTCAGTTCTAAGCTTAATCTTGTTACATCTCAAATCGTTATTATTTACTTAACATTTCTGAACCATTTCAAAACGTTTTAGAACAATTTCTAAACAGTCAGAAAACTGTATGCTTATCTGATTTCTAACTTGAAAATGGGTCTTTCAAGTCCCTCTTTACTGGGAATTGTTTTTACCACAACTAAGCTTATTATCACACTGTTTCTCAGTTATAGTAAGAAGGTTCTATATCTTACTAACTTATAGGGGGAAAAGATTGTACCATAAGTTATAATTATGAAAGAAATTTGTATTCTATTCAAATTAAGCAAACATTAATATGAGTTTAATTCAAAACTTTAACTTTCTAAGATTGGCTCTTACAGTGCTGCTGCAACAAAATTCTATGTGTCCGAGAAACTGGTTCAAGATAGGAGGAAGCAAGATGTATAAAAAAAAAAGTGCATTTCTGAATGGGCGTGTAAGTCGGGGTCTGATTTTATGATCAATTTTTCAGGTTTCAAAACCCGACATATACGAGAGTATATATGGTACATTTGATCTGAGTCTGTAACAGCCGGTATAAACTTATGGTACTTGTAAAGTACAGCTGTAGACACATCAGTATGCGAGTGACTCTCCACGCTAGTGTTTAGATCTGGCAGTGCCATGCTGACACTTCAGTATGTGAGCAATGGCACAAGGACGCAGTCAGACTTCTTTTTTTGAGCACATACGCTGTCAGATCTAAACACCAGCATGGATAGTCGCTCTCATACTGAAGAGTCTATATAGCTGCAGGTGGAAGCTGCCATCGCACTTTTCGTAACTTATCTTTTCCTGAATAATGAGTGGCATTACACATGTACTTTGTCAGCATGCTCTTGTTGATCAAACACAGGAAGCTCTGCAGTCTACTTGTGACTTTATGCTGTAGGAAGATAAGTAAATAAATCAAGGTAAATAATATTTTATCTGGCTTTTATATACGTAACATATACATGTTTTTTTATATTAAAAAGACCATCACAAAACATCACCACAAACAAAACTTTGCAGGATACCTTGGAGAGCCCAGCACGCCCTGCTGTTTCGTCGAAGGACATGCATGTGGCAGCTTAACTGGCAGGATGATGGCCAACCTGTTGCTGCATCCAAACACTGCCATCTTTTGCCTTTATCCCGGGTGCAGCTGCATTCTTCTTAAGTGTGTGTGTGTGTGGATGTTTCTTGCGGAGAGCGTGAATGTGACTGAGAGAATAAAATTGAATTTAAAAAATCTGCTAACCTTTACAAGTACTACACATTTACACTGGCTGATACAGACTCAAATCAAATGTATGGTTTTTATTTTATAACTAGCAAAATACCCGCGCTTCGCAGCGGAGAAGAAGTGTGTTAAAGAAGTTATGAAAAAGAAAAGGAAACATTTTAAAAATAATGTAACATTTGCTTTCTATTCGTTTGCATAAGCACAGTCCTTCACCAGCAATTATTTAATGTTAGCTCAGACCGGGCACTTAAAAGTTTCTGCCAAACACTATTCTATCCCTGACCATCTCATCTTCGTTTGCATAAGCACAGTCCTTCACTAGAAATTTTAACTTAGTTACAAAGTGATCCAAAGTCTCGTTTATACCTCGTGTCTTCTCATTAAACTTGTATCTCACAAATATCGTATTCGTCATAGGCATGACAAACGCCAGCGGCAGCGTGTCTATAAACTTAATTTAAACTTACGGTTTACACCGTGCTTTGTTTCCGCAGTAGCTGCACTTATAAATATGCTTGTATGCGTCACTCGCTTCATATTCTTTTGCTGCCTTCTCAATTGTGTAATGCGTTTTTTGTTCAGCACTCTTTGGAGCTCTTCTTTGTTCTCTACGTACTGCGTTCACAGTCAGTTCACGTGAGCTGCTCTCGTGTGATCTTGCGATGTCCACGGCTTTATTTAATGTTAGCTAAGACCCGGCACTTAAAAGTTTCTCTCGCACTTTCGCTGAGTTTGTGCCAAACACTAGACAATCTCATCTTCGTTTGTATAAGCACAGTCCTTCACCTGCGAAAATTTACCTTATATGGGCAGGCACTCAATTACGTGGGAGGCATGATGATGCAGGACGCAACTCCGCCTCACACGGCGACCGAGCTGCAGGCTATGGCCGTATATATGGTCGATACGCGTAGAATTTCGAAATGAAACCTGCCTAACTTTTGTAAGTAAGCTGTAAGGAATGAGCCTGCCAAATTTCAGCCTTCCACCTACACGGGAAATTGGAGAATTAGTGATGAGTCAGTGAGTGAGTCAGTCAGTCAGTCAGTGAGGGCTTTGCCTTTTATTAGTATAGATACTAACAATAAGAGCAGCTCACTACTGAAAATGGTAAACATAGGAAGTTACCTGAATCGAACCCATGACCTCTTGATTATGAGTCAGCAGTTCTTATCACTGAACCAGCCAAGTGGTTGTATCACCGTCATACCCTAACCAGATTTCTTTTTCTTCGGTTATATTCTTGAATAAAAGCATACTTATTTTGTTATACATGTACCGTTTGTGAAAAAGTGTTCATTTGATATTTGGACTTCAGTCTTCACACATTATACACTTCATGTCAAAATTTTGTCATTAATACTATAACATGAAAAGAGTTTCTGTTTTAGGTATGTGTTCAACATTTCTCGCATTTCCTGTCATCCTACATTTACATAGATTGTTGTAGACATGGAACACACATGAAACACAATATATTATTTACCCTATACAACTCCAGGCACCCTACATCCAGATAAACAAGACTTGAGCTAGGAGAACTTTTTTCCCTGGAGATGAGCTACAGTGATGGGATAGCAGGCTGCTTTCTGGTTGTGCTGACTGACACATTTACAAAGCAAAAGACATTAATGGAGAGGTGCGAACAAATTTAGGGTGGCCCAGGATTACAAGTTTTTTCATAGGCTTCGGGGATTCTAGTGTTAAGCATTTAAACTGAAGCACACATTTGTGCTTCAAATATCTGACGCGACTATTCTTGGCTATTATGTACTTCTGCCTCATGAAGTAAATCACTGTGTTTCTTATGCACACTCAGAATTGGGACAGGTTATGCTAATTCAGACTTGTATTATGTTGTCATGAATCATGACTGTAAAGCTACAGAAAATAAAATTAAACTAATGATAAAACTTTTGCAGCATTTAAATATATACACTTTTTTCCTCTTGCATTTCCTAGTTATATACACCTGCCTTAAATACAAACTTGCATTTTTATATTTATTTCTGCTTTCATTTATTTCTTTTTTGAGCTTGAGTTCTAGCCTTAAATGTTGAGTAGGTGATGTAGAGAAACAATAGCGTCGCAGAATGGATTTTCTCTGGTTACAAGGAATCTTGGAATTGTTCTAGAGGGATGTAAAGGAAAACATTTCTAACTACATCACACAAAGAACACAAGCCCAAAGCAGGACAGAATGCATTCCGTTTGTCTGTTAAATTATGTCAGGGGAAAAGTTAATCATCACTGTAAAAGTTTATACAGTATATATAAGGTATTAAACAATGGACTTATCTACTCTATTTCAAATGCATCAAGCTTGTAAAACAGGCTACATAGTTCCTGCACTGTACTTTAAGTATAGAATTCTACTAGTGGTTAAACTTCCCAGGACATAAATACGCAGCAATATTAATGATCACTGAAAACAAATGCAACTTCTGAAAGTAATACAAAAGTATTTCAAAAATCTATTTTTTCCAAAACCTTTCACAGGCTTCTATTCTTTTGGATTTATTAGGCTTTGGTGGAGGCAGAGGTGCAGTGACAGGATAGGGCAGGCAGAAATTGCCTGTGGTCCCAAGCTAAAAGGGTGGCCCGAGAGCATCCATTTACATAAGTACTCATTGCAAAGACAAATCTATGGGAAATCCCCTTGAAGCATAGCATTGAAACATTATGATGACAACATAAGAACTGCCCCCCCGGGGGGGGGGGGGGGGGGGGGGAAGGGGGGGCCGCCCAAATCTCCATTGCAAAAGTGTCAGTGTTTGTGATGAATGTAACTTTTTTAATAATGTAATTACAGCCAATTTCATAAATGATGAACTTTACCTGAACAAAAAAACTGAATTGACTCAACTTGCTTAGACAATCCGTTAATTTCTAATTCAGCTTCAGTCTCTCTGGACCCCAAGTAGTCAGTGCCCGGCCAAAATCAGCAGAACCAATTTAGCCACAGGGAGACTGGGTCACTGCGAGATAGAGGTTAAAATGTAGTTCTCCAATACGCCTGACTCTTGCTATCATATTGTCATTTATAAGAGAAATGTCCATCCTTAAAGGTCGTTAAATCTTACTAAAGGTCTACCATGTGCCAGAATAGGCTTTTAGTCCGAGCTCTAATTTCAACAGCGGCCAGTGTTTTAAGGTCTTTGCACCGGGAGGACATAGTGGCTGCAGTCGCTGTAGCCAAAACCCACAGAGATTTTGAAAGTTACAGCAATACCTTTACAAGCTATGTATTGTTTTTTAAATTTCTATTATGTGCACCTTTAATTTATTTTTTAAATAAATAAAAATATATGCGCAATTTGTATTTATTTTTATTACCATTTACACCTGTTTTCTATACAAATGCTGTATTTATTGAATCTGTTTTGCACTAAATTAAAATAAAGGATTTGTGTTTATTAAATCGCCCCAGATCATGTTTTCAATTTAGGCTTTGCACTAAAATAATAGTAAAGAAGAGGGTGAGTCAGAGGGTCGCATGTAGTTATTTGTCTGGGGCCGCCAGATCACTAAAATCGTAATTACTAATCACTAAAAGTAATGAATTCTAGACAGTGCGAAACAAAAATGTGATAGCGACAAAAAAAAAAAAAAGCATACTAAACTAATAGGCGTCATACGATGCTAACGTAATGACCCCATTGCTCCCCTGAACATTTAAATTCAATTTCTTGGACTGTTGTTGGGATCTCATTAGAAATTAAATTAGAGCTGATCCATTCAGTTACTTGCTAATACCACAGACAACATCGTAAAAATGGAGCAGGCCAGTGTAGATAATACAGAACAAGTAAATTAAACGCACCTCGTAGTTGAAGGTAGCGTTGAGAAGCAGCTCAGCCAGTGCTTGGTGCCCAATCTCCTTGCTCGCATCGTCGCTGACAAAGTGCAAGTGAAGTTGCTCCCCGTCCTGGAAACTCGCGTGTTGGAGCAAGCTACTGAGGGCAATGCGCATCTTGCGTTGTAACCCACTATTTCCATCTGCCTTGGTGAACATCATAAGAACGTGGAAATTGGTCGTCGCTGCCCGATCTGGGGTTATCACGTCGCTGCCAGTGCCGTAGCTAGCCTGAGTTTGTTTCATACGCCGGGTAGTAGTGGAGAAGTTCTGACGCTCTGTGCCAAAATAATAAAAGGCTACGACGGCCAGCGCTGCCACAATCAAAAAGACAAACTGATATGAGCGAAACACACTCACTCGAGCCATGGAGGTGAGCAACAGTCGAATTAACCCCATAACTCCTGCAGCAACTAGTACCTCACTTTCTCACAACTTACCCTACAGGCGCTCCCCTCAGGTAAGCGCCATTTTGCTATGACGTTTGGGTGTGGGCGTGGCCTCCGAATTCAATGGGGCTTTCGCCTACAGCCCAGCCACAGTGTAGTATGCGATGTACAGTACTGTACCGCAGAATGAGAGGTGTCTGGCTGTAGACAAGTCATTGCTGAAAGGCTGTTTGAAATATCTAAACTCATTAAACAGGATATATAACTTACATTACCGTAAAATTCTAGATAGCAACACTGTATTATATTCATAGAGAAGAATGACAAGAAAGAGTACAAGTGTCAGCAACGAATGTTGGGCATTATATAGGGTTTTTTTTTCTCTAAAGATTAGTCAATCATTTCCAGATCTAATTTCCTTATGAACTGCAGTGCCTTGCTGTTCACATTGCCTATGATTATCTCTCGTTCTGTCATTGTTACACTAATGGGGGATCAGTACATCATTAATAATATTATATATACTGCTCAAAAATTAAAGGAACACTTTTTAGTCAGAGTATAGCATCAAGTCAATGAAACGTCTTGGATATTGATCTGGTAAGTTAAGTAGCAGAGGGGGTTGTTAATCAGTTTCAGGAGGTTTGGTATTAATGAAATTAACAACAGGTGAACTAGAGGGGCAAAAATGAGACAACTCCCAAAACAGGAATGGTTTAACAGGTGGACACCACTGACATTTTTCCCTCCTCATCTATTTTTTCACTAGTTTTGCATTTGGCTACGGTCAGTGTCACTTATGGTAGCGCACCAACTTCTCCAGGATGACACATCAATACGTGCCACTGCTAGAAGGTTTGCTGTGTCTCCCAGCATAGTCTCAAGGGCATGGAGGAAATTCTAGGAGACAGGCAGGTACTCTAGGAGAGCTGGGCAGGGCCGTAGAAGGTCCTTAACCCATCAGCAGGACCAGTATCTGCTCCTCTGGTGCGGAGGAACAGGATGAGCACTGCCAGAGCCCTACGAAATGACCTCCAGCAAGCCACTGGTGTGAATGTCTCTAACCAAACAATCGGAATCAGACTTCATGAGGGTGGCCTGAGGGCCTGACGTCCTCTATTGGGCCCTGTGCTCACTGCCTGGCACTGTGGAGCTCGATTGGCATTTGCTATATAATACCAGAATTGGCAGGTACACCACTGGTGCCCTGTGCTTTTCACATGTGAGAGCAGGTTCACCCTGAGCACATGTGACATACGTGAGAGGGTCTGGAGAAGCCGTGGAGAACGTTATGCTGCTTAAAACATCATTCAGCATGACCGGTTTGGTAGTGGGTCAGTGATGATCTAGGGAGGCATATCCATGGGGGGATGCATAGATGTCTACAGACTAGGCAACGGCCCCTTGGCTGCCATTAGGTATTGGGATGAAATCCTTGGACCCACTGTCGGACCCTATGCTGGTGCAGTGGGTCCTGGGTCCCTCGTGGTACACAACAATGCCCAGCCTCATGTGGTGATAGTATATAGGCAGTTCCTGGAGGATGAAGCAATCGATACCATTGACTGGCCCCCATGCTCGCCTGACCTAAATCTAATAGAACACCTCTGGGACATTATGTTTCAGTCCATCTGACACCGCCAGGTTGAACCTCAGACTGTCCAGGAGTTCAGTGATGCCCTAGTCAAGATCTGGGAGGAGATCCCCCAGGATACCATCCTTCGTCTCATTAGGAGCATGACTTGACATTGTCAGGCATGCATACAAGTATATTGGGGCCTTACAAACTACTGAGTACGATTTTGAGTTGCTGCAATTACATTTTGGCAAAATGGACTAGCCTGCAGCATAATTTTTTCACTTTAATTTTCGGGGTGTCTTTGAATTCAGCCCTCTGTAGGTCGACAATTTTCATTTTGCATCAAACAATGTGGCATCCTTTCGTTCCTAACACATTACCCAGACCATATCAGTATAGATATCCAGCATGATTCTTTGCCCAGATCTGGTGTGTTTTCAATGTGTCCCTTTAATTTTTTAAGCAGTGTATTTTAATTACATAGTGCCTTTCCCCTGCTCAACGCACTTCAAACATTGTCCAAATTGTGCCCACTCCCTAACAAGTTCTCCGATGTGGTAATTATTTCAATAATCCTTTTATATTATGCAAGTGATAATTGACAGAATAAACTTGTGTTTCATTTATGCAGTTTGTATTATATAAATACATATACGTATATAGATATAAATATTGGTATACATACTCACTAATCATGGCACCAGAGGGAGGAGAAATGTTGCTTTTAGATTAGCACCAGCAAGTGAAATTTTAATTTTACTCTGCATATGTAAAAATACTGAATCTATATAATGTATAAACACAGTGCATCAGTAGTCCAGACTGATCTGTTACTTATCTTTTATATTCTATCTACATATCCACTAAGTCACACTTTCAGAGCACATCTGTTCCAATTAATTTGTGTCTTTATTAGCAACACAACCTAACAAAAATGATATTAAAGTACACTAGCAGTCAAAGTTTCGACACACCCAAAAATGTTAATATTTTTGATGGAAATTCATGCTTATTTTTATTATGTTAGTCTGTTCACTTGGGTTGCAAGGGTCTGGCATTCCTAAAGTTCAGTTCTGGGTTCAAAAAATGGCCAAAAATAAGCAGCTTTTTTGCAGAATGGATGTTAACAGATTGCCAAGAAACAAATTTGTCTATTACTGTTTTCAGAGATGAGGGCAAATTGGATCTAACCAAGGTTGAAGAAGAAGGGGAAGGCCCAGATGCATAACTGCATACAAGGAAAAGGACATCATAGTCTGTACTTTAAGGAACAAACACCTTACAGGTCCTCAATTGTCTTTTTTCTTAAATACACACCAAATACTAGCGTCTGCAACAGAGAAAATACAATTCCATGGTACAATTTAATACATTTTTCCAGTCATCATCCTTCCAAAGTCTGTGTTCTTTTACCAATTTTAACCTTTTTGTTTTTATTTGTCAGCTGCAGATAAAACTTCATCCATCCATTATCCATCCATCCATTATCCAACCCGCTATATCCTAATTATAGGGTCACGGGGGTCTGCTGGAGCCAATCCCAGCCAACACAGGGTGTGAGGCAGGAAACAAAACCCGGGCAGGGCACACACCCACACACAAGGGACAATTTATAATTGCCAATGCATCTAACCTGCATGTCTTTGGACTGTGGGAGGAAACCAGAGTACCTGGAGGACACCCACGTAGACACGGGGAGAACATGCAAACTCCACGCAGGGAGGACCCGGAAAGCGAATCTGGGTTTCCTAACAGCAAGGTAGCAGTGCTACCACTATGCCACCGTGCCACCCGCAAATAAAACTCTTTCTTTAAAATTCTGTCTCTAAGGATAGCATCCTGGAGTTGTCTTTTCAGTGTTGTAGATGACACTAATATTTGGCATGTTTTTAATGAAGAAGCCATCTGACAACTTGTAAGGCATTTATTTCTCAAACTACAGTCTCCAATGTTCTTATCCTTTTATTCAGTTGTGCATCTAGGCCTTTCTGTTCTTTTTCAATTTTGGTTAGATCTGGTTTGCCCGATTCTCTTAAGTCAGTTATAGACACCTTTGTAATGAAATCTTCAGTTTCTTGGCAGTCTGTCACATGGAATAGCCTTCATTCTGCAAAACAAAAAAGCTGACATGTTTCTCAAAAAAGCTGTGAACTTTAGGAATGCCAGTCCCTTGCAACCTAAGTGAATAGAATAAAAGGTTTCTGCGATGCTAATGTATTTACAAAGGTTTCTCTAATAACCAATTAGCATTTGCACATGACAAATTAAGGAAAAGGTAAGACAGTCAATTTAATGGCATTTTCATAAAAATGCTGTCAATTTCTATCAAAAACATTAGCATTTCTGGGTGTGTCCAAACTTCTGACTAGTAATGTAAATGTTATGTTTTATATACAGTATAACACCAAACTTTTAAATCTACTTTATCTAGTTCAGGGTTATAGGAGGCAGAGTCTATCTCAGTAGCACTTGTTCTTTCTTGGCTTCAGCTGTGACATCTGCTTTCGGTTCACTGCTATTGATTTAGACATTGAATATCTCTGATTCTTTAGCTATTAACTGTCATTCATGGGACAATGCACGGCTAAGAGACAGTTAACTGAATTTGCCAGTGTGGGCACTACTCTTCTGCTCCCTTAGGACCAAACAGATTTTGACTCACTCTGCCCACAGCAGAACTTCAAGGTTCTTTCCTGCACTATGTATATATCCAAACCAGAAAACATTATTTGAAGGGCTACTGTGGTGTATGAAAATATATGTTCTCCTTGACAGTTCATCAGAATAGACAAGGATAAAGCAATAAAGAAATTTGATCTATGCTATTAATTGTACAGTTCAAGATATACAGCATCCCCTAAAGGCTAAAGTGTACAATTCACTTGATCATTTTCATAACTGTATTACCAGATTGTTTGCATTAATGAAATGTCAAATGCCAGTATATTGGACTGCTTGACTATACCACATTAGGGATGTTTAAGGGGTGGTGACCTAAAAGAATAAATCATATTATATAAGCATAAGTGTAATTGAAACATTCAGTGTATAAATAATCTAAAATATAATCATTTAAAATAAAATAAAGTAATTGTAACTCTTCAAAAGGTATACATTTTCTAATGATATTTTACATAGTAGCTTTAAGGGATCCTCATGAGAAATAGAACACTCTCAGAACTCTAGAAAAATCCTTTACAGATTTAAATTCATCTCAGTCCCTCTGTGACAGTAAGCCAATTGTGGGGTATTTGCCTCATTTTCTGTTAAAAGTATTAAAGTATACTGTAAATGCAGTCTTGTGAGCTCCACGTGAATGGTAAACTTTTATGTATAAAGAAATTAACATTATGTTTTATCTTATACATCTCTTCCCATATATTTTGCATTATTTTTGTAGAGATAATACTTTTTTTAGTATGACTACAATGTACATGGGACACCAGGTTGGCACAGAAGTCATTGGCAGCAGTACTGGTCATATTATGATCATATGTACATAGCATGTGCCTATTACCTAAAACGTTGTGGAAAAACCCTGAGAAAAACTCCCGTTATAGAACAGATTGTTATTAGAGAATGTTACTGACCAGTTCTAAAATAGTCTAAATGCACTGTAATATGTTTATGAAAACTTATCTTAGCCTATGTGTTGTGATAATCATCATGCTGAGTTATGATGACTTCTTTCCATGTGATATGCAATACTGGTGACAAAATCTGGTGCAGGTGTTTCCGATTTCAAAGACTTTAATTCAAATCTTCACTTGGTCACATTCTCTGTAGAGTTTATTCATTCTCCTGGTGTTAATATTCGTTGATGTGCCTAAATTGTCCTATTGTGTGTGTGCATAAATTGGTCCTGTTATGTTCTGGTGTTCTATGCAGGGTTTGCTCACTAGCTTATATCAGTTTTGATTTTCTGCAACCTCGTCCTGGACTAAGCAAATGAATGGATTGAACAATATACAGTAAAGCATACAAGCAAATATCAGTTTGTGTATCTCCTGTAACTAGAGTCCTGCCTTTAATTTAAACTTCTTGATAAAACAAGCTTTTTATTTTTATCATTTTTACACTCAGGATGAAATCAAATTTGACAGTGTAGTGAGTCATATTGAACATTATATTCATTCAAAATTTTAGGTTCAAGTAATTATCTCTCCATCTGAATGATTTAAAACACAAATAATAATGTTTTGTTGATTTTAATTATATTCTTGTTCACCTTTTAAAGCACCCTGTGATAATATTGATTGCAAAAGAAACGGGCACCGTTCTCATCCCTACCACCTTTGCCATCACTTCCCCTACCTCTTCATATCTTAAATCATTCTTGAGGCAGATAGAAGGCTTAAGTGCCAGCTTAAGTGAAATTTTAAAGAAAACGTACTAAGTAATTGCAACACAAAAACTGACTTAATCAGTTTTAATGCAAAAAGATGCAGATGAAAGAAGAGAAGAAGCGGGCTGCTAGGGTGGAGAAAAGAAGAGCTGCTCAGGAAGCAGCCAGCGCATCAACCTCTGAGCAAACGAATGCTAAACGTACAGAGAAAGAGTATGACAACTATAAATACTCAAGTCAAGTGTCTTCACTGCATGTTATCGTGCAGTTTGCCATTACTGGTATATACATATATACTGTATATATATATATAATATATATATTGGGCGGCACGGTGGCGCAGTGGGTAGCATTGCTGCCTTGCAGTTAGGAGATCCAGGCTTGCTTCCCGGGTACTCACTGCGTGGAATTTGCATGTTCTCCCCGTGTCTGCGTGGGTTTCCTCCGGGTACTCCGGTTTTCTCCCACAGTCCAAAGACATGCAGGTTAGGTACATTGGCAATCCTAAATTGTCCCTTGTGTGTGCTTGCTGTGTGTGTGTGTGCACCCTGCGGTGGGCTGATGCCCTGCCCGGGGTTTGTTTCCTGCCTTGTGCCCTGTTTTGGCTGGGATTGGCTCCAGCAAACCCCCGTGACCCTGTAGTTAGGATATAACGGGTTGGATAACGGATATATATATATATCCATAATATATATATTGTGGTCGGGCCATGGGATGACAGTCTCAAAAGTGAAGGACTTTTATGATGGCAACCGGATCATCCCTATTATTTGTCACTAGGCAAAATAAACTTTGTGAAAATTGGGGAAAAAAAATGTGCAGCTTTGCACTGTTCCCCAGTTCGGGTTTTTTCATAAATCTCATGCAATGTTTCATAATGGGGCAGTGCTCTGTTCTGCAGCTTGCTCTGTGCTCAAAAGACAACTTTTTTTGGGATGCCCGTCTTTTATGGCAGTTGGACCAGAAGGGAAGGGGTTAGGTGCCCTTATTCAGCAACTTTTCAAGGGAAGAAGTAGACAAGAGGACAGATTTAATGGTAATCTCGGCATGTTATTACATACCTTTGCTAAGCCTGGAGAGGAGCCCTCTGACATGCATGCATATATATATAAGTCAGTACAAGCACCTGGTTCAAGGTCCAAGCTACTACCATTAAGGTTATATGTACAAATATTCATGACAGTGAGAGTGTAGCTTAGCCAAAACTGGTTACATACCTAAAAAAGCTCACAAAACTGGCCAATATTATACTGAATTCCTTTGATCCTTGCAGTATTCAATCAGCAACAAGCAGCAAAGAAAGCTGTGGACCACCCCATTCTGTTTCACAGCAATGCTCCTACTCAACACTGCATGAGTTGCAAGGCTGTATCTGACATATGATGGGTTCAAAGAGATGCCATACCCACCCTACTTATCAGACTTCGCCTAATGTGACTACCACCTGTTCCCCAATATAAAGTTCTATGTCTGCACAATTACGATGATGTCATATTTGCTACAGGAGAGTGGTTGCACATGCAGGCCAAATGATTGATTTGAATGGGATAGAAATGTTTTGTAAACACGATGAAAACTATTAATGTTTACTGGGATTGTGGTGCAAAAAATAAAATGTTCTTGCTTTTACTGGTCTTTCTCTGAATAGATCATGCTCAAAAACTCAGTCAATCCTTGTATACATTTAGCATACAGAACAAAGAAATAAGCAGTGGAATGCTTTACTATTCCAGAGCAGCTTTAAATGTATGAGTTGTTTGTACTTGCAGTCAATGAGGTTCTGTGTCAAGTTCCTCGAAGTTCCATATAGTGTACCTCAGCAAGTTTGTCAGTTGCCGTTTTAGAAAATGGCTTCAAGAAAGTGTGCAAGAAAAGGATTTAATCCACACAATAAAAGCTCTTTGATTTATAGATCAAGGTTTAGCTAACAAACAGAGGAGACAAATGGCTATTACAGGCATCTGTGCCTTACATTTCGTATATTACCTATGGTTTTGACAGCATACTTTGATGTTCATTTTGATAATCAAATGCTTCTCATCTAAAAGCTATAATTATATTGATAGCTGGTTATAATAAAACAAAAATACAGGGAAGGCTGCTTGAGCCTAACAGCAGTCCAGGTGTCAGTTTGTCATGGAAGCATTCGGTGGAAGATGTCATAATGGATGCTGTGAATAATATCCCACCGCTATAAGTAATTGCTTCAAGGTTCAAACATTTACTCGGTAATCCGTGGAAAACATTAGATCTCTGAGTTAGAAGCCTTGACATAGGTGTTGTAATGAGCGGTTTCCGCAATACTGCCACTGTCGCTACTGTGTTGTTGTGATTTGGGTATTCCAAATACTTCTCAGTGTACATGACAGCTATTTTAAGAGCATTGTTCCATTATTCCACTGTGATCCATAAAACTAACCCATACAGGGCTGATCTTGAAGAAGACCAACGATTCCACCCCAGTCAAAATTTTTGCATGACTGAAAAAAAACATTGGGAGGTTTTTGGTCTGATAAATGACCATTTACTGCCACAATTATAAAAATAATGAGGTTTTATGTCTGGTGGACAAAAAAAATGGTCTTTTAAATCTGTCACTCTCCTTAAGAAAACGTAAATTGCACAAAAAATATTTACCATAAATTAAGTTGATTACATAAATTGTTTATGGATAATGTCGGGTCCAATAATTCCGTTTTCTATTTTTTCATCTGATTATGTTTGTTTAGTTGTATCATTTATTAGAAAATATTAAACTAATAATGTCAAAAACTAATAATACAGTAAAACAATCTACTCTTCGTCCAACCATCTGTGGACGCGTCCGTTGTATTACGACGTTGGTAAGCGTCCTACTTTACGGCAGTCTAGCTGTTTCTTATCTTTCTCCCCCTCCCTGCCAACCCGGTTGCCTGGTGGCGAACAGCCGCGTCTTCCCATACCGTGGTTGCTGTTTGCAAGTAGGAAGACTCACACCCCGTGGCATTCAAACCTGAAATATTCGGAACTACGGCACCTTAAACGAATAACAGAAAACACGACCGAGTTGTGGAAGGTAACGAAGGATTGTTCGGTGTCCCGAGAAGGGCCGCTTTTGGTGCAGTGAGCAGCCTGATTCGCGTTCCCGTTACTGGTGCGTTGATTTGTTGTTTTCCGTCTGTTCATATGGAGATTCGATATTTTTAACAAATGTTAAGATAGGCTTGCTTGCAGTACTGTCTTTAACTTCATATTGCAGTTTTATATCTTAATTATTACTGTTTGTATTTTGATTAATGCTATGTTTGCAATGATTTAATAGAAGACCCGAGTTATTAAATTATTACATTGGGATGTGAGAAAGTGTTAATTTGGGGGTCTCCAACAGTTCACGGTGGTGTGATTAGTGCGCACTTTTATTAATGTTCCAGAACTGTAACTTTAAGCCATCGTCAGATCAAGTCGTTTCAAGTATCTGTAGGCTTTTTGAACGGGCATCCATGGGCCGATTTTCAAACCCATGTTGTTAGACTGTACATTCTTCTGTTTTTATTTTGTCACGTAAGCACCTGGTTAAATGAAAATTTTTTTTTTATATAGTGAGTAGGCAAGATGAAGGAGTTATCTCTCATTTAAACATGGTAAAGTTGTGTATAAACTGGGGGAAATTACAGGAATCTACTGTTCGGGATGAAAGAACTTTTAATCTTTTTTTAAACATGTTTAGCCGACATACACAACTTTAGACACCGACTGCACAATTTATGGTACCTCCGACTCCTCTGTTCGTAATTAGACTAATATATTTCGTTTGTTGATTGAAAGCGTACAAGATACAAAGCGTTTCATTCCTTCCAACGTGAATTACCAGGATATTGTTTAGTACCCTAATCTGTTACATTTATTTATGTATTTATTTATTGATTGATTGATGTACATTGTTGATCCCCGAAGGGAAGTCGTCTTTTCGCATGACCTTTGTTTAAGTTTAAAGGCTGTAGTGATGACGTTGTCCCTTTATTACATTTTATTAAAAAAAGTCACGAACCTTAAGTAGCATTAAACTTAACGCAAAAGTTAACAAATTTAAAAAAGCTACGTTTTAGAAGCTAGAAGAAGAAAAAGTTTTTTGCAATTAGTATTTCGTAAATTGTAACGTTTAACACATTGTATTACAATTTATAATTACAATTTTTACTATTTTACCCGGAGTTGGTACAAATTCACTGACTGCAGTAACCTGCTAATTCATTCAGTCTCCTGCTCTACAGTCTGTTCTTTTTTCCATTCTCAGAGGATCTACGATTATGCCATAGGACTGCTAAAATCTAATTTTATTGTAAAACAAAACTTACAGAATTACAACAATTTCTTCTAGCCTTTTTTATTTGTGAAACTGGAAATTTTAGCACATTTAACAGTTTACAGTTAAAATTTTAATCATAGCTGGTACAGTTTACTTTAATGTGAGTAGTGACATCCTTTGAGTATTTTTAAAATCTCTGATAGCCAGTGCGATTTTTTTTTCTCTTCTCTTTCTACATCCTAGTGCGCTGCAATGGTAACATCACTTCAAGAGAAACCCATTGAATCAACAAGCTAAGTGTTATAGGATGTACTCTCAGCTCAGTGCAAGTAGCAGCAGAGGAAAGAATGAAAACAAATTTGAGTGTCATTATGAAAAATGCTGCACATCATATTTATGACACACTATCTTGGAGTGTGTTTAACCAATGAATTATTCAACAAAAGTGTTTTATGAAATGCTAGTGGGACTCCTGTATGGCAAAATTATTTTATAATGCCTCTCTGGAGTCTCATTGACTGCTGTGCTTCTTACATTTTTAATTGCAAAATATTAAAACAGTTTGTGCCAGTTTTGCTGGTTAGCCAATAAAATGTTTTTAATTATGTCTATAAAGTACATCATCTGCAGATATTTTCTGGTAAATGCTGTCGGTGTAACTTCACCAATAAGACTCGCCAAAACAATGGCACTAAATTTACAACTTTAACTTTTTAAAGTAATACATTTAAACAGACATTTAAACAGACAACTATTTTTCTTTTTCTCATATTAGGTGTCTTACACAGCACATGCTAGTATCCTTTTTCCTTGTAGTATTGTTTCCTTCCTTAAGTAAACATTGCATATTGTAGCCATAAGTTTTGGACTGGTTAATGTGAATTAACATAATACATGAATTCATAAAGTTAATTAAATGTTTATTCAGATTTTCAATGTAATCTGATCTTAGCCTGAGAGTTGCGTGATATTATTGTTTTTAAGATGCCGAATTACAGGACTAAGAATCACATGGGATGCTGACTTACATGACTACCTCATGATGAGTTTTTTAAGCAAAGTTGCACATTTCCAAAGTATTGTGAATTCACCACATTCTGACAGGCCATTAACATGCTACCTGACAGTGCCAGTGCCGGTATGAATGCTTTCTAGGTATGACAAGTTCTGATGCAATACAGACCCTTTCTTTTACATTTTTAAGTTCTGTTATGACAAACATGTAACATTAGTCAGATGAGCATCTCTTCTGTTTGTGTAGTCCAAGACACCTCTTATACTTTTTTCCTTGTAGCTACATTGCATGCATTGTGCTTCCATCTGAACACTCATTTATTGTCTACCCTTGCACATACATGAGTCTGCCTCTACTACTTAAAAGATAAAATCAAACCTGTTTGATATTTTTTGGGCCAAGTTCCAGAAAGGTATAACTGGGTTGCTGGGGAAGTCAACTTGCAGCCACACAAGTGTGCTAGAACTGCCCCAACTCACTAAGATTACTTAAGTGATGAGTGTGACTGAAAGTAACCGGAAAAATGGTGTAGTATGATAGGGCTTAACCATGGAAATGACCAGGTATGTAAACAGATTTTTTCAATGCTATTGCTATCACTTTAGGAATGAGAATGTTCCCATTAAGGTGCTTGATTACCCGGTTGTTCAGTTAGTAGCTGAATAACGTGGGATGACAAGATATGTACTGTGTTTTCTAAACCTTCATTGATGATAAAGCCCATTGCAAAGCATAATGATCAGCTACTGCTTGCACATTTTACTTTGTCCTAAACTTGCAAACTAAAACAAAATGCATTTAGCAGTGCATTGCACACACCCACACTCAACTGCTTTTTGCCTATTTATGGTTGCCATTTAATCCTATATAAATTTCTTAATCATAAGAAAGAACGAGACTTATAGAGATGAGGTGTGTAAATTTCATGGTTATCTACCAAGGTGGAATTTTAAACCCAGGTTTCTGAAGGTGTGAGGCATCTGCCCTAGCCAGTGTGCTATCATGCCACATAGGATCCACAGATGTTTAATATACAACATATTCTTTTCACATTGTTGGTACATATTTTTTTTTTTTTTTTAATTAGTGTATTTGTATTTATGTAATTTTTCTCTAATTCTAATATGCCAGTATAATAGCAAAATTAATCTTGCTGCTTAATATTAGGTAATAATACATCAGTTATTACATGCACCCTTTGTAGTTCAATATAAACTAAAACCTAATTTAATAATGTAAAAATTACAAGATACTTATAATTTGGCAGTATTTGTGGTTTAAGTATTTGGCAACAAATGGGTTCATCAAGTTTAAACTCTGTAAAGTAAGATATCAGTTCAGTGATATTGATATTTTGGTTTTCTGTTCATTTATTGAAGTTTATTTGGATTAAAGAGCATGGGAATAACCTATTATTGTATAGTTCACTGACCCCAACCATAACCAATTTGGATGACTCTTCAATGTCAGGGGATTGACAAATTTGTTAGAATACACAGGCGTATTTATTGTATGACTTTTAATTACAAAAGATAAGTGTTTTAAGTAATGGATATAAATTATTGCAGTTGATTTTTACATAACTATTTTTTTTTTGTTAAAAAAAGTTTGTTTTATGTATTCACCAGTAATGTCTTACTGCACGATAACGTGCAGTGAATACACATAACTTGAGCAATCATAGTTTTCATACTATTTCAGTCTGCCTCAAGAATGATTTAGGATATGAAGAGGTAGGGGAAGTGACAGTGAAAGTGGTAGGGAATGATAACGGCACCCTTACGCATGCTGCGTGCTGCCGAGAGTTGATTCTACAATACAAATAAAAATAAAAAGAGGAATAACCTTGGAGGTCAATCATCACCCCGAAAGCAGATCGTAGACGTCATGTAGTATATATGTACCAAATGTCAGGTCAATAGGTGAACCGGTTTGTGAGCTACAGGTGATTTAAAATCCTGGACAGACAAACGAACAGCCATGGTAGCATACTATATAAGATTTACAAACTAAAATACAGAAAATTTATTTATGCATTTTTATTTTTGTAGTTTTTTTTTTTCTTTTCATTGCTCCTTGTAAAATTGCCAAAAACCAAAACTGCAGTGATGCTGGAACAAGTAGCTGAATAAAAACATTGATTGGGTTTTTATTCTGTAAAGCGTTATTAAAACATCTTTAAAATACTTTTGATATTTCACTGAAATTAGCTTTGAAAGTACTTGACAAATTAGAAGTGCCAAGTTTTCTCTGAGTCATGATGTGGTGGGAAGGGGTGGTTGGTGTTCAGTTGAAGTAATTTAGCTCTAGGGGAGGTGGGGCATTACCAGGTTTGATGCTTGGGTGGTATTATAGCAGTGCTGTAGTTTCGACCACCTTTTTCGAGTCTATGTCTATTGCTATTTAGTGCGTTTTACATGAGCTTTAATAACCTGGGGGCGCATGCATAACGCCGTGCGTAGAATTTGCACTAAAACATTACGTAAGCACAAAAGCCGAAATGTGCTTACGCACAGAAAACTTCAGATGCAGGAATCTGTGCGTACTCCAACTTCCACGTTCTTCTGCTACATAAATCTTGGTCAGCGTGAAAACTAACGCACGTGCATGCGCCTTATGTCCCGCTCCAACTCCTCCCGGAATTATGCCTCTTTGAATATGCAAATCAATATAAATCGCTCTTAAGCTCAGCCTTCTGTGAAAAGACAATGGGAAAAGCACGGGGGAAAATATAAGAATTTCAGCGAATACCAAGTGGAGGCAAAGGAAAAACATACTATTTGTTTAATTAAACCGTGGTATAATCAACAAAAGGAATTTGATTGAGTGACATAACGTGTTGGAGAAACTTCAAAGCTTAGATATCAAAGTCGCCGTGAAAAGGCGAGTCGTAGCCCACCTTCTGCGTGTCATATGAAAGCTTATTAGGGTACAGACAAAAAAAAAATTTGGCACACAGTGGGGAAAAAAGCATGAAATGTCAACTTCAATCTCAATTTCCACTTTAATCATGCAGTTTATTTTGTCATTAAAATAGAACATCATAAACATCTTAAAATCGTTTAATTAACCAGTTTCTCAAATCGCATCGTAAGTAAAGTAGCATGTTAAATGCTTTGTACTGTATGTGATCTTCTATGTGCTCTATGTGTGTGAATCACTACTTGCTTCTTAAACCGGCTCTCTTCCTCCGACTGGACACAGAATCCATTACATTCGTGATATTACAGCTCTCTGAATAACTAAAATACTGAGATGTATACATGATATCATTTTCATGATGATAGGAGTTAAAGCACGTTATTAAACATGGGTTTCATGGCACAGTGATTGTGTGCGACCTTCAATGAAATTATTTATTGCAGCAGTACTCATGGGCAGCTCTAGGCTAGTGGCGGCCCACAGAAGGAATCAGTGGCCCCTTCGGCCACCATTGTCAATATGGTATCTTATACATGGTGGATGACCACGTCCGTTGCGGACACTGCATAGCCTCCTCGTGCTCATGACACAAGCGTTTAACTTTTGTCGAAATTTGCCGCTGCGTTTTTAGCTGTGTCGTTATTTTCTCCTTCTGTTTTATATTCAATATATATTGGCGTGGCCGCCCCTGCAGTCCTTGCTTTTCTTTCTCCAAGTAACCAATCGCCACACAATCAGCCCTGTAATAGATGTTAATCCATCTGTAAGCTTAGAGCGCCGATTCTTCAAAACATTTAAGGAACATTGAACTATCTTTGTAGTACATGTTTAATTATTCTATCCTTCACGCCAGTCCCAGCGAAGAATATACATTATTTAAATGAAGTTAAAGTTTTACCTGTATAATAAACATATTTTGCTGCATTTCATCTTAAAAATGATATCGTCCTCATATGTAAATACGCGCTTTATGAAGTGGCTCAGGTTGTGCAATATTATAACTGTAGTGCAAGTTTACAGTGGGGTGATTGTACTTATAAGTACAAACAGTTCTACAAGGAACAATTGATTGAGTGCGTTTATAGTTCTTGGGATGAAACTGTTTGTGACCCGCGAGGTCCGTACAAGAAAGGCTTTGAAACGTTTTGCAGTGGCTGAGGTAGCGTGTGCTTGATTCTGTATCCCGATAATTCTCACTCCAATCAGCTGCTGCTGTGATTGTCCACTCAGATACAGTGAAATAAATACTCCGAGTGGTGCAGTGAGAGTAATATGGAAAAAGATGATCCGCTGTGGCAACTCCTAATGGGAACAGCTGAAAGAAGAAGAAGGTGCACTGAGAGTAATAACGCTAAAGCAGTTATGGTATTTGGAATACTATGGCTATTCCCTGGACCATTATATTGTTACAAGTTAATTACAATCAGATGCATTACACTAATTAACAATTTGCGGTTAGTTTCAGTGTATTTATAAAGCCGCATCAGGAAAATAAAGAGTAACCACACAGGAATGGTAGCACTGCTTTGACGCTGGGTGCCGGCAGTCTGCAAAACCGAGCGGAGAACTTGCGTACGACAAGGTATGAGGTACATCGCAATTTGAACGTGGAAACATTCTTACGCAACATTTCTGTGCGTACGCACCATTTATACATGAGGCCCCAGGTTATTCTGAGAAACCCATGTAAACCCTTAATCCTGTAGCTAAACAGAGTTACTGGTCTCTGAGAAACCAGGTTAACACATGTAGATTTCTCTGTGACTAATCGGATTGTGTAGCCATGTAAACCCTTAACCTGGTTATACTTAAGAATTTTGTAGTCTGTGTGTGTCTGTTGTTCTCTGTTCATCTATGTGTGTTTACTTCACACATGCTTTCAACAGCCAAAAAGTAGAAGTACCCACAAGATAAATTTCCATTTTTTTGTCCAGTTTAATCACATCAGACTGTTTTGCCAAAGGAGAACTCCAGAAGCGTACTTGCACCGTGGTTGGTTTTTTAAAAAACAGGTTTCTACCTTTACTAGGGTGCTAACCTTATCCTGATTTTTATTGTGTATGTAAATACAGTATACTGATTGAGACACTGCTGTACAGTATCCTTGCAGATTCACTATAAACAATGTATGTAATCATATTAAAAGGATATCACCCTTTTCTGAGTAAGGGCAGGGGGTGTACACAACAGGACACCTGAATATGGTAGTAAACATGGAGGTTTAATCCCTGAAAAAAAAAATTGATTATCCTCCAAGTGTTCTTAAGTTGGCTTTTTTTAGATGATCATGTTGCACTTTTATTGTAAAAGTCAAAAAACTATTAAAGTGAAACAACAACAATGTAAAATCAAATATGGCCAAATTATTTCAAGGATAGTTTTTCACCTGGCATTACGCTGAATGCTCTCTAAATATTTGTAATTTGTAACCCCTATCTTCATTAAGTGTGGTGTGCTATCTTAAAGTCACATTAAGCTGAACTGAAATTTTACATTTTCATTGACTAATCAATAGCCGATTTAATTCCTATGTACCACACAGATGCACATCATCTTTCAGGAATGTTGTACTAGTAAATAGCAAGACGACTGAAAATAACAATATATAGACTTCAATGATAAAGACTGTGCAAACAACCTGCTCATGTTAGCATATAAAGCAATGCATTAGTCACCTAAACAGTAATTGCACTTAGAAAAATAAGAATATGTCACTTAAGACCTCCATGTATCTTTTGGTTATTTCATTTTAATTTTCATACATAGTACTTAAAAAATACCTTTATCTTGTCTGGACAGAATAACTGATAATGGTCATCGGGATGTTCGATCAGCCGGCAATCAAAGTTGGCCAATTTTCACTAAAAAAAAGACTGATCTCTAAAATGGATTTTTTTTTTTCAGCCTCTTCTTTTCTAAGTTTTGCGTTAATTTAGTTTGTGTTTCTTTACACAAGGATTTACAGAAGTTAATCCAGCTTGGGTTTTTTTTTCTCTTTTGCAGTGAGTGGCAAGTGAAGTGATACACTGGAATAAAAAAAGTAATAGGAGAAGTTGTCCTGTGCAGCTAGACAAATGGATAGAAAAGCTAAAAGCAATAGACAATATAATGTGCTTCATATTTATTATTAGCCAAAACATTTTTTACAGTGGGTACGGAAAGTATTCAGACCCCCTTCAATTTTTCACTCTTTGTTATATTGCAGCCATTTGCTAAAATCATTTGAATTAATTTTTTCCCTCATTGCAACAAGTTTTTCACACCTGGATTTGGGGATCCTCTGCCATTCCTCCTTGCAGATCCTCTCCAGTTCTGTCAGGTTGGATGGTAAACGTTGGTGGACAGCCATTTTTAGATCTCTCCAGAGATGCTCAATTGGGTTTAAGTCAGGGCTCTGGCTGGGCCATCCCTGTACTTGGCCGCATTTATCTTTCCCTCGATTGCAACCAGTCGTCCTGTCCCTGCAGCTGAAAAACACCCCACAGCATGATGCTGCCACCACCATGCTTCACTGTGGGGACTGTATTGGACAAGTGATGAGCAGTGCCTGGTTGTCTCCACACATACTGCTTACAATTAAGGCCAAAAAGTTCTATCTTGGTCTCATCGATGATATCATCGAGGGAAAGATGAATGCAGCCAAGTACAGGGATATCCTGGACAAAAACCTTCTCCAGAGTGCTAAGGACCTCAGACTGGGCCGAAGGTTTATCTTCCAACAAGACAATGACCCTAAGCATACAGCTAAAATAACGAAGGAGTGGCTTCACAACAACTCTGTGACTGTTCTTGAATGGCCCAGCCAGAGCCCTGACTTAAACCCAATTGAGCATCTCTGGAGAGACCTAAAAATGGCTGTCCACCAACGTTTACCATCCAACCTGACAGAACTGGAGAGGATCTGCAAGGAGGAATGGCAGAGGATCCCCAAATCCAGGTGTGAAAAACTTGTTGCATCTTTCCCAAGAAGACTCATGGCTGTATTAGCTCAAAAGTGTGCTTCTACTAAATACTGAGCAAAGGGTCTGAATACTTAGGACCATGTGATATTTCAGTTTTTCTTTTTTAATAAATCTGCAACAATTTCAAAAATTATTTTTTTTGTCTGTTAATATGGGGTGCTGTGTGTACATTAATGAGGGAAAAAATTAATTCAAATGATTTTAGCAAATGGCTGCAATATAACAAAGCGTGAAAAATTGAAGGGGGTCTGAATACTTTCCGTACCCATGTAAATCCATTGTGGCCCACCAGGCTGGCATCGCCAGCTGAACCCAACACAGACAAGCGTGGGACACAAAGTTCAAGGCACACCAGGTTTATTTTTCTTTTTCTATTGTGGGAAACGCCTTCCCCGTTCCCCAAAAGTTTATAACACAGTCCAAAGCACAGCACAATGCACAAACAATCCCTTCCTTTACTCCTCGAGTCAAGCTTCGTTGCTCCTCCTCCAGACTCTGGGTTTCCGAGTAGTGGTCGCTGGCTCCTTTTTTAAACCACCCAGAAGTGATCCATGTGCTTGATTACTCGTTTTGTGGCAGTACTTCCGGCAGTACTCTGCTGAGAGAAAATCTGAAGAGACCCACCCCTCTCAAAAAGACAACGGTGTGTTGCTAGGCAGCAGTGGTGCCGTCATATAAATTTTGTATCCCAAAAGATATTCAAACAGTGTGCTTTATTTTTAATAATTGTGTTAAGTGTGGCTGTTTCGGGGGAAACTTTACTTTCTTTCTGACTTATAATGAAGAGAGGTTATTTTGCATAAGTTCATTTTATATATTTTTTTCAAAAGGCATACGTGAACTTTACTTTTTAAATTGTAGCGAAACTTCATATCAATTAAAATAAATAAAAATGTATATATTTTCCAATCCTACAGTCTCTATTCACAACCCTACCTTACAAACCTTGCATAACAGAATCTGACTTTGTTTCGATGGTTTTGACTTGAATTGTACTAGTTAAATATTTGTACTAGTTAAATATGATCTTACATTTTTGTTCTCTTTATTTTAGAGACTGGATATGATCGGAGCTTTGAATGAAAATGGGTGACATTTTGGCATATGAATCTGAAATATTTGGACTGATCAAGGAGGTTGGTTATTAAAACTATGTAAATTCTGCTTTGAGATTAACATATTAAAATACAATATCTAAATTGCCAACAGACTCCACATTTAGAGGGAAGAGGTTGTATGTTTTTAAAAGATTACAGAATTTAATGCTGATGGTTTTCCTACCACATTGATCGTGTGAAAGCCTACAGGTATGAAAGAATGGATTCTCTGGTACCTGCTTTGTGCCCAGCAGTGCTGCTGGGATGGTCTTCAGACCCTCAAAACTCAAAATTGGATTGAGTTTAAGAAGTTAGCTTATGTTATTACAAAGTGTTGATAAACTGGGAGAAGTGGGCTGTAAATTATGTTCCTATAGCAACACAACAATTGGTGTGCCATTTTATTTATGTATTTAAAATCTGAGTTTAGTGATTTTCATATTTAGTATTTTCCATTTTAAACTACATTAGATTGTCAATCTCTGAATATGCATGATTTGCTGAATAATATATACTGTCTTTTTCCATTTTTAAGTATTTAAGATTTTGTGACTTTGAAGAAACTGTGAAAATTTTTGAGAAGGAATGCAAGGGCAAAGGAAAGCCTATCCCCAAGACTATAGGAAATGGTTTAAGAGATTCAAAAACTTTAATTATTCAGGTACTGTGAATGTTTGTCTTTTTGGTATTTTTCTTAATAAAACAGTCAAACTGCGTTTGAACAGACTGGAAAATAGGTTGTTAACTTAAGAGCCCACCTCTACGTGTATATTTTGAGTGCAGGGACCTTTGGTTATATACCTTACTAATTTGAAGTAGTTTATTTCTGGTAATAATTTTATGTTTGTGTTTATATATAAATGTATGTGTTTTTTATTTTACAATTTCAATATGCGCATTAAGTAGATTAATGGAAACATGGCTAATGTTAGTGAAGCAAATATACAATTAAGATAGTGAAAAATTTCCACAAGAGCTTTTATTTAGAAGTGATAATTCATTGACTGAAAAACCCTTAGTGAATTGAACTGTGATATATTATCAAGTTCTTTTTGTGAAAGGCAATGTAGTTGCACAGTAGTATCTCCAGGAGACTGGTCAATGTGGCATATATGTTCTGCAATTTGCCTTGTCCATCTCACTGCATCCTACCCCCTAAAAAAAAAAAAATTCCTTTGGATTCCTCTCAGATCACAAATGTATGAATGTTGCGTTAATTAGTTTTGGTGATGGTGAATGTGGTCTGTAATAATTTTGCTCACCATCCAGTGTTCATATTTGTTTGGAGCCGGAGGCTTCTGGGATAGGACTCTAACTTCCCTCTTCAAAAACCCTGTAGTAGAATAAGGTAAGTTTGACAGTTAGTCAGGAGAACTGGGCAATTTCAACAAGTATCCTTATATATAATTTGATACTATCCATATGTATGGTGTTCGCGTCAATACCTCGACTCAATACAAGCTAGAAGCATGCAATGGGACTCCGCCTCTGTAGTTAGAACATAACGTGGCAAACACGGACACAGTATTGCATGATTGACTAAGAATGTTTGAATGCTTCAGTGACGTCGCTGGATGGCCGAGTGTAGTAAGTCAGTGTTGGTTCGAGCAGATAACAGTAAATTCTGTTGGTTTTTGGAACGTTGGTTTGGTGTGGCGGACTTTCCAGGACTGACATCGTCGAATGACTTAAACCCTTCGACAGTTCCGGAACTGTAAGTAATTTAGAACGTACCGCCATTTGCTTGGTACGTCGAAATCTAGCTTTGGGCAGTTCGGTTTTGGCATCCGTCCTTCTGACATCTGTTGGCAAACTGAGTAATGACGGCTGGGTATTAACAACGGTCGTTGTTTAAATTTTAGCCGATCTCAGATCTAAAATGACCACGCCAACATAATTATTACTCCGACTCTGATTAGAGTCCTAAAATACGGTTTGTTTTGAAAATTTGTTTGCCGGAAAAAATCAAATGAGGTGCGCCGAAGAGTTGAGTTCACGTCTTGCAGCTCCATTTAACCAGGAAGCTCTTCATTACATCGGCCGAAAAGGTCTATTTTAAGCGCAAATCAGTGCCATGATAACAAAATCATTTCAAGGACTTAAAAAAACAAATAATTTTTTGCAGAGAAAGTGTGGATTTCACAAATGTAGAATTTGTAGCCTGCTAGTATGTAACTATTATAAAGGATGTGTTCATTAAATATTTAAAAAAAAAAAAAAAACTAAGGAAGTTCCACTGTTTGCTCTGTAACATCCTAATGATTTTGTTAGTTATAACCTGAACATAAACTGTCAGCATACAGTTCTTTTTCTATAGTGCTTTTTTTTCCTTGTTAGAAGGAATTCTTGACTTCATTTGAGGATGGTGATGAGAAGGTTTTTTTTAATCTGTGGGAAGAGCACATTCCTGAGCATATCCGGGACAAGGATCCTCAGTCACAAAAACTGGAGTTTTACTTGCATATTCACTTTGCCATCTTCCCACTAAAGACTACGCTCGGAGCACTGGTAAGAATCCATTTCCGTTATAATATTTTGTTGTTTTGTCTATTTGCAGTATAGTTATGAAATGCTTATGTGACAAAGGGAATGTGAAACCTTTACTTTTTTTAAAATAAATGTTAGATAAGTCTTAGGCACACTTAAGGTATGATTTGTTGAAGGTTGGCTGACAAGTATTGCAAAACTATTTTGTTTTGTTATAGTTATTGTGATCAGATGTTTATTAATAAAATTACAAAGTAAATATATTAAAAATAATCCAGTAATAAATGATATTTTACCAATATCAGAACAATAATACCCCCCTTGCCAGTGCCAATCCCCACATAACTTTAGACAACAGACCATACAGGAACATGCATAAAAAGTAAACTGGTTAACTATAAGAGATGGGTTTTATGTCTGCTATTTTAAAATATACAGGGTGGGCCATTTATATGGATACACCTTAATAAAATGGGAATGGTTGGTGATATTAACTTCCTGTTTGTGGCACATTAGTATATGTGTGGGGGAAAACTTTTCAAGATGGGTGGTGACCATGGTGGCCATTTTGAAGTCAGCCAATTTGGATCCAACTTTTGTTTTTTCAATAGGAAGAGGGTCATGTGACACATCAAACTTATTGGGAATTTCACAAGAAAAACAATGGTGTGCTTGGTTTTAACGTAACTTTATTCTTTCATGAGTTATTTACAA
>JANRMT010062813.1:103146277-103168913 GCA_026402145.1 Polypterus bichir lapradei | reverse complement strand
TTGTAAATAACTCATGAAAGAATAAAGTTACGTTAAAACCAAGCACACCATTGTTTTTCTTGTGAAATTCCCAATAAGTTTGATGTGTCACATGACCCTCTTCCTATTGAAAAAACAAAAGTTGGATCCAAATTGGCCGACTTCAAAATGGCCACCATGGTCACCACCCATCTTGAAAAGTTTCCCCCCTCACACATAGTAATGTGCCTCAAACAGGAAGTTAATATCACCAACCATTCCCATTTTATTAAGGTGTATCCATATAAATGGCCCACCCTGTAGAATCCATCTTCTTCTTTCAGCTGCTCCTGTTAGAGGTTGCCACAGCGGATAATCGTTTTCCATATCTTCCTGTCCTCTACATTTTGCTCTGTCACACCCATCACCTGCATGTCCTCTCTCACCACATCCATAAACCTCCTCTTAAGCCTTCCTCTATTCCTCTTACCTGGTAGCTCTATCCTTAACATCCTTGTTCCATTATACTCTGTATCTCTCCTCTGCACATATCCAAACCAACGGAATGTCGCCTCTCTGACTTTGTCTCCTAACTGTCCAATTTGAACTGACCCTCCAATGTACTCATTTCTAATCCTATCCATCCTCATCACACCCAATGCAAATCTTAGCATCTTTAACTCTGCTACCTCCAGCTCTGTCTCCCGCTTTCTGGTTTGTGCCACCGTCTCCAACCCATATAACATAGCTGGTCTCACTACAGTCCTGTAGACCTTCCCTTTCACTCTTGTAAATCTATACAGGATACATGGGTTAAATTCTTTAAGTATGGCATGAGACATTCCGGTGAGATTACATCTTTGGATTACGGTTAATTACCCATCTCAAGCTTATTCTAGTGTGTTCAGTGTAGTGTACCTGTTAGACAATTTAGTTGATATCAAGAAGTGCAAGTTCATCTGACAACCAGATTTCCTTTTCCACCCTCACAGGACAGAAGTGATTTGGATGAGAGGATTGCTGAATTTAAACATTATTTGGAGACGAGGGGAGCTGCAATGAGTCAAACTACAGAATTTTTACCTTATTATGCACTACCATTTGTTCCAAATCCAGTGGCACACCCATCATTCAAAGAACTGTTCAAGGTACCTCCTGTCTTTAAATGTATCTGACTGTTTTCTAGACTTGCCTTTTTTTCTGGTATAGGGTTGTGGGCATTCGCATCTTGTCTTGGCAGGATTCAACTGATTCAGCCACATGTTACCCTGATACACGTTTACTCGTGTACCAATCTTCTTTTCATCTTGCTTGGTTTTGAATTGTGCCTCACTTTCATAGCATTACTTTTCACTGTGCAAGTAGATCAAATTCCCAACTCTCAACTGTAACTTTGGTCAATTATATAATCCTTCCTTTTGAATGCAAATGTGGCACTTTGTTCTTAGCAGTGTGTGTATATCTATTGGTGCATGTTAAGTTTGACATTAGTTCATACTTGGTGAAAGCCCTAACTTTTTTTTTTATAATGGTTTGTCCTGGTCCTGACTGAGTATCTTTATGAAATTAAGCTTGCAAACATGAGGCACAACAGTAATACATTTCAGATGCTTCTTTTACCTATTTTGTTCTTTGTTGATTACAAAAGTAAAAATAGAATTAACCTTTGGCCTTTGTATTTTTTTCTGGATTAAGGAGTTCTTTTTTATGATTGAGCCAATAGCTTTAATGAATCCTCCAGAGTATTAAATACATTTTTTAATCCTATTTTATTTTTATAAGAAAAACTAAACATTATGTGATTACTTGGATATAATGTTTAACAACTGCTGAGAATGTTAAAAAAAAAAAAATTGCAATAAAAATAAACTTTAGAAAATTTAAGATTTTGACTTTAATAAGTAAAATCAGACCTTTTGAAGTTAACATTTTCAGCACTTCAGGAGGTGGGTGATTGTATTCCTTTAAATGTTAAACTCCTAAATGTTTCTTTAAAGTATTTTAATGGCTATCCTTTGATAAATGTTGTTTGTGAACATAATTTTCTAAATAATTATATTCCAAGTGACACTGGTTTTCTTTAGAAACGCACTGAAAAGCTTAGTGGAGTGCCAGAACAGTTTAATCTCTTTCTTCTTTTCTTGACTACTCAGCAGCAAATTCTCCTGCTCGCACTGACAAATTGTTTGGTCTGCTTCACTCTCTCTTTTCTTTCAGTAAATTATCATTGTTCCAAACCTATGGCTCAGATAATTTGTGTGTAAAATCCATTTTATGCTGTCTTTCATATAGAGGCATGTGATATTTGTTGTAGAGGATTAGATTTAAGCTGAAAGTCTTAAAAGGAACATTTGAACTGTCTTCAGTTTTGCTGTATTTGCTTTCCAATATTTAAAAAGAAAATGGATTTTGCAAGCTGAGAATTTATGGCCCTGTTTTCAGTCAAATGCAATTTTTGCATGAAAACTGGTTTAAGGTGACGTTTTGTGTATTTGTTTTAAATACAGTATATATTTTTTGCATTTTTTTGTGTACAATTAGTTCTTTATCTTATCAAAAAGCAGGAGACTTAACGAAACTCAACTTTTATGCTCATGAGATTATATATTGTATTGATTAAGATGTTCCCTTAAAAGGATAGATAAGTTTATACCTTTTATTATTAATAATAATATTATTTATTTTCTTCTTCAAAAGTTCTGATTTGATTTAGTTTATAGTATGCATTTGGGGGGGAAATACTTTTGTTTGCCCAGTTTTCTGGACAGAGGCAGAGATACCAGGGCCTAGCTCATCTGTGAAAATTACTTAAAATTTAGATATTTTTGTTGCATTATATTATACTTTTGTTTAGCAAACAATACTTTTTTTTTTATCAATTTTCCTTAGGATTCCTGGACTCCAGAGCTGAGAAAAAGACTGGAACAGTTCTTGTCTCTAATACTGAAAGCCAATAATGCTCCAAAGCTGCTTACTTTATTTGTATCCTTGTGTAAAATACTGAACATTAATGGTTATGGGTTATATGCAGCTGTCATAAACATGCACAAACAAAGTTGTCCATAAGAAGTTCTCTTCTGTGGCCTTCATTTACAAACATTGCGAATGCCTTGAGAGCCTCGAAATATGCAAATGGAATTTTCCATTTAACTGCCAGGATTTATGTAAAAATAAACAAAAAACTTCACATTGAAGCTTGCATGTATTCATGGAAACTCTGGCCCATTTGTACGCAACAT
The DNA here is from genome assembly GCA_026402145.1 of Polypterus bichir lapradei. NCBI lineage: Eukaryota > Metazoa > Chordata > Cladistia > Polypteriformes > Polypteridae > Polypterus > Polypterus bichir. The sequence goes on along the minus strand of JANRMT010062813.1, from coordinate 103,165,716 downwards.
TTCAAGTTACTCATATAATTATCCAGCACTCATATTGCAGTAAGGGCATCTAGTGAGAATGAAGCAGCTTTTGTTAACTGTAAGCTGTTACATTTCATTAATGCACAAATCATTTGTGGTGCCAAGAATGAGACTGACAAACATTATGTCTCCTTAGAATGTAATGCAACAATCTCAGATAAGGGTTATGGGGAGCTGGAGTGTATTCTGGCAACACTGTGCCGGGCCAGTACTCACATGGGTAAAATTTTAGATGTGAAAGGACAAATGAAATTCCCATAGAGAAACTTAACAGAAATTCTGGCAGTATGTGTGCATTCCACATAGACACTGGGCTTGAGATTTGAAACCAGGATGCTGAAAGGACTAGACAACAGTACTAATTAATGCCGCCGATGGTACATGTTAGAAATGTATTCTGAAATGCACAGCACATGTTTATTCACAAAAATTAAGTTAATGTGTGTTATTCAAATTCTTGCAATGTGACATTCTTTATTATAAAATGTATAATCTTGACACAGGTGGTGCCCTGTCTGTGTTGTGTGTCTGCACATCTTTTTATTAATTGTTCTACTTTTTAACTTGTGAAGCATTTGCTTGATTAATATTTCTTAAGTTTTTAGTTATTAGTGAGTTTTTAGAGACATACATCATTACAGATGACAAATTATACAAAATATTAAATGTGCAAAATTTGTGCAATTGTAACTCCATATATATTTAGTGGCAAAGGATTTACTTAATACAGTTATTGAGTAAAATGCTATTAGATTTTACATAATGCAGGAGGGATTAATCTTTTCGTGTGATGAGAGCTTGAAATGTTATTCTTTAAACCTTTATTAGCATTCTACATGTTTCTTGAGCCTTAGACATCCAACTTTCTTGAACTTAATTTTTTTTGTGTGTGTGTGAGAGTTGCAAGTCCAGCATGGCTGAAATAGCAGTGTTTTATGGGGAACTTGAAAATAGTACAGTATTTTACCACTGAATTTTTAGATTATATAAAATTATCAAGATGCGCTCTGAGTAACATTACATAATAATCAGTCTTTTCCTTAATGTGAGTATTCCAGAAGGAGACTGGGTCAGGCAATAAAGGTGATTTTTCTTTCAGTTTTGTTCTATAAAGGGGAATGAATTATAGAAATGTTTGACCAAAATGAATTTTTAATGTGTAAACTATTTTACTATTAACAATATATACTTATATTCATCTACTCTTTCATTCAGTGTCCAAACCATTCTTTATTCTTGTTTGTCACATTCATTTTTTCCTATATGTCTGTAATAGTTAAATATTTTTTTTTTTTTAATTATTGAATACATGCAGTGCCCAAACCTTCAATCATCTCTTGTGACTGACACCTTCAGCCAGGAGAAGATGTCGTCACGTGGCATGCAACTTTCATTGGATGTTTCAAGCCTAAACCACAAAATGCTCCAGGTGGTGGGTCTGCATTGGTACCTAGTCACTGTCCATCTTCTCCTGGCTTCTAGCTCATCTCCCCCATGCTTACTCCAGAGTCAACAAAAGGTTCTTTTTGCTGCTTCCCCCAAACTGCGAGCAGCTACTTTCCCTTTCCTTCCTTCTATTCCCAGGGCTGTAAACATTTTCCACACAGATTTTGCTGGGAAACTTCTGCAACCTACCTTGACTGCAAATAGCCAGACATGACACCCTAATACTTGGTGGCCTTCTTCACATCCATCTTCAAACAGAACAGACAGTTCTATCCAGATGATCATCTTTGCCTTCTCAGACCATATGACTATGTCAGGCCATAGAGTTGTTTGAACAAGCTGAGGAAAATGTAGCTTCCTATCCGGGTCCACCTCATCTTCCATGATTGCACCAGCTGCAAAAGGCTGTTTGTGGAGGAGGGTGGCTTCTACCACTCTCTTATAAACTCGATGGATGGACCTATACTCGCTTGGGTTGGATGCTTTTTCCCCCCTGTCTCTCTTGCACCAAAATATCTGCCAGTGCCCTGAGAACCTTGTCATGGAGCCATTTTTATCTTTCCTGGTTAAGCGTGATCTTGCACCTTGCCTGTATATGTTCCAGCATGCCTCTCTCCCTGCATAGCTTGCATAGTGGGTCCTGCCTCATTCCCCACCTGTGTATGTTAGTTGGTGTTGGCAGAGTATCGTGCACTTAATGGAGCAGGAGAGAAATATGGAAGGGCTCATTCCCTCAAAGTTCCACGTGATCTTCTGTTTTGGCAGGTCTCGTATGTCTGGGCTCCTTGTGCACCAAGTTCTGCCCTCTGCCCTTTGCCCTTCTTCCTCTAGGCATTGGACCGTGGCTTGGATCATATCTCTGCTTTGCTTTTGGTCTGCCTTTTCCTCATTCCTGGCAATGGGTGGTTCCAAGCCCTTGTCTCCCTAGGCACAGGTTCCCAATGACATACTTTAGCTTCAGCATACTTTCCACTTGTGCAACAGTCATGTCTGTTTTCCACTTGCATCTAGATCTTGTGGTTATGCGTGCATCTCTGTCTTTTCCATAGCTAGACTGTCTATACATTGGCACAGCCTTGTACTTTGCTACCTTGAACTCTTCGTCCACTGATGATGACAGCTGCAACTGACCAGACATGAGATATAGCCCTAAATTATTAGTTCATAATGTAGCATTTTACTGTTTGTATTTTGAGTGTTTGACTTGGATTGGGTTGCATCTGTCTATTTCATTTTTCCTTCTACTTCATCCTATTTTTTAATTTTTTTATTTTGTTCCACTGGCAAAAGTAGATCTTTTTAATTTGGACAATTAAACCCCTTTTTGGAAATGTTATGTCAGTATGGGGATGCAGTTAACATAGAAGTTAAGTGTTTTTCAAATCAATTATTTCTTCACAATCAAGATATGTATTAATTTGCCACCTGAAATTGTGTTCTAAAGGTGAAGCATTTTAATATATTTTTTTTTAATTTCTTGTCTGCTCTTGCAGCATACAGTGGGGCTAATGGGTACATGAATCTATAGGTATATGAAAAAGCCTTAACTTCCAAAAAGAAAATCAATTTGTTTTTTCCCAAAACATTGAGTATTGATCTGCATCTTCAGATTACATAAAATACTGCAAAACCGCATATCCATGTCTTTTTTTTTTTTTTTTTAAGAAGGAAAAATGCATAAAGCAAAACATTGATATGACATTCACATTTTAAAAGGAGACTGTAAACTTTAATTGGCCACTTATCATCCTCTGCAGCATCTTTTAGGGCAAGGGGTGTATATTCACCTCCGAAAATCATCGCCAAGTGCTGTTATTGACACTGAATATTGATGCCAAGATATGAGTTGCACCCTGTTCTTCTGACAACTACGCAATAACTGAAAAAGGCACACTTCTGATCACTTCTGTTCTTTCACTGTATGGAAGCTTATCTCATTATTTTATTAGAGGCTTCCACTATGTAGCAACACACATCTGTCTCACGCTGCTCATTCAGGGTCAGAGGTAGTTGTTGTGCCACTCCTTCCCCAGCTCCTTGGTTGTGGCTATTCGTGTGGAGTACAGTCTCTGTCTGTATTTTTCTACCAAACATGCAATCTATACTATTAATCTATCAACATATAGCTAATGGAGCCTTTAAACAAAGCCGTTCCCACATCCCCTAGTGCTGCTGCCTCCTCCAGCATTTGAGGAGCACCTTATATGCTGATTTCTGGAGGTACCACAGAGCTGTCATTTCTGCCTCACAGCACCATGTTCTACATGAGTGTTTTACTTTCTCTCAGAACATTTAATGATTGGTATCAGTGAATGTCTGTGAGTTTACTCACTGAAGCATGTTGTCCCAAGTTCCTTTACCAACCTTTTCCTCCATAAGCAGTTGATAATTGGTTTCAATCTGGTCTATCACACACTCTGTATTTTTCATTGGTTTTATTGTGCATGCACAGACCATGCCATAGTGATGTGTAGGTTGTTTGGCCCTTTCAAAAATATAAGGCTTTTATTAAAAATAAAATGCAGTGTAATCCGAATCAGAAACTCTTATGTGGTCTTTTCACTGCTCTGCCACTTGGCGTGAATCTATTTTATTATTCAATTTGTTTTAGTTGTATATTGTCTGAGATGCCCCAATGTTTAAATAACATGTGGTTTGTGTGATGTCCCAATTGGTTACAGAGTATGTTCATCAGTTACAACAGCAGCTTCTGGATGCTGAAAGGAAAGCTGCAACGTACATGAAAAGGTATAATAAAATGCAGGCAGATTATCATAACTTGATTGGAGTGACAGCAGAACTTGTAGATTCATTGGAGGCCACCGTTACTGGAAAAATGGTAGGTGGACAGAGCCACTGCAACTTCTTCTCTTAACAGTTATTTTATGTATAGTATATATGGGCACACTGGATTACACCTGTGGTAGTACTGTGGCTGAAATTTTGTAAGCTGTTACCTTCCTGCATTGTTCCTTAACAGATAGATGAGTGAAAAAAAATCACAGTGAAGTAATCATTTGTAATTGTTACACAGACAAAAGCTGTTTACAATATCTGCATTTCTGAGCACTGAAATGGAAATGATCCCAAATAGGATGTTATGTATTATACTTTTTTCCCCACAAGAATCCTGGAACTTTTAGAACTATGAAGCAGCAGTGCTAACTTAGTCAATGGTATTTCCATTCTTTTCAGCATATTTACAAACTAATGTATTACAAGTTTTTTTCTCAAGTCATATATTCCTATTGTTCACTGATGTGTACAATGTCCTAGCAGCATGTTTTCCATCAATCCATCCTTCTACCCATACCAATTTCCCCCAACCTCAAAAGTTCTTTTTTTTTACTTTTCCAGGGAATTTTTAGTATTTATTTTAAAGACTGTTAAAGTGACAACTGTATTAAAAATGGATGCATGCAATACTTGCCAAATTATGTAGTCCACTGACTGATTCTCCAAAAAGTTTACTCATTAACAAATCCTTGTGTTAACCTCTGCAACATTTTTGTTTCAAAGCCCTGAAATTGAAAACTATTCTTTTAATTTGCCATTATTTTATGTTACAAAGAAATCTTAAGAATAAAGGAAATATGCTATTAATCCTCTCACTTTTATATTTTGTAACATCAATTTTTGCAGTAGTAACAGCTTTGATTGAGATTAATTATTTTGTTCTTCAGTTTTCAAGTAGTGCCATATGGTCTAAATCAGATTAAGATCAGGGCTTTGACTGCCCATTTTAGGACACTCCCCTTTTTTGTCTTTAAGTCACTCCAAGGGTACTTCGGCCTTATATCTGAAATTGATGTCTTGGTGAAATGAGAAATTTCAGTTTTTTTAAGAAGCTTGACAGATTCTATTGCAGTGTTTCCTTGTATTTTCCATCATCCATTCTTCTTTCTATTTTAACTTGATGCAGTCGGGGTGTCCTTTGCATTCTGGTTGCCAAGGATACCGAAAGGTTGAATAAACAATAATTTTGGTGTTCGCCAGTAGCATTGCTGAGCTAGTAAATGACATCTGAATGTAGAGCTCCATCCTAATCAGAATCAGGTCCCAAAATGAACAGTGATTCCGGGAATGTGGCTGTTAATATAACATATGAAAACGGATAAAGCCTGTTGCATTACACCTGAAGTGATGTTGAACGTCTTCCAGGTGTTCTGCTCCACTCAAAAGAAAATGGTTAGTGCTTATGTTTCACCCTCAATCATCTGGTGTTGTCCCCAAGACTGGTGCATATATGAAAATATTTACCCTTGATGGTTTTGCAAGATAGATTTGTGTTCTATAATCACATGAGTTATGTGAGCATGGATAATTAATGCAGACTATACCCAAGTATGGTTATGTAGAACATGTTATGAATTCACTCAAGTATTATTATGTTATAGAACCTCTCCGACATCAGATGCAATTAGATTTTATCAGTATTTTGCCTTTGGATTACATTCATCATAATGATACATATATGCTATAATTTGTCTCTGTGTATATTATATTGGAATATATGCAGAATCTTATTGTGTAGCATGTAACAAAAAGTAGGACTCAGAATTATGAATGTGTATAGAATGTGTACATGCACATTCAATCATAGCAATCAACTTTTGCTCCCATATCTAAATATTATTGATAGCACATACTTACCACACAGATTTTATTTCTCTGTTGGGCACGGTATCCTTTCTGATTCTTTTTCTTCTTCTCACAAGAAAAGCAAAGCATGTCTGTGGTTAGATTTCTAAAATAATGTAATCACAGTTATGAAAAAAAAAAACAAATTTGTATTGGTAGGAATATTACAGAGGGGAGAAGTTAATTTATTTCAAAAGAACACTGATAAGGTCCCTCATAGTAAGTCTGTGCAGGTTGGTGTACTGATTCATCATTTGTTAGATGTTTTTGGAACTTCAAAGACCATAAAACAAGTACTTTAAAATGAGCCCACAATGCTGGTGGTGGAGGAGTGTTCTGTAGAAATTATCCAAGACACAATGAAAAGCAATTGGATTTCTGTGGGTATCCATGGCACTTCTATGGGCCCAACTGTATGTGCTGTCTGGTTTACTCTGTTTCTATTTATAGGCAGCAGGATGTTGGGTAGGGATGTTAGCACTGCTCTATTACATACTCTGTATTTTAATTTTAAATACTGAATGTTGAATTCACTGATATTTCTTCCTATATAAGAAAGTTGTTAACTGATCTGTGTTTCAGACATGTTCTGTTTTTTTTTGTTTTTTTTTTCCTTTTCAGATCACACCTGAGTACCTACAGTCTGTTTGTGTCCGCCTTTTTAGCAACCAAATGAGACAAAGTGTGGCACAGAGCATTGATTTCACAAGGCCTGGAACTGTAAGTGGAAATTATTTTAAGTCTATTGAGGACTGTCTTCCAGGGTTTAACAGCTTTCAAATTAATGTTCAGTTTACTCAGAAAACATGGCTCAAAATATGTAATAGGGTTTGTCAAACATTTTCTTGCTTTTGAGTTGTAAACTTCACTTTTATCAGGTAGTAGCATACCTAAATATAGTGGAATTTGAACTTAGTATGTCCCTGTCATTTAATTATATAAAATATCACCTGTTGAGTTCAGTTAGCGTAAAGTAGCACCTTTTACAGACTTTGAGTGTGAATGAAGCGACTGCATAAAAACTATTTCAGTGTGTATGTTTGTGTAATAAAGCAAGGAATTTATTCACTGTATCTGAATATTGAAGGAAATTAATATTGCTTAAAAAGGAAAACAATGTACTGTGTCTTTGGTCGTCTTATGCTGTAGGATCTTGAACACATTTAGGTGTACAAAGAGGAACCATGAAAAAATAAAGCTACAAATACATTTCACTTGTCATATATTCACATGATAATTGCTAAAATCAGAGTTTATTTATATATATACTAGGGGACTCTGCCCCTGCTTGCTTCACTTGTCAAGCCCCGGGCAGGCGCTACGTGCTAGCTACTTCGCGGATCAGCCGCTCGCGTATGGGGAAGCGGATGTACAATTTAAACAGATTGTTATTTTCATAGGAATTGTTACATATCCATAATAGAACTATTTTAGATTGCAGCGAGTAATTAACCATAGTTTAAAAATAGTAAAATGTAATAAATTCAAAGAAAATAGAGGTATTCATTGTGTTACACATTTTCATTTTGTTTGGTTTTGAAATTAACAAGCAAATAATAGTTTTTAAACTTACACTTTTACTGTAAAACTTCAGTAAAAACTATTTTTTTAATTTACTTTTCGGCAATATCAGATTGAATTTTGATTCTGTGTTTGGACTTACATCATGACAACGCAACGTATAACTGGCCATGAGTGAATATTTTCTCTTTCTCTCCAATAAATAAAATGACTTTTTCAAATGTTTGTCCCTGTGATTTGTTAATTGTCATAGCAAAAGCTATTCTAATGGGAAACTGTAAACTGTAAATCGTACTCAGTAGTTTGTATGGCCCCTACATGCTTGTATGCAAGTCTGATAACGTCGAGACATGCTCCTAATGAGACCGATCGTGACCTGTGGGATCTTCTCCCAGATCTAAACCAGGGTGTCACTGAGCTCTTGGACAGTCTGAGGTGCAACCTGGCGGTGTCGGGATGGACCAAAACATAATGTCCCAGAGGTGTTCTATTGGATTTAGGTTAGGCAAGCGTGGGGGCCAGTCAGTGGTATTAATTCTTTCATCCTCCAGGAACTGCCTGCATACTCTCGCCACATAAGGGCCGGGCATTGTCGTTCACTAGGAGGAACCCAGGACCCACTGTACCAGCATAGGGTTTGACAGTAGGTTCAAGGAATTCATCCAGATACCTATATTTTTTATATATAATTATAATTTATAATAGAGAGAGAGGTTTTGGTTTATTTATGTTAACTTTGAACTGGATGAGAATAGTTTCAATATTTCTGACTTAATGGAAACCACTTTTGCCAAGGAGCTTGTCCATATTCCATCAATGAGTGTTTAAGTGGTGCACTGTAACCCGCAAAGGACCATCCTTTGTTTATGAATTTTGAAAATACTTTATTGAATTTTCTGCTGTTTAATTTGTCCCATCTTAGTTGGTACATTATCGTCATTATCTAAGCTTTGGACATCTGAGGTGATGGGCTGAGATGTTGTCCTTTACTTATTTGGAGTTTTGACTATAATCCTTTGGTAAAATAAGTTATTCCTTTGACATTAGTATTAGGTCTTTTGAAGCTTTCATGTCAAAGTAATAAAGTCCTTCTAATAATGCATCCAAATGTAAAATTAACCGCATTAACCACTAGAATAGTGGTAAATGGGAATATGTTGTTATTTTGAAGTTCAGTATGTGAGGTTTAAATTTTAATTAAGGGCCATACACTGTAGGTGCAGAGTCCTGTTTCTTTCTTAACATTTTGCTTCATTTGGTTGTTTTTCTTGTCTTTACACCATAAGTAATTTAAAACCTGTAAAGTACAAAAATGTTATGGAAGCAGAGTACCTCTGCTGCTAAACTGATAATAAAACTCTGCAAGTCTGAAGAATGCATTAATGATACGTTTATGCAGTATATCAACTTTGAAATTTGCTGTAAACACTCACTGGTTATTGGCCCTGCTGAAACTGTACAGACTTCTTTAGCAAACAGAAAGTAGGTATTGTTGGAGGAAGTTAAAATATTCAGGTTGTGCGGCTTTGATTATCACAATATCATTTATCAGTGTATTATGGAAGAAATAAGTTGCAAATATTGAAGACATTTTGTCTTCATCTGGGACCTCTACGAGTCAGAAACCAGACAGGAGGAAGCTTCTCCATTGCATGTTTGTTTTCTCCTCTTTAATGGGGAACACGCCATTAACATTATCTAGTAAGTGATCATTCCCCTAGCAGAGATGGCACAGAATGGTCACAGAACAGGTACAGAGAGTCATTCTTATAGAGAACAGAATTTCCATAACGTGGCGAATTATTGCTTACACTGGTTGGTTCACTACCTTGCATTAACTTGGATTTGTTCATTGGCTTACACACCCAAATAAGGGTCGTCTTCTTCCGACTGCTCACATATAGAGGTCAGCACAGCGAATCATCCATTTCCATCTATCTCGGTCTTTTACATCATTTTCTGCCTGACACCTTTCATGTCCTCCCTCACCACATCCATTAAGCCCCTCTTTGGCCTTCCTCTTTTCCTCTTGTCTGGAGGTTCCGACCTCAACATTCTTTTTCCCAATGTACCTCTCATCTCTCCTCTGCATGTGCCCAAACCATATCCTTCTAGCCTGTTTTCACTTGGTCAGCCATCAGTCGTACCTGTTTTGTTCCTCAAATATATTCACTTTTAATTCACCGTCTCCAAACTTTTCAACCTAGGTTGTCTCAACATTGCTTTATTGATAATCCTTTTCACTCTTGCAGTTACTCCACTGTCACAAATAACTCTTCTTTCTCTTGTCCATCCAGTCCACCTTGCCTGCACTCTGTTCTTCACCTCTCTGTCACACTCTTCATTGCTTTGGAGTGTTGAAGCCAAGTATTTAAATTCATGTGCCTTCAACATACCCAAATAATCCATCCATCCATCATCCAACCCGCTATATCCTAACTACAGGGTCACGGGGGTCTGCTGGAGCCAATCCCAGCCAACACAGGGCACAAGGCAGGAAACAAGTCTCAGGCAGAGTGCCAGCCCACCGCAGACCCAAATAATCATACCTATATAATAGTATTTTGATTTTTAAAACAAAAATAATAAACCCAAATAATGACATCAACCAGTTTTTTGATTCATTCACTGGAACATTCTGCTTTACTATTTCAGCAATCTCTTCAAGCTATTTCTAAGACAGATGTTAATGTGTTTCTTTTAATGTGTACCGCAAACCAAAATAATTAATGTGCAATAATTATATTACCTTTATAACTAAAATTATTCTCTTATACAGTACTCCCTCCTTTTGAGACTAAACTTTTAAGACCAACTATATTTTGGACCCAATATGCTAGCTTTTCAATAACATATACATGCTTGAACTTTGTGTTACTCTATCATTAAAAACAAACCCCCCTTTTGTTCATGTTAGAAAGACGTAAAAGATCCTGGGCAGTCGAATTTGTGGAAAACCGAAATCAGTGTAAATCATTAATAGAATAATCATACAAATCAAATAAAATCAATAGCAGTAATGGTAATTCTCAGTCAAACAATGTGTATTAAAGTCTTTTTTTTTTCCCCCTCATCTGAAGTCAAAATCCAGTATTCCAGTACTTGACCTCTGTTAATAATGCTCCCCATATATTTGGCTTGTGACTGTAGGGTGCAGTATCGCTCCCTTGTACCCTCAGGTACCACACCAAACACCAGGTAAAAGTGCAATAATTCTTTGTTTTATTATAATTATGTGCACTAAGCACCCTCCACTCCACACTACTCATAAACCATCACAATACTCTAATAATAAATCAATAAACCAATCCTCCACTCCCAGACGCGTTGCCCTCCTACCACCCAGCTCAGCTTGTCGTCTGGGAGCTCCCACAGTCCTTTTATACTCCCTGACCCGGAAGCATTCCTGCCCAACAGTCCACAAGTCCTTATTCCTTCCAGGTCAGGGTAAATAGTATTTTTCTTCACCCCGGAAGCCCGTCGCTCTTCCTGTGACGAACTTCCGGGTCATAGGGCATAAATGAGTCCACTGGCCTCCCGACAGCGACTCCCAGTGGTCTCCAAGGTATCCAGCAGGGCTTTGCATAAAAACTACATAGTCCATGAGGCCCTGCTGGAATTCGGGGCCCGTCCACGCTGTCGGGAGAGCTCCTCCTGGGGGTGAGGGCCGGAATATGAAGCCGGCCATCCATCACAGGCTGTATAAGTGAACCAAATATACCACTCATTTTTCTGAACTGGTAACGAGGTAATAGTGTGGGTTATCTATGTAACAAAAGGCTGACAATTTTTCAAAGAAGTCCCACTATGACTTGATGTTCACCTAGGTGTTCCTACTTTAATACTTTCTAATTGTATCAATTGTGTGCTATATTGGTATTATTTGCTTTTTTTTATTTTATAAATCTCAGAATTATGTCCCAAAGTATAATGTTAAAATATTATGTCCACAATTATTTGATCAATGTCATATTTTTCCTGTTTTTAAAGTAGCTGTTTATTTCTTTCTTATCCAAATGAACATTAGCTATGCAATTTTTCAAAATGCACCTAGTCTTGTATTTCATCTGTAATCAGACTATTTAATAGTACTGTTGGTAGAGACACAGACAGCGCAGGTGTTTACCTTAAAACTTCAATGGTTACTGCTCTGTGTTGCCAGTGATATGTACAACAATGATCAGAGACAGAGTCCTTATGCAAACAATTGCATTCACATTCTCATACATTCACAAAGTTTCCCCATTTTACATCCAGATGTGGTCTTATACTAGGTTATCACCTTTGTTTGTTCCAAGCAGATATCTTGCTGACACTAGGTGTCAGTTGTCCCTTCGGAAGATATCAGCACTACTCTCATTAGTGCAAGGCACTGACTCATTTCAAGGTCACATTTAAATTGCAAGGATTGTACCCAAGCTTTCTTGTTGTAAATAAATCTTCTGTCATCAGCTGGGGTTCCTTGGTTTGTTTCTGGGCTATCTAATTCACAAACTGCACACTCACAAACTTTTTGCATAAGACATACTATCTCTGTTGTGCCCAATTATTGCTTTGTTTGGTTATTACCTATATTACATATGCCCGATGGGCATAGTCCAAAACACATACAAATATTAATCCTTAAATATAACTTCTCGCACCAATTACTAATGGGCTTCTAAAAATATCTAAAACAAAAATGTACTCTTACCATTGTTTTAACACTAGGTGCTGGCCATGTTATGTTTTAACACTAGGTGCTGGCCATGTTATGCTAATCATAGTTACTAAACTATTCAGTTATCCCAATTGTTATGCAAGTTAAACCTTAAACAATTTTAATTCACAGTAAGCATTCACTATTTCCATTAATAAAAAAAAAAAAGTTAGTAAGTACAGTGGAACCTTGGTTCACGACCATAATTCGTTCCAAAACTCTGGTCGTAAACCGATTTGGTCGTGAACCGAAGTAATTTCCCCCATAGGATTGTATGTAAATAAATAATCCGTTCCAGACCGTACAAACTGTATGTAAATATATATTTTTGTTAAGATTTTTAAGTACAAATATAGTTAATTATACCATAGCAATGTTCTCCCCAGAAATTTTTTCTAGCCGGGTGGCATGAAAAAGTAACTGGGTGGGGTGGGACGGGGAAATTTGGTGGTTAGTTAATTATTATTAATTATTTTCCAATGCTCAATGTGACTTCCTTTGTTAAGGCTTGACACTTGTGCCAGAATATTTTTTATTAAATTTAAGAAGTATCCAATTCAGGATCCTGCAACCCTAACAAAAATTTTAAATAGCAATTGTTATGACATAAACCAAGAGGCACAAGTATTGTCACTGTCGGGAAGAAAAGTGAAAACAATGAAAAAAATTAAGAAATATTCTTCAAAGCCAACTTGCATATGCAGAAGGTGTGTTCAGTTAAATATTTATTTTTGTTCCTAGAAAAGGAACAACCCATTTCTTTACAGTGTTCCAACAGCTTTTCAAACAATGTTGTATGTGGCAACTCATTTTTTGCCAACCAATACATGGATCTTAAAGCTTCCACAAAGGCATCTCTCTGTAAGTTATTTAACACCGATACAGATCTTTCAATTTGACCGATGCTAGTTTGTTCTAGTACACGCTTTCCTAAAAGATATGTGTTTTACATTTTTCATGGTCCAGCAAGCTTTCTTTTCGAATTCTTGTGCATGGCACATTTACCCAAAGTAACTCCCTCCTTGGGGGATGGATGAATGAATATTTCATGCACAATGAGCACCACATACCACGTTCTTTGACCATTAGCCAATCAAAATCTTTAAACCATTGTTTGTTTATGCCGGATAAGCGGTGCTTAGATTTATCAATTGGCAGAGGGTGTGCTGAAGAGATTTCCCCTGATGGACCAGCCTCTGCAATGTCTTTGTCTGAAATTGCCACATGAGGAGTTCACGCTGCATCTTCATTAGTTTGTGGCGTCTCTTTTCTGAAATAACTGAGCAGTGTTGTTTTCTGAACACTTTTTTTGCTCATGTTGGTAAAACGTTTGAAAAAAATTAAAAGTACCTATAAGTAAGACTTTTGAGTGGGAAAGTGTGAGCCTATTGGATATCCAATGCACACTTGCACTACGGCAGGGCAAGATATATGTACAAAAAAGGAATGGCAGATGGGTCACTTTAACAAAACTACAGAAGCGTATTAGGGCCACGGTGAAGAAAAAAAAATACGGGCACATTGAAGAAAAAAAAAAACATATGTCAAGAATTCTCGATATTTCCACTTTATTCTTGCCATTTATGTCGAGATTAAAGTCGACATTTCCACTTTATTCTCATAGTTTATTTTGTCATTAAAGTAGAATATCATAAACTTCATCTTAAATCAATTTTTAATTTACTAGATTTTCTCAAACCCCGTCATAAGTTAGTGTAGTGCATTAAATGCTTTGTGTTAAGTGTTCCCCGACCGAGTTGTTAATCACTACACGCTTATTAACCAGACTTCCTCTTGCACTGAGGAGGCACTGGGAGGGATCGCTGCACAGAATATATTCACTTCATGATATTCCTGCTCTCTGAACATTTACGATGCTAAGATACATACTTTATATCATTTTCATGATGAAATGCATTAAAGCATGTATTAAACATGCACACTACTGTGGCGGTAGTGCTGCTCCCGCGCACAGTAAGAGGTCCCCAGGTGTAGGTTCAGTGTAGAGAACTTTATGGCAGGTGTGACGAGGCTCCAAAAAACTGTATGTATGAATGGGAATCGCACAGGTTTAACTTAAATATTGTGTAAATACTGGGTTCGTGATCTGGTGGTTGGAGACACGAACACAGAATTCAGTGGATGTTCTTCTGAGCGGGCTTTCTTTATTGCATGCATGCTGTCTGTATCTGACGTACCAAAACCCCAATTCCTATCCTTCCTTTTTCTTGCTCCACATAACTAATCACCACACGATAACAAAGCATTTCATGCGCTACATAATTTATGACGGGGTTTGAGAAAATCTAGTAAATGAAATATTCATTTTTAGATGAAGTTTAGTTTATGATGTTCTACTTTAATGACAAACTACGAGAATAAAGTCAACATGTCGTCTTTATTCTCGCCGTTTATCTCGAGATTAAAGTGGAAATGTCAACTTTATTCTCGACATAAGCTTAGCAGCACTACACAGACTGCACTGATGCTGAGAACAGAGACGTCACTTCCTGACGCTCTTTTTCTGATATCTGATAGGCTGGTTCCACGAGTATTTTTTTTTTTTTATTGTATCAGTCCTCCTCTCACCCGCCCACCTCCACACTGTCTTTGCTTGTGAAGTGCCGCTCCGCTCCCGCTATTAGTATGTACAGCCTCCTCTTGCCTCGCCTGCCCACCTCTCCATACTCCTTGCTACTGTAATTAAACTGCTCCGCCCCTGCTATTACCATGTACACCCCCCTCTCGAAAGCCAACCTTCCCATACTCTTTGCTTGTGAAGTACGCTCCGCCTTGTCCCCGCTATTAGCTTTAGCACCTCGCAACTTGCGATTCTACCTCTAAAATATTTGCCCACCCGCCCGCTCATCCCTTGCCATCTCCGCAGATCATTCGATCTGTGGTTGTCATCTCACAATGTCATGCGAGATGACAGCCGGGCGTTCAACTAAATTAGCCAGGCGGAGAGCACGGCTAAAAGACGCTAGGGAGAACACTGCATAGAATGCACAGTGTAATAGTAAACTAAATGTAAAAACACTGAATAACACTTGAGAAAACCTTGCACAACAGAGAAAACTAACACTGCAAGAGTTCGCGCTGTAGCGCTACGAACCGTTCGCTAAAAACACTTTTTTTTTTTTTTTTTTTTAATGAGTTTTAAGCACGGGAAAAAAATGAACATTTGAAAAATCCGTAATTTAATAAACCACCAAGAAAAGTAACATTGCAACAATGCACGCTACGAACTGATCACTGTAAACAGAAATGAAATGGAGGTTAAAATCCAACAGAAAAAAGTCTTCATTAAATACAACAAGGTTAAAACAATGCTCGGATCTGTCTCTTTAAAAAACAAGCCTTATGCAACCAGCCGTCTCTCTCTCTCTCTCTCTCGCGTACGTCTGTGTGTGTGTGTCTCTTTATCGTGCACGTCTGTGTGTGTGTGTATTTCTCTCGCGTACGTCTGTGTGTCTGTCTCTCTCTCACTGCACAGGGAATGCACAGGGAGAGACTGAACACGTGCGGAAATTATCGGTGCGCACAAACCGAAAGGGAAACTGGCTTGTTCGTATACCGAGTCTGTGGTCATGAACAGATGCAAAAGTTTGGTGAACTTTTTGGTCGTTAACTGATTTGTACGTGTTCTGAGACGTTCGTGAACCGAGGTTCCACTGTACATGTTTCTTATGTACAAGTTAATTTGCCTTTTTGTGCTTGCAGGTAATTAACTTTCCTTCCATAACATTCATAACTCCACAATTTAAATCCTATTCAAAAGATGTTGATGCAGAAAGAGAGAGATTAGGGTGTGGCAAAATTCCTTTTGTTGTGAGGATTTAATATGTTGAACAGGTCTTGGGGTCCAATACAACAAGGCAACGAATACTAATATTTAAAACTCTTGATCCAGGGTGGACGGATGTCATTTACTTTTTGGGACCCACAGTGATCTTTTTTTTGTGTTGGTGGTTTGCAGTAGGAACCTTTTGATCCCTTTAAGTGGAACTTGAGTACGCTGCAATAGTCCAGTAGTCAATTGGTCAATGGCCTGGTCCATGGCTTGATCCCCTTTCTGTTATTATTTCTCCTTGGAGTCGGACAATTCCTTTGTCTACAGACCTTTTTTACAGCAAAGTCTCCAGATTCAGTTTCAAGTGGTGTTCTCTCCAATGTGCTAGGAAGAGCAACTTCCACCTGCAGGTATATGATTTAAAAGTATTGTTCAATATTAGTATTGCAGTACTTCATCTGTAATTGTTGAAAGCAGGGCTGGCAACAGTCCAGTAGTCAATTGGTCAGTGGCCTGGTCCATGGCTTGATCCCCTTTCTGTTGTTGATTATTTCTCCTTGGAGTCGGACAGTTCCTTTGTCTGCAGACCTTTATTACAGCCTAGTCTCCAGATTCAGATTCAAGTGGTGTTATCTATAATGTGCTAGGAAGAGCAACTTCCAAATGCAGGTATATGATTTAAAAGTATTGTTCAATATTAGTATTGCAATACTTAATCTGTAATTGTTGAAAGCAGGGCTGGGCAATAAAACAATGAACATAATTATCGCAAAATAACTTTTCCTTAATAGAAACATAAGACATGGTCAGTAGAAAGTCTGTAGAACTGATGTTTTGATAGATAAAACGAATAGCCAATGATAATGACAATAGCACTGAACCAATCATCTGGCAGGAATACCGTTAAAGCCACATCAGGTTATGAGGTTAATGCACACGTGCTAATGTTTGGGTTGCAGCAACTGCGCACACCTGTATGTCAGGAGTAGGAACGAGATAATAGAGAAAATGATGACAGAAATTGTTAGGGAAAACTCAAAAAATCGGCGTTACTGAAAAAGACTCCCCAAGGCTCAAAAGATGAGGGCATACACACATACAAAGAGATCAAAACAAATAAGTCTGTAAATTAATTTATCTGTAATAAAGTGGAATGACAGGGAATAAGTATTGAACACACTTACTGAAATTTATTTAATACTTAATAGAAAAGCCTTTGTTGGTAATGATAGCTTCATGCCGCCTCCTGTATGGAGAAACTATTTGCATGCATTGCTTAGGTGTGATTTTGGCACATTCTTCCACACAAACTATGTTCAAATCTTGAGGGTTCTGGGGGCCTCTTCTATGAACTCTGATCTTTAGTTCATTCCATAAATTTTCAATTGGATTCAAGTTGGGTGATTGACTGGGCCATTCTAGCAGCTTTATTTCTTTCTTTGAAACCAACAGAGTGTTTCCTTGGCTATGTGTTTTGGATCATTGTCTTGCTGAAATGTCCACCCTCGTTTCATTTTTACCTTTCTGGTAGATGGCAGCAGATTCTTATCAAGAATGTCCCGGTACATTTCTCCATTCATCCTTCCTTCAATTATATGAAGTCTATCAGTACCATATGCTGAAAAACAGCCCCACACCATAATGTTCCCACCTCCAAACTTTATTGTTGGTATGGTGTTTTTGGGGTGATGTGCAGTGCCATTTCTCCTCCAAACATGGTGTGTAATGACATCCAAAGAGTTTTTTTTGGTCTCATCTGGCCAGACTATATTCTCCCAGTATTTCTTTGGCATGTCCAAATGTTGTGCAGCAAACTTTAAATGAGCTTCAACATGGTTTTCTTCAGCAGTGGGGTCTTGCACAGTGAGCGTGCATAGAGGCCTCTTTTTCTTCAAGTGTTCAATACTTTTTCCCGTGTCATACAACTTTTTTACACATAATTTGTGTACTTATTTGTTTGATTTCTTTGTATGTGTGGATTACTTGGGTTGTTACCGACATCTGGTGAAAATTCCATGTCAGTAGCCCCATTAGAAATATATATTTACTGAGAAAAATATTGACACGTTCAATTCTTATTTTCTCCACTGTGTAGATACTGGCTGATATCAAAAATAATTGTGATAAGATTTTTTTTCCATATTGCCCAGCCCTAGCTGAAAGTTATTTATGGATTCAAAATTTATATCTCATTAGGTTTTAGGCTTTTTTCTTTGGGAGTACCCCTTGTTCGCAATAACGCTGTCAGTAAAAAAGATGGTCATTTTATCCAGTCTCTGCTTGTATCTTTGGTCATTTTGTTTTTAATGATCAAAGTGAATTCTGAAGATGGTAAGCACAATGTACAAGTATGTTTTTGCTTTTTATCTGTTATGTTCAAGAAAAAAAAAAATCTTAAAAAATTTTGGCTGCTGTTGAGGGTTCCACACAATTAAAAAGCATTTCATCACAATATAACCTTTGCTGCTATGAAAATAGCTCTGTAACCTAAAAATTATTTACAATATCACAGAATCAACTTTACCTCCCTATTTGACATGTGTCAATTTTATAGGGAATTTGGAGCGAAAGAGTATTAGTCAGTAAAAACTCTGAGACTGACCCCATTAACATCTATACTAATAAAAGGCAAAGCCCTCACTCACTCACTCACTCACTCACTCACCACTAATTCTCCAACTTCCCGTGTAGGTAGAAGGCTGAAATTTGGCAGGCTTATTCCTTACAGCTTCCTTACAAAAGTTGGGCAGGTTTCATTTCGAAATTCTACGCGTAATGGTCATAACTGGAAGCTGTTTTTCTCCATTTACTGTAATGGAGATGAGCTTGAAACCCGTGGGGGCGGGGTTTGACATCATCACGCCTCCCACGTAATCACGCAGTACGTAGAAAACCAGGAAGAGCCCCAAAAAGCGCTGAAGAAAACATGCATTATATAATTGAGAAGGCAGCGAAACAATAAGAAGCAAGCGAGTGATATATACAACCATATTCATGAGTTCTGCTACTTCGGAAACAAAGCACAGTGTAAACCTACACTTTAAATTAAGTTCATAGACAGGCTGCCGCTGGCGTTTGTAATTTAGTGCCTGCCCATATAAGGCCGTCCATCAGCGGCAATCCAATAGCAAACTGCCACGGGTAAATATTCACGGGTGAAGGACTGTGCTTATGCAGAGGAAGATGACATAGTCTGGGTGGTGTTTGGCACAAACTCAGCGAAACTGCGAGAGAAAGTTTTAAGTACCGGGACTTCGGTAGCATTAGATGCAGCCATGGACATAGCACGACATGGCAACAGCACAGCTGGGAAACTTC
>JANRMT010062813.1:103077997-103114313 GCA_026402145.1 Polypterus bichir lapradei | reverse complement strand
ATTTAATATTCTCACTTTAACAAGGACTAGGAGCCATGGTCAATGGAAGTACTGTGCACAAAACAAATCTCTGCACTTGTCTCTGTAGCTGTTCTTTAATTGGATTGAAAGTTTTAGTAATTTGCCATGAACTTTCATCTAGTAAGTTCTACAATATATTTATGGTTGTTTTCTAAAATGTTATGTTAGCTGATGAATCCCATTTTTAGCTTAATTGATATAGGGTTAGAGTACTTTTTGGTATACATTTTTAAATTGCACAGAATCTTTCAAAAACCTGAATACTGTATGAATTGAGAAGTGGCTGCAATTATTTAAAAGGATAGGAACTTCTTTTCTGCTGTTGAGGAGAACTACCAATGCCGGTGGTGTTCATTATTTAAAGGTCAATGTCAAATTTAATTATATAGCACATTTAAAACAACATAGGAATGCTGTGGCCAAAGTGCTTTGCAATAATAGAATAAAAGAAAAAACATACAATTAACATAAATAACATAAATAGAAATAAAATAAATGAACATAAAATAACTAATAAACAGAAATAAATATTACATAATCACAGTGAGGAAACCATCAGTATTACTGAAGGTCACGGAATGCAAGTGAATAGAAATCAGTCTTTAATCTTGTTTTGAGCAGTTCAATTTTAGACGACTTCTTTATGTAAAGAGGTAAAGAGTTTCACAGACGAGGAGCAGCATCTGCAAAAGCCTTGTCCCCCTTAGTTTTACACTTGGTAACGAGGAACAACAAGAGACAACTGACCAGAAGATCTAAGCACTCTAGATGGCTTGTGTAAAACGCACAATTCAGACAAATAGACAGGAGCAAGCCCATGTAAAGATTTAAAAACTAGCAACAAGATTTTAAAATCAATTTTAAAACTGACAGGCAGCCAGTGTAAAGAAGCTAATATTGGAGAAACACAATCAAACTTTCTTGCCCCAACAAGAAAGTGAGTGGCAGCATTCTGGACCAACTGTAACCTGCGTATCAGGGATTTGCTAATCCCTGAATACAGCGAGTTGCAGTAATCAAGGCCAGAAAAGATAAAAGCATGAGTAGCTTTCTCAAGATCTCTAGAAGATAAAAATGGCTTGATCTTACCTAAAAGACGAAGCTGGAAACCGCAACTCTTGACCACAGAATTAACCTGTTTCTCAAAAGAGAGGTTACTGTCAAAGATAACACCAAGATTTTGGACTTGAGGTTTGCAAAAGGCAGAGAGAGAGCCGAGAAGTTCAAGACCAATTTGGGCTTTAGCTGATGGACCCACTATAAGCATCTTCGTTTTATTTTGATTCAGATCAAGAAAATTATTAGCCATCCAGGATCTTAGTTCAGAAAGACAGTTGTGCAGTTGATTTATTGCAGAGTTGCAGACGGGAATATAAACCTGTGTATCATCAGCATAGCCGTTGAAATGTTAAATTTCCTAAAAGTAGCTCCAATAGGGTGAAGGTATATAGAGAACAAAATAGGACCCAAAATGGATCCCTGAGGAACACCACATTTAAGAGGAGCAGTAGACGAAAAAGAGGAATTTAAAGTAACTGAAAAGTGTCTACCAGTTAGATATGACCTGAACCAGTTAAGCGCAGCCCCTTTAAGCCCAACAAGATGTTCAAGCCGCAAGAGCAATATCTTATGGTCAATAGTGTCAAAGGCAGCGGACAGGTGCAGGAGAACAAGGACTGCAGTGCCACCTGAGTCAGTAATAATAGAGATGTCATTGAATACATTAAGGAGGGCTGTCTCAACACCATGTTAACGCCTAAAGCCAGATTGGTAGATCTCAAATAAATTATTTGAGTTAAGGTGATCAACCAATTGATTATAAATAATTCTTTCTAATATTTTAGCCAGATATGGCAATTGGGAAATCGATCAAAAATTGGCTAAAACTCCAGGATCTAATTCTGCCTTTTTTAGACAGGGACGTACTGCAGCATGTTTAACACTAGAATTACCAGAGCCTACGAAAAAACTTGTAGATCCGTCCCACTATAAATCGCTACTTAAATCCTTCCGCACCTCTCACGGCGTCTTTTGTCCTGTTAATGTGCAGATTAAGAGCAGCAAGCAGCTGGCTATTCCATCCCCCTCCGTCGCAGAACATGCACAAACTTCTCACAGCTCATGCCTTGATTGATTATCTGGGAGTGAAGTGGAGTTTTAGAGTGGAAATAATAGATCGTTATTTGGAACACATGCATTTTATGTGTGTTCCGTTTCTACAGTAATCTGTGTAAACACATTGTTAAAATACAAACTGTTTCATATTTTAGTAATAAATGTTACAAAATGTAGGCATAAACTATAGAATATGTGAGGGCTGATTTCCAAAGATGAAATAAACACTTTCACAAAAGGATCAAGAACAACACAGCAGCTCCCATGGCGTAGTGCTAAGATTTTGTGTCGTAGCACATTTACTGTACCTCAGAGACTTGAGTTCGATTCCCCGTTGGGGAGAAGCTGTTATTTTTTTTTTCTTTTTAAATTCAAACTGTCTCTCTGTTATGCATTGCTCTGTCTGTCTTTGTGTTATGGATCTTAAAAATAACAGTTATATGGACACTTGTTCATGTTAATTGCAGTCTCAGTTGTTAAAAAATATTTTAAAAGGAGCATCCCACATGAAAATACAACAATCTCATTAATTGACAGTGCATACCAATTTATAAATTTTATGTCCGTTTGAGGTTTAAAAAAAAAAAAAAAAAAAAAACTCTTTCTCCTCAGCTGGGAATCGCTACTCACGGGAGATGTTGTCTCATTCTTGAACCTTTTGTGAAAGTGTTTATTTGATCTTTGGAAATCAGGCTTCATATATTCTATAGTTTATGCCTAAATTTTGTAACATTTATTACTAAAATATGAAACAGTTTGTATTTTAACAATGTGTTTACACAGATTACTGTAGAAACGGAACACACATAAAATGCATGTGTTCCAAAAACGATCTATTATTTCCACTCTAAAACTCCACTTCACTCCCAGATAATCCATCAACGCATGAGCTGGGAGAAGTTTGTGCATGTTCTGCGATGGTGGGGGATGGAATAGCTGGCTGCTTTCTGCTCTTAATGTGCACATTAACAGGACAAAAGACGCTGGCGGAGAGGTGAAGACGGATTTAATAAGCGGTTTAAGGTGGGACAGATCTACGAGTTTTTTCGTAGGCTCTGGTAATTCTAGTGTTAAAAAATGAGGGCACAACTCCCTCACTAATAGAAACATTGATAATGGCTAGTAAAGGTGGACTCAAAACATCAAAGGCTTCCACTACGAGGCGTAGTGGTACAATATCAAGAGGACAGAGAGCTGGTTTAAGGGTGTCAATAATTCTTTTTAACTGTGAAAGTGAGACAAGATCAAAAGATTCCAAGACAATACCCTGATTAACAGTAGGAAGTTCATAGCCAGTTGGAACAATGCCACATCGGATTTTATCAATTTTACTGACAAAGAATGAAAGAAACTGCTCACATAAAAGAACAGTGCTATTTAATCCCATCACAGAATGAGGGTGAATGGCCACATTAATTGAATTAAATAAGACCCTAGGATTCTTAGAATGACGGGATACTAAATCAGCGAAGAAATCATGTTTAGCTCTCTTAACTGAATAGAGAAGTCATAAAAATCTGTTTAGAAACAATCAGTCCATCTTATTTCTAACGCCATTCTGCAGTTCGACAGGTGCGGCGCAGCGATCACGTAGTTTAATTTAGCCAGGGAGCAGGTCTTCCCTTATTACAGCATATCTTGAGCCGAGCAATTGAGTCTAAAACCGTTTTAGAAGAAGAATTAAATTCTAAGACAGAATCATCGATACCATCATATTGGACACGCACATCAAGACTAGAGAATATGGTTTTCAAATCGGATATAATAGAAGAATTTAAAAAGCGAGAGCAGCGTGGAGCACAATTAGTAGTAGGGACATCTACAGTAATATTCAAATCCATCATTATAGAAAGGTGATCAGTAAAAGAAACATCGCATAAATCAATATTATTAACTGAAATATCACGTGTAAGAATGAGATCAAGGGTGTAACCGAGAGAGTGAGTTGGCGTATTAATATGCTGGATAAAATCAAATGAGTTCAATAGTGATAAAAAGTCATTAACCAAAGGTTTCGATTGACAACAAACATGAATGTTAAAATCACCAACAATAAATACTTTGTCATGGGAGAGGGTAATATCAGCCAGGTCATCAGAGAATTCAGAAATGAAGATATCATTAATTATAGGAGGTCTATAAACCATAGCAAACAACAAAGAAGGGGAGCTGCACACTTCGAAAAGTTGCAGTTCGAAGCTACTAAACGGACCCCTTTTAAGGCTCCTACACAAGAACATACTTTTAAAAACAGTGGCAATGCCCCCTCCGTGACGAGTCAGTCGGGGAGAGTTAAAAAAAAATGAATAACTTGATGGTACCAAGTCAGTAAAACATGAAGAGTCACCATTTACAATCCAGGTCTCAGTGATGAAAAAGAAATCCAGATTGTTTGAGATAATAGAGTCTTGCAGAATAAAAGTTTTATTAGACATTGATCTCATGTTCAAGAGAGCAGCCTTGATAGAAGTAGAAGAGCTTGCTTCAGGATGAGCACGGGTGAGCGTGAGAAGATTGGCAGCGTTTACTCACCGAGAGCACACCGAGGAAGAGTGATGCCGCCTTGAAATGGAGAAATTTAAATCCGGTGTCCAGCGCCCATGACCCGGGGATGGAGTCCTGTGCAGGAGAAGATGGGTCATAGACAACTCGCAGGCATCGGGAATCCAAGCTCTGGGACTTGAGTTGGCATTGTTTAACAGCAATACTGGCTCTTTTATGGTGACGGCAGGTGCATTTGCGTCTCTGAGAGACATTCAGCTCACTGATACAGGTGAACACCGGCGTCCAGGTGAAGAAGTCAGCAGATGGATAAAACAAAGGTGAAGGTTCACATAATATCCCATCAGGAGAGGAAAGCAAGCAAGAAAATATGTTAAGTAAAGAATCACAATCGTAGGACAGTGACCGTTGAGATAAATTAAAACATAAAAACAGAAAAAAAAATGTATTATCAAGACGAGCAGACAGCTAGCCACACCAGTCGGCGCCATCTCCTTCTCGCCGACAGGTCCTTGAACCTTAGCCAGATTAGCCAACAAATAAGATTAGAATATAAAAAAACAAAATATATATTTGAATGAATTAATTATATTTATATAATGCTTTTCCAACCTATTCCAAGCCCCTTACGTCTTATTAGTACAGTGAAATCAGCCACTAAAAGAAGCTTCAATCCTTGAGAGCCATGTGCAGTAGCACAGTGCTTCACTACATTACCATGTATTTATTTATTTTTCTCACAGTATGACTATAAGCAAGAAACGCTTAAGAATCATTTGTGTGAATATTGCAGCCTTCAAATGAAAGGACATTTGAAAAAACAGCCTATCCCCAAAATAGGACACTCGATGCATACAAAGTAATATCAGAAAGAAAGTACAACTGCATACACTTAGTACTGCCTGTAGTGATGACAACCAGACACAATCTCCCATGACCTCTTAAAAAACCCAAGCGGCTTTCCGGGTCTTGAGAAAAAATTTGAAGAAAATCACAAAACATGTAGGACATAGTTATTTAAAAATAGTAACTAGACAAAAATGCCATTGGTGCAAAGCAAAATGTGTGGACTCCACCTTTCAAGTAGAAGCCAGCAATAATGAGTAGTAGACAGGATTAAACAGAAAAACTAACAAAGGTGTCCTTCATATTTTTATTGATGGCTCTTTGTTTAGGCATTGTGTAAAGGCAGCAGCATGGACCATAATAAGATGGAGACACCGTGTGTGTGGGGGACACTGAAGAAGCTGTTTATAAGGGAGATTTTAAATTGTAATAATAAACCATAAGACAGAATTATGATTATATTAATTAGAGCATCTTAGCATTAAATACCAGTTAAGGATTACTGGTTTAGGAGTGTTTTGGGACAAAATTGGGAGCAGAGATGTGTTTAGAAAAAAACTGCTGTGTTAATCAAAAAAGCAGAGCAGTGGGTTAGAAAAACTGTCTTAAGCTATTTTGCAGGTGGGGTTGATTTAAGTGTTACACTGTGGTCTTTTCTTGCTTACCTAACTCTGTTTTTTTGGTTTTTTTTTTTTTAAATAAAAAAACAGAGCAAAGATTAGCTAACACGACAAACAGCTCAGTTCTTCTTGAACTTTACTGTTGCAAACTATCCCCAAAGACTTATATTTCATATTTGATTCTGATTTGGGCTTAGGAAATATAGGTTGGAGCAAATAACCTTTTTGATTGTAGACTGCAAGATGAGGAAGTAAATGCTAGGTTGACAGAGGAGCAAGCAAAGATGTCCATTTGGAGTAAACAATAAAAAAATAGTACCTTTTCTTTCTCTTTTACATGAGTCGAGCATACATGCAGTTAGAAATAAAAAAAGGCAATTTCATAATTTGGAAGGTACATGAATCAATTTTAGGAGCCATTTTTGCTCCAAAAATGTGTTCTTAAAATTGAAAGCCAAACATAGGGGAAAACTTGCAGTATATTATATCTGGATCAAACGTTAACAAATTTAAAAGCTTGACTTTACACTGTAACATAACACATATCTATCCTAGTCAAGTCTAATGGATCCACATTTACAGAAACACTTTGCACTTCTCCAGGACTTCAAAACAGTGCATTGATGGGTTCATAAAATTGCACATAGCCTTGCTCACCCCAAAATAGAAACCCATACTACCAGGGCTCAATATTTATGTCTAGTGTAGACTAGTTACAACATAGAAAGGGTGCTGTAATGGTACAATTATTTATAGAATTACTAAATCATCTACAAGTACAGAACCATAGTACTACTGCTTATTATTTATATTTTTTAAAAAACATTTGGCACACGTGCAGTTTAATGACATGCTTGATGTCGTACCGTTATGGAGCCTGGGGATTCAATTCGTCCTCTCGATTTTAAATTCCAATCCTCCAAAGTATTATGCCACACTGCCTATTTGAATAAAAATTGCATAATAATTAAACTTCTGGCTTCCCATAATCGTATATAAAAGAATTTTGTGCAGCTAGCACTCGTTTCTCAGGGCATGCATTGTTATCAAGGCATACACCAAAGCAAACTATTCTCCTCTCTATTCTGACTTTTGTCCCCAGGTGCTCACTTGTTACAAACCTGCAAGAAAAACTGACTAAAAATAAAGCTACTGATATCGGTATCTCATTTGACAGATACAAAAGTGAAATATAGTACTGTGTTTTTGCAAAGGCATTAGCACATTTTTATATGGTGGCAAATTGATGTCTGTGTACTTGTACGTGCTCACATTCACATAAAGATATCTTAAGGGCCACATTATCAAACTACCTTAAATCTCTGCCATTCTGTTAGAAGGTTGACTGGGAGCATGGTCTTTTACAGTAAGATCCTTTTGAGATCAGATTGAGTACTGCATTTGGTTACTTGTTACTTTAAAAAGTAATTGGACCGTGTAACACATGTTACTTCTAATGCATTACTCATGAGATTGTGATGATGAGTTTAGAACTGTAGCTCGGCTCATCACCATAAGTTGTGATTTCTGAAGATTGAGCCAGATTATTTTAACCAGGAGAAGGAATAATGCGATTGCCCAAGCATTTTTGTCAAGAAACTTGTGGACTGTTCTACCTGTGGCTGTGAATAATAAACAACCCTGGAATTTCTTTGTCCTGGGTATGACGTTAACCTACATCCAGCCCTGCATGCAGGTCCTCTGATTTGCAAGGAAAAATGTGTGGGGTTGGTGGCAGGATTGGCACTCCAGCCACTGTAAAAACTGTGGGGCTGAGATGTCACCCGTTGCATGGCTACACTCTGGTCCCAATCCGTGTGGTTCGTTGTGTGGTGTGTGCAGCAACACGCTGTAATCAACACATGCTTCCAACTTCCTCCTCCTGGAGAGGGAATGAATTTAAACAGTCCCTCAATTTAGTTAATTTCTATGCACATTGTAATTAAAACATTACTAGAAGAATAAGTAGTTAACACATGCGCGCTTGAATAGAATGCAGTGGATATGTGCAGACTATAAAATCCTTAACTGTAATCCGGTTAAGGGTTTACATGGCTAAATAACCAGGTTACTCACTGAGAAATCTACATGTGTTATTCTGGTTAGAGAAACTGGGTTATTGGTCTGTGAAAAACCAGGATAAGGGGTTTATTGCCATTTTAGAAACTAGGATTCTATGAATAAACAGGTTATTAAAGTACATATAAACTCACCAAACGGTGTGTAGATATACCCAGTATATTAAGCAGATGAGGTGGCTTAGTTCATGTTTTGAATATGTAAGCATTGGTTTACACTGAGGAGGGCAGTGGAGAAGGACACAATATTGAAACTGGATAAGTTTGATATTGTAATATACTATGGGTTATTTTTATCTTTGGATGTAAAGTAAGTTTTGTTAAGTAATATACAGTAATCCCTCCTTGATCGCGGGGGTTGCGTTCCAGAACCCCCCGTGATAGGTGAAAATCCGCGAAGTAGAAACCATATGTTTGTATGGTTATTTTTATATATTTTAAGCTCTTAGAAACTCTCCCACAGTGTGATATAGCGAGGGATCACTGTATAAAGGAATTTTAAAAAAATGCCACAATTTGGATGATATTTAGCACATATAATGCGTCCTCCATTCTGTAGTTAAGTTCCTGTTTCTTGAAAAGAAGAATGGTAAACGTTAACAGTTCTCATGCGCATGGGGAATTCAAATGCTAACTTTTTATTTTCATTTTGTTTCAGGCATCCTCCATGTTAAGGGCATCTATTGCGCCACCGTAAGTATGACAAATACGTTTTAAGTTTGTTGTGTCATGGGCACTGCAATGTGTTTCTTAGGTAACTCTTTTTGCTTTTGTAATTTTACTTCACAAGG
Source organism: Polypterus bichir lapradei (assembly GCA_026402145.1). Classification (NCBI taxonomy): domain Eukaryota; kingdom Metazoa; phylum Chordata; class Cladistia; order Polypteriformes; family Polypteridae; genus Polypterus; species Polypterus bichir. Next base: position 103,105,340 of record JANRMT010062813.1, on the reverse strand, counting down.
GACAGGATTAACATCAATGTCAACACCTGCACACAAATATTACAGTTTTAAATCAAAAAATATTTTGTAGAATACATTTTAAACTCCTGTTTTATTAGAAAACAGAGAACCAAATTATTGATGTAGTGAACTTGATTGGGGATCCAGCCTGAACAGCTGTAAAAACAATATTACAATTGAAAAATTAATCTAAATTTCAGATATCCAGTTTAATGTGTTCTGGGACATTGTAAGCTTTTTATTTATTTTTATTTTTTTGCTAAATTATTGTTAAATAAACCTTTTCTGTAAAATGATTTTGTACACAACAGTGAAACTCTAAATTTACTCTAAACTGTAAATTTGTTTTCTTGTGTTTTTGAATGGTATTTGTGATTTCTTGTCATCTCTTTCTAAATAAAGAGGATGCTCTGAAATTGTCAGTGATCCTTTGTATTGAAATAAATTGAATAAAATTTACAGTTTAACCAGTTGCAAATACGTTACATTAACATTGCATTGTAGTAAAGTTTACTTTTTTTTTAATGTATATCAGCTATTTTAATGTCTGTGTATTTTGTCTATATGTTTTAAGTGTTCTTAATTTGCTTAGGCTGTGTTTTTAGTTTTTATGTGCACATTTTAATGAAACCTCTAAAAAAAAAAAAAATAAGTTACAGCATACTTATGGTTTTAATAAATAAACCGATCAGCCACAATATTAAAGCCACTGACAAGTGAAGTGAATTAAATTGATTATCGTATTACAATGGCACCTGTCAAAGAGTGGAATATATTAGGCAGCAAATAAACAGTCAGTTCTTGAAAATGGTTTGTTGGAAGCAGGAAAAGTGGACAATCATAAGGATTTCAGCATCTTTGACAAGGGCCAAACTGGTCCAAGGAAGGACAAATGATGAACTGACTTACAGGGCCATGGACACCCAAGACTCATTGATGCAAATGGACCAGATGTTAGTGAAGACTAGACTGGTACAATCCCACAGAAGAGTTTCTGTAGTGGAAATTGCTGAAAAGCTTAATGCTGGTCATGAGAGAAAAGTGCCAGAACATACAGTGCATCGCAGTTTGCTGTGTAGCTACTGACTGGTCAGTACCCTCATGCTGACCCCTGTACACTACCAGAAACGCATACAGTGGGCATGTGGGGAAAGCAGAAGGATGCACTATGGGAAGAAGTGAAGCCAGCAGAGGCAGTGTGATACCCTGGGAAATGATCTGTCAGAAAACTTTGGGTCCTGACATTCGCATGTGTATTACTTTGACACGTACCACCGACCTAAAAATTGTAGACCACTTTAACACCTTCCTGGCAATGGTATTCCCAGATTTCAGCAGCCTCCTTCAGTAAGATAATGCATCCAGTATTATTTCTTCTTCTTATAGCTGCTCCCATTTAGAGGTCGCCACAGTGTATCTCCATCTATCCCCTTGTTTTACATCATTTTCTGCCACACCGACTGCCTTCATGTCCTCCTTCACCACATCCATAAACCTCCTCTTTCACCTTCCTCTTTTCCTTTTGCCTGGCAGTTCCATCCTCAGCATTGTTTTCCTTGTGTACCCCTCATCTCTCCTCTGCACATGCACTAACCATCTAAATCTAGCCTCTCTCACTTGGACACCAAACTGTCATATCTGTGTTTTTTTTTTTTTTGTTTTTTTTATTAATTTTATTACAATCCATACAAAGCAATCAAGTTTTTATAAAGAGAAAAATTAAGAACAGATCGATCCCCACCCCTGAGAGAGAGAGCAAGCCAAACGGTGTTAAATTTAAGGCTTGGAGACATACCTAAATTAATAAATTCTCTGTGCCTTTTGAACTTATTTTAAAATATTACTGATTAGATCCTGCCATGTTTTGAAAAAAGTCTGTACGGATCCTCTGAGTATTTGATTTTTTCCAACTTCAAATAATATAACACATCGGTTTCCCACTGACTTAAAAGAGGAGAGTTTGGGTTCTTCCAGTTTATGAGAATAAGTCTACGTGCCAAAAGTGTAGTGAATGCAATCACAATTTGTTTGTCTTCCTCCGCTTTAAACCCATCTGGAAGAACACCAAACACAGCTGTTAATGGGTTTGGAGGGATTGTAAGTCCAAGGCTATCTGAAAGGTAATTAAAAATGTTTGTCCAGAATAATGTTAATTTGGTGCAGGACCAGAACATGTGACCTAGTGAGGCTGGGACTTGGTTACAACGTTCGCAGGTTGGATCATGCCCTGGGAACATTTTGGAGAGTTTTAGTCGAGACAGATGTGCTCGATATATAATTTTGAGTTGTATAATTGTATGCTTTGCGCATATGGAGCTCGAGTGAATTCTCTGCATTGCTACTTTCCACTCCTTTTCTGATATATTAATTGAAAGATCTTTTTCCCAGTGTCCTCTTGGATCTTTAAAAGGGAGGGATTGTAAAATGATTTTATATATTGTAGAGATGGAGTCTTAATCCTTGAGATTGAGCAATATTTTTTCCAGCATGGATGAGGGTGCAAGATGAGGAAAATCTGGAAGGTTTTGTTTAACAAAGTTTCTGATTTGAAGATAGTGAAAGAAATGTGTAGCTGGAATGTTAAATTTGGAATGTAATTGCTCATAGGATGCAAAGACGTTGTCTATATAAAGATCTCTAAGCAAGTTAATTCCAAATTTTTTCCAGATATTAAAAACTGCATATGTTTGTGAGGGTTGAAAGAGGTGGTTCTCTTGCAGGGGTGCCACAGATAGAAGCTTCTCCATCTTAAAATGCTTTCTACATTGGTTCCAGATTCTAAGTGAGTGGAGCACAATTGGGTTATTAGTGTATTGCCGATAACGTGTGTTTATTGGAGCACAGAGCAAGGAATACAAAGAAGTACTGCAGGAATTTAATTCTATTGCGGACCAAGCCTGTGTATGTTCTTCTATTTGTGTCCAGGTTCTTATCGCCTGTATATTTGCTGCCCAGTAATAAAACTGGAAGTTAGGTAGAGCCATGCCGCCTTCTGCCTTTTGTCTTTGTAGGGTCGCTCTTTTGATGCGTGGATGTTTTGAATTCCAAATAAACGAGGTTATTGTCGAATCTAATTGCCTAAAAAATGATTTAATAATGTATATTGGGATGTTTTGAAATAAAAAAAGGAGCTTAGGAAGAATATTCATCTTAACAGTGTTAATTCTTCCAGCTAGTGTGAGATGAAGGGTTGACCATCTATGCAAGTCTTGTTTAATTTTTTCCATGCAAACGGCGAAATTTTGTTGATATAGAGCTTTATGTTTACTTGTGATGTTTACCCCTAGGTATTTAAATTGTTCTGCAATGATAAAAGGTAGGGTATCTAATCTAATGTGTTTTTTTTCCTCTAATATATTCATTTGTAATCCTGTCCACCCTCGTTATTCCAATCAAAAATTGTAGCAGCTTCGACCCTGCAAGTTCAGCTGTGCCTGCTGTCTTAGTCAGTGCCACTATTTCCAAACCGTACAACATAGCTGGTCTAACTACTATTTTATAGAGCTTCTCTTTCATTCTTGAGTTACACTTCTATCACAAATCACTCCTGTCACTCTTCTCCACCCAGTCCACCCTGCCCCCACTCTCTTCGTCACTGCTCTGCACTCTCCATTGCTTTAGCATGTGAAAATTGGCACTTCTATACATCTTATGCACTTCTCAAGCATCTTCTCTCTTTTCAAGATTTTGTTAAACCATCTAGTTAGAAACACTATTGCCATCTTATCTAAACATCTCGATGTCTCCACTGTTATAATGTCCAGGCAAACTGCTTTTCCACTTTTCTTCCTCTTTATATCTTCCCTCACTGATCACTGCTGATCCCTTGGTACTTCATGATTTACTATTTCCATTTCATCCAACATACACTTTCTCTCATTTTCTATATTCAAAAGTCCTTCATAGTACTCCTTCCACCTTTTCAACATACTCTCCCTGCTGTCAGGAAATTTTTATCTGCATTCTTTATCATCCTGGTCTGCAGCACGTCCTTCCCCGCTCAGTTTCTTTGTCTGGCCATTCAGTATAAGTGGTTTTCTTCTTCCTTTGTGTCCAGTTTCTCGTATAGCTCAGTATAGTAATCCCTCCTTGATCGCGGGGGTTGCGTTCCAGAACCCCCCGCGATAGGTGAAAATCCGCGAAGTAGAAACCATATGTTTGTATGGTTATTTTTATATATTTTAAGCTCTTAGAAACTCTCCCACACTGTTTATAAATATTCTCCGCACAGTTATACAGTAAACCCTTGTTTATAGCGGTTGATCCGCTCCAGACAGATAAATGAATTTCCATGAAGTAGGATTTTTTATTTATAAATCTAATATTTTCGCAGTTAGAGCATTGAAAACCTGTTTATGACCTTCTAAATACGTTTTTTAACATTATTAGAGCCCTCTAGACATGAAATAACACCCTTTGGTCAAAAGTTTAAACTGTGCTCCATGACAAGACAGAGATGACAGTTCTTTCTCACAATTAAAAGAATGCAAACATATCTTCCTCTTCAAGGTGCACGTCAGGAGCGGAGAATGTCAGAGAGAGAGTAAAGTAAACAATCAAAAATCAATAGGGCTGTTGCGCTTTTAAGTATGCAAGCACCGCGTGATAAAGTGGCGCAATGAAGGGATCAGTGTGAAGGTAGCCTTTCAGCATTTTTTTACAGGCGCGTGGTATCTTCTAAGCAAACAGCCACTGTGCAAACAGCCCCTCTGCTCACACCACCTCCGTCAGGAGCAGATAATGGGGCCAATCATACGCCTCCCTGATGGTACTGCATGATGGATAAGTATCTGCCTGTATTTCTCAGAGAGACTGAGAGACAGAAAAGCAAGCAATGAAAAATCAATACGGGTTGTTAGAGCTTTTAAGCGTGCGAAGCAGCACGCGGGAAGCATATCATATATTATTGAGTTTTATTTAATATGTAATACGTGCTCTGATTGGGTAGCTTCTCAGCCATCCGCCAATAGCGTCCCTTGTATGAAATCAACTGGGCAAACAAACTGAGGAAGCATGTAACATAAATTGAAAGACCTGTACAGTAATCCCTCGCTATATCGCGCTTCGACTTTCGCGGCTTCACTCTATCGCGGATTTTATATGAAAGCATAACTAAATATATAACGCGGATTTTTCGCTGCTTCGCGGGTTCTGCGGACAATGTGTCTTTTTACTTCCTGTATATGCTTCCTCAGTTGGTTTGCCCAGTTGATTTCATACAAGGGACGCTATTGGCGGATGGCTGAGAAGCTAACCAATCAGAGCACGCAGTTAAGTTCTCCTGACTGAGAAGCTAACCAATCAGAGCACGCAGTTGAGTTCCTGCGTGCTGAATGCAGTGTTAACCAGGAAGTCTCGTCTCGCTCATTCAGCATCAACGTGTTTCGCTGTGTAAAGAGTTGTGCTCTTTAGTGTTTATCTTTGTGCATAGTCAAGCCCTTCATTATGGCTCCAAAACAATCTGCTACTGCTTCAGGGGCCGTGCCCAAGCGCAAGAAGAAGATGTTAATGATTGCCAAAAAGGTAAACGTTTTGGATTTGTTGAAGGCTACGATTCTTTTTATTTAAAAAGTAGGAAAGGAATATAAGATCTATGGCTGCAGTGTCCTTTTAACCAGGGTGCAAAACGAGTTGTAAGTGGATGTAATAAGGCAGTAGTCTGGATGGAATCTGCTTTAGGGATTTGGATTGAAGACTGCCAGAAGAAGAACAACGGCAGTGCTACACAATCGCCTGAAGTGGCTCCTTTACAAGGGCTGTAACGCTATCCTTTGTTGTGCAGTAAAATTAAACTCATTGTTATCGGACAAGTCATCGTGTCATTGTTGGTGAACACCTTCATCCACTCTTGTTACCCAGTTTTCCTCCTCCTTCTTAAAATATGTACTCACCACCGCCATTTCATTCCCTTTTGCAAAGTCAACCACCATCTGCCCTTCATTTTTCTCCCTCGCAGCATACCTGCCCATCACCTCCTTGTCACCACTGTTCCCTTAGTAGTGGATTTTAATGGGCACATTGACGATCACCACTCTTTCTTCTTTGGGTACACTTTCCACCATTTTGTCTAACTCGTGCCAGAAATCTTTCTCCTCCATCTCACATCCCACATGCGGAGCATATGTACTGATGACTTTATCATTGCCCCTTTAATTTCAGACTTTATGCTCATCGCTCTGTCAGACAGTCTGTTCACCTCCAAAACACTCCTAACATACTCTTTCTTTACAGTTCTCTTTACCCCATTTCTCTTCCCGTCCACACCATGGTGGAACAATTTGCACCCACCTTTGATGCTTCTGGCCTTACTCCCTTTCCATTTGATCTCCTGTACACATAACTGATCTATCATATTGGCCAACTCTCTGCCTTTATCAGTCATAGTGCCAACATTCCAAGTTCCAACTCTGAACTTCTCACTCCCTTTCTCTTCTCCCATTTTCTTTAAACTCGCTTTCCCCTTCTTTTTCTCCTTCACCATCTTTGCCCAGCAGTAGCATACCCTGCTGGACAGCAGCATCAGTGGCGGCTGTTGGTAACCCAGGCCTCGACAGAGCCAGTATGGAATTCTGTTTCTTATGTGCATGTTTGATTTGGCACAGAGTTTATGCTGGATGCCCTTCCTGACACAACCCTCCCCAGTTTACCCAGCCTTGCGACCGGCGCTAAGATTACAATGGCTTTTGTGACCCCGGTGGCAGAGATAAGAGATCCTGCTGCACAGCAAAAATTGTTCTGGAACGGTTTTTTAGGAACATGATAAAGACTTCAAAGTTTTGACTTGGCCTCCAAATTCCCCAGATCTCAATGCTATAGTGCATCTGTGAGATGTGCCGGAAAAACAAGCCTAATTCGTGGAGGCTCCACAACTTATAGGACTTAAGGGATCTACTACTAATATCTCCTTACCAGATACCACAGGACCTCTTCAGAGGTCTTGTGGAGTACATGTCTCATGGATTCAGAGCTGTTTTGGTGTCATGAGGGTGACCTACACAATATTAGGCAGCTCGTTTTAATGTTGTGGCAGATAGATATATTGATTACAAGCATTTCTATAAATAGTCTTTCCTGTCTTTGTTGCAGAATAACCATATCATTTTTAGGAATGACAAAATAAATGTTATTTCTTTGCAATGTAGGAATCTGATTTATTACTCTGGTATTGAAATGCTTTTATATATTTAAAAAAAAATTGTGTTTCATCCAGTTTGTACAATCTTGCCTATTAGGAAGTCCAAAGATGTACCTCTTCTCCCTTCACTGGATTATGAGAAGCTGAAGAAAGACCTTATGTATGGGAATGACCGTTTAAAGGCCTTATTGCTACAGGCACTTCGCTGGGTGAGTTTGCTCTTTCTAGTTTTTTTTTTTTTTTTTTGACAGGTACATTACTAATAATGTTCTAGCAGGGCTTACTTTAGTTGCTATCTGACCTCTTCAGCTCCTCCAGAATGAAGCTGCTCTGTTCCAGTCTTTTCATTGGCTTCCTGTTGCTGTAAGATTCAATTTCAAAACTATTGTCTTGACCTACAGTTCTCTGGATGATTCTGCTCCTCTAGAAGTCTGGTTTGACTATGCTTGTGTACTTGTCCATCCTCCCATTTACCAGACATGCCAAGACTAAACAATGCTTCCCTACCGTTGGTCTAAAAATATGGAATGACCTTCCTTTGTCTTTTCAAACGGCATCCAATTTACTTATGCTTAGGTGTGTTTTGAAAAAGCACCTTTTCATTAGATATTTTTGAAGTACTTTATCTCCTACAGGATAGCTTCTGTTATACTGGCACGAGAATTGAGGATACTGATGTTTATATTAGTCTAGTTACAGGTAGAATTATATAATAGTACTGTTACTCACTCTTGCTTACATTTGATTCTTGCATCTTCTCATTGACAACAACAGCATTTATTTCTATAGCACATTTAGATACACTGGCTGTAACTCAGTGCTTTATAGTATGTCAAAGAAGTAGCAACAAACCAACCAAAATTAAAATGAGATGATATTTTTTTTTAAATCAAGAATCTTTCTTTTGTGTTTAATAACTTGCTCTGCAAGGTGACTTACAGAGCAAGTATGAATATGATGTACAGACTGTATTTTAGTTGCTTGTGTTTTTTTTTTTTTTTTTTTTTTTTTTGGTCAGTTTATTTCAGCTACATTTTGTCATTTCACAGTGAAGTGCCTGACTATCCAGAAATATCTTGGCCAAGCTTTAATCCATCATGCCTGCTGTGCTGGAAGCCTCTAAATGACCAGTATGGAGTGGGTGTGCATACAGTTAGGTCCATATGTATTTGGACAGTGTCACTGTTTTTCATAATTTTGACTATATACACCACCACAAGGAGTTTGAAATGAAGAATTACATGATTGATGTTTAGGCTTTCAGCATTAATTCAAACGGTTTAACAAATATAGTATGAGCCATTTAGGAATGACACCCATTTTTAGGGTCGTAAAAGTATCTGGACAATTGAATGACAAAGTATTCCATAGCCATGTTTGAGCAGGTACCTCATTAATTGGTCAGGTCCATAATGATTTGGACAGTGACACAATTTTCATTTTTATACCTCTGTTTGCCACCACAATGGATTTGAAATAAAGAAGTGGAATAATCATTATGTGATTGAAGTGTAGACTTTCAGGTTTAAGAGGTTTACCATAATACCATATTACCCATTTAGGAATAACAGACATTTTTATACACGGTCTCCCTATTTTCAGGGGCTCAAAAATATTTGGAACTTTGACTGACAAGCTGTTCCATAGCCAGTTGGGATCAGTTCTCTCATTATTTAATTAACTATTAAGCAGGTAAAAGGTTTGGAGTTGATTCCCAGTGTGGAATTTGCATTTGGAAATTGTTGCTGTGAACTCTTAATATAAGGTCTAAAGAGCTGGCCATGCAAGCAAAAACAGGCCTAACTGAGAAGAAAAACCAGGGGCCTCATCCATAATGCCATGTGTAGAATGCACACTAAAACATGGCGTAAGGACAAAAGCGGAAATGTTCGTATGCACAAAAAAATCCAGATGCTTCCACATTCTTCTGCTCCATAAATCCCAGTCAGCGTGAAAAGTAGCATACGTGCAATGCCGGCTGCCACTCCCCAAACACCTCCCAGAATTATGCCTCTTTGAATATGCAAACCAACATAAATAGCCTTTAAGCTCTGCATTCTGTGAAAAGGCAATGGCAAAAGCATGGGGGGGGATATAGAAGAATTTCAGCGAATACCAAGTGGAGGCAAGGAAAAACGTACTATTTGTTGGTTTAAACAGTGGTATACACAACAAAAGGAAGCTGATCGAGTGTCATAGTGTCGGAGAAACTTGAAAGCTCAAGTTCACAAAGTCGCACAGTGCCTGAAGTAAAAAAGAAGTTGTCAGATATCAAAGTCGCCGTGAAAAGGCGAGTTGTAGCCCACCATCTGAGTGTCATATGAAAGCTTATTAGGATACAGAGAAAAAAATAGGCACACAGTGGGGAAAAAAGCACAAAATGTCAACTTTAATCTCGAAATTTCCACTTTAATCACGTAGTTTATTTTGTCATTAAAGTAGAACATCATAAACTTCATCTTAAAATCGTTTTATTTACTAGTTTCTCAAATCCCATCGTAACTCAAGTAGCATGTTAAATGCGCTGTGTGTGTGAATCACTTCGTGCTTCTTAAACGGGCTTTCTCTTCCTCCGACAGGGCACAGAATCCATTACATTGGTGATATTCCAGCTCTCTGAATAATTAAAATACTGAGATGCATGATGATAGGAGTTAAAGCATGCTATTAAATACTAGCAAAATACCCGCACTTCACAGTGGCGAAGTACTGCCTTAAAATTTTAATTATGAAGAAAAGTAAACCTTTTTAAACTGAGGGAAAATATACCAATAATTATTTGTTAAGGATCTCTTTGTAAGTTGTCAGTTCGGCACTCCGGTTGTAATATGACCAAGCTGTGCGCTGAGCTTACTCTTGAGCATGCAACGTACAGTTGACCATGTGAAAAGCAATCTTGCCTCAAATCTCACGACTTGGATTGCTGCTGTCATAATCGGTTTGAGTTTCATAGTTTGTTTCAGTTTCAATTCATAAACATCAAAGTGTCCAATTCTGAAATTGTCACCTGTGAATCTAAGATGTTTAAGAGACATTGGTGGTTGTCCAAAGGTGTAAAATATTTGGCCATTTCGGTACACTTGAAAGCGACAACCGAACAATTCAGCGGTAGCCATCATCTCACATGCAGAACCATAGGTGAAGGGCTTAAGCATTTCACTCTTATAGTGCTCCTGTGTAGTATAATTATCTCCTGTGCCATCATCAGTCCACACCTTGAACCTGTCCCAGTCCTTCAATACTTGAGACACAGTGTTCCTCCGGATATCAAGAGTGAGCCTGATATGGCAGTGCAATATGTAACGCAGAGAATGTAAAAGGCAGGTGCCATCTCCAGGCATGGAAACCACTCGGTAAGTGACAGTTGTTTGATCAGTGGTGATCACCTCGATAGACATGTTAATGGGGGTACGGTTGGAACGATAAAGGAAATGGGTACCTGAACAATGTAAAGTAAGTCTAAAAAACCTACACAATAACTATAATCATAATAAACGTACAATTAAACAGCGGAGAAGCCGTGGATTAAATAAAAAGGCTGCAGTTATCAGCAGGGAGACGTGAATCCCGTGGCGAAGCAAGGAAGGGAATGAAGAGACTGGAGCGACAGACGGTCTTATATAGGCAGACAGCCAACAACGTGGGAGGTGTTGGGATAGGGGACCCAACGGCGCCTCACACGGCGACCGAGCTGCAAGCTATGGACGTATATATGTACGTAAGTAGGATTCAGTTAGCATTGGGAACCCGCGTACCAAATTTCTTGAAGATGGGCCCATAAGTAACAAAAACTGTTGGAAAGTTCAATATGGCGGCCGACAGTGGCGTCATACCACCGAAATAAGTACGTACATCGGTTTCGGTTAGCGCAGGGAAGCCGCCTACCAAATTTCGTGAAGATGGGGCCATAAATAAGAAAGTTCAACATGGCGGACGTTGCTGACCGTTATGACCGTAGAATTTCGAAATGAAACCTGCTTAACTTTTGTAAGTAAGCTGTAAGGAATGAGCCTGCCAAATTTCAGCCTTGTACCTACACGGGAAGTTGGAGAATTAGTAGTGAGTCTGTCAGTCAGGGCTTTGCCTTTTATTAGTATAGATGGGAACACGGTGGCGCAGTGATTGTTCATGCCTCATGCAAGATGCTTGCTGCACCGTGCACAACCTTCAATGAAATAATATATTGCAGCAGTCTCTTTAAAATGTACCAACTCCCTAATTCCCGTCCTTACTTTTCTTTCTCCAAATACCCAATCGCCACACAATCAGCTCTCTAATACAAGTTAAGCCTTCTGTAAGCTTAGAATGCCTATTCTTCAAAACTTTTAAGGAACATTGAAATATCTTCGTAGTACATGTTTAATTATTCTATTCATCTATCCTTCCAGTGTCGCACCAGCCCCAGTAAGAATACAGTGCGAGGCAGGAACAATCTGTGAACGGAGTGCCAGCTCCTCGCTAGCGCCACGGCACTGTGTCCTCACATGTTTAATTATTAACAATATAGATTCTTTGAATGAAGTCAAAGTTTTATCTGTATAATAAACATATTTTGCTGCATTTCATCTTAAAAATGATATCATCATCATATGTAAATACGCGCTTTATAAACTGGCTCAGGCTATGTAATATTATAACTGTATCGCAAGTTTATAGTGAGGTAATTGTACTTTTAAGTACAAAGCGTTCTACAAGGAGCACTTGATGGACTGATTGAGTGCGTTTATAGTTCTTGGGATGAAACTGTTTCTGAACCGCAAGGTCTGTACAGGAAAGGCTCTGAAGCGTTTGCCGTATGAGAGCAGTTCAGTAGACAGCATGACTGAGGCAGCGGGTGTTTGATGCTGTATACCGATAATTCTCTTTCCGATCAGCTGCCGTAGAGCTGTGATTCCACACTCGGATACAGTGATATAAATACTCCGAGTGGTGCAGTGAGAGTAATATGGAAAAAGATGATCCGCTGTGGCAACCCGTAACGGGAGCAGCTGAAAGAAGAAGGTGGTTCAGTGAGAGTAACAATGCTAAAGCAGCTATGGTATTTAGAATAGTTTGACCATTCTGTGGACCGCTATATTGTTAAAGGTTAATTACAATCGGATGCATTAAACTAATAAACAATATATGATTAATTTCAGTGTATTTATAAAGCCGCGTCAAGGATGTGGATCTAAAAAAGAAAGGGAAACCCCACTGGAACAGTAGCACTTTGACGCTGGGTGCCGCCAGTTTGCAAAACCGAGCGGAGAACTTGTGTATGCCAGGGTTTTAGCTAGCGTGAAAATGTGCGTGGCTTTACGGCAAGTTTAGGCTTTATACATCGCGATTTGAGCGTGAAAACGGGAGTACGCAACATTTCTGTGCGTACGCACTGTTTATACATGAGGCCCCAGGAGTGGTCAAATCAACCATGTGGAATATCCTTAAAGAGAAGGAATGCACTGGAGAGCTCAGCAACACGAGAAGGCCTGGACAAAAATGGAAGACAACAATGCTAGATGATCACAGAATTCTTCCTTGGTGAAGAAAAAACCCTTCACAACATTTAGCCAAACCAAGAACACTCTCTGCCAAAGTCTACAATCAAGAGAAGACTTCACAAAAGTAAATACAGGGGACTTAGCACAAGGTGCAAACCATTGGTAATCCTCAAGCATAGTAAGGACAGATTAGACTTTGTCAGCAAATATTTAAAAAAAAAAAAAGTCAATTTTTGGAGCAGTGTTCTTTGGACAAATGAAATTAAGATCTGTATGTACCAGAATGATGGCTAGAGAAGAATATGAAGAGGTGAAGGAACGTCTTATAATCTGTACCATACCACATCACCTGTGAAACATGGTGAAGGTAGTTTTATGGCATTGACATGCGTGACTGTCAAGGGAAGTGGGTCACTGGTGTTAATTGATGACATGACTACTGACAAAAGTTGCAGGATGATTTCTGAAGTGTGCAGGGCAATACTATTTGCTCATTTTCAGAGTATCCGAAAGCTTGCATATTGTAATTCTTTTAGTTAGCCAATGAAAGGTGTCATTTTGCTTGACTTCTCACTCAGTTTTAGACACATGCTGCAAAACTGATAGGACGATGCTTCACAGTACAGATGGACAATGAGCCAAAACAGAATGTGACAGCAAACCAAATGTTTTTCAAGGCAAAGAAGTGGAATATTCTTTACTAGCCGAAGCCCGCCGTAGCATGTGGCGGTGTAAGAATAGTAACGGAAAACGGTGAGAAAGGAATTCAGTATAACAAAGGCTTAGGAAACCACCGTTGCAGTATAACGAAAATAGCAAGGAGCGAAACCAATGTCAATGGTCAAGAGAGTACCTTCCTGTAGCAGGCTACAGAAAACATAGACATATATAGATAGACGCCGCATTCACGGTGTTGCCCTTTCGACACGATAAGTCAGTGCGTCCGCCCTGTTGCGAGTGGTAAAAGTGCCATTACACACAACAGATTTTGGCGAATCGTTTGCATGCAATTATTTATATCCATTTAAACACTAATAATGGCAATTATTAAATAATAATAGTTATTATTATTATTATTTATTAAATAGTTCCTCCCGTATAAGTAACATTTCTCGGACTGCTTTCTTCCATCTCTGAAACATTTCTAGACTTTGTCCTGTTCTTACGCAACACAGTGCTAAAGTATTGGTTAATGCCCGAGTCACCTCACGTTTAGATTACTGTAATGGTATACTATCTGTCATCCCACGAAAATGTATCCATCAGTTACAATTTATTCAAAATTCTGCTGCCAAGATAATAACCTGCTGTTCTAAATCCACTGAACATACTACACCTATTGTCTCTCAGCTTCACTGTCTCCCTGTTAACTACAGAATACAATACTAAATACCGCTCTTAACATTTAACACTAGAATTACCAGAGCCTACGAAAAACTTGTAGATCCGTCCCACCTTAAATCACTTCTTAAAACCGTTCTCACCTCTCCGCCAGCCTCCTTTGTCCTGTAAATGTGCCGATAAAAACAAACTGCAAGCAGCCGTCTATTCCATCCCCCCACCGACTCAGAACGTGCACAAACTTCTCCGAGCTCATGCCTCGATTATCTGGGAGTGAAGTGGAGTTTTAGAGTGGAAATAATAGATTGTTATTTGGAACACACGCATTTCATGTGTGTTCTGTTTCTACAGTAATCTGTGTAAACACAATGTTAAAACAGAAACTTTTTCATATTTTAGTAATAAATGTCACAAAATGTAGACATAAACTATAAAATGTGTGAAGCCTGACAGCCAAAGAGCAAATACTCTTTCATAAAAGGTTCAAGACTTTTACAACAGCTTCCGTGGCGTACTGGTAAGATTTCGTCACTTAGAGCGCAGGAAACTTGCTGTACCTCAAGAGATCCGAGTTCGAATCCCCGCTGGGGAGAAAATTTATTTATTTTTAACCTTCGCCTTTCTGCCTGCCTGAACTCCATGTCTATCTATATAGTAATAACAGTAATTTTATTATTATATAGGAGCTTCCCTGTCTGCCTATCATATAGTGCCTTTCCTTCCTACCTATCTATATATCTATCCCCTTAGCTGTTTTTTATATATCTATTATACAATGCCTTCCCTGTTTATTTATATATCTAGTGCCTTCTCTGCCTGTCTGTCTGTCTTATTGCATATAGCGCTGAACTTACTGCTCTGTACTATTCTGTCCTCTTCATGTCCTGGAGTACAAAAGAAACCCCACCATACAGCAACATGTGCGAACTGGCAAGATCGGGGAAAAAACACGCGGTCACTGATTACAAACCGCAAGATGAATGAAATAGACAATATATGTAAAAACATCATCGCACTAATGCAATATTATTTGAAAACGAACCGTGTCAGATCGGGTTTGAATATGCGCCCGATCTGACGCTGTTTGTTTTCAAATAATATTGCATGTACTGTGCGTTGAAACTGCTGCACTGAATAAGCTGACTCCTTCTGTAACAGCGTCAGCGTGTATTCAAACCCGATCTGACGCTGTTCATTTTCAAATAATATTGCATGTACTGTGCGTTGAAACTGCTGCACTGAATAAGCTGACTTCTTCTGTAACAGCGTCAGCGTGTATTCAAACCCGATCTGACGCTGTTTGTTTTCAAATAATATTGCATGTATTGAACTATTTTAGAATAAAAACATACATTTGATTTCAGTTAGTCTGTAATTTTTTTTTAATTCAGTTCCATTCTCTCAGTCGCGTTCACGATCCCCCCCCCACCAGATCTGACACTACTTTTTTCACATAAAGACGCGCTATAGCTCGAATGTGATTTATTTGGAGACGCGCTATACTCGAATGTTATTTATATAGGGAAGAAAGTACAATGTCAGGTGCTCATTCAGTGTAATAGGAACCATAGCACAGAGAGATGTGTACACTGCAACAAGTATGCATGTCGTGAATGTAGGAAGGGTGTGTGGGAATTGTTAATATTTGAATGTGATGATTTTATATAGCATGGATCGGAAATCAGCAGTTCTTAGCTTTGCACCACGCAAGCTGTCGTATCAACCGCCTACTGTAACTTGCTTTATTTTTTCTTCACTTATAGTCTAAAATAAAAGTGCACTTGTTTTGTTATACTTGTACACCAACATATGTTCCTGTGTTTGAGCGACATGGGCATGCTCAAAAAAATAGACGTGTAATGCCACGAAAAGTGCATGCAGGCACTTCAGTTCGCAAGCATTGGTACGAGAATGCAGTCACAAATACGCTGCAGAGCTATAGCGCATCTTTATGTGTAAACAGCATTCTCAGATGGGGGGGGGGGTAGGATCCTGAAAACGACTGAGAGAATGAAAAGTGAATAAAAAAAAAAAACTAACCTTTACAAGTATCATAAATTACACCGGCTGTTATACACTGAAATCAAATGTATGTTTTTATTATAAAATAGTAAGAATAAGAGCAGTTTACGTCTCAAAACTGAATCGCGCAGGATCGAACTCATGACCTTTTGAATACTAGTCAGCAGCTGATACCATTACGCTACCGTGGCAGTTGTAGTAAGTATGTGTCAATGTGGCATGCTAAGGTGGCTTTTTTCTGCAGTTATATTTTTGAATAAAAGCATACTTCTGTTATATTTGTACCTTTTGTGAATGTGTTTGATATTTGATATCTGTTTTAAAAATGTGTTTACACGGATTACTGTAGAAACGGAACACACGTGAAATGCGTGTATTCCAAATAATGATCTATTATTTCCACTCTAAAACTCCACTTCACTCCCAGATAATCAATCAAGGCATGAGCTGGGAGAAGTTTGTGCATGTTCTAAGTCATTGGGGGGGATGGAATAGCCAGCTACTTGCAGCTTTTCTTTTACCAGCACATTTAGATTAACAAAAGACGCTGGCGGAGAGGTGAGAATGGTTTTAAGAAGCGATTTAACGTGGGACGGACCTACGAGTTTTTTCGTAGGCTCTGGTAATTCTAGTGTTAAAGCTCTCCACATCCTCACTGATCTCCTACAGACTGACATACCTGTGGCTCACTCGGATTCTCATCTGCAGCTGTACTTTCTGTACCACACATCAAACTCTGTGCTATGGGAGCTTGAGCGTCTCTCATAGTGCTACTCAACTCAGGAATTCTCTTCTCTCATATACTTCAGCTCAATTCAATAACACATTTTAAAATTACCCTCAAAACTTATCTTTTCAGACTGGCATACCAATTGTGAATTTTGCACTGTTACTGCCAGTTATCTTTGTTTGCTGATTATTTCTGTTTGATCAAGAGCGACAGTGGACGCGGAAGTAGGATTAGAGATGGCGGGCGGGGCTCTGTCGTGCGTATCCCATGGTCTTTGAGTTGGTGGGCGGGGCTCTGTGAGTTGGTGGTCGTGGCTCTCTGTCTTGCTTGCCCTTAGTTAGAGTTGGCGGGCGGGGCTCTTTCGAGTGTATCTCATGGTCTTAAAGTTGGCGGGCGGGGCTGTCTGTGTTGCTTGCGCTCGCTGTCTTGCGTGCCCTTAGTGAATTATATATATAGATTGACCAAGTCATTCAACTGACTGACATGCATTTAATTTCCAGAAGATAAAAGCAAAGTCAGAAAGTCCAACGATCGAGCAGCACCTGAAGACAGCTGCAGTAAAGGCCTGGCAAAGCATCAGTAGTGTGGAAATCCAGAACTTGAAGGCCATGGATTCCAGACTTCAGGCAGTCATTAACTGCAAAGCATTTTCAGTACTTGTTTAGCTTGTCCAAATACTTTTGAGCTGCTAAAAATGGGGGGACTATGTATAAAAATTGGTGTCTTTTCTAAATGACTCATACAGTGTTTTTGGTAAATGCCTTAAATTAAAACTGAAAAGTGTATACTTCAATCATATTTTGATTGCTTCATTTCATATCCATTGTGGAGAAGCACAGGACCAAAATTTTGAAAATCATATCACTGTCCAAATACTTATGGACCTAACTATACATAAAACATAACATGTTTTTACCAACATTAAGAGGCAGTTTGCAGCAGTGACCATTTCTCTTAATGTAATTGGAGCAATGTACTGCTCTCATATTGCAATAAGAGCACCTAGCAAGAATTAAGCTGCTTTTGTTAACTATAAGTACTGACATTCCATTAATGTAGAAGTCGTCTGTGATTCCAAGATGTGGCTGAGAAATGTTATTTCTCAGTGGTCTGGGTAAAACTGTGAATGATTTATTTTAAGGCAATGTATCTTGGACAGACATGATGGTGCTGTATATGGTGAATGACCTGTCGGTAAGGAAACTGGTTAAACCTTCAGTTTTTCATAAGACTTGAACTATTCACTGTAACACATGTCATTACATCTGTTAAGTGATAATGGTTACCCGCTATGAGAAGCTGGTACCTTACACTTTTCCTGGACCCCCAGAATGCAAAGGAGAGGCTCTCTAATAGCCCACATGATCTTTTGCTCTCAGTTGCGGAGCATAGCCAGATACCCTTGAATGCAGATGGTGGTGTCTCTATGCACCAATGCCGTGTGCATTTTTTCACATTCAAATCCATGCAAAGTTTTATAACTACAGTACAACCCCTCTTAACCGGCCACCTCGGGACTGGACCAATGGCCGCTTGCCGTTTTGGCTGGTTAATCTGACACATACCGATTTTCATGTAGAAAAATATTTCTAAGGTATGTACTGTACCTCTTCGATGTTCCTGAAGAAACCATATCCACAAGGCTTCACCCATGATTTCACACATGGGTTTTTTTCTCGTACAACAACTGGACAGTGTGGTGTAGCGGGTCCACAGCTCAAGTCAAAAAGTCCACTTTTTAAATAAATAATCGCCGCACTCGTGGCTTAGCGAGGAGGCGTGGTATGTGTGGCCGATCGTTCCCGAGGAATTCGTGATGCTGAAGAAAGCGGTCGCTCCAGCTGAGCGATCACGGAGCTGGAGTGACCGGTATTGAAGACAACTGGCCGTCGAAAGGCAGCGGCAGTCGTGGAGGCTTTGGGCTGGTTTAGCCCCAGCGTGAGCGCCCTGGCCGCTGGGAAAAGAACCCAAGTCTCGGTCCGGATGGAGCCCAACATAGCCAGGGATCGGAGGGCTACCGGACCAGTGTGGAAGGCAGCTGCACCTGCAGCTAGGGTGACTCCCCTGTTGCGAAGCCCGATGGGAGAAGGAACCCTGCTTTGGATTTTAAGAGAGCGCCTTCAGCCATTGTTTTAACCTTGTTTGCGTTGTTTTTAAAGGACTTGATTTTTTTTTTTTTTACTAATGGAATTTATTCTCCACTAATTCACTCGTTTTAATGGATTATTTATTTAAAGAAGACTTTTGATACACTGCACTTTATTTAATTTGATCACTGTTTTGTTGTTTGCTGGTTTTAAAATACCTCACACCTTCCAGGAAAGAAGGAAGTGCATACATATAATATAAAGAAGAACTCGGGATTAAAAAAAATATATTTTATTTTAACTTGCTGGTTAATCCGTCGGTAGGTTAATGCGAGGCCAGTTAAGAGGGAATGTACTGTAGTCTTAATTTATTGGTCAAGAACTCGGTATGTGCTGTAAATGCTTTCAACTTAAATCTAGTGTGTAGTCCCTTTGTTGTTTAGAGCCTTGTTAAAAGCAGGACAAGCATTTTGTATAGTGTCAGCAGTGGCAGCACTCTTTATAAAGTGGACATTGTACATCCTTGGTTAAACTTAGTAGAGCCATTCAATCTTGCAGACATAAAACAAAGTAGCTTTATGTTATGTGCTTTAAATTCTGGGTCCCAAAAACTGAGTTATCTGCATTTAAGGACACTTCCTCAAATTTACAAAAATCACATGGAAGTAAATTGACTTTTTTAAACTAGCCAATTTGTTTATTGTAATACGGCATAAATGATAAAAGCCAAAGGTAATGACATTAAAACATACTACAGTAAAATTATGATAGCCATATATTTTTTTGACTGAAGTAGTACTCAGTTTTGTAAAAGGATAAGCTAACAGTGGGCACTTTTAAAACATATGCCCCACTTTTATGCATAATGCATAAATGAGGTGCATGTTGCAGTTATCTTGCTTTCTAGTAACATATACTTCAAGTAACAACTGACAAATTATACATTACCTGTACTCTGTAAGTACTTATGAAACAATACCAGTGGAGCTTAACCCCAAGAATTTTAATTTGTAATATTTGCTTCTATGTTTTGTTGCTGTTCAGATTACACTTGCCTAATGTCAGTGTGATTAAAACCTGTTTGCTGTTTGGATGTCGGTAACATTTCATTTTGTGCATCTGCTATCAGACCTTATTTGCCAAAGTAATTTTTCTTTTTTCTCCACTTTACGATGTATTGATATTTTTTAATTGATTGTTACAGACTACGTTGTTAACTGATGTTTAGAGGTGGTTCTGGTTACTTACATTGCATTTACTAGGATTGTATATTGTACTTTGAAATTTTATGTCCTTATACACTGTTTCTGTTTGTAAGTGTGTGCATGTGTTTAATTGGCATTAATATCTGCTTTTTGATAAATAAAATCTGTTGTATTTCTATGTATATTCTGTTCATGCTTTCCAAACCATACTGTGGCTATTTACTAATTTAGGCAAATTTATTTTCTTAACAAAATTTTACTTGAGGTTTTTTTTTTTCTTTTTTTTCCCCCAAGCCAAGTTTTTTAACCACGTCATATAGTTTTACTTTTTTCACTTTAAATATTTGACAGTAACAGTAATGATTGTAGTTGATTAGAATTTTAGTGCTCTTTACGCTTCTGTCTTTACCATGTTATAAAGCATTATCCTATAAGCTGAAATATTTTACTTTGGGGTGCTTCTCAGTTGCTTTCAGTCTCTTTAACTGCTATTTTTGCTTTTAATTTACAGCGACTGACCAGATCCTATCCTGGAGAACAGAGGGATACAGTATTGCAAGGTTATATTAGTAATGATTTGCTCCAGTGCAACAGCAGTAATCAGGTAAGGTCATCACACTTGTTTCAGTTTGCAAAATTAACTTAATCGGAGGAAAAGACAACACATTCCATGTGCCTACCCGAATGGGCCATCTCAAATTGAGACCCAAGTGCTGCTGTGCAGTGGGTGATGCCTCAGCACCACACCAGTTCCATTCCCCAACAAGGCTCTCTGATGGTTTTGACTCTTCTGGGGGTGAGACTCCCAAGGGCTTTCCCCCCAACCCTTCAAAATGCAAGCATGTCCTTATGGAGGCTGCAGCAGAACTACTCCCACAGAGAGCAGAAAGGAGTCCTGTCTACCGTTTTGGATCTGTGTGAATGTTTTAATTTTTTTTTTTTTATGGTGGCTGGAGTGCCAATCATGCCACCAACCCCCAAGTTTATACGATTAATGGTTTATTGGCTCGCATCCTGCTTACAGAGGAATTGAAGCATGACGCACGTCCAAATGTGATTCTTGGGAGAGTCTCAGTCAGGGCAGATGATGTAATGGTCCTAATGGGTGACTCCGCAATTGTGACTCACTGGGCTGGCTACTTTGGGCAGCTGTTTAAAGCAGAATCTCCGGCTAAGATATTGGACATCACTGGATCCACGATTCTTGAGGCTGATCCTCCAATTAGAAGTGAACCACCCAATCTCACTGAGATTGCATATGTGGTGAACCAGCTGAGGGTAGGGAAGGCTGCAGGGATCTGTGGTATCCGGGGTGAACTTTAGACTGGTGGTAAGGTTGTCCTCCTTGCATTACAAGCAATCTTTGCTTCCATTTGGGAGATGGACATCATCCCGGCTGACTGGAAAATGGGTCTTGTCCCTGGTGATTGCATGGATATCGGCAGCTACAGGGGGATAACACCGCTCTCATTACTGGGTAAGGTCCTTGCTAGGGTCATCCACAGTAGGATCCATGATCACTTACTCACCTACCAGCAACCAGAACATTCTGGTTTTAAGCCTAAGAAGTCTAATATCGACTGCATCCTAGCACTGAGGGTTGTCATCCCGCACCAACACAAATATCGGTAGAGTTTCTTTGCAGCCTTTGTTGATTTTCATAAATCCTTCAACTCAGTTAATGGAGTTGCCCTGTGGGACATCCTGAGATTTCAGAAGATCCTCCCCCAAAAGTTGCTGGATATCAGGGCTGGTCTCTATACTGGTACTGTGAGTGATGTGCAGAGTGAAGGCAGAACCTCTGCATTTTTCCCAGTTGATTCTGGGGTTTGTCAGGGGAGTGTTCTTGTTCCTACTTTGTTCAGTGCTTGCACGGACTGGATGTTGGGGAGGGTCATGAGGTCCAGTGGCTGTGGGGCATCTGTTGGTGAAGAAAGATTCACTGATCTTGACTTTGCTTTCAATGCTGTGATCTTTGTGGAGTTAATGGAGGCTCTAATCCGGGCTCTCACGAGACTGAGCGATGAGTCTTAGTGTCTGGGCTTGCGAGTGACCTAGATAAAAACTAAGATCCAGGCCTTCAATGACCTCTTGGGCACAACCATCAGCAGTGTGTCTGTCTGCAAAGTGTCAACCTCGTTGAGAGGTTTACTTAACCTCGGCAGTTACATTCATGTCTCTGGTGACTCTTCCTATAAGTTCTGTGGATGGATTGGGGGGGTCATGAGGTTGCTGGAAAGGTGTGTGTGTGTGTGTGTGTGTGTGTGTGTAATGCTCCCGATATCTTTGAAAAAGGACAAAGGTCCAAGTTTTTAGAGTCCTGGGGCTTCCTGTTTGCTCTGTGGCTGCAAGATATGAATGCTATCCAATGACCTAAGACAAAGTCTGGACTGCTTCGGTATGTGCAGAGAATCCTTGGGTACCGCTGGTTTGACTTTCTGTCGAACAAGTGATTGCTCACAGAGTCCCAAATGAGACACATTACCTGAATTGTGAGGGAGTGTCAGTTAAAGCAATATGGCCATGTGGCGCAATTCCCAAAGAGTGATCCTGCTTGCAGGGTCCTTATTTTTGAGGACCTGAGCATTTGGACCTGGCCAAGGGGACTCCCACATAATACCTGGGTGTGGCAGATTTGCGGTCATTCCCACAGAGTGGGACTGGACCTCATGTCTGCCTTGGGCTTTGCCAACTGGGATCCCGAGCTGTTTTGTTGTGTGGTGGGTATACCAACAGGCTGTACCAGTGCATGCTCCTGATTCTAACCTGACCCTAAGAAAAGACTGTTTTCAAGTTCTATATGATTATTATTTACTGTATTTATGATTATTTATCTTAGTTTTGTTTGAAGAACTACATATTTATTCTTTGTGATTAAGAAGAACTAAAAGGACATAATTTTGAATTATCCTACCAGTTTATTTTAATATAGTAATATCTCTTTAAATATAACAACTCTTTTTAGAAAAAAAACTTTTGGAATTGAGTTTAATTTAGCCTTCCTAATTTATGTTATTTTTCTGATGGTGGCTATAAGTTTCATTTAATGTCTCTTTACAATTACATAAAATAGAGCACATAAATATTAATGAACAGCAGTAAAATACCAAATAATTTCTGAAGAGAAAATTGAATGATGTTTGATGTAATGCAAGATGCAAAGACAAGTTTATAAAATAAAAGTCATTAAAATTGTATATTGTTTGTCTTTACAGGTGCCGGCCATAACATTAGAATATCATGACAAAGTTGATTTATTTCAGTAATTCCATTCAAAAAGTGAAACTTGTATATTAGATTCATTCATTACACACAGACTGATGTATTTCAAA
Organism: Polypterus bichir lapradei; assembly: GCA_026402145.1. Taxonomy (NCBI): domain Eukaryota; kingdom Metazoa; phylum Chordata; class Cladistia; order Polypteriformes; family Polypteridae; genus Polypterus; species Polypterus bichir. The sequence continues at coordinate 103,082,008 of JANRMT010062813.1, read as the reverse complement.
TGTTTATTTCTTTTAATTTTGATGATTATAACTGACAACTAATGAAAGTCCCAAATTCAGTATCTCGGAAAATTAGAATATCAAGACCAATGCAAAAAAAGGATTTTTAGAAATGTTGGCCAACTGAAAGGTATGAACAAGAAAAGTATGAGCATGTACAGCACTCAATATTTAGTTGGGGCTCCTTTGGCCTGGATTACTGCAGCAATGCGGTGTGGCATGGAGTTGATCAGTCTGTGGCACTGCTCAGGTGTTATGAGAGCCCATGTTGCTCTAATAGTGGCCTTCAGCTCTTTTGAATTGTTGGGTCTGGCATATTGCATCTTCCTCTTCACAATACCCCATAGATTTTCTATGGGGTTAAGGTCAGGCGAGTTTGCTGACCAATCAAGAACAGGGATACCATGGTCCTTAAACCAGGTACTGGTAGCTTTGGCATTTTGTGCAGGTGCCAGGTCCTGTTGGAAAATGAAATCTGCATCTCCATAAAGTTTGTCAGCATCAGGAAGCATGCAGTGCTCTAAATCTTCCTGGTAGACGGCTGTGTTGACCTTGGACCTCAGAAAACACAATGGACCAACACCAGCAGATGACATGGCACCCCAAACCATCACTGACTGTGGAAACTTTACACTGGACCTCAAGCAACGTGGATTCTGTGCCTCTCCTCTCTTCCTCCAGACTCTGGGACCTTGATTTCCAAAGGAAATGCAAGATTTACTTTCATCAGAGAACATAACTCGGCAGCAGTCCAGTCCTTTTTGTCTTTAGCCCAGGCGAGACGCTTCTGACGCTGTCTCTTGTTCAAGAGTGGCTTGACACAAGGAATGTGACAGCTGAAACCCATGTCTTGCATATGTTTGTGCGTGGTGGTTCTTGAAGCACTGACTCCAGCTGCAGTCCACTCTTTGTGAATCTCCCCCACAGTTTTGAATGGGTTTTGTTTCACAATCCTCTGCAGGGTGCAGTTATCCCTATTGCTTGTACACTTTTTTCTACCACATCTTGTCCTTCCCTTCGCCTCTTTATTAATATGTTTGGACACAGAGCTCTGTGAACAGCCAGCCTCTTTAGCAATGACCTTTTGTGTCTTGCCCTCCTTGTGCAAGGTGTCAATGGTCGTCTTTTGGACAACTGTCAAGTCAGCAGTCTTCCCCATGATTGTGTAGCCTACAGAACCAGACTGAGAGACCATTTAAAGGCTTTTGCAGGTGTTTTGAGTTAATTAGCTGATTAGAGTGAGGCACCAGGTGTCTTCAATATTGAACCTTTTCACAATATTCTAATTTTCCTAGATACTGAATTTGGGACTTTCATTAGTTGTCAGTTATAATCATCAAAATTAAAAGAAATAAACATTTGAAATACATCAGTCTGTGTTTAATGGATGAATCTAATATACAAGTTTCACTTTTTGAATGGAATTACTGAAATAAATCAACTTTGTCATGATATTCTAATTTTATGACCGGCACCTGTATTTTGAAGAAAGAAGTTAATTTCCTTTTTTCTGTTCATATTACAGAGAAGTGTACTTCAGTTGCTGAATTCCAAGAGTGAGATTGTCAGGCAATACATGGCACGACTAATTAATGCTATTGCTTCTTTAGCTGAGGGTAATGAGTTTATATGTATTCTTTTGCTTAATTTTTTTAATTAATTAAAGAAGTAGAACTTTATTCTCTTTACACACATCCTTTTTTCCAGGGCGAATATATCTATCCCAGAATCCAGTGCTACTGAGAACTCTGGAGAATACACTGAAGAATGGAGAGAAAGATTACCTTATGAGAGAGAATGTTCTTGGTGCCTTACAGAAATTAAGCCTTAGGTAAGTGCTTTGTGAGAGTGCCTTTAAAAAAACAAATTTCTATTTATTACCTTGACTCTTATTCAGCTTATGAAATATTAGTTCTTGTTAGTTCTGTTTATTTTTGCCCTGTTGTTACCATAATTTAATCAGTAATATCAATCTTCAGTAGGTCTTTTACAGGAGTCATTTTTTCTGGCTATAGTATGTGACCGTTATGAGGCTTTCCAAAGCCCAAACACAGATCCACTGCATACATTTTCAAGATTAATAAAAATATTTTGGTTTTATAACAGTACCTTGCTACAGTATCATATCAGTCGAGCACCATACAAATAACCAATAAGGCACCTCTGTCATCTTTTATGTCTCCTCTTTGAGCGTTGTCCACCTTCCTCCTGACTCTGACTCCCCGATGTAGTGAGACGGCTCTTTTATCTTTGCCTCGGTGCCTCAATAGGGCCTGCTGGCTGTACTTTTAGGTTGAATGGGATCTCCCCAAAATAGGGTGGTCTGTTCTTCGTAGCATCCTCTCCGTGGCACCAAAGGACCTTGACAAGGCCACCCTTTTGCAATACAACTCCCAGGTAACCTTAGAGGTATCCATAGTGGGATCCAGCCAGGGTACCACTGCTGTCACTTGTGCTGAGGGATGAATTCTTCATCCATTGGTTGATCATCCAAAATCAGATAGGAACAGAGGCCATCCTCACCTGGTTGCACCTCCATTCCTGTGATCCATCCATTATTGTCTCCTGGCTGGGTAGAGCTCTTCCCCAACCAGTCCATGCAGTCTGACACTTACAAGTAATATATCATAAAATTAATCAAAAATTTTAGAAATACAAGCTCTACACATAAGTGCAATCCTTAGTTGTTACATATGTAGAATCATTTTATAAGGATCATAAGATAAAGCCAGCATTCTTATTTTATTGAACTGTGTAAGGATGGGGAAACTTAAAATACAACTGGTATGGAGCTGTATAAATTTCCTCTCATATTCCAAAGGTACGCTTATTAAACTATTTGTCCTAAATTGACCCTGTATGAATGAATTTGCCCTCTGATCACCTGGTGTTCCATCCTGGAGAGTGATTTGTATGCAGAAGTTTAAGACAATAGTACATTAAAAAAAAAATAACCAAAAGGAATGGGGATGTGTTTATAAGGTCATTAAAAGGTTTTGGTGGTGTGTGTGTATTTATTTATTTTTATATGAAAACCCTGATAATGTGTGAATGTAGCATGACACCTTTTCTTTTCATACTGTTATCTTCAGACACCACCTCCAAACATATCTTATTTTGGCCTTATTGCATTTATCTCCATCTTGGGGCACCTGTTCACTCAGTCATTCTTTGACATGGCCTAACTATGTTAATCTATTTTTCCTTAGTACATTCCTTATCACCTCAACACTAAGTTTTACTATTAACTTAGCCTTTACCTTCTTATTGCTCTATGACATTATACATATCCACCTCGTCATTTTCATTTCTGTTCTTTCCAGCTTTGCCTCATGTACCACTTACATCTTCCACATCTCACTTACACAGATCATACTATTTCCTCACATAGCTTTCATAATCTTTATTCCCTTCAGTGCTTTAGAAATTAGAATGAGGGACAACTCCCAGGACTGTGCACCTCTCTCCCCTCACAGCTAAGACTGAGTCCACATCTACTTCTGCCTTCAACACATCACTTTAGTAATAGAACTTTCCATCTCTCTCCAAAACTATTACATTACTGATATTTTCTTTGAGGCCCTTTGCTTCCAAAATAGATTTCCAGTTCAATATATTTTTCTTATATTGTTTCACTTTTTGCCATCAATATGGCATACAAAAGCTATTTTGATTGCCATCAATTTCACAATTCTCACACTTATGTGGTTACTGCCTCCATTACTATCATGAACAGCAATAGACTCTGGACAGATCCCTGGTGCAATCCCCTTCACTTTAAAACTCTCAATATCTGTACACTAACTATTCCTCCTCACTAAACATTCTTAATACCTACCCCACTACCTCTCGAGACACCCTGTCAGATACCTTCTCAAGACGGTCAAATGCATAATACATTGTCTTACCCCTCACATTATATTTTCTGCCAAGATTGCATCGGTTGTTTCCTTTACATACATACGTGGGATGCAAAAGTTTGGGCAACCTTGTTAATAGTCATTATTTTCC
>JANRMT010062813.1:103032939-103077597 GCA_026402145.1 Polypterus bichir lapradei | reverse complement strand
AAGCCAATTTGAGTTCCAATAATTAGTTCTAAAAGTTTTGGAATCAATAAAATGACAACGGTGCCCAAATTTATACACCTGCCTGATTTTGTCTGAACAATTATTGCACACTTTCTGTAAATCCAATAAACTTCATTTCACTTCTCAAATATCACTGTGTGTGTCTCCTATATGATATATTTAACTGACATTTTTTATCGTAACAACCAACAATTTATACAGGAAAATAATGACTATTAACAAGGTTGCCCAAACTTTTGCATCCCACTTTATATACTAAAGCTGCACTGACCCTCATGGTCACTCTGTTATTTTCATGTCTTGGTTATGCTTCATTTCTTTAATTATGTGGTATTTCCTGTGCACCATTACAGTCTAGCTTGTTAAATATTTGAAAAATTTTAAAATATCATTAAATCAAATTATTTTTGCAGTTATTGGTATTGGTGTGTTTTTTTATTAGTTGGCTATCCACTTAAAAATTGACATCTATCACAAGTGAAGTTGTACTCTTGCTTTTTAAACCACTTGAGATTCAAGGCAATAAGTTTTTTTCTAACCCTGCCAAAAATAACTCCACATCCCTATTCATATGTTAACTAATGGAGGCACAACAGATAGAAGCAGCAGAATATGGACAGATAGATACTTTATTAATCCCAAGGGGAAATTCAAATAATCCAGCAGCAGTATACTGATACAAAAAAAAATAAATTAAAGAGTAATAATATGTAATATGTTATAATAAGTAATATGTTTCCTCTTTATAATAATCTTGCTAATCATGTAGGTAATATATTGCTCTCTTTCCAGTTCTACAATGCCCAATATATTCTGGCACTTACTAGACCTATAGCTGTAATCTTATAATTTCTCTCTAGTTGTTTGCATTAAAAGAAAGTGTCTTGTTCTTCATCTTTCGGCTGCTCCTGTTAGGGGTCGCCACAGCAGATCATCTTCTTCCATATCTTTCTGTCCTCTGCATCTTGTTCTGTTACACCCATCACTGGCATGTCCTCTCTCACCACATCCATAAACCTTCTCTTAGGCCTTCCTCTTTTTCTCTTCCATGGCAGCTCTATCCTTAGCATCCTCCTCCCAGTATACTCGGCATCTCTCCTCTGCACATGTCCAAACCAACACAATCTCGCCTCTCTGACTTTGTCTCCCAACTGATCAACTTAAGCTAACCCTCTAATGTACTCATTTCTAATGCTATCCATCCTTGTCACACCCAATGCATATCTTAGCATCTTTAACTCTGCTACCTCCGGCTCTGTCTCCTGCTTTCTGGTCAGTGCCACCGTCTCCAACCCATATAACATAGCTGGTCTCACTACCGTCCTGTAGACCTTCCCTTTCACTCTTGCTGATATCCGTCTGTCACAAATCACTCCTGACATTCTTCTCCACCCATTCCACCCTGCCTGCACTCTCTTTTTCACCTCTTTTCTGCAGGTCATATATCATGCAGGTTATATATCTCATCTTCTCTGTACAGCTTAATCGTTTTTACTCAGCAACATCAACTATACTCCTCTACACACCCTCCATGGGTGTTTGACTCCCGATTTTTGTGGACAGTTTGCACCCATTAGCATGTATTTAAATCCCAATCATGACTGACTTCTCTGTCCCTGTGTGCACCGGTTTCTTAGGATCAGTTGAGGGGTACACAGTATCAAAGGATTTCAGCATAGTTGTTCCAATTCCCAAACTCTTCCGTATATGTGATGCAATTGGCCCTATAGGCTTAGTATAATTTTATTTGATTAGGTCATATCTCTTTCAGGATTGCAAACAATACTGACAATGTAAAGGCCTCATTAACTGTTTTTGGTAAATCATTTTTAACTATCTATGAAGAATTAAAATAGAAGCTTTAATGTAATCCAGTTGTTGTTAAACTTCCTGACCCTGTGCATCCTATGCTAGTAATAAGACTTTCCCCTTAACTTTCTTTATAAATTAAACCTGCTTAAGCTTTACATAATTTATTTGTCAATCCTTAATATTATTTTTATTCATATCTTCCACTTATGTCTCTTACTACTTCTTTTTAAATCATGAACTTATTTATGTTTTACTGGATATTGCTACAGAAGACTCATTCAAGCACTGTTAAGAAATTATAAGCCACATTTGTCAGTCTCGCTCACTTTTTCACCATTGCCTCTGTGCATGTGAAAAATAGCAAAAAAAAAACACTTAAGGAAAGCAATGCTGTACAATGTGTGTTACGGGCAAAAAAAGCAACTTTTTACACCAATGTAACAAGCACTATTGAGAAACCAGAAATGTTGATGTTAGTATGCAGGTCACATTCTATACTTCAGTAAATCTATCAGTTTCAGAAATTTGTATTAAGCATATTTACTGGGTGACATGATGGCACTTTGTACTGCTGCCTTACAGCTTTTTTAGCTTAGTTACTATCTTTGTGGAGTGCATATACACTTGCCCCCAGTGTCTGCATAGTCTTTCTCAGGGTACTCAAAGAAGCCTGAAAGATGTCAACATTAGGTTAACTGGTTAATCAGTAACATTAAATTGCCTTTTGTTTCAGTTACTGTGGCTTTGTGCAAGAGGTGCCCTGATGAGAAGCTGCCATCTGGTTCAGGGTCTCTTACTGACTGCCACCTGATCCTGTGTTTTATGATAAAAGAATAAATGGATATAAATTGTATTTGTACATTTTCAACTCAAATATTATGTGTTTTTATAAACTTGAAACATTTAGATTTGCTCAAATATCAAAATATTCACTACAACATATTACATTTAATTATGTCTAGACGTGCAGCACAAACAGCAATGATCCAAGATGGAATTGTTATGTGGCTGGTAAATGTACTGGAGGATACAGATTCTCTTTCTGACTACACCTTAGAATATTCCGTGGCCCTCCTCATGAATCTCTGCCTCAGGACTGCAGGTATTATAGCTTTTGATTCATTTGCAGTAGAGCTCTAGAGCTTCTTAACAGATCTTCTTTCTTTATTTTTAAGTTTATAAATAGGTACAATGTATCTGACATTAAGCATGTGTTCTGTGTTTTACAAGCAACAACAAATTTTGATGTGACTTTAATTTTTTTTTAAACCTCATATCTTCTGCTTATTTAAACCTTGCAGCTAAGAAAAAGTGTGCCCAGCATGCTAAACATGTTCTCAAGGTGCTGTCTGACCTACTGGGCCATGAGAATTATGAGGTAATGTCTAAAATAAATATGTTGAATGACTACTCTTGCTGATTTTTCATGAAGAGCTGGTCCTTAATGTCTCAAGGTTAACTGTTGAAATGCACTTTGACAAAAATACTTTTCAAAAAATGGCACCTGCCAGAGGGATACATTTCACATTACACATGAAGCTCTGAACAGTGCAGTTATATTATATTGTACCTGCTTTAATCATCTCCAGCATCTTCAGATAAATAAGGCTAAAAAAGTCCTTCCCTTATTTCACACACAATGCAGTAAATAAGACAGATCTAAATTGATCTATACAAACTCAAACACGTGCTTTAGAAACTATTATACCTTGTAAGGTGCTTTAGATAAAAGTGTTGATTAAAAAAAAAAAAAAAAAAGATGAGGAGTGAGCCTTGCGTATATATCTTGATTGTTTTTGTCACTTTTTTCTGGAAAGGACATACAGTACTTCAATCTCTATGTCAAAAACATTGACTCAAAATTTTTCTTCTTTATTGTTAAGATTCGCCCATATGTAAATGGAGCTCTCTACAGTATTCTTGCAATTCCCTCAATACGCGAGGAGGCAAAAGCCATGGTAGGTTATTCTTGTAAAATCCCTAAGTGAACCTGTTTAAAAATAAATCTGTTTACCATATTTTTTATAGTCACCCTATTTCCTTCTAAAGGGTATGGAAGAAATTCTCCGTTGCTTTTGTAAAGAAGGAAATGCAGAGATGAATAGGCAAATTGAGTTCATCATTAAGCAGCTTAATTCAGGTTGGTGCAGAAATCTGTATCTTCATTTGCCATTTGGGACAAACAGTGTACTTGTTCTAGTTTATCAGAGTCCTACCAATAGACTTGTTTGGCTCAACTTAAGCACATTTTGTGTTAGCATAATATTTTATAATGGCATGTTATAGTAAATGATTTAGGTAATGCATGATGCATGTTTTATATTAAAAATAAATAAATAAGGAACCCTTGCTGCCAGGGCATGGCTATTGGTGGGTGTGTACATGGAGGGGATCTGAGGGGTCTGCTCACCCAATGAAAACTCGAAACAAGTGAAATCTTAGCTTATTCTGACATTTAGTTGCCCTCCATACAAATGCCCATATCAATAAGACATCCTAGTAACGCTACAGCTTTCATTCATTTCTTAGCTTTGTTCTTTTGTAAGTGAAAGAACGTTTGTGATGAGATATTAATACTTTTTTTTTTTAATGTATAAAGCTGAAGTTTATGATGATGGGCTTGAGTCGGATGATGAGGACGAAGATGATTATGATGAAGTAAGAGATTTAATTTTATGAACTTTGAGGTGTCACCTGTTGCAGGGCTAAAACTCTGGTCCTAATCTGGATCTTGAGTTGGTTTGTCATGTGGTGGGTGTGGTAATGCTCTGTATCAGCGCCTGTTCCTAACCCATCTCTCTCTCTCTCTCTCTCTCTCTCTTTGGGGGAGTGCTTACTTTGTTTAACAATTTGAATGAAAAATTACTATCATAAAAAAAACATTAGCTCTTGTTTCTACTTTATTTAAATGTAATTACCCTTTCTTTACCTTTTCTGACATCACACAAAATTCTGGTTGTCTTCTGTGTTATAAAGCATCTGCCGGCTTTTAAAATCTTTGTACCCCATGATGAGAAGTATTAGACATAGGGACCATCAGGTAATTCCATGTCAAATCATCACACTTTTGGACCTCATCACCACAGATTTTAATGAAACTTGGCATACTGATTTGGTCATATGAGTAACCTGTACAAGTGAAAGTGCACGGGTCTTGGATCAATATTAAGGTAGATTTAAACTAACAAAGTTTGAACTTATTGAGGGGAGATGGGGATTATGACTTTGACTGGCTATCTCCCTTAATTTTGATCCAACACCTGTGCAGTTATGCTGTGTATTTGCACTGAAGAACTTTTTTTGAGTTTTTGTCAGTTTATATAGCCTATCTTGTGTCACTTGTCAGGGAATTGGCAAACATGTCAATAGTACCTCAGCCAAGCTTCACTCCATCTTTTCCGCTGTACTGGAAGCCATTAACTGACTTAAGAGGCACTATTATTTGGCTCTTATTTGGTGTGGATGCACATACACAGAACAAAAATGTTCTTGCCAATATAAAAAGGCAATTTGCAGCAGTGTCCAGTTTTCCAAAGTAGCGTTGGCAAACAATTTGCTAATGATGCTTTATGTGGTATCTGGCTTGTTGGTAAGATAACTGCCTGAACCCCTAGTTTTTCATATGGCCTATACTAGTCACTGTAACAGAAATTAAGTTATTACGTGTGCCAGGTGATAATGGCCATGCATGCTCTTGGCAAACTCATTCGTGGAGCACTATATGTCAAGACTTAGGCTGATCTATTAGCCCATGAAGGTCTGCAGCATTGTGCTTATGTACAAGATTGATTAGCATAGTCCATGTATCAGGGTAGTCAGGGTGGCAATAGGGTGTAGTTAGAAATGCATTCACATTAACAAGATGATGGCCACAAGCATTTGCACCCAAATCCATGCATAGTTTTATAAATGAGGCCCCTGGAGAGCAGGCTGCCTTTCCACTACATATGTGAAGTTTGGAATAAGAAAAAATGCTTATCCTAGTGCTCAAAAGTCTAACATAGACACACGCATGTTTTCCTGTAAAGAAACCTTACATATTTTCAGTAGCAGATTGCTGCAGTGATTGGCACAAATACCCCAAGGTGACTTTTCTGAAAGATATTAATATGAAAGTATATTGTGCTCATTGACTGGGAATGTTAACCCAGTACTTACTGTGTTATAGGGTTCTAAATTATTTATAGTATAATTATAAAAATATATATATTTTTATTTAGAACCTGCTGAATTAAACTAAAAAGGTGCAGATGAAACTTATCATACTGTATTTTTATATGGGAAAAAGTATATTATTAATATTTTTGAGCAAGCTTAAAACTTTAGGTTTCCATGCCAAAATATTGTTTAATTTATTTAATCAGAAATGTCGTAAAACATTTAGAGAAGTTTATGATGTATTCAAGAAATAAGTGTGGTATTTTCACAGGAAAATCAGAATGCAATGGAATCTGATCTTGACAAAGCAGAAGTACTGCAACCTCAGCCAAGAGAGCTGTCCGGAGAGGCATTGCTAAATTCAGAATATCTTGGGGTAAGTCAAAACAATAATCCTAGAGCCAGTAACCTACAGTATATTGGTAAAGAATACAGTAGCTGGTATTGTTTAATATTTAGGTATTGATGTTTATAGCCAGTGTCTTTCGTAATTTGCCTGAAAGTAAAAAAATTAAAAGTCTGTTCCTATTTTATGGCTCATTTTTAAATATAGTGTATGGTTGCTGGTATCCAATATTAACTAATCAGGGATCAACAGTAATGAAGACCTAATGGCCCAGTGCAAATTTAAAACTCTTTAAAAGTGATTTAATTCCTTTGCTATTTCATCACCTCTTTCTGCCTATATATATATTCCCCATTCCCTAACCATCTGTTACATGAATCAGCAGCTAACAAGTAAGCACATACATATACTAGCGACTGGGAGCCCTATCGAATCGGGCTACAAATTCTACATTTGTGAAATCCATACTTTCTCTGCAAAGAATTAATTTGATTTTTTAAGTCCTTGAAATGATTTTGTTATCATGGCACTGATTTGTGCTTAAAATAGACCTTTTCGGCCGATGTAATGAAGAGCTTCCTGTTTAAACTGAGCTGCGAGACGTGAACTCAGCTCTTCAGCGCACCTCATTTGATCTTTTCCGGCAAATTTTCAAAACAAACCGTATTTTACAACTCTATTCAGAGTCAGAGTAATAATTACGTTGCCATGGTCATTTTAGATCTGAGATCGGCTAAAATTTAAACAATGACCGTTGTTAATACCCAGCCTTCATTACTCAGTTTGCCAATAGATGTCAGAAGGACGGATGCCAAAACCGAACTGCCCAAAGATAGATTTCGACGTACCAAGCAAATGGCGATACGTTCTAAATTACTTACGGTTCCAGAGCTGTTGAAGGGTTTAAGTCAGTTGATGATGTTAGTCATGGAAAGTACGCCCCACCTAACCAACGTTCCAAAAACCAAGCGAACTTACTGTTATCTGCTCGAACCAACACCGACTTGCTATACTCTGCTGTCCAGCGGCATCACTGAAGCATTCAAACATTCTTAGCCAATCATGCAATACTGCATCCGCGTTTGCCACGTTATGTTCTAACTACAGAGGCAGAGTCCCATTGCATGGTTCTAACTTGTGTTGAGTCGAGGTATTGATGCGAAAATCATACATACAGGGTGTTAACCTCAAACACCATACATAAGGGGTATTGACTCGAACACCATACATACGGATAGTATCAAATTATATATAAGGATATATATACTGCGTGTATGATACACAGTATACTTGATTAATGGTGCAAGGTTAAAAAAAAAAAAAAAAATGTTAGTTTAAACAACTAAATTTTCATTGGGACCCCAAACTGTCACAAGCAGTCCCTTGACTGGCATTACAAATCTTTGGCCCATACTTCCTACATGGCAGCAAAGAAAATCAAACAGTAATCAGATAAATGTAATTTGCACATTAGAAATTAAGGTTTGACTTGTATCATTTGGTAAAACATGAGAAGGAATTTAAGGTATCGAAGTTAAAAACAAATAGACTGGTCTAAGGCATTCATTACAATATAGGGGTGGAATGTAGAAGGTGAAATAGGTCAAGTAAAATACCTGCATTACTTAAAAAAAAAAAAAAAAAAATAGATATGCCTTACTGTGCTACTAAAAATGATTATTTGTGCCATTTCAAACAAAAAATTCTTTATTTTGCAGAAGTATTATGTTTTTTAGTAGTTTCCCACTGCTGTTGGTGTAACATTGTGCATATGTGTCCCAGTGGCCATCTAGTGACAGCTAGTGAGGGAAAGATTAAGCATGTGCATAGCATGCAATCAAACGAAAAAAATATGAACAAATCTTAGAAGTTAATGTAATCCTGCATGTGCTGACGGATAAATTTAATCTGCAAATCAGAAAAGAGTGTGCTCCATGCAACTCTAACAGACAACTAAAAATAAACTGTTTAGTTTTTATCCAGCTATTTGCTGTAGAGATGTTGAAACCTTGTAATGTGGCGGTGCATCTGTCAGTGTTCATCCCACTATCTTTTGGGGGCTTGAGATGGATACTAAATATATATATGAAAACACAAGAAAATGATCAAATTTAGCTGTGTTTGTGGTCAGTTTCATGAAGGTTCATATGTGGGCTTAACATTTAATAATAAATGTTGGCCAGTGAAGTGTGAACTCTTTCATTCAAAAAAAAAATAAAAATAAGGCAAAAGTAAAGCACTGTTTGTAACATTACATTTTATTGTAACTATATATTTAGTTACTTACAGTAAGCATTCCCTAACACTGTGTGTAATATACTGTAATTCTAATTTTAGGGGAGCCACTTTAACCACCACTAATGTGTAGCATTTACCTGAATGATGTGACGGCAGCCATTTTTGCGCCATTATACTCACCACACATTCGCTGTTAGGTGGTGAGAAACAGAGACAATTAGAGACAAGGTATGATTAGGGCACCATAATAGCTAGGCTGTGGTGGGTAATTTAGTCTGGACATCGGGAGACGCCCTACTCTTTACAAAGAATGCCTAGGAATTTTTTATGACCTAACCATGCTTAGCTTCAGGTAGATGACCTGAATAATTTCAATATTTCAATAATCTGCTTCTAACTCTATTTATTAACTACTTGTCATTTTAATTAGTTTTGTCTTTAATTAAAATTGGAAAAATATTATTTGGGTGTGTTAAAATAAGTAATGTTGAACCATTTTGCTCTATTTTAAAGTTTACTGTGATTTTCAGTAATCAGTTTATAATTCTGTTTAGTAATTGTTATTTAATCAGTTTCGTCTTTATTTGAAAATATATTTTATGCCACATTACATAGAATAGAGGTGGCTCTAGTTTAAAAACTCAATAAGAGCATTATCTAAATTCATTCCTTGTACTAAAGTAAAATTTTACATCTAAGACTGCTTCGTATTTAAAAATATTGCTGAGCACTTTGGGCTTTTATTTAATTTATTTTTAATCATGAAGCTTTTATTTTCTCTTTTTTATTATTTTAATTTCTTCTTCTAATAATAATACAATATTCCTTAATATTATGTGCTTATATATAGGGGTCTAATGATGTATGTAATGAATTAAAATAGTAATTAATTAATATTTATACATTTTTTTATTTTTTAAAATAAAAAAGGTTTTAGCATCTAAAAGAAATTTGAGAGTGATATCAGTTATGTTTTTTTTTTTTTTTTTGAATAAGATCACATGCTATGTTAATACCTCTTCAGACTTGAGAGTACTCTTATATTGCCAGGTATTTAGGAGACCTCACAAGCTCTCTTAACTGTGTCAGAGATGGCTAAGCGGCCAAGGCTGCGGAGAATTCACTCCTTTCAGGGAAGAGAGAGAGAATTTTTTGGATGCAACAATGAGCTGATTATTAAAGATAAGAAAACAGTATTTTCCTTGTTATGAGTCTTATCAGACACACACTGTAACTGTAATGTATAGAACAAGGGGGTAGGTGAGCCTCGTCCTGGTTTTTCAATCTATTGGGTTTTTTAATTTCTCTTTAAAACCTGTTAAGAGGACTTTTTATAGAAATAGATGGTTCTTGAAATTTGGGTTGTATTTTTTATTTTAGTTTCAAATGGTTGTGTATTATGTTTACACCTTTTAGTCTATTTGCACCATTTAATTGCCTCTTAATAAGAGCGAGCTCTTAATTTTTTTTCCTTTTTTGGGAGCAGACTATTAAAAGCAGTATATGGAAAAAAGTTAACTTAATGACTTTTTGTCATGGACGAGCTCTGTTAGTTAAGATTTTTGAATAAACAATTGCCTCTAGACACACAGAGCTTTCGATAAAGTAGAATGGGGATATCTCGTTACTGTTTTTTCCCTCAGATTTGTGCTTGGTCCAGATATTATCATCTAGATCAAGTAATTTTTTTTAAAGCCAATAAGCTTCTGTGCTGGTAAATAATGTAAACTCAGATTATTTCACATTAGAACATGGAACCCAGCAAGGTTGTCCACTATTTCCAGTGCAATTTGCAAAAAGTATCAAACTGTTGGTCATTGTTTTCACCAAATGAAAAAAAATGTGAAGAATTATAAGTGAATTAATGGTACTGTAAATATTTTTCTTTTCAGATAGTATAGTTTGATTCATCATGGTGGCAAATGTATTTTGCTGATTTTAATAACATTTTTAAATGATTTTACAAGATCTGTGGGTTTGAAATTAATCTGAAACTAGGGGGCATCGCCCTCTGCTCGCTTCGCTCATCAATCCCTTTCCTGTCCTGCCAGCACAATGCACCGTTGTGAAGAGGGGGGCTGAACGTACCCCAAGGAGATGTGCCCGCTCCTCTGAAACCCCTCTTAAACGGTGATACAATGGAAAACAAATACCCATCCCACGTTGAATCGCTTCTCACCACTGCATCAGCGTCTTTTGTCCTTTAAATGTGTTGATTAACAGCAAGCAGTCTGCTATCACATCCCCCACCAGCGCACAGTTTTCTCAGCTCAAGTCTGTTTACCTGCGTGTGAGTTGCTTGGAGTTGTATTGAGTGAGAAGTCAAGCAAAATCACACCTTTTATAAATACTATATCGTTATTTGGAACACATGCATTTCATGTGTGTTCCATATCTACAACGATCTATGTCAGGGGTGCCCACACTTTTTCGGTTTGCGAGCTACTTTTAAAATGACCAGGTCAAAATGATTTACCTACATTAAAATTGGGCAACCCGATCTATGTAAACACATCGTTAAAAAAGAAATGATTTTCATGTTTTAGTAATAATTGACAAAATGTAGACATGAAGTTTATAATGTGTGAAGCCTGAAGAGTGCACTTGTTCTGTTAGGAAACACTTCCACAAAAGGTACAAATGTAACAGAACAAGTGCACTCTTCAGGCTTCACACATTATAAACTTCATGTCTACATTTTGTCAATTATTACTAAAACATGAAAATCATTTCTTTTTTAACGATGTGTTTACATAGATCAGGGGTGCCCAATGCGTCGATCACGATTGACCAGTAGATCAGAATGGGAGTGCAGGTAAATCGTGTTGCATTCAAAAAAAATTTTTTTTTTTACATGTTAGTCTATCGTATATCCTCCCTATGGCATTTGCCACTTGAGTGACGTATAGGGCGGCCAGTCTGAGATCTCTTTTCTTCTAACACACTGGTCATCCCGCAACGCACGATCAAACACGCCAGCTACTGCAAAACTCCGGCTATGTTAGTGATCTAGTTAGCCTTCCAATTTATATCGACTAAAGAAGGGATTTTTTTTTTTTAAATTGTTGTTTATGGGCTGGATGTGGAATTGGAAGAGGATTTTTTTTCTCTCACAGTGTCACAATAGAAGTGTGTTTGTCTGATCTGTCAATCTATCATTGCTATTCCAAAGAAGGAAAATGTGGAAAGGCACTTTCTAACTGTTCATAAAAACTGCGAAACTGACTTTCTTCCGAAAAGCAATCTGAGAAAGGAGAGGGAACTAAAATCGCAGTTGAGACCCAATGGAATGCGTGTGCGCAATTTGACAGCATACGCTACAGAGCAGATTGAAAATTGTCTGTCAGACTTTATCTAATGGAAAAAAAGTAACGATTCGAGTGTTGCCCAATGTAGCAGAGTAAGAGTAGCGTTTCTTCTTCACAAATGTACTCAAGTAAAAGTAATAAAGTATTGTGCAGTAAAACTACTCTTAGAAGTACACTTTTTTTAAAAAGTTACTCAAGTAAATGTAACTCGTTACTACCCACCTCTGATACTCTGTGTGTGTGTGTGTGTGTGTGTGTCACACTTGGGTCACAGATTTGCACAGAGACACACGAGGTCGTGGAAAGAAGGATTTTTATTCAAACACTGCAAACAAACAGTTGTCTCTTCAAACTTGCTCCTTGACAGAGATGACAGTTTCGTTTATCAATTAAAGGGTAGTGAAAGTTCGTTCTTCTTCAAATGAATATGCGTCAGGAGCAGAAGCAGTCTGAGAGAGAGAGAAAGCAAAACAGATCAATACCAAAACTGGCAGGCGCTGCGCAAGGCTTTTTAAGTCGGCGGAGTATCGCGCGATGCTTCTATTACACGTTATAGCGCAAGGGTAAGGAGCAATGTGAGGGTAGCCAGTGTTTCAGGGGTTGTGGTTTTCCCAGGGGCGTCTCTCTCTTTTTGGGGAGCAAACAGCCCTCCAGCTCAATAAATATATATATATAAAATTATTATATTATATTATGGGGTGCCAAACAGGCAATTACAATGATTTTCGGAATATATAAAGTCAAAGCCTGATTATATAAATTCAAAGCCTGATTATATAAAGTCAGCATCTGAATATATAAAGTCAGAGTTAGAATATATAATGTCATTACCGAATATTTAAAGTCAGCGTCGGAGTATATAATCTCATTCCTGAATATATAAATTTAAAGCCAGATTATATCGATATTGATTGAAACGACTCGGGCACATTTTTAGTAAACTCAGTGAGTTCCTAATACAACGTAATGAAATAAGTTAACAAAAACATCTTCAGAAAAATATTAAAAAAAACCCCACTGTTCAGTTAATTCATTCAAAATGATGTAAAGTCATGGCTGAAATTATTGGCACCCCTGGAATTTTCCCAGAAAGTGCACCATTTCTCCCAGAAAATTGTTGCAATTACAAATGTTTTGGTATACACATGTTTATTTACTTTATGTGCATTGGAACAACACAAAAAACAGAGAAAAAATGGCAAATCTGACATGTCATACAGAACTCCAAAAATGGGCCAGACAAAATTATCGGCACCTTTTCAAAATTGTGGGTAAATTATTTTATTTCAAGCATATGATGCTTGTTTGAACTCACCTGTGGCAAGAAACAGGTGCTGGCAATATAGCAATCACACCTGAAGCCAGTTAAAATGGAGAAAAGTTGACTCAACCTTTCTGTTGTGTGTCTGAGTGTGCCACACTAAGCATGGATAACAGAAAGAAGAGCAGAGAATTGTCTGAGGACTTGAGAACAAAAATTGTGGAAAATATCAACATTCTCAAGGCTACAAGTCCATCTCCAGAGATCTTCATGTTCCTTTGTCCACTGTGCGCAACATAATCAAGAAGTTCACAACACATGGCACTGTAGCTAATGGACGGAAGAGAAAAATTGATAAAAGACTAGTCCGAATGGTGGATAAACAGCCCCAATCAACTTCAAAACATATTCAAGCTGTTCTGCAGACTCAGGGTGCAACAGTGTCAGCTCGAACTATCCGTCAACCTCTGAACGAAATGAAACACTCTGGCAGGAGAGCCAGGAGGACCCCATTGCTGACACAGAAACATAAAAAAGCCAGACTGAAGTTTGCCAAAATCCTTCTGGGTGAACGTCTTGTGGGCAGATGAGACCAAGGTAGAGCTTTTTGTTAAAGCTCATCATCCTACTGTTTACAGAAAACGGAATGAGGCCTGCGAAGAAAAGAACACAGTACCTACAGTCAAACATGATGGAGGTTTTAAGATGTTTTGGGGATGTTTTGCTGCCTCTGGCACTGGATGCCTTGACTGTGTGCAAGGCATCATTAAATCTGAAGACTACCAAAAGATATTGGAGCGCAATGTAGGGCCCAGTGTCAGAAAGCTGGGTCTGCGTCAGAGGTCATGAGAGTTCCAGCAGGACAATGACCCCAAATATACCTCTAAAAGCACCCAGAAGTGGTTGAAGACAAAGCACTGGAGAGTTCTGAAGTGGCCAGCAATGAGTCCGCATCTAAATCCGATTGAAACACTTATGGAGAGATCTCAAAATTGCTGTTGGGAGAAGGCGCCCTTCAAACCTGAAAGACCTTGAGCAGTTTGCAAAAGAAGAGTGGTCGGAAATTCCAGTTGAGGTGTAACAAGCTTGATGATGGTTATAGGAAGCGCTTGATTTCAGTTATTTTTTCCAAAGGGCACGTAACCAAATATTAAGTCGAGGGTGCCAATAATTTTGTCCAGCCCGGTTTTTGAGTTTTGTGTGAAATGATATCAGATTTGGCTTTTTTTTTCTGTGTTTTGTGGTGTTCCAATGCACATAAAGGAAATAAACATGTACAGCGAAACATTTGTAATTGCAACAATTTTCTGGGAAAAATGGTGCATTTTCTGGGAAAATTCCAGGGGTGCTAATAATTTCAGCCATGACTGTATGTGCCCGTCATTTTGAACATTATATTTACTTATTCTTTTAGTATGGGCTCATTTTTGGACGAACCTTACAAGCCCAATCGACTCTGAGTGGCTTCTGTCGAAGTTTACCTTTCACTAGTACGAGTGACATGACAAGCACAGAAATTTTATATATTCGGGAATGATTTTATATATTTAAACGCTGACTTTATATATTCAAAAATGACTATATATTCTGATACTGAGTTTATATATTTGGGAATGACTTTATATATTCAAGTTTTGACTTTATATATTCAGGAGTGACTTTATATATTCCGACGCTGACTTTATATAATCAGGTTTTGGTGTTATACAGTGGGGCAAAAAAGTATTTAGTCAGCCACCAATTGTGCAAGTTCTCTCACTTAAAAAGATGAGAGAGGCCTGTAATTTTCATCATAGGTATACCTCAACTATGAGAGACAAAATGAGAAAAAAAATCCAGAAAATCACATTGTCTGATTTTTGAAGAATTTATTTGCAAATTATGGTGGGGAAAAAAAGTATTTGGTCAATAACAAAAGTTCATCTTAATACTTTGTTATATACCTTTTGTTGGCAATGACAGAGGTCAAACGTTTTCTGTAAGTCTTCACAAGGTTTTCACACACTGTTGCTGGTATTTTGGCCCATTCCTCCATGCAGATCTCCTCTAAAGTAGTAATGTTTTGGGGCTGTCTCTGGGCAACACAGACTTTCAACTCCCTCCAAAGAATTTCTATGGGGTTAAAACCTGGAGACTGGCTAGGCCACTCCAGGACCTTGAAATGCTTCTTACTAAGCCACTACTTCGTTACCCGGGCGGTGTGTTTGGGATCATTGTCATGCTGAAAGACCCAGCCACGTTTCATCTTCAGTGCCCTTGCTGATGGAAGGAGGTTTTCACTCAAAATCTGACGATACATGGCCCAATTCATTCTTTCCTTTACACTGATCAGTCATTTTGGTCCCTTTGCAGAAAAACAGCCCCAAAGCATGATGTTTCTACCCCCATGCTTTAGAGTAGGTATGATGTTCTTTGGATGCAACTCAGCATTCTTTCTCCTCCAAACACGACGAGTAGAGTTTTTACCAAAAAGTTCTATTTTGGTTTCATCTGACCATATGACATTCTCCCAATCCTCTTCTGGATCATGCAAATGCTCTCTAGCAAACTTCAGATGGGCCTGCACATGTACTGGCTTAAGCAGGGGGACACGTCTGGCACTGCAGGATTTGAGTCTCTGGCGACGTAGTGTGTTACTGATGGTAGCCTTTGTTACTTTGGTCCCAGCTCTCTGCAGGTCATTCACTGGGTTCCCCCGTGTGGTTCTGAGATTTTTGTTCACCGTTCTTGTGATCATTTTGACCCCACGGGGTGAGATCTTGCGTGGAGCCCCAGATCGAGGGAGATTATCAATGGTCTTGTAAGTCTTCCATTTTCTAATAATTGCTCCCACAGTTGATTTCTTCACACCAAGCTGCTTACCTATTGCAGATTCAGTATTCACAGCCTGGTGCAGGTCTACAATTTTGTTTCTGGTGTCCTTTGACAGCTCTTTGGTCTTGGCCATAGTGGAGTTTGGAGTGTGACTGTTTGAGGTTGTGGACAGGTGTCTTTTATATTGATAACAAGTTCAAGCAGGTGCCATTAATACAGGTAACGAGTGGAGGACAGAGGAGCCTCTTACAGAAGAAGTTGCAGGTCTGTAAGAGCCAGAAATCTTGCTTGTTTGAAGGTGACCAAATACTTTTTTTCCACCATAATTTGCAAATAAATTCTTCAAAAATCAGACAATGTGATTTTCTGGATTTTTTTTCTGATTTTGTCTCTCATAGTTGAGGTATACCTATGATGAAAATTACAGGCCTCTCTCATCTTTTTAAGCGAGAGAACTTGCACAATTGGTGGCTGACTAAATACTTTTTTGTCCCACTGTATATTCAGGACACTGACTTTATATATTCCGAAAATCATTATATTTTTAATATACATCTATGTAGATAATTTTTTAATGTAGATAGATCATTTTGACCTGGTCATTTTAAAAGTAGCTCGCAAGCAGAAAAAGTGTGAGCACCCCTGACATAGATCGTTGTAGACACGGAACACACATGAAATGCATATGTTCCAAATAACGATGTCCTTCTATATAAAAGCGGTCGAGATTGTCCTTCCATCCCGTGAGTGCTACGCTGGCGCGGAGTTTCACGCACGCCCCGTCCATTTTGCAATGCACAATGGCATTTGTAGTTTCGTTTTTCCAGGTAAAAGATGATTTTGATTTTCTACTCCAGACTGTGCGAGTAGCACGGAGTTTCACACACGCCCCGTCCATTTTGCAGTGCACGATGGGAATTGTAGTTTCGTTTTTTCCAGGTAAAAGATGATTTTCTACTCCAGACTCTGCGATTATCTTCTTCTTCTTTCTTACTATATAAAAGCGGTCGGGATTGTCCTTCCGTCCCGTGAGTGGAATGCATAGCGGTATTCCGCTTATCACAGACTTACTACTTGCAGCTTGCGGTACGAAGCAGCATGATGTGAGCAGAGTTCTGTTGCTCCCATCGTTCCCTTGCTTTTGTGCGCAATGCGCTGGAAAAATAGACAAAATTATGTCTCTGGAAATAATTAATGTTGATGGAGTACAAATGCCTCACCGCGTAGTAAATATCAGGGGGGTTCAAAAGGCCGACCTCAATATAGAAAAAAAGTTTAAATTTCATCACAAAAATAACAGAAACTATGAGTATTAAAGTAATACCGCTCAAATGCAATATAACCAAATTAATGAGTTTGTATAAAATATCAAATTGATCTACATATTGAATTGCCTTAAGAAGTGGTCAACTTAAGTCGGTCGCCTTAGAAGGCGGGTCAGCCTAGTAGTATTTATAAAAGGTGTGATTTTGCTTGACTTCTCACACAATACAACTCCAAGCAACTGACACGCAAGTAAACAGACTTGAGCTGAGAAAACTCTGCGCCAGTGGGGAATGTGATAGCAAAGTGCTTGCTGCTTATCAACACATTAAATGACAAAAGATGCTGACGGAGATGTGAGAAGCGATTTAAGGTGGGATGGATCTATGAGTTTTTTTTATAGGCTCTGGTAATTCTAGTGTTAAACGGTGATACAATGGGAAACAAATGACAGTTGGTTTTTTTACCTCCTCTTTGCTTGATCAGCTGCTGGATACGGTACTTTGAACATTCCACAAACACTATGCAATCTCTCTTCGTTGCTCCGTTATTTCACCGAGTAATACTTCACGTTTGTTTGCACTAATGCGATCTTTACTGTCATTTTTTTTCAGGCAAATTTTCGTACTTCCATTATCTTTAACCTGCTCAACATGTGTATCACGGGGCTTGCTTCCAAAGTTTGTAATTATGATGTAACTTGTCCATCACATGGTGACGTGAAAGTGTCTCTTTGTTTCTCTTCAAAAGATCTCCCTTCCAAAGATCACGCATCGTCGCAAGATTTTTTTTTTATAATAGAGAGATGTAGTTTTACCAGTAAACTAGTTGGCACGTATTATTATATTAGGATGCTATCTGCTGAACATTGCAGAACAGTTCATGATACCAAAATCTGTGGATGTTCAAATCCCTTATATAAAATAGCATAGTATTTGCATATAACCTACACACATTCTTCTGTATACTTTAATTTCTCTATAAAACCTAATACATGCAGGAGCAGCCATCGTAGCCTAACTACATAGTACATGTTGACAAAAATGTAATATTTTCTTTCAACACTTACAGATTGCTTTTGTTTAATTATATGAAAAAAATAGAATAAAACACAGAATATTTGAAATCAAGTACATACAGTGGGTACGGAAAGTATTCAGACCCCCTTCAATTTTTCACTCTTTGTTATATTGCAGCCATTTGCTAAAATCATTTAAATTAATTTTTTTCCTCATTAATGTACACACAGCACCCCATATTGACAGACAGAAAAAAGAATTTTCGAAATTGTTGCAGATTTATTAAAAAAGAAAAACTGAAATATCACATGGTCCTAAGTATTCAGACCCTTTGCTGTGACACTCATATATTTAACTCATGTGCTTTCCATTTCTTCTGATCATCCTTGAGATCACCTTCATTTGAGTCCAGCTGTGTTTGATTATACTGATTGGACTTGATTAGGAAAGTCACACACCTGTCTATATAAGACCTTACAGCTCACAATGCATGTCAGAGCAAATGAGAATCATGAGGTCAAAGGAACTGCCTGAAGAGCTCAGAGACAGAATTGTGGCAAGGCACAGATCTGGCCAAGGTTACAAAAAAATTTCTGCTGCACTTAGGTTCCCAAGAGCACAGTGGCCTCCATAATCCTTAAATGGAAGACGTTTGGGACGACCAGAACCCTTCCTAGAGCTGGCTGTCCGGCCAAGCTGAGCTTCCGGGGGAGAAGAGCCTTGGTGAGAGAGGTAAAGAAGAACCCAAAGTTCACTTTGGCTGAGCTCCAGAGATGCAGTCAGGAGATGGGAGAAAGTTGTAGAAAGTCAATCATCACTGCAGCCCTCCACCAGTCAGGGCTTTATGGCAGAGTGGCCTGTCGGAAGCCTCTCCTCAGTGCAAGACACATGACAGCCCGCATGGAGTTTGCTAAAAGACACCTGAAGATTCTCTGGTCTGATGAGACCAAGATAGAACTTTTTGGCCTTAATTCTAAGCGGTATGTGTGGAGACAACCAGGCACTGCTCATCACTTGTCCAATACAGTCCCCCCACAGTGAAGCATGGCGGTGGCAGCATCATGCTTTGGGGGCGTTTTTCAGCTGCAGGGACAGGACGACTGGTTGCAATCGAGGGAAATGTGAATGCGGCCAAGTACAGGGATATCCTGGACAAAAACCTTCTCAAGAGTGCAAAGGACCTCAGACTGGGCCGAAGGTTTACCTTCCAACAAGACAATGACCCTAAGCACACAGCTAAAATAACGAAGGAGTGCCTTCACAACAACTCTGTGACTGTTCTTGAATGGCCCAGCCAGAGCCCTGACTTAAACCCAATTGAGCATCTCTGGAGTGACCTAAAAATGGCTGTCCACCAACGTTTACCATCCAACCTGACAGAACTGGAGAGGATCTGCAAGGAGGAATGGCAGAGGATCCCCAAATCCAGGTGTGAAAAACTTGTTGCATCTTTCCCAAGAAGACTCATGGCTGTATTAGCTCAAAAGGGTGCTTCTACTAAATACTGAGCAAAGGGTCTGAATACTTAGGACCATGTGATATTTCAGTTTTTCTTTTTTAATAAATCTGCAACAATTTCAAAAATTCTTTTTTTTGTCTGTCAATATGGGGTGCTGTGTGTACATTAATGAGGAAAAAAATTAATTTAAATGATTTTAGCAAATGGCTGCAATATAACAAAGAGTGAAAAATTGAAGGAGGTCTGAATACTTTCCGTACCCACTGTATAATGTAGAAAATTTAATTATAGATAGATTGAATTTATATTTTCTCTATCTCCCTCTCACTCACTGCACACAATATAAGTAGCAAAAGAACAAATTTATGTATAATTGTTTTTTGTTATGAATATAATGTGTACATTTATAGTAAATGTAAAGTTTCAACAAATATTGGGTAGCTCATAAAGATATACATAGCTTCTTTATGTTCCTTGTGTTTGCTTCTGGCATCTTGTGCATGCACGAAACACATACATACTCATGTCATGAGTGCAAAGCACAGTTGGTATTCATTTTCTTAAACTTCTTTGTTTTTATTTGTGTATCTTTGAAATGATAGCAATATGGTTTTTGGGGTTGAAACAGTGTAGTGGGGCACATGTAATCATACTAATATAGTAAGAAGAAAAGCATACTAAGATTAGATATTCTATTTGTTTATGAAACCTCATAGTTTTTTCCATCAAAAAAAGAAACAAAAGGATTTAGTTCTTGCTTTTAACATTATGTTTTAGAATAAAATCAGTTACCATGAAGATTGATTAGCAAATTTCGGGTATATATGCTGGTGTTTTATATTACATTTGTTCCTCTGTTATATTTGTTCAATTTGAGTAGAATTTAAATAGGCTCTTACATAGTTAATCAGGATCTTGTATGAAAAATACCACAATTTATCTTTCAGCCGCAAACTTCAGTATGGCACAAAGTATGTGTTTATATTTGTTTTACATTTCCAGATTATGTCGCATACTTTAAAAACAAGAAGGAAAGCAGCTGCAGTTCCTAGTCAGATTATTGATGAACCACTCCAGCGGCCTGTCACACCCAGCTATCACCGGACAGTTCTAACACAGTAAGTCTCAACATACAAAAAAAAGGCAGATGCAGTATAATCTGCCATTAATCAGTAGGCATATTTGTATATGTTTATTTGTGAATAAATAATCTTCTTGTGTTTCTAACCTATTTGCATTAATAGGTTAATAAAAATATTTTTTCTCACACTTCATGATTAATTTAAGACAAATGTTGCATTCTCAGGAGTCATCTTTACCCAGTTGATAGTATATGAATAACTGCTGGGTGTTGTTTTTTTTTTTTTTTTTGTTTTGTTTAATTATCCACCCTGTACACTATGAAATGGCAAATGTAATTATGGACTTTGGCTATTTTGTGCATTCATTCTTGTAATCATAGAGAAGCTGCTGATACACAGCAAATCAAGTGCTTTAAAGACTATGGGTACACGATAAAGCAACACAGAGAGGACTACACTTTGTAATTTTTCTTTATTTCATTAACTGGTAGGTAATACAAGTATTAATGTATTGCATCCAGTCATTTTCAAAAATGCAGCAGATGTGCACTTAAATATAGTTTGTTACAGCTTCCTGACACCACATGTGGTAAAAGTACTTTATTTTTTCTTACTTAAATGTTCTTCTTTGCTGAAATATTAAATACAAGATAAACTGATTTGCTTGTTAATGAACGATATGCATTAATCAATACAA
The DNA here is from genome assembly GCA_026402145.1 of Polypterus bichir lapradei. Lineage (NCBI taxonomy): Eukaryota > Metazoa > Chordata > Cladistia > Polypteriformes > Polypteridae > Polypterus > Polypterus bichir. The sequence goes on along the minus strand of JANRMT010062813.1, from coordinate 103,056,119 downwards.
AAGGGGTACAGCCAATGCTATTGATGAAATAGGTTTGTACAAAGTTACTTGGAATATACTATATTAATAATAAAATGCATTCTTCTTCTCGTCAGTGCCTTTCCAATGCTGAAATCTTCCAAAAATATGTAAAGGGATACAGGAGAGTAATAAAAGCATCAAAAAATTAACACTGAAGGCTTTATTTGAGTAAAGCAGCTATATTCTTAAAGAAAGGTCCATTGTAGTAACAACTCTTACAGTCTTTGGTGGGTCATTCTATTTTTTTTTCCCCCACAACTTTAACAAAGACTGGAAATAGTATCTAATCAAAGCAAGAGAAAACCTTAATAATACTTAACTTACTTATGCATTAGTATAAAATATTAACACTTGCTTAGTTGTTTTTTTTTTTTGTTTTTTTTTTAACCCAAAATCAACAAAATGTCCAAGTAAACTATGTAAAGATTAAAGCACCTTCCCTTTACCTATTTCCTAGAGACGCTAAACCAGGACCTGATGTGTATTACCCTTCCAACTCGTGCGGGAGTGGGGATAACAATTTGCAGTCCATCCACATTTCTCGACCAGCTACACGGAGTGGGAGCAGACCCAATACTTCTGATCGCTGTAGTCCGATTTTATGTATGTATGTCAAACCATGGGTCACTGACTAAACCATTGAAGTGATCTTGTGGTGTTTTTTTTTTCTGTTTGCACACTTTTATCAGTTGGTGATAAGAGTCAAAGAAAAGTAGCTCCTTAAGAGTTTCACTGTTTTACTTGTACATACAATTAAATGTTTACAGTATTTTAATGCATCACTAGTTTGCTTCTGAAATTAATCAGTAATTGTAGAGTATGTGGAAAAAGTAATTACACCCCATTTTTAATATATGTAGACATATTGAAATTTTATCTTCATTTACACAGTATCTATAGGTAAAGGTGATACAGATATAATGCCAAATTTACATGTTGTAATGTACTGTATAATTTTAAATAAACATAAATACAAATTTCGTATGTGGAATAAGTAAGTACCCCCCCCCAAGAACACCATTTATCACTACCTCAGACACATAAAATTAGAATCCAGTGCACCTGTTTAGGCATTTGAAAAGATCTCCAAACATTCCACTGTCCAGAAGATCACCAGCAAGTGGAGAAGATTTCAAACAACTGTCATCTTGTCCAGGCCTGGCCACTTAAGTAAGTTCAGCCCAAAAGCATAATGCTCGATGCTGAATATCCGGGCAAGACTAAGGTTTGCCCTAGAACACCTTGTCAAAGAACAGGATTTCTGGAATAATGTGCTCTGGACACACAATGCAAAGATAGGTATTTGACCACAGTTCTAGGAGACAGGTTTGGTGAAAACCAAAGACAACTTTTTGATCAGAAGAACCTGATATCAACTATAAAGCATGGTGGTGGAAATGGTATGGTTTGGAACTGCTTTGTTGCAACAGGTCTGGGCTGTTCGCCATCACAGAATCTAGTATGAATTCTTCATTATACTAGAGGGTGCTTGAAGATAATGTGAGACTATCTGTCAGATGATTCAATCTCAACCGAAACTGGACCTTGCAACATAATAACATTAATTTTGTTTCTGGTAAATCACCAAGAGATGTGTTTTGGAATGGGCAAGTCAAAGTCCAGATCTGAATCCCATTGAGATGAGATGCTGTGGATTTAAAACGGACTGTGTACGCAATACATCAGATAGCTGAAAGAATTCTGCATGGTGGAGTGGGAAAAACTTTATAGGAAATGCATACTCGAGGTTGTTTCTACCAAAGGGGGCAATACTACCTGTTAGAGCCAATGGTTTACTTACTTTTTCCACAGGTAGAAATGGTGTATCTGTTCATGTTTCATTGAATTAATTTTTGTAAAGTAAAATTTTCATTTTTTTTTCTGTCTTTCTTTCTAAAGACACTATTTAAATAAAGATCAAACCTTGATATGTCCAGATAAGTCTCTCTATTATAATAAAAAAAAATCCTGGTACGAGACAAGACTTTTTAGCCTGGGATGAAACGTGACTTTTTCAGAGAGATACTGTACTTTCACGTCCTGCAAGATGATACTTTGTGCCAAGAGATTTAACCATGCCCGGGGCTGGAAATAAAAGACAGAGTAGATGACAAAGTAGAACGTCATTAATAATTCAAAAATGTTGTTGTGATACACATGCAGAGTAGGTTAGAGATAATGAAAGTATTAAAATTCAAAGTCTTAAAAGAAAAATGATAGTAAAGATCGCATTAGCGCAAACAAACGTAAATTATTACTCGGTGAAATAACAGAACAGCGAAAAGAGATTGAATATATTGTTCGGATTTAAACTTTAAATCGGAGACTTGAAGGTCGTCTTAATTCGTGTTGCCATCAGGGAAAAGTAGTGTTTCTTCCCAAAGAAGAGCTGTATCCGCGAGAATTAAAAAATTTGTTGTTTAGTGAAAGTGAAATCCACATACGCAAGCGGCAGATTCGTGAAGTGGCTGGCATGTAGTGGAGGGTGGTGTTGGCGAGCAAAACAAGCAGGGGGTGAAGCCCCCTAGTTATAAAGAAAAAAACTTTTTCACATGACTGTATCATTAAAACATGATATGCATGCATTATGACATAACATGTTATGGAAACAAACAATGAATGTTTGTTATAGACTTACAAAACTTTAATAAACAAAACGTTTGTCCAAATTGATTAGTTATAAGCATCCTCAGGTACTTTAAATATTGTACTAGTAAAATCAAGAGCAACAGAAGAACATATTGGGAAGGCCAGTATTAGTTAAAAAACCACTATCAGATATTGCGTCTTTCTGATTACACCAAGTAACAGAATGTAAAGAGGTATAGCTAAAAATTATGCATTGTTGCCAAATATACAGTTCACAACAGAAACAATTAAATTTTCTATCTCTCAAGTATAAAAAAAAATCCTGTGGGAGGGAATGACTAGGAGACAATATGTGATCTTCACGTTAAGATCACGGAAGACAAATAAAAGACCCGCGAGACGAAAGATCGCAGGGATATAGAACATGAGATTCTTGCAAGAGACTCCCTACTTACAAGCAATATCAGCACGGCCAGCAAAAAAAAATCAGTAGTGTAAAGGGAAGCAGCACACACAGATACAGGTGTCTCAGTGCAAATAAAGCGTATAAAGGACAATATGTTATAAATGAAGATCGCATTAGCGCAAACAAAAGAGCAGAAAACAAAGTCTTTTCACATTTGCATCATTCAATGCACAAAACGTAGATTAACAAAATAATGGAACATACGCTATGAGAATCAGTGGTCCCGCAACAGTTAAAGCAATGACAAGTTTAATTTCAAAGAAAGCACCATTCGGTCAGGTGTATATTTATGATCACGGAGAAGCGAGCACAACGCGAGCAGGAGAGACACGAAGTGTCTGTACAGGCTTTAAAATGATCGAAGAGCAGCTGCCCGACACCCCACCACCCACACACACAACGCGAACACCCCGTGCAGGAAATAAAGGACAATTATTGTTTATACAACGTCACGCGAGACAAGGTAGTGAGCCATCATTTAAAACAAGTCCACACAGACATCTTTGGATCATTGGATTGCATTTGGCTGACAAGCATCATGTACTCCCAGCTCTTTAAACAATGACATGTGACAAGCAGAACAGGCAGCTTGCAAGAGGCAAAAAGACAGCAGATGATCTGACAGCATGTCCTTAGCGTGCATTCAGCCGCCGGTGAACCAACCAACATCACTCTCGCCCCCCCCCCCCCCCCCCCCCCATTCACAACGCGTGCAGCAATATACATCTGACAAGAAAGAGATGTAACCACGCATGAGGCCAGAAATGAAGGACAAGTATTGTTTTTACAAAAGTTTTTCAAGTAAAAGTGAAAATAATGCATGTGTAACAATTCCCATGAAAATAACAATCTCAGTAAATTGCATATTCGGTAAACCAAACACGGGGGTGGGCGAGTGAAGCAAGCAGGGGACGGAGCCCCCTAGTTTTTAAATTTTTTTTTTCTTAATTATTTATCTGGTAGTAATGTTGCACCTTCACAACAGCATCAGAGTGTACAGCAATGTATTTCAGCCACAGAGAAAAAAATTAAGGACATGGTGAAGAGGTGTATTTTATGATTAAAGTGGATATTTCAGCTTTAATCTCGAAATGTCCAGTTTAACCTCATAGTTTACTTTATCATTAAAGCAGACTGTCGTAAACTTCATCTAAATACCAACCCAGTTGTTAATTGCTTCTGAGGCTTCCTCCTGACCCGACAGCACTAATCACCACAAAGAACTCATTAACTTTATGAAATTCCTGCTCTCTGCATATTTAGAATCCTTAGATTTGTACTTGATATCACTTTCATGATTAAGTGTATTAAAATACGTATTTTATGTTTTACAGATAAGTCGTTAACTTCATTTAAATAATGAATACTGATAATAATTACACATGTTGCGGCAGCACGGTCTGCCTCGCAGGGAGTCATGTCCCTACCTGGAGTTTGCACGATTCCTTGGTGGGTTTCCACAGTGTGCTCCGGTTTCCTTCTAAAGACATGAAGGTTTGGGGATTTGATGAGGCTAAAATGACGCTAGTGTATGTGTGTGCTTGTATTCACCTTGTGATGGCCTGATGCACCATTCAGGAATTGTTTCTGTCTTGCGCTCGATGCTTACAGGAATGGGCGCATCCCTGGATTGATGGATTTAATCATTAAACATCCTTTTCAGAGATATTGCGGCAAGGTGTCCTCTGAATCTGGAATCTTCCAGATTTACGTAAAGTACACACGCAAGTATGAACAGTACAACGCATGCATAGCAGCAGTGTCCACGCACGTGTTGCATCGCCTGAAGTATAAACCTGGCCTTAAAGCTTCACCACCAAAATAATATTAAATAACAATATATTAAAAGAAAAAGAAGGAAAACATAATAAGGTAGGATATTGTATTAAGATGTTTTCTTGAACTCCTGGGGCTTCTAAATTGTAACAAGAATGCTTAAGGGATTTGTAAATTACAGAGCTTAGCATATCTGTGTGACGTTTCACTGTCATCGCCCATTTTGCCTCACATATTTTCAGGGTAGTGTGTTAGCTACTACAATCAGTGCATTTGCTGTATATGCACACACATAATCATGTTTAGGTAAGTAACCCGATTAAGGCAGGAACCTGGTTTCTTAGTGATCCACCTTTACATGTGTTAAGTACTTCTTTGGCAAAATGCTTCAACATCATTAAACTGTGCAAAAAGAGTTAAACATCATCATTAGCCACTGTGAATTTGAAACAGGCATGAAGCCTGTGATAATTTTCTTGTGTTTTATAAATATGCTTTGTGTGATGTGAAATAAACCCACTTCCTTATTACATCAAGTCACTAATTATTCAAAGTATGAACACTGGCTACTGTGTCATCTGGTCACACGGTTTCATCTTATAGCAAATAGCTGAATGAAAACTAAAGAGACAGTTTGTTTATAGGTTTCTGTTACTGGATTGCATGCCGCAGAGTCTCTTCTGCTTGGCTGTGTAATTAAGCCCTACAAATGACCATCATACTGGTATGTTTATTTTTTGCCTTATATCTAGTGCTGTTGGGATAATTATAATGCAAACTTTTTTACTACAAAAAAGTAAGCATTGCTTTAGGTTACTCATTGGATTATGTCATGCATGCGATTACCCAGTGCTTGTGAGATTGTGCTGCTGAGTTTAGCACTGAACATTCAACAACATACATTTAGTGATTACTGAGGCAGATTATTTCAACCAGGACCAGAAATAATGTTATTACCTGAGCATTTAACTCAGGAAATTTACCCTTGTGGACGCTTCCACCTATGGCTGCTGAAAGCATGTGCTCAGGTACAGGGTGGAATACGCATGCGTAGACTTATGAAATTCTTCAGCCAGCCTGGTTAAGGCTTTAAATGGCCAAATAACTGGGTAACTCATGGATAAATCTTTGCATGTTAACCAGGTTTCTTTGAGATCAATAATCTGGTTTCTGTAATGGAATAAAGTTTTACATGGTATTTTAGAAAACAGGTTTTTATAAATAATCGGGTTATTAAAACACATGTAAACACACTATATACAGTTTAATTTAATGACCACCTATGTATTGATGGAGATATATTTCTTACAATTCATGAATGCCTGCTCATCTACACTTGGGGCAATGTCTTATATGTGTATGCTGATTTGCATGAGTTCAGTTTTCTTTAATGTGGGCAAACCTTCATTTCTTCCAATTCAGGAAAATGCTCCAAAGAGTAGGTCTAAATTTGCATGATGCTGAGAGTTTTGAGTCAGTTGGGACCATTTTCCTATTCTGAGATGCTTGATAAATACAGGCACTGTTCTCTTTTAGCAGCACTCTATATTATTCTTGGAGTACATTCTGTAACGCACTGTTAACAACAGGTGTAGATAAAAAAATGTTCAAGCTTACCATTAAATAATGTCTGTAATTGTTGAAGAAGGCTGAGCTTGCTGTTGAAAATTGAGATGAGACCAGTCAAATGAGTCTTGTAGGATACTCTTTGCAGACAACTATGCTTTTTACTGTACTATATTTAAACAAGTTACAGTTATGAATACCAGTGCCAGGAAAATTGAATCTATCTGTGGTTAATGTGTAAACACTCAACTGAGGTTGATAAAATTTTAAAAGTTAGAATTTTGTTCAGTGTTAAGGCTATTTCTTTATTTTGTCTGCCATTTATGGGAGCCTCTGATGTTGGAGCATGTGGTCAGAATTCAGTTTATCTAGTGCCTTGTGCACAAAGGAATTATCATAGTTTTTTGCTTCAAACAAGTATTTCTTTTTGCATATTCGCTATGCGTCTAGGTTACATATCAGTAGGCAAGCTGTGTGAACAAAGGGGTATGTATAAGACTTAAAAACTGTGTGTTTTTATTGTGTACAGGCTATCAGTAGGCCAACATAATGAGAGCGGTACTTTCACCCCTGTCAGGTATTCTGAAGCTACAGGTGTGTAGGTGAATCTCAGTGCCCTGAAGATTGTGCTAAAATGGGTGCAAAGTGAGAGTATTTGTACCACCTTAGAGTTACCAAGGTTTCAGTGCATGAACTTTCTGTAGAGCTAGGCATCTTCAGCATAGCAAAGAACTCCTAGGCACAACAGCCAGTTAACTGAACCATTAAGAGGCATATAGATGTTGTGGATTGGTAGCCCAATACAGATCCTTGAATATTGTGGGAAATAGTTGCTATAGGGATCTGCTTTCATGGTTAAGAGAACAGAGTCTGCATGCTGCTGAAGCAGTATAAAGCAAAGACATGCAACTATTGTTGATTTTTTTCCCAGTTTCTGAGACATTGAAGTGCTCTATTATCCTTGTATATAATTTGATACTATCCGTATGTATGGTATTCGCGTCAATACAAGTTAGAACCATGCAATGGGACTCTGCCTCTGTAGTTAGAACATAACATGGCAAACGCGGATGCAGTATTACATGATTGGCTAAGAATGTTCGAATGCTTCAGTGACGCTGCTGGACAGCCGAGTGTAGTATGTCAGTGTTGGTTCGAGCAGATAACAGTAAGTTCGCTTGGTTTTTGGAACGTTGGTTTGGTGGGGCGTACTTTCCAGGACTAACATCGTCAACTGACTTAAACCCTTCGACAGCTCCGGAACTGTAAGTAGTTTAGAACGTATCGCCATTTGCTTGGTACGTCGATATCTATCTTTGGGCAGTTCGGTTTTGGCATCCGTCCTTCTGACATCTGTTGGCAAACTGAGTAATGACGGCTGGGTATTAACAACGGTCATTGTTTAAATTTTAGCCAATCTCAGATCCAACATAATTATTACTCCGACTCTGATTAGGGTCGTAAAATAGTTTGTTTTGAAAATTTGTTTGCTGGAAAAAATCAAATGAGGTGCGCCAAAGAGCTCAGTTCATGCCTTGTAGCCCCATTTAAAACAGGAAGCTCTTCATTACATCGGCCGAAAAGGTCTATTTTAAGCACAAATCAGTGCATTGATGATAAAATCATTTCAAGGACTTAAAAAAAACAAATAATTCTTTGCAGAGAAAGTATGGATTTCACAAACGTAGAATTTGTAGCCCGATTCGATCGGGCTCCCAGTCGCTAGTATATTTAATAAAAGAACACATCCTAAATTGTACATTTATTTGCACAGTTTTATTTTGAACAATGTTCATTAATTTAAAATGAGCACAGCTTAAAAATAAGTCTTTTTAAAATGAATGTTGGTGATGGTATGTGTAGTTTTAATTAAGAAAAAAAAATATGTACTTCAAAATATATATACAGTGGGATGCAAAAGTTTGGGCAACCTTGTCAATAGTCATTATTTTCCTGTATAAATCGTTGGTTGTTACGATAAAAAATGTCAGTTAAATATATCATATAGGAGACACACACAGTGATATTTGAGAAGTGAAATGAAGTTTATTGGATTTACAGAAAGTGTACAATAATTGTTCAAACAAAATCAGGCAGGTGTATAAATTTGGGCACCACAAAAAAGAAATTAAATCAATTTTAGTAGATCCGCCTTTTGCAGAAATGACAGCCTCTAAACCCTTCCTGTAGGTTCCAATGAGAGTCTGGATTGTGGTTGAAGGTATTTTGGACCATTCCTCTTTACAAAACATCTCTAGTTCATTCAGGTTTGATGGCTTCCGAGCATGGACAGCTCTCTTTAACTCACACCACAGATTTTCAATTATATTCAGGTCTGGGGACTGAGATGGCCATTCCAGAACGTTGTACTTGTTCCTCTGCATGAATGCCTTAGTGGATTTTGAGCAGTGTTTCAGGTCGTTGTCTTGTTGAAAGATCCAGCCCCGGCGCAGCTTCAGCTTTGTCGCCGATTCCTGGACATTGGTCTCCAGAATCTGCTGATACTGAGTGGAATCCATGCGTCCCTCAACTTTGACAAGATTCCCAGTCCCTGCACTGGCCACACAGCCCCACAGCATGATGGAACCACCGCCATATTTTACTGTAGGTAGCAGCTGTTTTTCTTGGAATGCTGTGTTCTTTTTCCTCCATGCATAACGCCCCTTGTTATGCCCAAATAACTCAATTTTAGTTTCATCAGTCCACAGCACCTTATTACAAAATGAAACTGGCTTGTCCAAATGTGCTTGAGCATACCTCAAGCGGCTCTGTTTGTGCTGTGGGCGGAAAAAAGGCTTCCTCTGCATCACTCTCGCATACAGCATCTCCTTGTTTAAAGTGCGCCGAATGGTTGAACGATGCACAGTGACTCCATCTGCTACAAGATGATGTTGTAGGTCTTTGGTGCTGGTCTGTGGGTTGATTCTGACTGTTCTCACCATTCGTCGCTTCTGTCTATCCGAAATCTTTCTTGGTCTGCCACTTCGAGCCTTAACTTGAACTGAGCCTGTGGTCTTCCATTTCCTCAATATGTTCCTAACTGTGGAAACAGACAGCTTAAATCTCTGGGACAGCTTTCTGTATCCTTCCGTAAACCATGATGGTGAACAATCTTTGTCTTCAGGTCATTTGAGAGTTGTTTTGTGACCCCCATGTTGCTACTCTTCAGAGAAAATTAAAGGAGGAGGGAAACTTACAATTGACCCCCTTAAATACTCTCATTCTCATTATGGGATACACCTATGTTTGTAGGTCAGGGGTCACTGAGCTTACCAAGCCAATTTGAGTTCCAATAATTATTTCTAAAAGTTTTGGAATCAATAAAATGACAACGGTGCCCAAATTTATGCACCTGCCTGATTTTGTTTGAACAATTATTGCACACTTTCTGTAAATCCAATAAACTTCATTTCACTTCTCAAATATCACTGTGTGTGTCTCCTATATGATGTATTTAACTGATATTTTTTATCGTAACAACCAACGATTTATACAGGAAAATAATGACTATTAACAAGGTTGCCCAAACTTTTGCATCCCACTGTATATATTTTAAATGCTTACAATGTAACATCTTCTTGTTCTTCTGACTGCTTCCGTTAGGAGTTGCCACAGCAGATAATCTTTTTCCATCTATTCCTGTCCTCTGCATCTTGCTCTGTTACACCCATCACCTGCATAGCATGATGAGTCTTATTATCACATGAAATGAGACAAGAAAAAATGCTTATCAAAAAAAGTGGGTCAATAGTGAAACTCACTTATTCAAACTTTAAATCCATAGAAGTAAACAGGATCTGTTGTTTTATGCAGAAATAGGTTATAAATTTGATAGCATTGTTACAAGGGTCACATTGTTAGGGGGTCAAGTCCCAGATTGTGCTTATTTGATTGATAGGATGCTAATGTGTCACCTCAGGCCTCAAGGTTGTAGGCTGCCCTCATGTTTACTCCCCTGCACAACATTGACCTCTTGTGTCAGATTGGTGTCTCACAGGAAAAAATGCTGGATGAATTTCACTTTCCTCTAATGAAAATCTCCTTACATCATATGGAGGCATGCATATGGTAAATGGTTGGACAACTGCATATTTTCACTTGCTCTTGCCTTGCATTCTAAATGCATCTGTCTGATGTAACAAATATTTAAAAGAGAAATATGTTTTAAATGACAACAATATGTGTGTTTGGTAAAGATGAAAGGCGTTTTAATTTCCTGTTGCCGAAGAGAAAGGTCATAGCAAAATGTTCTTTATAATGACACTCCTTTCTGTCTGCAGATTGTTTCCATGAGTCATAAATGATGGGCATGTGTTTTTCTGTATGTAGATAACTTTAGGCATTCATACTTGTTTGTAATGATGTACAGTTCAGGTGGCAAAGCATTTTTGCTCCTGGGGTGTTTTCTCATAAAGTAAAATGAACATAGATATTCTTGAATGATAGGGCCTCACACAGGTTTGTTACAAAAAAAAATGTGTTGCCATGTCTGGGTTTATTAGAATTAGCAGAGTATTTTTTTTAACACCAGTTCTTGACTTTCTATTACATGGATCAGTTCAGGAATTCAATGCAATTTATTTCTGTTATGAGCCCTGCATGCTGTACTGTAATTTTAACTAATAGTATGGAAGGAAATAAAATTAAAATAAAACACTGTATAAACAGAGACATTGCATGAAATGTATGGTATACTGTATGTATATGTATGTATGTATGTGTATGTATATATGTATGTATGTGTGTGTGTGTATATATATATATATATATATATATATATATATATATATATATAGTGGTTTTAAGTCCAAATGTATTCCTTACTGTTTTCTCTATGCCCTTCTCTCTTATCTTTTTCATCTCACTATGAAAAATTGTCATTTGTATTTCACCTGCTGTGGCTTGTTCCCATTCTTATTTGTTCTGGCTATTTTCTAATTGTTTTTTCTTTCATTCTGCTTGAACTAGTGCTGATTTTTAATTAGTCCATCTCCTACTTTTTTTTGTTGTTGTTGTAGTATCACTTGTATTACATTATCTTCAAAATTATAAATCAAAAGTGAATAAAGACAAGCATGAGAGAGACATTCACAAACCCATAACAATTATCAAAAGTGAAGACTTGTTTGCTTTTAAATCCAAAACTTTCCACTGCTACCACTGCATTAGGTTCTTAAAATAGCCCTATTTTTGCATTTCTTTGGCTGCTTCTTTATTCTTTTGGTGCCCAAACTTTCTGTCTAATGGAATAATTTATTAGCACTGCATTCTTTTAGTTTTCTCAATTGTTGACTGTTTTCCCTTTATGGAATAGTACAAGCACCACTTTATGTAACCTTTTTTAATAATGGTTATTTTTATTTTGATTTACATTTTGGCACCTTGATAATATTCTAACAGTAATATTCTTTTTTTTTTATATATATATATATATATATATATATATATATATATATATATATATAGCTTTAGATCCTGAGACTGGCAAATTTTTTTCCCATGGTTCTGGAATTGCACAGAAGTTAGAAGCCTTGTCTCTTCAATCTATATCTGATCAAAGCACTGATGAGCGTAATGGACAGACAGAAAGGTAAATAAACTGGTATTGCTTTAAAAAAATCTTTATTTTTATCTTATGGTATTCATTTCTTTCTGTAACGAAATTAAACCTACTTTTAGTTTATTCATATGATCTTTACAATTTAATCATTTATTTTGACTGTGTAAGGAGAAAACAAAGGTAGCAACTGGTGTAAAATCATTCTGAACCTTGTTGTTCCCATTTTTAATTACAGGCTTTGCTTTCTTTAGGACACACAGCATGCTACATTTGCTTGTAAAAAGTGATGATGGTTTGGCATCAGTATTTGTAACTGGTTTGTGGGGTTAAAAAAAAAATGACATTCAGAAGAAGAACCAGATTAAATATCCACAAATCCTTTAAGCATTTAACTCTTACTGAAAAATTCTTTTAATTAAATGAGCTTTATTAGTGGTTTAATTAAGCATAAATGCTGGCTCACCATGATACCAACAGATATTTGTGGTTTCTTCGCTTTACTGAGGTGGTGAGCCAATTTACTGTCTAAATTGTTCATTGCAGATAAGAGAGGTCCTCTGTGTTAAAAAAAAAAAAAAAAAAAAAAAAACGCCAAAGTGAAATTGACTAAATTAGATTTTTGCTGCTATTCAGACACTGCCAAGAAATGTTTAAACACAATAACCATAAACTTTCATAGCCAGGATAAGTTACATCTAATCCGAACCACCCAAGTGTTTCAGAAATTCTTGTTCCAAGCCATTAAACTTGAAAGTTTTCACAGAATTACTTGCATACCATAGGTAAAATAAAACTATGGTGTATTCAGTATTGTTTTTTTGTTTTAATTACTATTTTTTTTTTACAAATGAGTTTTTATTTTCCAGTTGTCACAAATTCCTGGCAAAGAGGGGTTGATTATTGCATCTCTTTTTATATGATATTTAATTACCAATTAAATCTTAAATTCTGATTAAAATGGAGCATAATGTTTGTTTGTTACATTTTCTGATCATTTGCTACCTAAATCTTTGCTTACTCCTGCAAATTTATATCAAGACTATTTGTTGTGCAAAATTATTAAATATGGCCAAAATAATACTACTGAATTGCGGCGTTTAAAATTAAAGTGAAGGATGGAAATCACTAATTTTACCACCTCCTACAATGCCAGGGGCGTAGATGCTAGATAATTTTATATCTCTCTATTGCTTCTGTATGAATAAGTGTAGACTTATGAATGTAACTTGAGCTAAAAAATGGCTGTATGATTCTGGGATAGGTCTTCACTCCATGATACTTAGCAATGGAAAAACTTAGTTCAGCAAGATGTTGTGGAGATATCTTTGCAGGTATCCCCCAGCTTTGAGATCTCTCAAAATATTTATTATATATTGCTTATGCTCTATTGTAAAGACTGTATTGCAGTTAGACATTCTTTATGTATTACTGGTTAGATATTTAATACTCTTTGCTGACTGTTAATTTGGTTATTAGGAAAAGCTGGGCACATAATGAATGACTACTCTTCTGTCATCTACGTAATTAGACAATTACAGTGACAGAATTATGCTTCACGTATGATTCTGTAATGTGTTCAATACCTCTTGTCGTCGTTATTTTCCATATAGAGATTTCTGGTCCTTTTCATACGCTCAAAGTGAATAACGGTAAAAAAAAAAATTTGAACTCTGGCTACGAATAAGCCGAATGCAATTTTTTGGGTCTGTTTTGGATCCTAAAATTTTTGGAATATCTGCCAATATATGGTACAAGCATTAGTAGAGCACATTAAAACCAAGCCTTTCGCCCTTACCAGTACTCATTACACTACTGAGTAGTATAATATAGGGTAAAACGTAGCCCAGATATGGTTGTGGTGGTTCAGTAGCTTTCATAGACATCAATTAATGTAACTTTTAAATCACCTGAATTGGAATTTAAAGTCCTATTATTAGTTGTTGGTTGTGGAGTGTAGATGACTAATTGTAGTTCAGATTTCCTTAACCTCATTTTTCAAGGAAGTACTCAATGGAGAGTTAAATCTCTGAAGTCTCAAAAGTTGTACGCTGAGAGCAGATCTAGTGCTTTTTCCTATTAAGTTTAAAAGAAGTATGGAGTCACTATGATAGTGCAGCTGTGAATTTGTTTTTAGTGTAACATCAGTACTGAGTATCTATTTGTTCTGTCTATGAGTGAACCTTACATAAATCCTTTCCTCTTACATGAATTTCTAAAAAAGTGACCATGTTTTTCCCTTCCTTTTCAGTTCACTTACCTTAAACAACAGGGAGAAGTAAGCTACTGTGTTAACACTAGAATTCCAAAGCCTACAAAAAAAAAAAACTCATAATCCCGGCCCACCTTAAATTCCTTTGCACCTTTCCATCAGTGTCTTTTTTGTGTTGTAAATGTGTCGATCAGCACAAGCAGCAAGCAGCCTGCTATCCCATCACAGCACCATAGCTCAATTCGCAAAGAAGGATCTCAGTGTCAATAGTATATCATCATTTGGAATTCATATATTTCATGTGTGTTCCGTGTCTGCAACAATCTATGTAAACACATCGTTAAAACAAACATTTTTCATGTTGTAGTAATAATTGACAAAATGTAGACATGAAGTGTATAATGTATGAAGCCTGAAGTCCAAATATCAAATAAACACTTTCACAAAAGGTACACAAATAACAAATAAGTGTGCTTTTATTCAAGAATATAACTGAAGAAAAAGAAAGCAGATTAAGGGTAGGCAATTGATATGACCGCTTGTGTGGTGCAAGAATAAGAACTGCTGACTCCTAATCAAGAGGTCGCTGACTCAATACCGCCTGCCTCACAAATTTACCATTTTGAGTAGTGAGCTGCTCTTATTGTTAATATTATACAGTGAAAACATAGATTTGATTTGCGTCTCTAAAAGGTGGTATAAATTTATAGTACTTGTAAAAGTTATCTTTTTTTCCAGTTTTATTCTCTCATGCTACGACAACCTTTAAAACCCCCGATCTGATGCTGTTTACAGATAAAGACATTTATACTACCTCTTTATATGAAAACAGTGTCAGATCTCATGCATGAATGAGACTGGGACTGGGAAAACTGTGGACATGGATGTGAATGGTGTGCATGACTGATTGTGGATGTGAATTTTTTTTTTTATTCAGTTTTATTCTTGAGTGTTCCTGCTCTCTCTGAATTAGTATGCACCTTCTAGTAAATGATGTCAAAGCCGCACTGACAAAACAGAGACACAGGTATATACGACATTTGGAATAATTCATTTTATGACCTGTATAGTGCAACATTATATTCATTCTCATACCTTCATGTGGTTGTAGTTAGTGACAGCATTTGGTTTTTTTTGTTTTTTTTTTTTCCCTCCCGATCTTGCCCAGTCTCCACATGTTGGTGCATGGTGGTGTTTCTTTTCTACTCCTGGAGATGCAGAAGACAGAATAGTACCAAGAGGTCAGTTCCGCGCGATATACAATCATCAAATTCAAATGTTAACAGATCCCACACACCAAAAGACTACATTTATGTCATGTGTATCTGTTGCAATGTACACATCCTCTCTATGCTGTGGTTCCTATTACACTGAAGGAGCACCTGATACTGAACTTTCTTTCCTGGGGGAAGCGAAGGTCTTGGAACAGAAGCTTGTTGATGTTGCATTCTCTTTTCTTTTTCCATCGCCTTTTCTTATAAGAATCGACGACAAAGGTCCTCTGCAAGGTGAGCCATGAACGCTCTTCTTTTCTCAGCTTGAAATTACAGGGAATTCTCTGATGTGGCGGGATAAAAGCTGACACACAAATGTTGGTGCTACAATACATGTAATAAGCTTGATTAGACAATAACTATGGCTTTGTTGGGTTTTAAAAAGGTGCACCTGAGTATAGCAAGGGAGTTATTGAGAGAGGGTCAGTGACTGGAGAAAGAAGCACTGCAAATCATCAAGGAACAGCAAGAGAAGGAAGAGAGATCGGGGTGAAAGCAAGTATGAGGAGAGATGGGTAACATAAGGAGATGGATGGGCCTTCTGGGAGAGCAAACTCATTTCTGGTCTGCTGTGGCAAGAAGAAGAGATTACAGCATCTGGCGTGAGTACCAGCCTTGGAGGTGGTGATGTGTGACTGCTCAGGAGTCCGGTTATGATGGCGATGCCTAGGCTGCCAATAGTGCAGGGAAGTCATGAGGAAGCCAGAGGGGAGACCATGGACTTGTGTACAAAAGATGGTAAAGTCAGTGTGATGAAGGAGTGGATGAGACGAGCTTCTGAGTCACAAGTAGATTTTGTCGGGTGAGTGGTTATGGTATAGTTCCATATCCATGGAATAGTTGCAGCACTGGGAAGGAATGTTTAGTCATTTCTCCTGTGGATTTTTAATGTGAATGTAATCACTTCTGATCTATTTTGATTTTAATGAAAGCATTTATTTAACTATTATAAATGTTATATTTGCAGCTTAACACAGTGACTTTTTTGTGCAATTTTTTGCACAAATCCAGTTGCCTGCGTCCTCACTTGCCTAGTCCCTTCCCCATCCATGACCAAGTTTCCAGGTGTTGCAGTGCCTTTCTAAAGGTATCTGCTTAATAAGGAAAACATCTGACAACCTTACCATTCATATCGATTTTTGAGTTGTAAATGAGGTGAAATAAGAACAAGTAAAATAATCAATTTGAAGGCTGTCATGTGCAGGAACACGAAACCCTGATGTTTGAATCATAATGATCAGTAATTTTAGGTGCATTTTCCATAATCCACTTCAGTGGCTCTCTCTAAAGCCAAAAACCTCAAAATACTAAAATTTATTCACCCATTACTGAAAATGGTTAATCCGTTGAATTTTTTTCTTGGCCATCAGAATAAACTACACGAGTTAGGCTAAGTAACATACTAAAAGATATTATTTTTGGGTAGCATATTCCTTTAAGCTTAAACATATTGGCTTTTAAGCATCCTGCATGCACTTAATAAGAGGTCTTCCACCTGAACTGAAGCATGTTCGGGCTGAGTCGGTACTTGGATGGGAGACCATACAAGAAAAGCTTAGGTTGCTGCTGGAAGAGGTGTTGGTGTGGCCAGCAGGGGGTGCTAACCCTGTGGTTTGAATGTGGATCCAAATGCCCCAGTGCAGTGATGGGGACAGTGGTGTAAGACTGGCACCATCCTTTGGATAATACTTAAACCTGAGGTCCTGAATTTCAGTGGTCATAAATGATCCTTGGGCATCCTTCGTAAAGAGATGTCCGTCTAAATTGCCCTCCATGGCCTAGTCAGCCATCTCCTGGTTATCTGTCTCATCACTTCACCAGCTAATAGCTATTGTTTGATGAGCAAAGTGGAACAAAAATGGCTGCCATTGCATCATCCATCCAGTTGGATGTTCCACATTAATGGTGGGTTGATGTGTCTTCTCACACTATGAAAAGCACTTTGAGTAGTGAGAAACGCACTATATCTCTGTATATATAAAAGAAAATCCTGGAATGTAAAAGCCAGGCGACGAGACGTGATCTTCTCGGAAGTTCTCGAAAGACATTTTAAAGACCCATGAGACAAAAAGACTGACAACGGAGTGTCTCGCGAGGCCGTGGAACATAAGATTCTTGCAAGACATTACCTTCTTATCAAGTAAGACCACGGACAGCCAGCAAAACATTCATTCATGTGAAGTCACGTGGCACACACAGATCATGTACCTTTAGCAAAGAGGAAAGAGCAGCGCGGAGAAAAGACACCCAAGGCGCGATACATATGCAGAGAAAGGTACAGACTGTGAAAGCAGTAACAGGCGAAAGTATTGTAGTTTCCTAGCCAAGCTGAAGCCTTTTTTGTTTTAAGTGACTGTTAGGTCCGCTCGAGGGAGGGCACAGCACAGCACGGCATACTGATAGCTGGGTGCTGATTGATGCGGTAAGGGGGTGGCGAGACCCGTGGGAGGAGGGGTTGGAGAGGGTGCTAGAAAGTTGTGCTTGGGGTTACACAGTCGGCAATTGTTAAAGTAGAACTTTTGTGACACTTTATTACGTCAGTCGCTACAGTATCAAAAAAAAGGTAGCACAGATCGCACTGACAAAAAACAAAAGGAAATTAGTTTATGTCAGAGAATTTCAAAAACGGGGTTTAACTCAAATGCATCTATTGGTTACTTTGCAAAAAAATTATTAACTGCTGATGATGTGGATCATTTTGTCTGTGCTGAAATTCCAAACAGAGAAACCTATCCTGAATTATGGTACAAAGTCATTAAACACAAGTCTCACAGAACTCATTTAAAAGATTCAGCATAGTGGGACACGAAAGATTCCAAATATTGTTTTTACAGAAGTTCTGAAATAAAAGTGAAACTAATGAAATAGCAACGGGAGGGCAGGGTACAGCATGGAAGACTGATAGCTGGGTACTGATTGATGCAGTAAGGGGGAGGCGAGACCCGTGGGAGGATGGGTTGGAGAGGGTGCTAGAAAGTTGTTTGGGGTGCGCAGTCGGCGATAGTTAAAGTAGAACTTTTGTGCCACTTTATGATGTCATTCACCACAGTATCAAAAAAAAAGATAGCACAGATTGCATTGATGCAAACAAAAGGAAATTAGTTTAAGTCAGAGAATTTCAAACACGGGGTTTAACTCGCATGCATTTATTGGTTACTTTGCAAAAAAAAAAAAATATTAACTGCTGATGATATGGATCGTTTTGTCTGGGCTAAAATTCCAAACAGAGAAACCTATCCTAAATTATGGTACAAAGTCATTAAACACAAGTCTCACAGACCTCATTTAAAAGATTCAGCATATTGGGACAGGAAAGATTCCAAATATTGGTTTTACAGAAGTTCTGAAATAAAAGTGAAACTAATGAAATAGCAACAATTCAAAGAAAAAAAAAGTGTGTATCCGGAAAACCAAACACGGGGGTTGGCGAGTGAAGCCCCCTAGTAAATGTAAAGAATTTGATTATTTTTATTTATCCAGCTTTGGTGTTTGATTATATTGATTGATATGTGTGAGTGGTGTCCAGCAGTGAACTAAACGTGTAAACTTTTTTTTTTTTTGAATTGTTTTAAACTTCTTAGTGAAGTCTACTCACTGCTACACAAATATAATTAAATTAGAATCAGTTCAAACCCCCCCCCCCCCCCTTTTATAATGAAGCATCTGAACTAATTTTCAATTTTCCAAGTCACTTCAAGAATGTATTTAAATCATGATTACAACCAGACATTCATTTTTATAACTCCTATTTATGTATTTTAGCTATGATAACTTCAACCCTGCATTTACTAGTCGACCCAAGATTCCTAGGACCCCAGAGGTTTCAAATACAAGCCCTCGAAAGCCCAGGACACCACCCATTGCCCCCCAGTTCTCTCAGTCTGGTCCCCAGCAAACCAACCGACCAAATTCAGGAGGATCAAATGGAAAAAACAGGCAAAGTAAGTAGCCAGACTCACCCTTGGTTTCTTTTTATTTTGGATGAGGAAAAAATGAATTTGCGTTACAAATATTGAGCATAAATTAGGTTACTTATATACAGGGTGGTCCAGATCTAATTATGCAGATCGTCTGGATGACTTTGATTTATGCGGGGACGATTCCAGTTCGGCACAAAGACAATTCTACATGTCTTCAGTTTGCACACTTCTCGATGGTCTGGGATTTTTCGAATGATTTTTCTATGTAATAAACTTAAGTTATAGCATAATGAAAATTGCATAATTAGATCTGGACCACCCTATACTTGTGGTAGGTTGTGTTTTTCTTTTTTTAAAAAAACATGTTTTAGTGATTTTCATATTAAAAACAACCCCCATGTTTTACAGATATATTATTACAGATCTAAGTGTTATCTACACTCTTGACAATAATGAACATGTTAACTTATGGAAGCATAGACAAGTGACTTGCTTGTAGTCATACAAAATACTATGTTTTCCCAACTGCATAGTCATTTTGAGGTGGATTACTTGATGACAAACCAAGCAACTGTAAACATACTGCAGTAGTAACAATATGAAGCATCAATATTTGGTATCACACTGTATCTGGGATAATTTTTCATAAATGCTCTAATCAGAAGTGATAATGTCTTTCCAAGACCACTACTGATTATTTATTACAAATTTACTATATAAACATATACTTGGGTACAGTGCATCCGGAAAGTATTCACAGCGCATCAGTTTTTTCACATTTTGTTATGTTACAGCATTATTCCAAAATGGATTAAATTCATTTTTTCCTCAGAATTCTACACGTAACACCCCATAATGACAACATGAAAAAAGTTTACTTGAGGTTTTTGTAAATCACATGTACATTAGTATTCACACAGCCTTTGCTCAATACTTTGTCGATGCACCTTTGGCAGCAATTACAGCCTCAAGTCTTTTTGAATTTGATGCCACAAGCTTGGCCAGTTTCACCCAATCCACTTTGCAGCACCTCTCAAGCTCCATCAGGTTGGATGGGAAGCGTCGCTGCACAGCCATTTTAAGATCTCTCCAGAGATGTTCAATCGGATTCAAGTCTGGGCTCCTGCTGGGCCACTCAAGGACATTCACAGAGTTGTCCTGAAGCCACTCCTTTGATATCTTGGCTGTGTGCTTAGGGTTGTTGTCCTGCTGAAAGATGAACCGTCGCCCCAGTCTGAGGTCAAGAGCGCTCTGGAGTAGGTTTTCATCCAGGATGTCTCTGTACATTGCTGCAATCATATTTCCCTTTATCCTGACTAGTCTCCCAGTTCCTGCCACTGAAAAACATACCCACAGCATGATGCTGTCACCACCATGCCTCACTGTAGGGATGGTATTGGCCTGGTGATGAGCGGTGCATGGTTTCCTCCAAACGTGACACCTGGCATTCACACCAAAGAGTAAAATCTTTGTCTCATCAGACCAGAGAATTTTGTTTGTCATGGTCTGAGAGTCCTTCAGGTGCCTTTTGGCAAACTCCAGGCATGCTGCCATGTGCCTTTTACTAAGGAGTGGCTTCCATCTGGCCACTCTACCATACAGGCCTGATTGGTGGATTGCTGCAGAGATGGTTGTCCTTCTGGGAGGTTCTCCTCTCTCCACAGAAGACCTCTGGAGCTCTGACAGAGTGACCATCGGGTTTTTGGTCACCTCCCTGACTAAGGCCCTTCTCCCCCGATCGTTCAGTTTAGGTGGCCGGCCATTGATGGAGGCCACTGTGCTCATTGGGACCTTCAAAGCAGCAGAAATTTTTCTGTAACCTTCCCCAGATTTGTGCCTCGAGACAATCCTTCATTTGACTTTATGCTTGGTTTCTGCTCTGACATGAACTGTCAACTGTGGGACCTTATATAGGCAGGTGTGTGCCTTTCCAAATCATATCCAGTCAACTGAATTTACCACAGGTGGACTCCAATTAAGCTGCAGAAACATCTCAAGGATGATAAGGGAAAACAGGATGCACCTGAGCTCAGTTTTGAGCTTCATGGCAAAGGCTGTGAATACTTATGTACATGTGCTTTCTCAATTTTTTTATTTTTAATAAATATGCAAAAATCTCAAGTAAACGTTTTTCACGTTGTCATCATGGGGTGTTGTGTGTAGAATTCTGAGGAAAAAAATTAATTGAATCCATTTTGGAATAAGGCTGTAACAAAAAAATGTGGAAAAAGTGATGCGTTGTGAATACATTCCGGATGCACTGTACATGTGATACCTGCAGTATGTGCCTGTACACAAGAAGTGCTTGAGCAAATTAATGCTAGAAAGGCTGGCAATTGTTTCTTTCCCATAGACATTTTTTATTGAGAATACAGAATTAAATAATGAATTTCACTACATATTTTATGGATTAGAGATCCTTTATGTTAATGTTCAGTACCTATAGAGAGCACAGTGATTCACTAAGACATTGTTTTTTCGAGGTCAGTCATACCAGACTCCCATGACTGCAGGTCCTTATTTGAAACAATGTCATGATTAGTGTATTATTCTTACTTTCAATATTTGTATTCTTTGCCATAGTGTTAAAAGGGTTTATTTTTCCTTTTTAGTTTATCGTTTTCTGTAAAGGTTTCAGTTTCAATTGTATCTGAATGATGATGATTAGCAGACACAAATGCAAGCAAAAATAAATACTTACAGGGAGCAAATACTTGACTGCTCAGTAAGAATTGTTTCTTACAAATGAGTGGATCAGTGACTGTGGCACTAAAGTAACTGCTCCCCTTTTAGCTTTTAATATTGTCAGCTTTTGGATACAATTAAGTGAACAAACCTTGGATAAATGGGAAATTAATAAAGAAAATGGTAAATGAAACCTTAGCATTTCAAGTTGTGACAGGCTTACACATATGTTAGAAATTCTCAGCTAATAAAAAGTACAGTTCACTAAAAAAATAAGAAATTAAAAGTAAGACTCATGATCCATTTATGAAATTGGTTGGAATAAAACCGCCACATGGGTCCACAGGTTTGAGCTTGGGAACAAGTGCAGTAAGAAAAGCTTTCTTTATGACGCTAAGAAAAAAAAAACATGACGCTTACTAACTGGTGAGACTAAAAGGCAAAGTTTTAAGTTGCTGATATATAGTTACTTAGCTGTTGATGACCAATAAATATCTGTATAGCATCATGCACATGCTTGAGAGATGGCCCATTAAAAGTTGTGTGAGTAAGCTGGAAGTTCTAGTCAAAATCACAAAATTGCTCACATTTAAATTTGTTATTCATTCTAAACAGAACAATATAAATAAATGACAATTTAGTATTGACTGTAATAAAATAGTTTTTAACACCGAAGAACTTTTTTTTATATATATTAAAAAATTCAAAGCACTGTAATTCAAAATCAATGCTTTTATGTGGCTTTGTTTTATGTTAGAAACAATCCTAAAACAAAAAAGAAATATCCTGTTTGTGTTTTCATCCATGTATTTTAAGATTTTGTAGAGCCACCATTTGATTTTCCCAGTGCCATCTTTACACACGGACGTGGAGTGATTTTTGCCAGTTCATTCAAATAGATTTGCCTTCAGGTGTTCAGGTTAGCCACATAACAGGTGTGTGTGGCACTTTTCAAATACTGCCACACACTGTCAATCTGACTTCGACTGAATTTTTGTAGGGTGTTTACCTTTTTGTTCATAAACAAATGCAACATTGCTTACTTCCTTGTGTTTTGGGATCATTGTCCAAATTAAAAGATTAACTTTCTCCAGAAGTGTTTTTTTTGTGTTAG
>JANRMT010062813.1:102952403-103027939 GCA_026402145.1 Polypterus bichir lapradei | reverse complement strand
TATATAATATAAAATCAAGAATACCAAGAGCATTAGTAGTGTATTTGTTGTGTTACATGTATTAAAAAGCGAAAAAAACTTAGTCGGCAGCAATTAAAACTATAGACACCATGAATAAATGATTAAAATTACATGACTTGTGAGTTAGTGTTCAGTTTGATTCTCATTCTGGTGCAGACGTAGGCCCAATACCAAAGTTATAGCAAAAAAATTATTTTGTGTTGTTAAAGACCAAAAAGATTTTCAGTCATCCACTGTTTCCATGGCCGTGGGGCTGTAGTAAGAAAGGCATGGATCCAGTAAGCCTGGAGGAAATTTGGCTAATTAAAATGAATTACCAGTGCTGTGCACATTTAAAATATATGTTCGCCTTTCTCAACAAATTCCTTGTTTTCAGGCCCACTTCTATTTATGCAAAGCCCTTTTGAAGACTGCAGGTGTCATAACAATAAGTATCCAGCTGCCAAAGTTTCTGGCCGTTCAGACTGGAACGTCACACTTTTGCTTCCTATCCATTTTGGAATAAAAGATGTTGCACTGTGCTGCTTTATAGTCTGCTTGTTGAAAGCTGCATCCTGTCCCAAAAACCTTCTTCCTGGCAATGCTGAAAAGGAAGAGCTGATGTGTAATAAATTTGCAACAAAAAAGCAGTGTTTTATAACTGAGAAATCAAGTTCCTTTTCTAGGTCATTTAGCTTCCAATCTGTTATTAAGGTGAGCTATTCTGCTATAAAGGTTTTTGTAAAATCCCTTATAGATAAAGTTACAGTTGTTTGGTAGCTACTTGATATTTGAGCTATACATTCAAGAAGTCAGTTATCACATAGTGTGTTTTGAATGGCTTATTTTTGTTATTATTTTAACACTTTTCTTCAGTGTTTCTTGTATTGCCTCTTTTGCCTTATTTTAAAGTATTGATTCTTAAACTAAGTATAGAAGTGTTACAACAACATTTATTTATATAGCACAGACAAAATAAATAATTAAAATTAGGGAACACTAATTAACATAGAATAAAAGTAAAGTACGATGGCCAGGGAGGACAGAAAAAAGAAAAAAAAAATTCCAGACAGCTGGAGAAAAAAATAAAATCTGCAGGGGTTCCAGGCCACGAGACTGCCCAGCCCCCTATAGGCATTCTACCTAACATAAATGACCTCAATCAGTCCTTTACCAGTCAGTTACCAATGTAGCTGCTGATTTCTGAATTAGAAGTAATTAGTGTGAGATCAAAAGTATTTCTGGTGGACTAATACTAGGTTGTTGTACTGTGTTAGCCATTATGAATGTAGAGAAAAGCCATGCAAAATGACACCTTTTATTGGCTAACTAAAAGGATTACAATATGCGAGCTTTCGAGGTAACTCAGGAACTAGAAAAAACAGGTAGAGAAAAATGCATACATCGAGTATATTGTCTTTAGGTAACTTTTACAAGAGACATACATTTTTCTAGAAATGTTGTTTCTTAAGATGAGATTAGTTTTATTTTAACCTTTATGAGTCTGGTTTGAAAGGCAAGAAAATTTTTACCACCAAAATATGAAGAGAGTCTAGTGGCTAGGAAGTTGAAACTTCAAAAACACACATTTTATGAGACCCAGTGGTCGAGAAACACTGTGTTATGGGACTTATCTGATGCATTTCCTGTTTATGGTAGTTTGGCTGTTCCAGTAGTGATGGGTGGGAAAGGAATAATGAAAGCCTGAAAAGCAACCAATAACTAATGATTGATACTTTAGCATTGAAGTGCTGTCTTTGCTGAGGGATTGCTGAATGTCACATTTCATCCATGTAGCTGTACTCCCCAAGATGGCACAGTTTGGACATCAAGAATTACAAGCTGCAGTTTTTACAACTCCAGTTAAATAGCAAGTTACAGCTCAAGCTAATTACTGCGTGTGATGCTGGTTATACTCGTGATATGTGTGCACCTAAACATAGATTGACTGAAATGGTCCATAGTGTGCAGTACTATTCTTGACTGTTCGTCATGGCTACTGTGTATTCTTCCCTGTCACATCTAGTTTGCTTTTTTCATAAGTTTAAAAAAAAAAAAGGTAACTTGCTATATAACTGTATAAGCCTAATTATAATACTAAAATAAACTGTAAGTATGGTCAGGGCCAGTGTTCCTTGCTGTAAATATAATGGTAAAATTATTCTTGATAAATACTTTTCACTTTTCAAAGCAATTTACAGGCATGATTAGGATAAACTAAGTCAATTCATGCAGTAATCTATTTTTATGATTTTACAAAGGTGGTCCTAAATCAAAGGAATATTGATGCAATACTGTATAATTGTTGCTGTTTTAGTTGGAAGTGCCATTGAAGCAGCCAATAGTTTTATTTTGCAACCTTGCCGTATAGCTCACGTATGCCTGCTAAATGACATCAGCATTTGTTTTCTGGTCTTTGAGATACAGTATCTTTCATTTCCCAGTTGTCCTATTGTTGCCTTTTTGTTTTTAACATTTTTTTTTTTTCTTTCTTTTCCAGGTAGCCAGTCATATAGGAAGTGAAAAATAGATATTTGAATATGCAAGTCAGTTACTTCTCTTGAGATTCTTCCAGTTAGCAAGGAGTCGGTTTATAAATGTAACCCTCTGTTTGTTTCTACACATCAAGTCTTCAGGCATTTTCTTGAGAAGAGTGTGTCTTAATATACTGCAAAAGTCTGCAAGCTCACTCGCCAACATCCACTTTTATATATCCTTTTTATACTTGGGGCAAATGGCATCTTGGAGAAGGTCCTTCAGATTCAGTAGCCCAATCAAGTAAATAAAGATTTGGTGGAGTGTGACAGCCATAAAAATGTGGTTACATAATGCCAGTTGTAGCCCATTAATTTAACCAAATGCTGAAAAATTTTATGAGTAAACTGCATTCAATCAACAATTTTTTAAATATATATTGTGGAAAAGCATTAGTTCTGTGAAAGACAAAAAAAATAATTAGCAAGGGAGACAACTGCCTGTTTCTGAATTCAAGGAGAGATTACAGAGTTTTCTAAACTACACACTTGCTAGCCTTTTTCTTTTTTTTTTTTGGAGTAGCACTTTGTTTGAATCATTTACAAATGCAATAATGTTGGTACATTGAAGACGAATTCCTATTCTCTTAACAAAACATCATTGCTCATCAAATTATTTTTTCTTAATCCTTATGTTTTCATACTGAAGCAATATGATCTTGTGAGAGGTAACATAAAATAATTGTATGTATTTTGTGTATATTTTGGGATAATTATATTTTTATAAGAAGCAAAATTTGATATATTCCAGGTTTATGATTTGGATTGTGTTACTCAGTGTCTGCTGTCCACTTTCCACTCCCTTCTCCCACATTGCTCTCTCTCCCTCTCCTCTAGTAAGGAATGAGGTTGATGTTTTCAAGTACAGTCTTCACATCTCCTTCTGTTTCATTAACGTAACTGCAAGTGTGATGTGTGGCTCCCTGCTTTTATTCTCTTCTCATCAATTCAGTGTTGTTGCATGCAAGTATTTGTGTGTTCCCTCACCTGAAATTCTTCTTGCCACTCTCTTATGAGTGTTATTTTTTTGTGTTTTTCAAATGCATGTCCATGAACTTATCGAGTCTTTATGCTCAAACTAAATTGAGTAGTTGTTGTGTTTATTACTTTATAAATCAGGGTATTTATTTGTCTAGCTGGTACTTTTACACACACTGTATCTTTTGTATTTCTTTCATAAGCACATTTACAGTGACACGTCAACATTTGTATAATTGTGGTTTATCTGTAACATATTTTTATCCTGTTTTTAGATTGTGTGCAGTGCTATATTTTCATAGCCATTGACTGAATTTATTGTTCTATGTGTAGTAATAAATATCCTTTAAAATGTTTTTGCTGTTGAATGCCAATATTTGAAAAAATGCAGTTTTGTAATTAAATATGTTATATGTTGGGTAACTATTATCATGTAGGAATGACACATAAGTAGTTTTATAGAGAAATCATTATCAGTAAAAGTTGGTGATTACTTGTGACCTAAAAAAACAATAATTCTTAAAAGGAAAAAAGAAAATACAGAATACATGCAGGAGTTTTTTTGTGTATTGTATATGGTGTACTTGTAAAGCTTTCTCTAACCCAGAAATTACCAAATCAACATCTCAACAAAAAGGAAACTTTTTATTCTAGAAGATAAAAAGATTGGAATTTGACAGACTTCCAAAGGTCCAAAATCCTAGTGAGAACAGGGGATCCGTTGGATTTGTCCAGTTGACTAAAAGTAGGTGGCAAACTAGCAGTAAAGCAACATTAGATAAGTCTGACTGAACATAGGTATAGGTGGATGGAGATCCACTGGAATACAAAAGGCTTCTGATTCATATATTATTACAGTAAGTAGTATTTCTCAGAGATGTGTGAATGACACCAAAGTATCAGATGTTTAATACTCAGAGGGTCTGTCTAAATGCCATGCAAGGTAACTCAGTGGAGGAGGGTGCAAGCAAGCACATGCTGTGTGTTTGTAAAAGCAAAATTTATCAATAATAACATCAAATGAGAATGTCACCTGTACTGATGCCAAATTCTCAACTGAACTGTAAGTAGCTCGGCCAGGCATACAGGCAGCACAGGACACAGGACTCCTTTCCATAGTAATAATAATGTAGGGGGAGTAGTAGCCTCCCTTCGGAATCCCTGAGCACACGTTAAGAAAGGTAAAAGTGACCTTCCTTTCTCACTTAAAGGAAGGTCTATGGAGGTTTTTTTTTATATATGTGTTTGCTTCATCTGGTCATTTTAATTGTTTTGAGTAATGCATGTTACTTTTGTGCTAAGGAGAGCAGCACATAACATCTTAGTCCCCACGGCTGTTAAAGATACAAGGAAATGCCTGCATTATTCCATTAGACCCCATAACTAAGCTTACACACATCGTGGACAGTCATGCTGCTGAGCTTCTCCTCACACTGTGGCTTTGTGATTTACTTAGGCCATTGAGCTTTTATAAACTGTTGACTTTATCATTGTGATTTTGTTTAGTTCTGTAAAAAAAAATTTATTTATATCTGTTTTGCACATCAGTAGGCTACAGCTGGTGCCACACAGGGTCTTGTTTGGGTGCTCATTAATCTGTACCACTTTTAACTATTTTAACTATTTTTTTATCATTCATAGTAACCTGATGGTGTTTAAATAGTGAATGGTTTAGGTTTTTGTATGTGTCTGCTCATTTCTTACTTCTAAACCATTTTAAAATATGTAATGATGCTGTGATGTTTGTCTGTTTACACTTTAACAGTAAACTGAATGATGCAGAGGACAGGTAGGAAAACAAAAGTTTTGAGGGTACCAACAACAACAACATTTATTTATATAGCGCATTTTCATACAAAAAATTAGCTCAAAGTGCTTTAAATAATGAAGAAAAGTAAAAGACAAGATAAGAAATTAAAATAAGACAACATTAGTTAACATAGAAAAAGAGTAAGGTCCGATGGCCAGGGTGGACAGAAAAAAAAAAAAAACTCCAGACGGCTGGAGAAAAAAAATAAAATCTGCAGGGGTTCCAGGCCACGAGACCGCCCAGTCCCCTCTGAGCAGATACCAAATGCACTTCCAAAATATTTGCATTAATGCACTTTATTTATTTATTTGTTTTACATTTAATTGGTGCTTCTTTGTTACCGGTCAGTAAAAAAAAGCAATTTTCAGGAAAACAATTTAATCAGAGAAATCAAGAAATAAAATCAAAGCTTTTGTAGTCAAGTTTTGTCATCGTTCATTATGGATGATGAACGTTAGATTGAGATTTTTTTTATCTTAATGCTGAGGTGTCTTGTACAATTTGGCTGTTTTTTCCTTCAAATGCCATGTCCATCAGGCCAGAATCAGAAGCACTAAGCAGTTGGCTGCCTTGAATGAAAAGTGACACAGGATTCATTGCCTCTGGAATCCTTGATTAGAAAAATATCTGGTGACTGCTGATATGCTGCAGCTAACAATGCAATCCTTTATTTTGTGATATTTTTTTTTAATTTAACTAATCTTATTAAAGAAGGGAGGCAAGGTACACCTGGTCCTCTCTAGTTACCAGATTTCACAACACGCATTTTCAGCAGGTTGGTTGCTCATCAGTAGCTTCACATTTTGCATGGTTGGGAAGAAAACTTTTCAAGGGGGTATCAAGGGTACAGTGGGGGGGTGCATGGAGGATCAGTGATCACCCTCCTAGGACTGATAAGAGTGACTGAAAACATTGTAACTTTACTAAATAAAGGGGCTTTGTGTTGTCAGAGATGTCAGAAAAGCGACTTTGACTTAATGGGCAGTTGGGATGTTCCTAGTATTGCTCTGATTACACTGGGTAATATAACATTTTTGTCACATCAATCAATATAGATGAATCTTACCACATTTTTTGTGTGGAATTGAAATTTTTAGGTAGACTTTCACACTAGTATTTTAAGTAACACAATTGAAATATACAAAGACACTATATGTACAGTACGTGCTGGGAGCATCACACCTCTTAGCTGTAGGAAGGTCCTGGTATTGCTTTTCCATTTCAGAAATGACCTGACGAAATTGTTTGCCATGTTCTTTGCTGACCATTCTTAGATTTCCATGGAAAAGTTAACATGAGAATCCAAGAGATGCATGTTTAAAGACATGTTGCATCCCATGGCTTTGTATAACTTCAAAAGATCATTTACTATTTCTTGGTAATTGTCTGCCCTATGATTGGCCAAGAAATTCCTGCAAATACTGTTAAAGGACTTCCAAGCAGCTTTTTCATCTTCGTTCAACTGGTCATCAAAGTTCTTATCTTGAAACAATTCTCTAAGGTCCTACAAAAATGAATACTTTAATCTTGGCATCATTAATCCTAGGAAATTTCTTTCTTAAATGTGTGAATCCAAGTCTATTTTGATTTACTGCCTTAACTGCTTTCTTTATAACTCCAAGCTTGGAAATCTGGAAAGTTACAAAAGGTTCACAAACAGCACTGAAAACATTTTAAGACAGAATTTAACACTATAAAACCCATACATCTTAATAAAGTTTTATATAATAAACTAACTGTGCTAGCCAAGCAAAGACCTCAGCGTTGACATTTGGAGTGTACCAGGCAGTGCATACAGTACGTTTCTGTTGTATGCCATTTGGTATGGGATTAGTAAAAGCTGGGCTAATGTTTTGATGTGCCGTCTTTTGTAACTACAGAGGCATAGTAGCTGGACGAATAAACAGAAACTTCTCCTTTACTTAAGTTGGATATACAGCCTAAAAAAAGACCACTCCAGAACTATGGGTGATAGAAAAAATTACTTTAAAACACAGTCACTGTTGACTGGTGTAATTATTTGTGTGCTTTTGTCATGTAGAAGTGGAAACTTTTTGTCCTCTGTTGGCCGGTCATCACAAAGCAAAGCAGCTTGAACCATGTAAGTTGAAGTCAACCTGCCATATGTACTGAATGCCATGAGATTCTTACTTGCTTGTCTCTGACTGTAAAAAACCAAGACAGTGAAGACAACAACCTACAGTCAACACTGATTCAGAGGAGGGGTATAAACACAAAATGCACATTAGGTGGGCTTGGCAGCTGCGAGTGGCCTATGACCTGACGATAAAAACACTGAATCTGGCAGGCTTGAGTGGTGTATCACAACAGAGGAGCAAGAGACTTGACAATGCATCTACAGTATGATGTCACCTGGCAACTTCTGTATGGACATTGTAGTTCCAGTAAGAACAGTACACTGCTATGCTAACAACAAGCCATGGGTTACAAGTGACATCAAGGGCCTTTTGAACCAGAACAAAAGGGCTTTTAAAGGTGGTGATCAGCATGAGCTGAAGCGCGTGCAGAAGGAACTCCAAGTCCAACTCAGGGCGGCGAAAGAGCAGTAAAGGAGAAAGCTGGAGCAGAAGTTGTAGAACAACAGCATGAAGGAAGTGTGGGATGGGATGAAGATTATCACTGGCTGCAGCTCGAAGCGGGGTGCCGCCATCTAGACAGACGTGGAGAGAGCAAACCAAATGAACAACTTCTTTAATAGGTTTGATCACCCTAACCCACTATCACCTCGGAGTACTGCATCCTCCAACCATCCTTCTGCTGATACCTGCATAGGTGAGACATCCCCACCCATAATTACAGCAGCCCATGTGAGCAGAGAGTTAAAAAGACTTCATGCCAGCAAAGCAGCGGGTCCAGATGGTGTATCGCCACGACTGCTGAAGGCCTGTGCGTTGGAACTGGGGAGTCCTCTACAGCGCATCTTCAACCTGAGCCTGGAACAGGGGAGAGTCCCAAGGCTTTGGAAAACATCTTGTATCACCCCTGTCCCAAAGGTATCACGTCCTAGTGAGCTGAATGACTTCCGGCCTGTTGCTCTGACGTCACATCTGATGAAGACCATGGAGCGGCTGCTGCTTCACCACCTGAGGCCACAGGTCCGCCACGCCCTCGACCCTCTGCAGTTCGCATACCAGGAGAAGGTGGGAGTGGAGGATGCCATCATCTATATGCTACACCGATCCCTCTCCCACCTGGACAGAGGCAGTGGTGCTGTAAGAATTATGTTTTTGGACTTCTCTATCGCCTTCAACACCATCCAACCTCTGCTCCTTAGAGACAAGCTGACTGAGATGGGAGTAGACTCACACCTGGTGGCATGGATTGTGGACTATCTTACAGACAGACCTCAATATGTGCGTCTTGGGAACTGCAGCTCTGACATTGTGTTCAGCAATACAGGGGCGCCGCAGGGGACTGTACTTTCTCCGGTCCTGTTCAATCTATATACATCAGACTTCCAATATGACTCAGAGTCCTGTCACGTGCAAAAGTTCGCTGATGACACTGCTATTGTGGGCTGTATCAGGAGTGGGCAGGAGGAGGAGTACAGGAAGCTAATCAAAGACTTTGCTAAATGGTGCGACTCAAACCACTTACATCTTAACACCAGCAAAACCAAGGAGCTGGTGGTGGATTTTAGGAGGCCCAGGCCCCTCATGGACCCTGTGATCATCAGAGGTGACTGGGTGCAGACCTATAAATATCTGGGAGTGCAGCTGGATGACAAATTGGACTGGACTGCCAATACTGATGCTCTATGTAAGAAAGATCAGAGCAGACTATACTTTCTGAGAAGGTTGGCATCCTTCAACATCTGCAGTAAGATGCTGCAGATGTTCTACCAGACGGTTGTGGCGAGTGCCCTCTTCTACGCGGTGGTGTGCTGGGGAGGCAGCATAAAGATGAAAGACGCCTCACGCCTGGACAAACTTGTTAAGAAGGCAGGCTCTATTGTAGGAGTAAAGTTGGACAGTTTAACATCTGTGGCAGAGCGACAGGCATTAAGCAAACTCCTGTCAATCATGAATAATCCACTGCATCCACTGAACAGTGTCATCTCCAGGCAGAGGAGTAGCTTCAGTCACAGACTTTTGTCACTGTCCTGCTCCACTGACAGACTGAGGAGATCGTTCCTCCCCCACACTATGCGACTCTTCAATTCCACCCGGGGGAGTAAATGCTAACTTTTTTTTTTTTTTTTTTTTCATTTTTATTACTATTTAATTTAATATTGTTTCTTTGTATCAGTATACTGCTGCTGGACTATGTGAATTTCCCCTTGGGATTAATAAAGTATCTATCTATCTATCTAAATAGTAACACAGTAATGGCTAAAGTTAGCTGCAAGTCTGATGTTTTCTTGTGAATAAGTGATCTGCAGTAAGTGGTGGGTGGGCAGCTTTGAGGTTGATGCATTTGTTGATTAAGGAGTTCAGATTCCTCTAATGTGCAATGTACTGAGGACATCGTATCATGTAGTGTCTTGTGCACAGTTCTGTTTGGATGGATATTTGTCTTTAAATCTTAAGCAGGTACAGAAGGTACATTTTTACTTAGCCTTAATAAATAATGCAGGTCAAGGTTCAGGATATTGCTGATATTTGAGAATATCAGACTCCAAATATTGAAATAGCTAGTGGGTGCTACTTTTGATCAAACTATATACAGTACATATTAAATATATTCAGCCTTCTGGATGGCTCCACGTGTTATACTTATCCAACATTAAATCAAAGTGGAGTTAATTTGGCCTTTGTTGACAGAAAAAGACTACTTGCCCAATGATCTAATATAAAACACAAAAGAACATCACATAAGCATTCACCTCCTTTAATATGACACACCTAAATCGGCACTAGTGCAGCAAATTGATTTTAGATGTCACATAGTCAGATGAATGGAGATCACCTCTCTGGGGTTTCAGCCAATTGTAGTGTAAATGCACCTTATCTGGAAGGTCTGCCTTGTAGTGAGTCAGTATTGTGGCCTCACCTACAAAATGAAGACAAAGAACACTCCAAGTGACTCTGTGTAAAGGTGATTGAAAAGCACAAGTCAGGGGATGGAGTCACCAAATATCCTTTGGAGTCCAGTTAAATCAATTAAGAAATGAAAGAGTATGGCACAGTGATACATCTGCCTAGAGCCAGCCAGCCGTTAAAACTGAATGGTCAAGCAAAACGACATCCAGTAAGGAAAGCCATCAAGGGACCCATGAGAAATATAAGTGCCTTGAGCATGGGAAAGTCGCTATATAAATAAAATGTAGTATTATTATTAAGTAGTTACAAGCCACAGTGCATAAGACTGTGTACAGCTCTCGACCGGGCGCTTCACCAGTTGCTGCTTTCTGGGAGAGATGCAAAGAGAAAAAAACACAAAGGACATCTTAAATGGAGTTTGCCTGAAGGCACATGGAAGAAGGCTCTATGGTCTAATAATAAGATTAAAATTGAGCTTTTTGGCCACCAGACTAAGACTGTGAACAATGCACATTATCAAAAACATGCCATCTGGTACACTGAGAAAAACTATTTTGGATTTTTTTTTTCCATTTCTTTTTGGGGGCTATATATATATGTGTGTGTGGGAATCTCTCTGAAGTGGTTGTAATGTTTTCTGTAGTTAATGTAAAAACTATTTTATTATCAAATCAATGACCATGTGCATTCCAACAGACGGCACAACTCAAATAGCAGAGCTGCTGCCAATGCCCCACTGTTAAATACTCTCTTCGTGTTTAGGTTGACATTACAGACTCATTATATTCTTCAAAGATTTCCAGAAGAGAAAGAGCTTAATATGAAATGAGCCGTTTGAGATCATTGTCTTATTAAAAATCAAATACTGAGGCACACAACAAACTAGATCTTTCTCACCAACTCCAGCTGACAGGCAAGCTTGAAGGTGGATTTCTATTGAATTTGGAGTTCACAACTAGAGATGGTCAAAGAGAAAGGGGGATACACGAAACATGAGTAGAGACTGTGTT
Source organism: Polypterus bichir lapradei (assembly GCA_026402145.1). Taxonomy (NCBI): domain Eukaryota; kingdom Metazoa; phylum Chordata; class Cladistia; order Polypteriformes; family Polypteridae; genus Polypterus; species Polypterus bichir. The sequence continues at coordinate 103,016,604 of JANRMT010062813.1, read as the reverse complement.
ATCGAAGAATGAGTAAAACTTGCCAAGTTTGTTACTAAGTTGGTCAGCTCTCTAACTGTAAGAATGATGCACACACCCAAACAGATCCTCTTCATGTGTTTATATGAATGATACGTAACTGCCAGTTACTCTCTGATATTTCACATACTGTAGAATGAGTAATGCTCAATGCCTGTCACTCCTCAGTATATCACATACGGACACCCTATCGCCGGCGCTAACAAACATACAGGTGTCCTTAAGACACACTAAGGCTCATTCACCTGTTGGTTACGTGCCAGGTCAGGTCAGGTTGGGGAGCATGTCACACCAACCACACGGCAAAACAGTTTGGGATTCTGGTTGGCAACTCTGCAGGCAGCCCCACCCTCCAGAAATGACCATCTTTCTGCCACAGCCAGGTATTATGTGGGTGTCCCCACATTTTGTCCAGGACACACGCAAACCCAAACCGACTCCTCACTCAGTCTCTTGAGAGCCCCGATCAGAGCCTCCATTGACTCCGCAAAGATCACAGCATCGTCAGCAAAATCAAGATCCGTGAACCTTTCTTCACCAACAGATGCTCCACAGCCGCTGGACCCCACAACCCTGCCCAACACTCAGTCCATGCAAGCATTGAACAGAGTAGGAGCAAGAACACACCCCTGATGAACCCCAGAATCAACTGAGAAAAATACAGAGGTTCTGCCTCCACTCTGCACAGCACTCACAGTACCAGTGTACAGGCCAGCCATGATATCCAGCAACCATGGGAGAATCCAGCAAAGTCTCAGTATGTCTCACAGGGCAGCTTGATTGCCTGAACTGAATGCTTTCCGAACATTGACAAAGGCTACAAAGAAACTCTGCCGATATTCATGTTTGTGCTCCATGAGAACCCTCAGTGCCATGGTGCGCTTGATGATAGACTTCTTAGGTTTAAAAACAGACTCTTCCAGTTGCTGGTAGGCGAGCAAGTGATCACGGATCCTATTGAGGACGACCCTAGCAAGGACCTTACCTGGCACCAAGAGCAGTGTTAGCCCCCTATTGTTGCTGCAATCCAGGTGATCATCCTTCCCTTTCCAGATAGGAACGACAAGTCAAGAGTGTATCTAATAATAGAACTTACCCTTTTAATTAGCCTGTTGATTCGGTGGGCCTCTCCTAAATGATGTTTCCAGCCCAACACACCACAGCATAGAAAATCACACTGGCCATCACAGAGTTATGAAGGATATCATCGACATTAAAGAAACACAGTCTCCTAAAGAAAAACAGCTGCCTTTGCTCTCTCTTGTGTAGATCATCTGTGTTCTGAGATCAGTCCAACCTGTCATTGATGTGGAGCCCCAAGTACTTGTAGGAATGGACCACCTCTTAGAATAACAACGACCGAACGCAGATGCTCTTTGGTGCAGTAAAAGTCAATAACCAGTCCCTTGGTTTTCCAGATGTTAAGATACAGAGAGTTCTGTTGGCACTAATAAACAAAGTGCTCCACCTGAATCCAGTACTCTCAGTCTCGTCTCATTTGTCAATAAACCCCCTAAGTGCAGAGTGACATGACCTGGTGTTATATATACACATAACTCCAGTTCTTAAATCCTTACACTGGCTCCTGGTTAAGCTTGGTGCAGATTTCAAAATCCTCCTTTTAACATATAAAGCATTAAATGGCCAAGGTCCGGCTTACTTGTCTGAACTTATCATGACTTACAAACCAGAGCGCATATTAAGATCTCAAGATGCCAGTCTGCTTATGATTCCAAGGATTAATAAAATAACAATGAGAGGCTGAGCCTTTAGTTACAGGGCCCCTAAACTGTGGGATGGTCTGCCTGCTACTATAGGAGGTGCCCCTTCGGTCTCAGCTTTCAGATCCCGGCTGAAGACTCACTACTTCAGTTTAGCATATCCTGACTAGAGCTGCTGATTAACTGTACAGACTGCATCTCTGTTGTTAGTCATTAACACTGAAACATAAGTAACATGATGGTTATAATTTGTTTCTAACCCTCACCTATTCTGTTTCTCTTTCTGTTACTCAAATGTGGCACATGGTGCAACAGCCAACCTGCCAAGTTGTTTTGCCTACCTAAGGTAAAGTCATCCCAGATGGAGGATCGCAGGAATTTTTGGGCAGAGGGGTTCTTACATCGAATTGGCTGTTTCAGCTGTGGAATGGCCAGTTGGGGAGGCAGCTTGATGGCTGAGGTCTCCAGGATTCTAAACAAATCCAAATCGTATTATGTGATATCATCTACTGTTAAATTCTGCTCTGTATTTGTATTGAGGATTTGTTCAGTTTTGTGTATTGTATTGTATTGACACCCACTGCACACCCAACCTACCTGGAAAGGGGTCTCTCTTTGAACTGCCTTTCCCAAGGTTTCTTCCATTTTTTCCCTACAAGGGTTCTTTTGGGAGTTTTCTCTTGTCTTCTTAGAGAGTCAAGGCTGGGGGGCTGTCAAGAGGCAGGGCCTGTTAAAGCCCATTGCGGCACTTCTTGTGTGATTTTGGGCTATACAAAAAATTAATTGGAGTGTATTGTATATTTGTAATAGGTGGTTGTAAAGATGAAAGAGAAAAGGAGACAGGACTATTTCTTGTGGTGCTCCAGTGTTGCTCACATCCACACAGTCCTTGAGTCTCACAAAGTGTGGTCTGCCTGACAGATAGTCCATCATCCAGGACGCCAAAGGCTCATCCACCTGCATATTTACCCCTTAATGGGGATGACTGGATGGTACTAAAGGCACTGGAGAAATCAAAAAACAGCAACCTCACAGTGCTACCAGCTTTGGCCAGGTGAGAATAAGCCTTGTGGAGCAGATCATTTTAGAACTCGAACTTTGCTGAGCTGGTACAAAGGTTAAGACCACCCTGAAGATGAAAGACCACAATTTGAAAGCTATAAATGGGAGGCTGTCGCTATTACAGTCCCGTTGTTGAACTGCTTTTGACTTTGAACAAATGAAGGCAGTTTCTTCAGTTGAGGTCCGAATAGATTGAGATATGACAAGATGGAAGAATCTGCACAGGGAAGATCAAAGAGGGGAGAGATTGCTATTTGTGACTAAGATGGAAGTAAATCATTAAATAAATCAATAAACAAGATTCAATGACTTTTCCAAAATTATTAGTTTGTTTGTTTTCCACACCAATTGTGACAAATGAAAGCTTGCTTTCCAGAGCTGATAAAAATGTAAAAAAAAAGACTTCCTTCTGCAAAATAGTTAAAGAGGAGATCCTGATAAACAGTAACTGGGCTCTAAGGACTCGCTCAAGGGGCTTAAAGAGCACAAACCCCAGAAAGAGACGCTTCCCTGTAAATTAGAAAATTGCATTGTAAATCAGGAATAGAAACGCTGGTTCCTAACTTGAGCCCAGGGCTGCTGGGTGAGACGCCAACTCCACGCAATTCTGAACTGAATAACCGGGACAGACGGTAACTCGATATGACAAGTGCTACCCCTGAGAGGTGACTCCCGTCTCGTTCAGCTGTTTGCTTTTCTGTTACTTATTTAATCTGCTATTTCTTATTAAAGACAGCTTTATTATTCTTTTTCTTTTGCCAATCGCTTAGCTGCACTCTTTACTTTTCTTAGAATTTATTTTTTCTGTTAAAGGGGACTGTAAATGGCCCGTGTGAGTCTGCACTCCTGTATAGGCAGAAGGCATTGATAAAAGTTGAAGGAGATGAGAAAAGCTGCGGGTACAGTCGTCGGGCCAAATGGTGATCTGTGACAGTGCTGTGTGCATCACCTCTCCTAGCTAAGCAGACGACATACAGGTACTACCTTCATATCGGTCCCCAGGAAACATACCTGATACTTATCATGAATAATAGAGAAGGGTGGTATCAGGTGACACTTTCGCCAAACATTTGATTTCCTGGAGCCTAGTGTGTGTGTCATGAAAAGGCAACTGCTGTGTGCTTCGTGATGACATGGGACACTGGATGAATCACAAAAGGTAATAATACTGCAAACGCTGTGAATATATATAATGTTTTATAGTACTGTACTAGATTTTGAATAGTAGTAATAACCCTACATCAATTTGTTCTGGTTCGACTTACACTTCAAACATTTCAGAATTAAGTTGTGAAATGGAAAAAGAGATGAGATGGTGTTCCTTCATTTTTTTGGATTGAAGGATGATGGCACACTGGTGAGGCTCCACCATCTCAGTTCTGGGTCTGGATCTGCTCCTTGCCTCGGTGTACTTTCAGTGTTCCCGCTCTGTGTGTGTGGGATTTCCTCACCACATCCCCGCGATGGGTGTGTTAGGATAGTTGGAAATTATAAACTGGCTCAGTGTGTACAAGTGGTCCTGTTGCTGGGCTGGTTTGGGCCTTGCACTCTTGTTGCTAGGATAGGCTTTGATGGACATTAGCCTGATTTGGATTAAGTATCTGCTGAAAGTGTTATTCAGAATTTCCAAAGACATACAGTAAAACCCTACTCTATGTGATTTAAAACATGACACCATGTTATCATGGCTCCATCGCTGAAGAATAATCCTTCACTGCAGAGTCCCATATTTGTTCTGTTTGTGCTTCCTTTCTTAAGTGAGTTTCCCAGGCTCTTTCTGTCCAACATTTTAGCAGCCAGATATGGTAGAAATTAACATTTTAAATCTATATTAAAGAAATAAATCAAAACTAGGACCACCTTGAGTATTTATTTATTTATTTATTTTACTTAATCAAGCCAAAGAACCAGGCAGGAGGAAGCTTCTCCATTGGGTCTTTAAGTATCTCTTCATGAATTGTCTAGTAAGGGACAATTCCCCTGAGTAGAGGTCTCGGCAGATGGTCAAAGTATAAGAGCAGAGGTCTATATTTATAATCTATATTTGTAATTTACATAACAGTGCTAAATGGATGCCTACACATCAATTGTCATTTACTCAGATTGGTTTGTTAGCTTACCCACCCATCATCTGATTGTTTCATTAGCTTACATGTTTACATAACATATCTAAATTTAACATCTCATTTCACTATATTCTTGGTCCTTACTATACTTTCCAATACTTCTTGAGTTCCTGTGTATGTGACATCGGTCAAGTCTTACCGGGTACATGATAGTCAGCCAACTACTTGAACCATCACACAGAACTGTGTTGTTCTTTTTTGTTCATTTGACTGTTATCTGGTTTCATGATAGGCTTGAACAAGATTCTGACGTTTATTAACCCGTTGCACTACTTCTAAGACTGTAGAAAGCATACCAAAACACATTATTCGCAATCACTATATTACCCCGAAATGACTTTGTGACCCCCCTAAGTTTCATTTTTCTTCCTCACAGCTTCTCCATCATATAGCACATTCTAATTCTGTAAAGGGCCAACCAAAGTGTTGATTCTTAGCATTTACAGAATGAAGTAAGCTGGAGACGTGAGGCTGTGCAGCAGAGTAAGAGTGTCTGGGGCTGCTCAGGAGCAATGCTACGCATAACTGTGTCGTACATGCCTGGTGCTTCTGTCACAGTGTTATCTTTGATATCCCTTGAATATTTCATTTTTAATTCATAGGTTTATATTTGGAGTGTTCATTGAGAACATTCTTACTTTTTTGTTACTGAGTGGTTGCACACAGCTGCCATGCATTCCCATTCCCAGGCTGCATGTGTGTTTCATACATGGAATGAATCAGTTAAATGCTGCCGATGACATGTGGCTATGCCTGATGTCCCATACGGGTTTTGCAACTCAGGAAAGTCAACACTTACTTCCAGTACAGGGCAGCTGTAGTGCTGTGAGAAAATATGTTCCCCCTTCCTGATTTCCTCTATTCTTGACACTGAGTGTTTTCAGGTTTTTAATTAAGATCTAATATTAAATACAGAGAGCCTGAAGGGCTGAAAAAGTAATTTTCCCCAGTTAATTCAACGAAATTAAAGAGGCAATCAGAGTGTGTTGATTACAGCTTGATATAAGGCTCAACCTTTTGGACCCCTCTGTTTCTCAATACATCAATGTCAGGACCAAATGAAATTTCTAAAGGGATCAGAAAAAAAAATTGTATATCAATCAGTCAGGAAATGGCATGAAAAGTCACTTCTAAGGCCCAGGGATTCATGATTTGCAAATGGAAAGTACGTGGATAAGTACTGAATCCTCCCAGGGGTGACCAGCTTGCCAAAACTGCTCCCAGGGCAGCAAGCAAATAATCCTCGAGGAAGTCACCAAGTAATCCAAAAACGACAACCAAAGAACTGCAGGCACCTATTGTCTCTTCAGAGGTCACATACTGTTCATAACTCCAAAATCAGAAAGACGATGGGCAGAAATGGGGTTTGTACGACTGCAGAAAGGAAAGACCACTGCTAACCAAAAGCACGTAAATACTCCTTTCTTATTTACCTGAAAGCATGAAGATAATTCCAAAGCCTTCTGGGAAAATAATCAGTGAGACAAAAGTAGAACTACAGTGCATCCGGAAAGTATTCACAGCGCACCACTTTTTCCACATTTTATGTTACAGCCTTATTCCAAAATGGATTAAATTCATTTTTTTCCTCAGAATTCTACACACAACACCCCATAATGACAACGTGAAAAACGTTTACTTGAGGTTTTTGCAAATTTATTAAAAATAAAAAAAATGAGAAAGCACATGTACATAAGTATTCACAGCCTTTGCCATGAAGCTCAAAATTGAGCTCAGGTGCATCCTGTTTCCCCTGATCATCCTTGAGATGTTTCTGCAGCTTAATTGTTGTCCACCTGTGGTAAATTCAGTTGATTGGACATGATTTGGAAAGGCACACACCTGTCTATATAAGGTCCCACAGTTGACAGTTCATGTCAGAGCACAAACCAAGCATGAAGTCAAAGGAATTGTCTGTAGACCTCCGAGACAGGATTGTCTCGAGGCACAAATCTGGGGAAGGTTACAGAAAAATTTCTGCTGCTTTGAAGGTCCCAATGAGCACAGTGGCCTCCATCATCCGTAAGTGGAAGAAGTTCGAAACCACCAGGACTCTTCCTAGAGTTGGCCGGCCATCTAAACTGAGCGATCGGGGGAGAAGGGAGGTGACCAAGAACCCGATGGTCACTCTGTCAGAGCACCAGAGGTCCTCTGTGGAGAGAGGAGAACCTTTCAGAAGGACAACCATCTCTGCAGCAATCCACCAATCAGGCCTGTATGGTAGAGTGGCCAGACGGAAGCCACTCCTTAGTAAAAGGCACATGGCAGCCCGCCTGGAGTTTGCCAAAAGGCCCCTAAAGGACTCTCGGACCATGAGAAACAAAATTCTCTGGTCTGATGAGACAAAGATTGAACTCTTTGGTGTGAATGCCTGGCGTCATGTTTGGAGGAAACTAGGCACTGCTCATCACCAGGCCAATACCATCCCTATAGTGAAGCATGGTGGTGGCAGCATCATGCTGTGGGGATTTGTTTCAGTGGCAGGAACTGGGAGACTAGTCAGGATAAAGGGAAAGATGACTGCAGCAATGTACAGAGACATCCTGGATGGAAACCTGCTCCAGAGCGCTCTTGACCTCAGACTGGGGCAACGGTTCATTTTTCAGCAGGACAACGACCCTAAGCACACAGCCAAGATATCAAAGGAGTGGCTTCAGGACAACTCTGTGAATGTCCATGAGTGGCCCAGCCAGAGCCCAGACTTGAATCCGATTGAACATCTCTGGAGAGATCTTAAAATGGCTGTGCACCGATGCTTCCCATCCAACCTGATGGAGCTTGAGAGGTGCTGCAAAGAGAAGTGGGCAAAACTGGCCAAGGATAGGTGTGCCAAGCTTGTGGCATCATATTCAAAAAGACTTGAGGCTGTAATTGCTGCCAAAGGTGCATCGACAAAGTATTGAGCAAAGGCTGTGAATACTTATGTACATGTGATTTCTCAGTTTTTTTATTTTTAATAAATTTGCAAAAATCTCAAGTAAACTTTTTTCACGTTGTCATTATGGGGTGTTGTGTGTAGAATTCTGAGGAAAAAAATGAATAGAATCCATTTTGGAATAAGGCTGTAACATAAGAAAATGTGGAAAAAGTGATGCGCTGTGAATACTTTCTGGATGCACTGTATGTGCCCCCCTTTATGTCTGGCGTAAAACAAACGTATTATTCCACAGTAAGAACCTTGTGTCAAGGTTTCTCTTCTGGCTGGGATTCAAATTCATGTTTTATGTCTCTTTCATTCGTTTTTGATTCTTTGATTGATGTTGCTTAAGCTGCCTGCGTTATGTTCCATATGTGCTATGGGTTGTCCCCCAAGAGGCGAGACCACCTACCTGATCTTTGTCTTCCACAGTAAGACATGATACACAGTAATTCTAAACTGGCAAACGGATATGAAAACTACAAAGCAACCCTCTGCCCTCTTCTACCTTAATGGGATTGTTTCTTCTTCCATACGCTAAATTCAGTGAAGTTTTTACTTCATTTAAGCCAACACCATACTTTATCTAAGGTCCAAGTTTGTGGAAAAGTTCTAAAAAGTTTTTGCAAGAGAGTTTCGTAAATATCTTCTGGTTACTTGCCTTTTTTGACAGAATTCCCACTTTTGCTTTTGACTTTGTTGCGTGTCGGTTCATGTCATGTGTATTGCCATGTGTACTCTGTACAATGAAATCCTTAACTTGCATGTCTCCTCAAGAAAGAAAAGAAAGACAAGAAAACCTGCAACACACCACCAATCTCCAGTGCCACTTCATGAGTATTGGTTCATCTTCGTTTTGGCTCTTGCTTTGTTTTCTGGGTTACATTTCATCTCCTGATCCATTCTGCTTTTGTTCTCTGGCCGTACAGCAGCTAGCGTCCTCGTTGATACACGAAATGCACCCTCATAGTTAGAAGCCCCAAGTGGTCACTGTACCAAGAGGACCACCGGCCTTTGAGGGTTGGTCTGTAACCCCAAGGCCCGGAGTTCAAGGCCCACTGGTTTTTCTTGTGTAGAAAAAGGTAGCTTTGTCAAAGCAAATTCTTGAGAAGAGACAGGGGCCTGTACGGATTGAAAACCAAGAATACAAATACCCATCTAGCATGTCAGGCTGGGGCAAGGAGAAACTTAAACAGGGATCACTGCAGGAGTTCATACGTGTTGCTCTAAAAGTGAAGTGGGTGGATGGCAAACAGAAAGAAGCCATTAAGGTCAAGTCCGTGGAAGCCAATAGCTGTCACCAGTAAAGCTAGCAAGTTAACAAGCAGTTGACGCTGGGAGAGGTTGATCAGGAAGAATGGGAAAAGGGTCAACTGCTGATTGGTTGACCAACTGTGGAGTCAACATAAGGTAGAAAACTGCAGTCACAAATTGTGGGAATTTGTTGCCTGATAAGATGGAAATTGGTGGCTGTTGGCTGATTGTGTTCATCAGTCGCCTACATAACCAAGAAAGTAGTACAAGTAGAGTAGGTGTCTGCAAAAAGGGTGAGCTGGAATTGAGCAGTACTTGTTCTGGAAACTAACCTGTTCATTCATCTCTTTGTTTGCCTAAACCTTATTTAAGTACCACTGGGCACAAGGCTTGGAGGCATTAGTGGAGGATATGCCAGTCCATCGCAGGGCACACTCGCACTCTGCGCTAAATAATCCCAGATATATGTATATACTCATTTATGTATGGGCATGTGCAGATGTAAGAGCCAAAGTTGAAAGTTAATGCTTTAAGTTAAACTCATATTAGTGTTTGCTTAATTTGAATAGAATACAATTTTCTTTCATAGCTATAGATTAAGATGTAGCCTTTTACCCCTCGTAGGTTAACATGAGATAGAACCTTCTTAGTTATACTGCAATACAGTCTGTCTCATTGCCAGCATGGGCTGAACGACCATCATGCAGTTTTCTGACCGTTTAGAAATGGCTCAACTTTAAACAAACTTAAAGAATCTAACAAGACATATAAGCCTTAAGCAGAACTTTTCTTTTCTTTGCAATGACAATTTTTTCTCTATTTGTGCGTGAACTATTTTAACCTTAAATTTTTACTAAAGCTTTTATAAACAAAGATATTACGTCTGTGGAATCATTTCAACGTGTGAAGCTATTGCTAGAATCCCACAAAGCAAACTAAAACTGCAGAACTTTGGTCATTTTGGGTAAATGCAGCTACAATTTTTCTTCAGAAAACTTGCCATCTGAAGGCATTGAGCTGGAATTGGAAACTGCCACCTGAGGACACTTGTGATCCAGAAGTCGTCAAAGAAAGAAAAAGAACTGAGCTACTGTGAGGTACTCTTATCTTCTACCTTTGCATGGTCACAAATATCACCGAACCTGAACTTGAGATGATTTAAGAGACTTTGATATAATGTAAGGCATCGTGGATGTGGATGATCACTTGTGCTTTTGCCTAAGTTAAGAAAGCCTGGAGCGTCTCGATTGTGATGTAGCTGTTGCTAACGTGCGGCTTACCTGGGTACGTTGTGGTAAAGATGTCGATGTCCAAGCATAGCTCAAGTGAAGTTACACAGAGTGATCGGGGTACGGACTCAAATCCAGGGAATGTGCTTATTGATCTTAAAGATCATATAACGAAAAGGCAAGAGCAACTTTCTGATCTTATGGCTGAAAACGAAAGCCTTAAAGACACTCCTGTAAATTACACCTACATAGTGGCCTCTAATTGTTTATGCAGGGGCAGAGACAATTACTAGATTTTACTTCTACAAGAGCCACAAAACTTTACTTTTTACTCAAACTTTGTTTTCAAATCACAAATAATAAAACCACAAACACACATTTAAAAATGTCTTATTTCAAACATTGGCTGTTTCTTCAAGCAGGCACTCTTAAATTCACAGGTCTGTCCGATGTGCTGCTTTTGGTCTGCACACAAACTCTTCTGACTGCACCTTTGGCATTTGACTTTTACTGGAAAGGCACTTTAACCTCTAAGGTTCTTCTTTTACATTGGTGGACTACTTAATGCCTAAATTATTAACTTTGATTTACATGTACACGCCCTGTCATCCACTCATCACTCACAAATCAAATTGAGCAATATGGCCAAGGCCTTAACTTCAAAACAGAGAAAGCAAGGTTACCTTTACAGGGGTCAAGGGCCTTTTGCTGCCCCCTGGGTACTTCCCCTAAAAGGGGCTACACTTCAAAATACTTTGGCAAAGGCCAGTAAGCTACCTTTGAAATGGCTGCACAAATCAAACAGAGCAATAGAGGTTGGTGATCTCAGCTTCAAAATAACTTAGCAGGGTCCAGAGAGACGTCTATAACCTTCAGCTCCTTTATAGTTACCTCTGAAAGGGCTGCACAATTCTAAGCAAAAGAGCACAACTCAACTCACGCCTTAGCAAACATAAATGACACACTCAAACAAGGTCAGATTGGTACCTCAGAAAGAGCTCAACAAATCATGAGTCAGTCGAACAAGCACACTGGGGAAGGTGATGTCGAGTTTCAGTGAGGAATTATTCAAACTATAATGTAATCCTGACTTATACTTTATTTGAAGAGAAAGCAGGAGTTAAATACTAGAAGTCAAAAGTAGGAGTAAACATAACAACCTGAACGATTCATATAAGTGACCGAACCAGCAAACTTTGCCTAACACTGTGTCCTCGTAGTCTCAAACAGAAGGTAAATCTGAGTTGTCGAGTCAGAAATGCCACGTGAGTGCTTGATGAACTCAGAATTACAACTCTGACAAAACAAAGCTACCCTTATTATCTGAATTGTGACATGTCACTGACTTTTCACCTTTGCAAATTGTTTAAAGTAAAACATCTAGCCTAATCATCCCAAAGTTTTTGTTCGAAATGCATTTGAAGCCAAGTGATACATATCTTTATTATAAAAAAAAATCTTAGGAGGGAGACTAGGGAGATGAGACGTGATCTTCTCAGGAGACAATTTAATGTCCTGCGAGAGACATGCGAGACAAGGCAGTGAGACAACATTTAAAACAAGTCCACAGACATCTAACCTAGCAGTTGTTGGAATGCTTTTGGCAGACACGCTTCATGTGCTCCCAGCTCTTAAAACAACGACAAGCGACAAGCAGAACACACACCTTGCCAGCAGCAGCAAGCCAGCAGATGATCCGACCGCTTCTCATTAGCATGCATTCTGCCAAAGACCCGCCCCCCCCTTCACAACGCGAGCGGCGTTATACATCCTGCGAGAAAGAGATTTAACCCTGCCTTTGGCCCGAAATAAAGAACAAATATTGTTTTTACAATAGTTTTAAAGTAAAAGTGAAAATAATACATATGTAACAATTCCCATGAAAATAACAATCTCTTTAAATTGTATATGCGGTAAACCAAACCCGGGGGTGGGTGAGCAAAGCGAGCAGAGGGTGGAGCCCCCTAGTATTCAATATTTTTACTTTGCTCTTTATTTCCACAAAAAAGACCCTTTATTTTTAATTGCAGCGACCTTGCATATTCCCAAAAAAGTCTGACTGTAAACCCACGCAAACATATTGAAGTGGGAAGGTGAAACGTCAGAACTGGTAGCTCTGAATAGTCTAAGAGCATGAGAACACAGCACTAACCAGCAGAGAGCTGTGCATGTAATTTAAATAGTCTAATATTCTTGATCCACCCAAGATGTTGCTTAAAACGTTGCACCATAAAGAAGCAGGCTTGGTCCTCGTGCATTTTCACTTTGTAGCTGGCGCTGTTCTTTCCTCCTTAGACGGCATTTTGTTTTCAGTGCATCTTCAGAACTTGCCTTTTAATAGCAAATATGTGAAAAACTTGCAACATACCTCCATGTTGAAAGCAGGCCTGTTGTCTACCTCATGTCCGTCTCTCTTCTAAGCTGATTATATTTCTATGTCATGCCAATATGTGCACTTTTTTCTGCTGTGCCCCCAAAGCCCTTATTTCACACTTTTTTTACACACATATACACTCTGGTTAGTTTATCTGAGTTTAAATATAACAAGTGTGGTGGACGGCTGGGGCCTTTGCCCGGCCGGGATGCCTCTTCTTTGTATGGTCCGGGGGAACAAGCAGGGACTGAACAGTACCTCCCCTGGGACGCTAGATGGCAGCCCCCCTGGGTGGCAGTGGTGCCTCGGATTCCCACAGGGCTCCATGGGAGATGGAGTTCTCTACAACCCTGTTGGGATCCGGGGGTGCTACCAGGGGACGCTGCAACCGGAATTAGGTCATCAAACACCTGGAGCATTTCCGGGTGGGCTATAAAAGGAGACAGCAGCCATCACTTTGAGAGCCAGAGTTGGGTGGAAGAGGGCGGAGCTTGCGAGGAGTGAAGTAGAGGTGGCAATAGAGAGAGAAGAAAGGACTGAATTTATCGTGGTGGTTGGTGCACCGTGTGTGTACAGAAGGTGAATATAAACAGTGTGTGTGTTTTTGACATCTGGCTGTCTCAGTGTCTGTCTGTGTCCAGGCTTCTTTCACACAGGTAACACTTTTTCCTAACATTTGCTGTACGTTTTTGTATTTCTCCCAGAGTTCTCTGTATCACCATGTCTATTTGCATTCCAAAATTCAGTTCTGTGTGAAGATATAATTTGTTTAGTTGATGAACAAATCTAATGGATCCCATTTCTGAAGTGCTGTCATACTTGGTGCTTAACCTTTAACCTGTCTCACGGACCCCTCAAATACCTGTGTCTGCTCCCACCTGCCCCGGCTGTCTCTGACGGTATAACATCATCATTGAGTTAAATTGCCTGCTCTTCACCACTTCTTATCCTGTGCCTGCTTTTTCAAAACTCTTGGTTAAAATGCACACAATTAAAAGCAATGCTAGTTTTCCCTTATAAGCCCTATAGTCGTGGTCACACAGTTTATTCACTTAAAAGCTACATCTTATCTAAAATTAAATATTACAAGTCTTATTTATTAAAGCAAAAAAACTTCCATGTTTAAACCTCATTACATCTATATACTGTAGTTACTGGAACTGCCGCATTTAACTGCACAATTTCATTTAATGCCAGAGATCAGACATGAAAGATTTTGAAGCTGTAATCCAAGTTCGTTTTCCTGACTAAAGATCTAGAGGCTCAAGATAAAGCTAAAGGTCATGAGCAAGATCCCTCATAAAGTATTTCTTTCACTAGAACGTTCTAATTTTAACCAGTATTTCAAAAAGTGATAAAAAGTACAGATAGCATAAACCCACCCACTGTCTGTTTGTCTGTCTGTCGTCCTGCTGGAATTCATAGAGCCGTCCAGCCTTTTCACCAATGCAAGTCACCCATGATGCAGTATTCTGTGATAGCCCACAGATGATGATGAGGATGAGCTGCTTTCCTGTGCCCTGACAAGAATTTAAACCAGTACAAACATGTATAGGCAAATGCTAATTTTTAAAAATGATTGTTTGTGTGATCATTTTGTTTTATTAAAAGTGAACAGGAGACTTCACTTTTAATCACAAGTCCTTGGTATGTGTGCAAACTGAGCGGTAATGCAGGCACAGGGGGCCTCAGAGTAAGGAAGTAAATGAGACCAAGCAAGATTAGAAACATGACACTAACCATGGGCCAGCCAGCTCCTGGCCAAGTGTGCAGTGGGCTGTTCATTTTTTAATTTTTCAGTTATTTTTTTCTTTCATCCATCTTCTACCCATTTCAAGTTGTATATATATGAGTGTGTGTGTGTGGAAGGATCCGTCTAAGGTTACAAAATAACACAACCATTGTTCAGAGTGCAGTTGCCCTTGCAATATAAACACACAGCAACACACACTCATACGGGGTGATATGGTCATTGTCCTTCTGGAGTCTGCTTGTTCTCCTTGTGGGTTTTCTTCTGGGTAGTCCTACATCCCTAAAGACGTGAAAGCTGCATGAACTGGCAACTTGGCCCTTGTGTGAATGCAGGTGTAGACACAAGCAGAGTCTGCAGTCAACTGGCAGAGTGCCAAGGGCTGCCAGAAAAGGCCACAACCTGAAATTAGATCAAATGAGAATGTTAGGAGTACAGTCTTTGAGGTGTATAAATTAATAATACACAACTTGGTTTAAATCTTTAACCTTAGGAAAATAAAGGTTTATCCTTACCTAGGTGTTTTGGATCTCTCTGTCTCTCTCTACCAATTTAATGGCTTTTTTTTCCAGGTTCATTTAGCTTCCCCCCTAATCCTAGGGACACTGGAGTAGTAGTTTTAATGGTCAGATGCTCTTCCTTTAGTGGCTGTTACTGGTATTTAAGCCCCTCTCCTCGTCCCACATTGTTTACCTTATTGAAGAAAAGAAAACCGTTCAAGAAGGCCGTCCTTGACTGGAAGAAGTGTCTGTGACTTTATGTAAAATTTAGTAAAAGGTCGCATGATGAGCTGTAAGATAATGTACATAACAAGCTTCATTTCCTAACTAGCTTTGCTACCTGGGAAATTTCATAAGACAATGGGCCTCAGTTATAACGCTGTCAGTTAATCGGGTATATCAGAAGTGCTATGTAACTAAGTAAGTGCTTTTCTGTATACAATAGTTGTAATTTTTTTTTTTTTTACCAAGAGCTAAGTGTGTTGTAGCATTTATGGCTTCTGAAGTAGGACTGCACACCTTGAGGTTGTGGATTCAAATTTTGCTACTGACACTGCTTGACCAATGACTTCAGCACCTCCAACTGGAAAAACAAAAGAAAAATGTAACCAGTTATACCTCAGATAATGTAAGTCATCTTGGAGGAAAGACATCAGTCAATGTAATAATAATATCAATAGATCACCGGAGCTGCTTACTCTTAAACATGCTCTTGTCCAGTTGTCCATGAGTAAAACATTCCTGCATTAGGCCAATTCCTTATCTTTTCCTAGTGACTTAGCTAGTGTTGATGGTCACTGCAAAACACAATTTTACAAGAAAATGTATTCTTTTGCATTGAACCAGTAGCAATAACGTGAACTTTGAGTATACCGTATGTTACTATTAGTATAAAATCTCTATGATTTTCATTTGTTTACAGCGTTCACTCAACTATAGTATTTCTTTTTGTGTTTTTCATCAGTTATATGTGGTCACATATGTGACTCTAAAATCAGGGCAGTGCTTGAAAAATGGAGGTGCTTATATAGTGGGTCCATCAGCTAAAGCCCAAATTGGTCTTGAACTTCTCGGCTCTCTCTCTGTCTTTTGCAAACCTCAAGTCCGCAATCTTGGTGTTATCTTTGACAGTAACCTCTCTTTTGAGAAATAAGTAAATTCTGTAGTCAAGAGTTGCTTTTTCCAGCTTTGTCTTTTAGGTAAGATCAAGCCTTTTTTTATCTTCTAGGGATCTTGAGAAAGCTACTCATGCTGTTATCTTTTCTCACCTTGATTACTGCAACTCGCTGTATTCTGGGATTAGCAAATCCCTGATATGCAGGTCACAGTTGGTCCAGAATGCTGCCACTCGCTTTCTGGTTGGGGCAAGAAAGTCTGATTCTGTCTCTCCAAATATTAGCTTCTTTGAACTGGCTGCTTGTCAGTTTTCAAATTGATTTTAAAATCTTGTTGCTAGTTTTTAAATGTTTATCTGAATTGTATGTTTTACACCAGCCATCCAGAATGCTTAGATCTTCTGGTCAGTTGTCTCTTGTTGTCCCTCGTACCAAGTGTAAAACTAAGGGGGACAGGACTTTTGCAGCTGCTGCTCCTCGCCTGTGGAACTCTTTACCTCATCACATAAAGGAGTCGTCTACAATTGAACTGTTCAAAACAAGATTAAAGACTCATTTCTATTCACTTGCATTCCGTGACCTTCAGTAATACTGATGGTTTCCTCACTGTGATTATGTAACATTTACTTCTATTTATTAGTTTTTATTTTATTTGTGTTCATTTATTTTATTTCTATTTATGTTATTCATGTTAATTGTATGTATTCTTTTATTCTATTATTGTAAAGCACTTTGGCCACAGCATTCCTATGTTGTTTTAAATGTGCTATATAAATAAATTGACATTGAAGTGGAAATGCGTAAGTGCTGCCAGCCTACGTGTTATTCTGACGTATTAACATGAACAGCGAAGAGCACAGAGCAGAAGCTTTAAGCATTGCAACATAATTTCTGTGGCTTCCTAATAAGAAATTCAAACACCCCGATCTAAGAATGCTATTGGTGTATTGTAAGATTTAAGTGCTATGATTGAAGTGGGAGAATTAGGGAGTTCTCTTTGGCGTTACCAGCGCTGCATACCAGGGGCTGGAGGTAGACAAAGCAGAACGGATAATCACGAAGATTGCTGGTACACTAGAAAATATGGCCCACTTCAAGTACCAATGCAAAGAATTTTGGAGAGTGAGGTAGTACGCCATTCCTGTTTACAGAAAGCAGATACCTATGTAATCAACTCCCCTTTCAATGTTCGTAATATAGAATGTATATTACAATGAAGTAGCTCATGGGGAGACCTATTAGGTTTAAACCAATGCTTCAGTCGAGTTGTATTTTTAGGATTTGCAGGTATGGTTTTAGCTTTCTCTGTGATTGTCACTTCGCCACTCCTAGCTCATCTGATATTGGAGGATACCATTTCTGCTTCTAATTCTCTGTCACTCCCTTTTTGCTTCTAGCAAAGAAGCATTGATGCTACAGCTCCTGACACTTGAGGTTTTGAATGCACCGCTAACCTTTGCATCTTCCTTGGGCTTCACTAAACCTTCTCCTTCCATTTCATACCTGACTGTAGATGCCAAACATGATCCCATCTCTTTTTTCCTGTCCAGGACACCACCTCTGCTGCTATTTGAATTGTCAGTCTCTTCAGCTCCGGCCTTTGTTTCATAAAACACACAGCAAAGATCATGCGGTTAGAATAATAGTAATAAATATTAACAAAGAAAAAATATATTGACGCATAAAAAATGTGTAAACTAATTTTCTGTTTGCTATGACATCATCAAACTTCAATCAAATCTGTCAAGGAAATGTTGATATTTTGGGGTATTATTTGCTCTATTGTAGGGCCCCAAATACTGATATATGGAATTGTCCTTTCTAAGTGGATACTAACTGCACTGGACATACCATCATGACACATTTCAGCCTTTTTACCTAAATTGAAACTAGTATTTTTGCTGGTGGATGAGTGAGTGAGTGAATGAGGCAATGAGCTTTGCATTTTATGCAATTGAGCAGATTTTATTTTGTCATTGTCAACATGAGGTGTTTTGGAGATAAAAACTTCAAGCTTCAAAATTATATCAAGCAAACATGCCACACCAGACAGAATTGGGCAACCACCTCTTCAGCAATGCATTCCCATTTCATACAGAGACACCCATGCTTCAGAGTGATAGTGGCTCCTGCCTGTCGCTGCTTCCTGAAAGCATTATTTGCGCTAGTGAGTGCCCAGGACAGTGTGTGCGCAGGTGGGTGCATGCGGGTAGTGCTGTCCTATAGAGGGGTGTCTCCCATCATGGAAGCTTATTCTCACAGAGAGGCAGGGAGAGGCTGGTGATTTTTAATTTTTTATTCGCCATATACAATTTCTTGCCTTCGGAATTTGTAATGTTTTGCATGGTTAGATATTTGTACAGCACCCCTGGAGCAATTGCAGTTTAAGGGCCTGGCTTGAGGGCCCAATGAAGTAGCATTCCTTCTCTCACGGCCAGGATTCGAATCAACATCCTTCGAGTTATCAGCCCATATCCTTTAGCCAGAGAGCCACCACTCTTAGTTGTGTTTAAATCATCTTTAAATAGGATAAAAAAGAACAATTATGGTAATACCACAGTAATACAAACCCATTGGTTTATTTCTTCATGGGTGTATTTCAGGCAGTTCAGTAAATCTAGTTTAATTGGGTAGGGTACTTGTTTCTCTTTCCAGTCCTTTCTAATGCAATTCTCTGTCATGAATACCCCTATCCATTTTCTACTTTGTCCATCGCAGCAGTCAGCTTGTGTGTATTTATGCCATGAATTGTGATCTTCACTGACTTGCTATCATCAGACTTCACAGAACTGGATTTCAGTTTAACCAAACAATTGCTTAGCAAAGCTGTCTCATTAATCTTTAGAAATAAAATCAGCATCTCTGTATATTAAATTGTGATCGCTTGTCATCATTTTTATAAATTTTTAGTCAGCTCACATATTCTGTGTCAGTGAATCTTACCTCCTTTTTTGCATTGCTTGTCTTAATGCACAATTATATGTGAGTGCAGTTTATACTGAATATTAAAGTATTCACGTTTTTGTGTGTGATAGTAATTTTGCCACCATAGTGGCTTAGGCAAAACTCTTGGGAGAAGAATTTATAAAGCTTACAGACATTTAACAATAATTTTACTAGATCAAATGCATATCATAATTCCTTAAAGCTGAGCTCCAAAGCTGTTTTTGATGTAGATAGTCAGTTTTGACTGCTGTTATAGCTGTCAGATCCCAGGGGCCTCATGTATAAATGGTGCGTAAGCTTCCACGTTCACATCACGATCTACAAAAACTAAACTTGGTGTAAAGCCATGTACATTCTCACGGCAGCCTCATCCCTCGTGTATGTAAGTTTCTGCTCGGTTCTGCAAACTGGCGGCACTCAGTGTCAAAGTAGTGCTACTGTTCCTGTTTGGTCTCCCTTTCTTCAGATTCACATGAGTGACACGGGATTTATCAAATATATTGAAATTAACTGCATATTGTTTACAAATTTAATTCACTTGATTGTAATCATTCTGTAACAATATAATGCTGCATGGAATGAACAAACTATTCCAAATTCCATAGCTGCTTTAGCATTGTTACTTTCAGTGCACCACTCAATGTATTTCAACCCATTGTATGCATGTGTGGTATCACAGTCGTACAGCAGCTGATCAGAAAACTTTACATCAGGTTGTGTTGATAGCCAGAGGATTATCGGGATACAGCTTCCAGCACTGGAAGACATTTATAGCACACGCTGCCTAAGGAAAGCCACCAGCATCTGTATGGATTCCACTCAGCCATGCCACAGTCTGTTTGAACTTGTTGCTGCTTTGCGCTTGATGCTTGCTGGGACTAGCACGACCCTGGATGGATGAAATAATTAAACATGTATAACGAAGATTTTTCAGTGTTCCATAAAAGTTTTGAAGAATCTGCATTCTAAGCTTACAGCTGGCTTTACATCTATTATAGAGCTCATTAGGTAGCGATTGGTTACGTGGAGAAAGAAAACGAAAGGACAGGAATTGGGGTTTGGTATGTTTGACAGAGACAGTACTGCTGCAATAAATTATTCTATTCAAGGTTGTGTGTGTCCCAGCAAGCATCTTGTTTAATACATGCTTTAATGCATTTCATCATGAAAATGATATCATATATACATCTTACTATTCTAAAATGTTCAGAGAGCTACAATATCATAAATGTAATGTTTTCTGTGTGGAGATCAGTGCCTGCTCGTTCCTGTCTATGAAAGAGAAAGCTTTCAAGAAGGACATAGTGATTAATGACTGGGTCAGGTAACACATGCTACTTCAGTTACAATGGGATTTGAGAAACTTTAATAAATTAAAGATCGATTTTAAGATGAAGTCTACTTTAGTGACAAAATAAACTATGACATTAAAGTGGAAATTTTGAGATTAAAGTCTATATTTTGTCCTTTCTTTTCTTCACTGTGTCCCTATTTTTTTCTTTTCTTTGTGCCCTTATATGCTTCAGTATGACACTCAGATGGTGGGCTATGATTTGCTTTTTCTCTTCAATTTTGACATCTGACCTCTTGTTTTTTATTTCAGGCACTGTGAGACTTCCTGAACTTGAACTTTTGATGCTTTATCACTCCATCACTTTCCTTTTGTTGCTTATACCACTGCTTAAGCCAGCAAAGAGAATGTTTTTCCTTGCCTTCAATTTGCATTCTCTGAAGTTTTTATTTCTGTGCTTTTGCCATTGTCTTTTCACAAAACACTGAATATAATGGGTTATTTATATTGATTTGCATATTCAAAGGGGCATAATTCTGGGAGGATTACTTTTCATGCTGACTGGGATTTATGGAGCTGGGGCCTCATGTATAAATGGTGCGTACGCACAGAAATGTTGCGTACGAACGTTTCCACGTTCAAATCGCAATGTATAAAACCTAAACTTGGCGTAAAGCCACGAACATTTTCACGGTAGCTCATACCCTGGCGCATGCAAGTTCTGTGCTCGGTTTTTCAGACTGGTGGCATCCAGCATCAAAGCAGTGCTACTGTTCCTGTGTGGTTTATCTTTCTTTTTTAGATCCACATCCCTGACGCGGCTTTATAAATACACTGAAATTAAATGCATATTGTTTATTAGTTTAATGCATCTGATTGTAATTAATCTGTAACAATATAATGGTCCACAGAATGGTTAAACTATTCTAAATACCATAGCTGCTTTAGTGTTGTTACTCTCACTGCACCTTTTTTTTCTTCTTTCAGCGGCTCCCGTTAGGAGCTGCCACAGCGGATCATCTTTTTCCATATTACTCTCACTGCACCACTCGGAGTATTTATATCACTGTATCTGAGTGGAGAATCACAGCAGCAGCTGATCGGAAAGAGAATTATCAGGATACAGCATCAAGCACACGCTGCCTCAGCCATGGCAAAACGCTTCAGAGACTTTCCCATACGGACCTCGCGGTTCAGAAACAGTTTTATCCCAAGAACTTTAAACAATCAATCAGTCCATCAATTGCTCCTCGTAGAACACTTTGTACTTATAAGTACAATTACCTCACTGTAAACTTGTGATACAGTTATAATATTGCACAACCTGCGCCACTTTATAAAGTGCGAATTTACATATGATGACAATATCATTTTTAAGATGAAATACAGCAAAATGTTTTGATTATATTATACAGATAAAACTTTAACTTCATTTAAATAATCTGTATTGTTAATAATTAAACATGTGAGGACACGGTGCCGCAGCGCTAGCTAGTTCACGGATTGTTCCTGCCTCGTGTTGTATTCTTGCTGGGCTGGCGCGACACTGGAAGGAGAGATGGATAGAATAATTAAACATGTACTATGAAGATATTTCAATGTTCCTTAAAAGTTTTGAAGAATCTAAGCTTACAGATGGTTTAACGTCAATTACAGAGCTGATTGTGTGGCGATTGGGTATTTGGAGAAAGAAAAGGAAGGACAGGAATTGGAGGTTAGTATGTTTGAAAGAGACAGTACTGCTACAATAAAGTATTTCATCAAAGGTCGCGCACAATCACTGCGCCACCGTGTTCCCATGTTTAATAACATGCTTTAACTCCTATCATCATGAAAAAAGATATCACATATACATCTCAGTATTTTAATTATTCAGAGAGCTGTAATATTACAAATGTAATGGATTCTGTGTCCTGTTGGAGAAAGAGAAAGCGCAGACACACGTATTGATTCACACACATAGAGCACATAGAAGATCAAATACAAAACAAAGCATTTAACGTGCTACTTTAGTTACGATGGGATTTGAGAAACTAGTAAATTAAACGATTTTAAGATGAAGTTTATGATGTTCTTCTTTAATGACAAAATAAACTACGTGATTAAAGTGGAAATTTCGACATTAAAGTTGACATTTCGTGCTTTTTTCCCACTGTGTGCCTATTTTTTTTTCTCTGTACCCTAATAGCTTTCATATGACATTCAGACGGTGGGCTACGACTCACCTTTTCACGGCGACTTTGATATCTGACGTCTTTTTTATTTTGGGTACTGTGCGACTTTATGAACTTGAGCTTACGAGTTTCTCCGACACTCTGTCACTCGATCAACTTCATTTTGTTGATTATACCACTGTTTAAACCAACAAATAGTAAGAGTTTCCTTGCCTCCACTTGGTATTCACTGAAATTCTTATATTTTCCCCCGTGCTTTTCCCATTGTCTTTTTACAGAAGGCTGAGCTTAAGGGCTATTTATGTTGATTTGCATATTCAAAGAGGCGTAATTCTGGGAGGAGTTGGGGCAGGACAGCAGGCGCGTGCACGAGCGTTACTTTTCACACTGATCAGGATTTATGTAGCAGAAGAACGTGGAAGTTTGCGTACGCACAGATTCCTGCATCTGGATTTTTCTGTGCGTACGTCATGTGATAGTGCGAGTTCTGCGCACGGCGTTATACATGAGGCCCCTGGCTTATGCATGGTTTTGTGCATTAAAATTTTTTTATGCATATGCACATTTCCACTTTTTTCCGTACGTCACGTTTTAGTGTGAATTCTACGCATGGTGTTATACATGAGGGCCCAGGTGACTGATGAAGCAACTTGCTAGCAATACTTCAGTCTTTCATTGGCTGCAATCATCAGTAACTGTATCCATGATCTGTGAAAAAAAAGATCCACCCCTCATACAGTCAGCTTAATCCAGGGTCATGGGAGAAGGATATTGTCTCAGTCATGACTAGAGCACCAGTAAATAATGGCACACAAAGAAGAACTGGCTGTTTACCTTTTAAAATTTGATTCTTCTGGAGATGTCACCATTGCAAATTAATGAAGTATCCGGTGACTCCATTAACAAGTGAGGTTCTTCTGCTTACAAACTTAAATCATTTATGGGCACAAAGTTGTGATGCGGTTTCCCATTTTATAATGTGTACTGTTACAGTTCCTGGTGGTATGGCACAGGATAATGAGAAAAGAGGAGGGTGCCATTTGAGTTTGTTTCACATATTGATTGCTTCTCATTCTGGCAGGTTGCTTTCTCTCTGATTTTATTAACAAAAGATTGATCAGAAATAAAACAGGACAAGCCAGACTGCTGCAATTTATCAATTAAACAAACACACAGCTTAAGAGAGCAGGCAACTGTTATGAAGAGAGTGCCCAAGTGTCCAGTGGGATGCAGTAGTTTACAACTAAATGAATACTCCAAACGCTCCACCCAAAAATACTTTTTACATGTTACTTACCCAATGTAGTTTGTAGTGATGGCCGAGAAATATTTTTAATTTCATGTTTTCATGTAGAATTGAGATTGAAAAAAAAAGTTTATAATACAAACCAATGGTAGCCAATGCTGTACAACAGCAAACAATATGAAAAATAGATGAAAGAAGATGGAAGAAAGAAAAAAAAATTTAATGTTATTTGTGTCGTATAATCCACATCCAGTCGTATGCTGAAAATGTGCATTTTTAGTAATACTGTATATTGTTAAGTATATATTTCTGGCAAAATCAGTCATATTGGATTAACTTTTTCAACTGAAAAGAGGACTCTGTCCCACGAATAGGGAGGAAGAAGCAGATCTTCTATTTGAAAAACTTAGCACCATGAAATTTGCATTTCCTGACACAACTGCTTCACACCACTGCTTCAAAGTGACGGTAGGTAATTGTCAATAAAATGCAAACACCTGACATGTAAGCTGAAGCATTTTCACTTATGATCTTTTGTGTTTCACCTAAAGCTTTTGTTGAGCAGCTTCAGGCTTCTTATTTACACCTTGATATACAAGTGTCCAGAAAACCAGCAGCTCAATACAGCTGGCATCAGACTTCGGTGTGAATTCTGGAATTTGATTTTAGTATTCACTGCTGTACCATATCAGTCGCAGTGTACATCTCTTGAGTGCAGTCACAAATACATCTTATACAACTTACAATACAACTTATTTTTTGTATAGCAGACTCCACTGAATTCAGGTGCAGAGCACTGTGAGCAATTCTCAGCTAAAATACAAGTATAGATTATGCTAATCACTAAATACAGAACTGGTACATATATAAATGCAGATATGTTAAAACACACAAAGAACAAAGTAGAAACTGATTAAACATAAATGGAAAACAGCAATATCTGCTGTGAATGGGTGCAGGAATGACAGATCATAAAAGTGTTGGAAGTGTTTATTAACGCAACAAAAAATAGTTTCCTCTGCCTCATTAAACAGTCAGGCTTCTTATGTTATGTGGCCTGGAAGGGGTGGGGCTAAGTGC
The DNA here is from genome assembly GCA_026402145.1 of Polypterus bichir lapradei. Lineage (NCBI taxonomy): Eukaryota > Metazoa > Chordata > Cladistia > Polypteriformes > Polypteridae > Polypterus > Polypterus bichir. The sequence goes on along the minus strand of JANRMT010062813.1, from coordinate 102,991,801 downwards.
CCTCACTGGGCAGTTTCTTGGTACTGCCAAGAGAGAAAAAGAAGAAAATATTAGCAGCAGCACCCCCTCTCACTCTGGCAGATGCTCGTTCGACCCCGTGAGGAAATCCTCAACCACGCATGCATGACACTGTCCATTAATTAACTGATAAACCATGGCCAGTTGACAAAGACCTAGATTAAAATCATACAAGAGAAAGTCAAAAATAAAGTCATAGTCCTGGATGCCTTGGCCAACTGGCTGCCTACCTGCTCCTGGGTTTTCTATGATGGAGTCTGCGCTGCACATCCAATCGATGAAAGACCACTTTATCAGGGGTGACTTTTTATATGCAGGAGACACCAAGTGCCGCATCCAGATACCAAGAGAAGAAACAGAATAGGGGAGGGTTAGTAACAATTTAAAAATATCGTGGCATACATCTGTACAAATGACTAACAAACAGAAATGCAGTATGCACAGCTAATCAACAGCTCTAGTCAGGGTATGGTATACTAAAGTAATAAATCCTCAGGCAGAATTTAAAAGGCAGATCATTCCACAGCTTCAGGACCCTGTAACTAAAAGCTCAATCTCCCACTGTTATTTTATTAATCTGTGAAATCTTAAGTAATCCAGCATCTTGAGAACTCAATGTGTGTTCTGTTTTTTTTCTGTAATGATACGTTCAGATAGATAAGCTGGGCCTTGGCCTTTTAAGGCCTTATAAATTAAAACATCTAATATGCTGTCACTTACAAATAGACTGAAATTCTGTAATTGTGATTCATTTTCAGGAGCCCTCTACCTTGCGGGGCCCGGAGTTGCAGCCCAGGTTAGCCCATGCATAGATCCATTAATGGTTCCCAGATCTTGCAAAAACACATTTGAAGATCTTGGGACTTAACATCCCAACACACCAGAGGCATTGACACAAAATAACCAGTGTCATTAATTGGATGGCCATTCTTTTTTTCATTATATTTTGCTCAGACAAACATGATGAACATAACTGACAATACCAGTAAGCTATCACCTTAAAACATCTGTTTCTATGGTTTGCCTCAGGCTGTGTTGATTATCTTGTCACTTGGAAAAATATAACTTTGACAGCCATCCAATGAAAGGTGTGTAATATCCCATGTCACAAAGCCATATAACAAAACTTATGTCACAAAGCCCCATATTACATGTCATGATGTCCCATACAGAATTTTAATATAAATATGGATTGTACAATGGACCAGAAGAAGAAGAAGAAGAAGAGACAGTGATGGCAAAAATGACATCAGAAGATGGCAAAGGCAACGTCAGAAAAGGAGATGGAGAGATGTGTGAACATTTCATCTTTACGTCGGTGAAAGCATCTTATAAATAACACCGATCCCTAGATCAAAAGCCGCCCAGGGACAAATTCCAATCTATAGATTCTTTTATATTTTCTTGTATTGGTATTATTTTTTAATAAACACCACGTTGATTTTAAATTTCTATACTTTGTCTTTATATCTAGAGTGATTGAAGTGATAAAGTAAATATTAAGAGCATCTGGAGCAGTAGGAAGTTGCCATACTCCTGATTTGCTGGGTTTATCAGTCTGAGGAGGGGAGTTCCATCCAATAGAAGGAACAATACAGTACAAGTAAGATGTCACTGGATGATAAATGTCCTACAGCCAAGGATGTTGAGCCTTTGTATGTCTAAACATATATTCTTGGAGACCAAACTAGTAATTTTTAGATCTAAAATATATCTAAGATATCATATGTTGTTTGTGCCAATTATAAGTCTCTTAAAGTGCTAGGGATTGATGGGATTGCTTGCGTTATTCATACGTCACTTATCTGGTCAGGGTCTGTCTATGTCTATGTATGTGTGTGTTAATCTTAAGGTGTGAGAGTAAACCAATCCAGTAGTGAACCTGGAGAGTTCACTTATCTTTGTAAAATATATCTAGGTCCTATAAGAAAGCAGATGAAGGTAGTTCAAGGATGATTGTATGATAATACATGTGTGTATACATATTAATAATTGAAGACATTTCAGTTTAGCTATTCAAATATATACATTAGCTTTTCAATTTAATGGGGAATAGCGTTTTTGTTGGTGAGTGTGTGTGAATGAGTCAATCAACTTTGCATTTTATATAGACAAGCAGATTTTTATAACATTTTAAGATGTCATGAGCAGCTTAGATTTCTGCCTTTTTATATTATATTATAATTTTCACTGCATTCATATCAGTTGTGGTGTGATTTGGATCAGAGCAAAACAAGGCCACTTAAATTTATAGATTGTAACTCAAGAAAATATCAATTTTTTTGATGGGGTGTATTGTTTTACTACATACTGTATATCTTATGAATGTTGTACCGTGGTGGCCTTGGACACAATGATAGACAAAAATCTGTGTAGGTGGTATCTGAAAACTTTAGGAGGCAGAAAATATTTGGTTGAAATAAAGCCATTAAAACAACTCTCATGAAATGTTACTTTCACTTTCAGTCCTTATAAACATTGCCTTAGCAATAACTATTTCATTAACCATAAATATTCTTTAGTAAAATGAATAGACCTTGAGTATGTAGGACCTTTCCTGACCAACTTTGTGGTACCCTTGGCTACCTGTATAGTCTGTCACTAAGGTCTGAGAATGTGCTGCCGCTGTGGAAAGCATCCCGCATTGCTGAAGTTCCAAAGAAGTCGACAGACCAGTGGCCCTTACCTCTAATGTCATGAAGATCATGAAGAGGCTGATCCTAAACTATATGTGTCTTTTTGTGAAAGACCACTTGGACCCACTACAATTTTCTTCTCAGACAAAGAGTGGAGTAGAAGATGCAAATATCCGTCTTCTCCACAAGGCTTATTCCCACTTGGACAAAACTGGAAGCTCTGGGAGGATTATGTTTCATTGACTTCTAAAGTGACTTCAGCACCACTCAGCCATCTCTGTTAAGGGTAGACTAAGAGATATGTAGGCGGATGATCCTATGGTGTCCTGGATCATTGACTATCTGTCAGGTAGACCACAGTGTGTGAGACACAAGAACTGTGCCTCTGATGTTAATGCTGAACATCACTGAAGTACCACAAGGAACAAGCCTGTCTCCTTTTCTTCTAATTTTCAGCCTGTACACCCCAGAGTATAAACATAACACCAAGTATTGTAACTTGAAGAAATTCTCTGATGAATCTGAAATAATGAGTTGTATTTTCAAAGGGAATGTGACAGAGTATAGGAGTCAGGTGGAGAGTTATAATATTTATATTTTACTTAAGCTTCTGAAAAAGCTAAACTGTCTCTTAGGGACAAGTAAGGTACAATCAATCTATCTATCTAGTATTGTAACAACAGTCAGATTTCTTAATTAATTGATATTTTTATTATACTGTTAAAAACTCATAATATGGTTGTATTTTGAACTTTTACCATTCACTTTCTATAAAAATGTACATATGTTCATGACAATATATGTATAAATATTAATACAAGTTAAACATACTATATGTTGAATATTCAGAGCAATAATTAAGAAGGTCAATTCACTTACTGAATAAAAAATATAGACTTAAAACAAAAGTATAATTGCCAAAAATGTGTTTTATCTCATAATTTATACAGGAATGTTGAAAAAATACTGAAAAAATATGTTGGGAAAAGTATGACAGTTGCTATTTTTCTTCCTGCTTATGTTCAAATACAGAACAGATTCGGTGGACATTGAACAGATGAGTGGTTATGCTGTGGTGATGTATCACTTTTGGTGTGAATTAGGAATTAGTGGTTAGTGTTAAGACTATGTCACATTCTAGTGATTTTCAGTCACAACACGTCATTTTCATAATCTTAGTGAGTCAGAGGCGGTCAGCTGCACATTCCCAATAAGATGGTTGTCAAAAAATCTTAGAAAGTTCATTCAGGAAGATACAATACAATACAATACAGTTTATTTTTGTATAGCCCAAAATCACACAGGAAGTGCCGCAATGGGCTTTAACAGGCCCTGCCTCTTGACAGCCCCCCAGCCTTGACTCTCTGAGAAGACAAGGAAAAACTCCCAAAAAAACCTTGTAGGGAAAAATGGAAGAAACCTCGGGAAAGGCAGTTCAAAGAGAGACCCCTTTCCAGGTAGGTTGGGCGTGCAGTGGGTGTCAAAAGAAGGGGGTCAATACAATACAATACACAGAACAGAACAAATCCTCAATACAAGATGATTGACGTGAAAATTACATGGCACTGGTAATAAATCAATTTTTTAATAATGAGAAGGAGGTAAGATTGCCCAAAGACAAATTGCTATCTATGTGCTCTAAGAATTAGTTTTTGTAAGATATGGCCGGCTATGTACCCCGGCCAATACCCCCAAGCCGCCAGGTGGAGACCTCCTTGCAGCATGGAGGCTCCCAGAAGACCAGCAGGGCATCATGGACAATGGAGTTTTTATGCACCGCCCTGCTGGATGCCATGGGGGCCACGAGAGGGAGCTGCAGGGAGGACCGAAGAGTTCTTTGTACCTTATGACCCAGAAGTTCGTCATAGGAAGAGCGACGGGCTTCCGGGTTGAAAAGTAAAGGACTATTTACCCTGACCTGGAAGGAATAAGGACTTGTGGACTGTTGGGCAGGAACACCTCCGGGGCAGGGAGTATAAAAGGATCATGGGAACTCCCAGACAATGAGCTGAGCTGGGTGGAAGGGTGGCAACGCGTCTGGGAGCTGGAGGATTGGTTTATTTGTGATTGTTTATTGAGTATTGTGGAGAGGAGCGTGCTTTTGTGCACCTTATTATTATAATAAATAATAATTGGACTTTTTATCTGGTGTCTGACGTGTGGTCCGAGGGTACAAGGGTGTGAGCGAACCCTAATCTGTCACATTTTTAATTATATAAGGACAAGGCAGCTACGTACACATGCAATTGTTGACTACAAATGTCTGTAGACATTAACTCCCACTTACTGTACGTCATTTTACATGATTATTAATGTTTTGCATTTTTCTGTTAATTTTGAAACATTGCTAATATGTGCCTTGTCTGTATTTCCTTTGAAAGGCTCTTAAAAAGGATTTACTCATTTACTAATATTTAAAGCTGCTTTGTAAAAATATATACATAAATAGATGTATACTTGCCATAGTCTCGCTCGGTGCAACTTACTGTAGTTCTTTGCTTGAATTAGCCGTCATTTTAGTGCTGCAGTTATGAGTGACTGGCCAAGAAGTTACATTTTGAAGTTAAAACAACCTGAGTTTTTATGAACACTTCTCTTTTCTTTTTATCTGCACCTGATTAAATCTTGATTTATTGTTTTTAAGCAGTTTGTTAGGGTGTATGTACTGACATAACACTCAGAGAGCTGGACACACTTCTGTCATACCAGATGACACACAAGGAACTGCATGATGCTATAAGGCAGTTGAAAAGTGGGTCTCCCAAATCCGTAAGATTGCTCTTAAAAAGGCACTTTTAAAATTTTAAAAATAACACAAGGGAAATCTGATATATGACAGTTATTTTCCATTGTAATTAGTAACAAAGAAAATCTGCTATTGGTTGTGATAGACATTTACAAGTTTTAGTGATTGACAGCCATGAGCCAAGCACCTCACCTCTGAACAGTCATTCACAACACCCACAGAAAGGACAAGTGAGCTTAAAAAAGTGGGAATTTTATTTGTCAAGGTATTTAAATATACAGTATGACACAATTTCTGAAAAAGGTTTTATTCAATTTGTGCAGCTCTTCAAGGCACATATTGTCAGGTCTGGCTCCAGAAGTCAATACCAGCATCCTTTGATTTACATGGAACAACCATGAGGTTAATTTATGGATTGCTCTTTGTTTGTCCCCTTCCTACATATCCATTTTCCATGGCTAACTCTAGTCAAAGCATATAGACATGGTTCTAAGAGTTACTGAGGTCCATAAACCATCCTCCAACCCCAACAATGAACAGATCACAGTTGTATGAGATGAGATTACTTATCTTTATATACATTTTCTCTCATAGAATTGTGCCTATGGGTGTGATGTAAGACAGGGGTGGGCAGACTTTATTGGCAGTGGGCTGAATTGTCAATGACCTGTGTAAACTCTAGGAGTGACTATGAGCACCTGGCTTATTGACAAACATTAACTCTAAAAATAGTTGTTTCAAGAAATGGTTTAATTATAAAAGTTTTTATTAGCAGTGCTCAAGACGTTGCCCACAAGAAAGTAATTTTAAATAACACTGATGGCATTGTTCTAGTCATGAACATAAAACTGTACTAGTATGCTTCTACACCTGCTTTTAGTAATTTTCATTTGTGAAACAACCTTCTTGCAACTGCATGTTCTACTTGTAAAGCCTGGTAAACAAGTTCTGATTAATAAACACTTGGCTGAAATCAAGCCAAGAACTTTTGTTAAAGCTATTTTTTAGTTAGTTGTTGCACTGGAATTCAGTTAATTACATTTGTATGACTTCTGGAGCATTGTCTACATTAACAGCCAAAGCAGATGAACAATTTGCAAAATCCATCTTGCAGCATTAAGGATGGGAACCTGAGCTGCATACAGTATTCAACAAAGACCTCACTTCTGCATGAACACTGATCCCTAAAATTGTGAAAATTAACAGGATTTCCCTGTTGTAGTTGACTCAGATAGTTGTGAAGTCTGAAGAATGGAAAAGAAGATAAATTAACAGTACTATACCAAAACTGAAATGAGCTCATCTGGAAAGTCATAAGTATTCTGCTTTTCTGACTTGTGGACAAAAATTTGAAAAACACACAAAGTGCTTGAAGGCATGGACCTTACAACATTAGAATAATTTTGATGAGAACAGTCCATTCAGCTCAACACTGCTCGCCAATCCTATTCATCTAATACTTTTAAAATAACATCAAGTCGAGTTTTGAAGGCCCCTAAAGTCCCATTGTCTACCACACTACCTGTTAACTTATTCCTTGTGTCTATGGTTCTTAGTATAAAGAAACCTTCTCAACATTTATACAAATTTTGACAAATTTCCAACTGCGTTTCTGTGTTCTTGTTGATCTCATTTTAAAGTAAGAGCCTGGATCAGCTATACCTATTCTATTTATCATTTTAAACACATCAATCATTTTACCTCTTAATCTCTGCTTAAACTCAAAAGGTTCAATTCCTCTAATCTTTCCTTATAGTTAATACCTCTCAGTTGTGGAATCAGCCTAGTTGCTTTACTCTGGACCTTTTCTAGGATGATTATGTCTGTTTTATATCCAGAAACCAAAACTGCACACAGTACTCCAGATGAGGCCTCACCAGTGCATTATAAAACTTCAGCATAACCTCCTTGGACTTGTACTCCACACACTGTGCTATATAACCTAACATTCTCTCTGAAATCTGGATCTTGAGATTGACAAGCCACTATGACAACTATATTCTTCTCATAAGGGACATTTTCAAGTTTCAGACTTCCCATTGTCTATTCAAACCTAATGTTTTTATTTCCTACGAGTAATACTTTACATTTACTTACATCAAACTTTATCATCCTCACGTATGTCCAAGCATGTATTCTCTCTGAGTCCCACTGTAATAATTCATCTGAGTGTAGATTAGCTGTCCTTCCACCTAATTTGTGTCATGGTCAGGATGCTGCTGCCAGTAGCTGCATTTTATTCCTTATCACATCAAACTCACACAACTGAAGCGCAGGAATCATCCATTTTGGTCAATCTGCTACTGGAAAACCATTGTCCTTCTATCTTCCTTCTTTTACTGGTTTGTACACAGACACACAAAGTTCTGCCTCTAGGGCTGTGGCTTCCAACCAGATCATTTGTTGATAAACTCAGCCATAATGAGAGCTTTGCAATTTCTTATTTATCCTTTCTACCCTGATAAACATTAATGCCAACACAACAATAGGCTTCGTAGCCATAACACCTGGCAATAATTTGAAATCTAAATCAAAGCTATCTTATGTAAAAATGTGAGCTAGAATGTCAATGGTCTCAATCATGAATTAAAGAGACAGAAAGTATTTATTCACTTAACAGGTTTAAATCCCAAGATAATATTTTCAGAACAGGATCACATAATAAATAAGGACTAGTTTTGGTTGGATTGGCCAAATGTTTCACTCCGGCTCTACAAAGAAAAGTAGGGGCGTGGGAATCTTAATACACAGAACTATCCCACTTGTAGTGTCAGACATAATATTTGATCCTGAAGGGCTATATGTCATTCTGATGGGCAATTTATTTAATACTAATGTGATACTGATAAATATTTATGCAGCTAACTTGGATGATAAAGATTTCATCTAAAATGTATTTGCATCTATTCCTAGAGTGAACATTGATAAAATTATAATGACTAGAGATTTTAATTGTGTTTTAAATCCAGAACTGGACAGGTCTTCAGCTACAGTGGTGATAACATCTAATACTGCAAAAATAATTACACAGTTTGTAATGGATCAGAACTTATCAGACCCATGGAGGTTTTTAAATCCTAACATTAAAGCATATTCCTTCTTCTCAAATTTTCAGCATTGTTACTCAAGAATTGATTATTTCTTCATAGAGAATAATGGTTTGCCCACTATCAAATCATGTAAGTATGAAGCTATTGTTATCTCCGACAATGTCCCTCTGATTATGGAGCTTAACTTATTATGTCCTAGACATTCCTCTTGTAGCTGGGGTCTTAACCCCCGTCATTAGCTGATGAGCATTGTACAGAATTCATATCCAAGAAAATTTATTATTTTCTTGAGACAAATACTTTCCCAAAGGTCTCTTCAGGTATATTCTGGGAAACTTTGAAGGCATTTTTAAGAGGAGAGATTATTTTATATTTTTCTTACAAAAATAAATTGAAAACCAAGAAGGCATCTGAGTTAATCGAATTTACCAGAAGAGATCTATAATAGTTCAGGTCTCCAAATGAGGCACTTTATAGGAAAAGACAGGTTTTGCAATCACAATTTAACTTCTTGACTGTTAAAGAAATAGAACAGCTCATCTTTAAATCGCAACATCATTATTATGAACACGGAGAGAATGCTAACAAGATTTTCGCTCAACAAATCCACAAGCAGGAAGCCCGTAGTGCAAAAACAGCAATTACCCACACAGATGGAGCTTAAATCATAAACCATAAAAATATAACCCACACATTTACAGAGTACTATAAGTCCTTGTATTCTACTCAGTCTAAAGAAGATAAGACACAATCTAATGAGTTATTTGACTTGTTACAGATACCACAGGTAGATACTCTTAGTGCTGTGGAACTAGGTAAACCTCTGGCACTATCAGAATTACTAGATGCTATAAACTCACTTCAAAGTAGGAAAGCAACCGGCCCTGATGGCTACCCAGTGGAATTTTATAAAAAAAATTCTAATAAGTTAGCTTAACTATTAATAGCAATGTTTACAGAAGCTAAAGACAACAACATTTTCCCTCAAACTTTTCGCCAAGCATTAATTTCCATCTTTCATAAGAAAAATAAGAACTTACTACAATATGCATCATACAGACCAATCTCACTTCTGAATAATGATGTGTGGACTATGGCCGGCAGCTTATCCCAGCCAAGACCTCCAAGCCGCCAGATGGAGCTCTCCCTTCAACGTGGAGATGCCCCGAATTCCAGCAGGGGATAATGGACTATGGAGTTTTAATGCACAACCCTGCTGGATAACGTTGGGGCCGCCAGGGGACGCTGCAGGGAGACACGGAGACATTTGTTTTTCATACGGCCCGGAAGTACTTACAGGTCACGAGAACAGAAGATATAAAGTGCTTCCGGGCTGACGAAGAAAAGAAGAGTTTTGATCTGACCCGGAAGTGATAAGGAATCACATGGACTGTGGGTGAAGGAACACTTCCGGGTCAGGGACTATAAAAGGACTAAGGGAACTCCCAGACGATGAGCTGAGCTGGGTGGAAGGGTGGCAACGCGTCTGGGAGTGGTGGATTGAGTATTGATTAGTGTATTTGTGTGGATTTATGAATATAGTGGGGAGGAGAGTGCCTTGTGCACTGTTGAATAATATTAAAGTCAACATTTGGACTTTTACCTCGTACCTGGCGTCTTGGACAAGGGTTCAAGGGAGCGATAGCGCCCCCTGCCTGTCACAGATGTTAAGATACTCTCCAAAGGTCTAGGTAGAAGGACTGAGAAAGTGCTTCCTTCTGTAATATGACAAGACCAAACTGGATTTATTAAAGGCAGACAGCTTCTAATCTTTGTCGTTTGTTTAATATAATACTGTACATTCACTCATTAAATCTCACAACCCAGAGACCTTGCTATCTTTGGATGCAGAAAAAGCATTTGACTTGGTTGAATGGGACTACAGTGCACAAATTTGGGATTGGTCCAAACATATGTGCATGGATCAAACTACTCTGTACTAGTCCAGAAGCCTCAGTACATATTAATAACAATTTTTCAAACTAGAATGCAGTACTCAACAAAGATATCCCCTATTAACATTAAGCTTTGCAATTGCCATTGAGCCATTTGCTGTTTACTTTCGAAATGCATCAGCGATAAAGAGGATTTTTAGAGAAGGACTTGAACAGAAAATATAATTATACACAGATGATATGGTAGTGTATATATCTGAGTCACAAAATTCTGTGCCAGAAGTCCTAAAAGCAATAGCAGATTTCCAAAAGATATCTAGACTCAAACTTAATTTGAATAAAAGTGTGCTTTTTCCAGTGAACTCTCTACTACACAATAATAGAATAGACACCTTTCCATTTATCTTAGCAGATCAGTTTAAAAATCTAGGGGTAAATATCAGTAAAGTTAATATAAAGTTCAACAAAGTTTTGCTGTCTACATGGTAAAAATTAAACAAGATGTGACTAGATGGTCTACCCTCCTTCTTACATTAGAAAGGAGAATCAACATTGTTAAGATGACCATCCTTCCCAAGTTTCTTTTTCAAACCATCCCCGTATACATTAACAAATCTTTTTTTTTCAGAAATTAGATTCAACCATAACCTCATTTATTTGGAATACTAAACATCTACGCATCCAAAGGGTGGCACTACAATGACTAAAATCAGAAGTGGTCATGGTACTAAATAACTTTTAATTTTATTACTGGGCAGCAAATATTGAGGCCATAAAGACCTGGATAGTGACACAAATTGATGAATATACACAAGACTGGTCTGCAATAGAATTAAAACCTTGCAGTACGTCTTTATATTCCCTGCTCTGTGCCCCAGTAAATACAAACCATCGTCAATACACTAATAATCCAATTACCCTTCATTCACTCAGAATTTGGACCCAATTTAGGAAGCACTTTAAGACAAAGAAGCTCTTATCTGTTGCACCTCTACATAACAACAACTCTTTTACACCCCCTCAAACACACGTGGTATTTAATGCTTGGAAAAACATCTGAATTTAAAACATTTAGAGACTTGAACATTGATAATGTTTTTCCATTCTATGAGCAATTAAGCTTCAAATTTAACTTCTCAACAACATAATTTTTCAACTACTTTCAAGCTAGGATCTTTGCCAAACTGAACCTGCCCAATTTTCCTCACCTTCCACTAATTTCTATTCCAGAAGAAATTTTGATCGGTCTTGAAGACTCAGATAGCATCACCACATTTTATAAAAATGTTTTAAAGTCCTTTCCTTTCAAAGACCCCAGAGCACAATGGGGGAAAGGATCTTTAACTTAACTTTTCAGAAAAGGGGTGGAAGGCAGCCATTCACAGAATACACTCTAGCTCCAAATGCACATAGCATTCAATTATTCAACTTAAAATCTTCTATCGAGTACATTTATCTTCATTAAAACTATCCAAAATATTTCCAGGGCAAGATTCGACTTGTGAATGTTGCAATCGAGCTCCAGCCTCACTGGGCCATATGTTCTGGGCGTGCACTAAATTAACATTGTTTTGGACAGAAACCTTTGCATGCCTATCGGACAGCCTTGGTGTCACAATCACTCCTAATTCTTTAATAGTTGTGTTTGGTGTGCTCCTAGATGGGTTTAAAATGGAGAAAGACAAACAAACTGTAATTTCCTTTACTACACTACTAGCACATAGACTTACCTTGCTCAGCTGGAAGAATCCCACCCTACCACTTTTAAGTCAGTGGATAACCGATATTCTAAAATACTAGAAATTGGAAAACGTCAAATTCTCACTCAGAGGATCTGTTCAAGCCTTATTTAAAATATGGCGGAATCTAACCAATAACATTTTAGAATAACCTTCTATATCAGGGAAAAGGATACTGTTCCTTCCTCGGTGCTTCAAAGATCTGCTTTGTTGGCTGGATCTTGTAGCTTTCTTTTTGGTGGGGGTTCAGTTTTGGTTTTGTCAAGTTTCATTTGATTGTATGGATTGTTATTTGCTTTTAATTAAAATCAATAAAAATCTCTCTATTATAAAAGAAAATCTTGAGACGACTATTGCCAAGAGATTTTTTCAAGTCCCGCCCTCCTCTCAACCTTTTACCGTTAATAGCCCGTGCCCACAGTCCTTTCACCTCTCATTCATGTGAATGCTTTTGTCAGACACAGTTCCTGCACTCTCAGCTCTTATAAATTTTTACATTTTCTTCACTTTAAATTCCCAACAAAAGAAGACTTATTATATCTAAATCTTATTGAAGAATTTCATCCCGAAGGGTTATCTACAGAAGAATTGAGTACACGGGCAATCCTAGCACCGAGAAACAATGAAGTCAAACGAATTAATGCGAAAATTGTCGGCTCGCAACATGAAACATAATTTTCTTGCAAATTATTACGTTTTACTATTTTCTACTATGGTTAATTCCTCACTGTAATGTAAAATAGTTCTATTATGCATATGTAACAATTCCTATGAAGATAACAATCTGTTTAAATTGTACATCCGCTTCCCCATACGCGAGCGGCAGATCTGTAAAATGGCTAGCACGTAGCACCTGCCTGGAGGTTGGCGAGCAAAGCGAGTAGGAGGCAGAGCCCCCTAGTGATAGAAAAAGATCAACTCAGCCATGGGCAGACTCATATTTCTGAATAACACACACATAAGGCAAGCAAGCTGCAAAGGACACACACACACACCTCACTGTGTGGCTGTGCTACACACTCTGCCTATTCATACTGTAAAAGCTTGATTTATTTAAGTTTTTTTTGGATGACACCAAATGGCAACTTACTATACTTACACCAGGCAACTGTTGCATAATTTTGCTCAGAACACCTGACAATGGCTGAAATATTAGGCATTTCTTTAAGAAACCTGGAGGCTGCTTACAACTATGCAACTTGCCCAGATGTGGCTCATAGCTTATAGTTTGCCCGCCCATTGTGTAGGGTCTTGTGCACCTCAATGACTCTTATGGCACCTATGATTATTCTTAATAATTCTATTCAGACTTTACCTGAGAAAGAAACACTGGGACAATCTCCTGGATCCATCCCTGATGGCGGTCCTAGTGACCCCCTAGGCAGGGTCAGCACCCACAAATAGTAAATAACCTATATTTTATAGAGCACATTCCAACGTGTATTACATTTGTGCAGCTATTGCACAATTTCTTATGTATTTGCAGTATTTTAACAATGCAGCTGCTGCCAGAGTAGGTAAGTTAGATTTCAGGCTTCAACCAGAAAGTGTGAGCTTTTGAGTTCAATGATTTAACACTGCTCGCTAATCCACTGCTCCCACTCTCCACTTTGGCCATATTTGAGTTGAAAAACTGAAGCAGAATCTGCAAAATCTTAACTGTTGGCCACTTGGTCAGACTTTTGGCTCTGGGGCTAAGGATCTGCACTGGTAATTGGAAGGTTTCTGGTTCAGATCGTGTTACTGTCAGAAGTGATGCCTGAAAATTGCTCCAAGGGTGCTGTACAAAGGCCGAGCCTGCACTCTGACCTCCAAAGCTCACGTGAAAGGACAATTTCCTCTTGGGGATTAATAAAGTATATATAAAAAAATAAGAATGTCACATGATAATCATTCTGACCTTAAACTTTAAAATAACAAACTTCTTGCCCCCCACTATCTGTAAACTTCAGTGTATATTCTGTGGTCTGTTCATGAAACGGGAGCAAAGCAGAAGTAGCCATCACCTCACCAGCCAGCAGGCGTCCATGCACACATAATTTTCCCTAACACAGAACTCTGCTTGTCCTGATGAAAGCCGTCAAAACCCACCCAGCAACTGGAGACATTGTGCTCTGTGTGTCCTTCACTGAGTCGTTTCTGTTCTTCAGTGTGCAGCTCAGTGAGGCCTTTGCTTCCCTGCCTGCCATCATTTAAACCGCCAAAAGTTTCTATGCCGACCATTTTATTTCTGTCTTGTTCACTGACTATATCAAAGTCGAAAATATTATAAAATTGCATCATCCTGCCAATATTTTGCTAAATACATTCTTTTTGCTGTAATAAATATCTTACTTTCTTGTTTTTCAAGATTTTGAGTTTTTCTTTCAATAGCCAGGCCCCCTCCACAAAGAAATCTGGCTGAGAAGGGCAGACGTACTGAGACCTAAAGCTGCTGGCGACTGCCAGTGTCCGGTGTCAACCTTCAAAGTCATTCTAATCATTTTCAAAACCCCTCTTTCCTTTTAATGAAGGTAAACGTATTTTATAATGTTGTTCTTTTTTTTTTTTGTATTTCATCATGGTGATGCAGCACACAGCACTGCTGCCTTACAGCTCCAAAATCTTGGGTTCAAATCCATGCCTGGTCGCATTCTGTGAGGAATTTTCACGTTCTACCTATGTTCAAGTAAATTTTCTGCCATGTATTGCAGTTTTCTTTTCACATCCCAAAGATGCAAAGATTAATTTAACTGAACGCTCCAATCTGGGCCACTATGAGTGCATGTGGGCCTGTGCATCAGTGTGTGTTGAGATGAACTGGGACCCCATCCACATTGGGGCCTGCCTTGCACCCAGTATCACTGAAAGGCTTCACTCCCTGTAAACATGCACTGCATGACTAAGTTAAAATGAAAGGTTAAAAAAAAGATAAATTGCATCCCTTCATATTTACTGCATTCTTCCTTTGTTTTAGAATAGACATGAAATAAGGCAACACCCGATGTACCGCTAACCCCGGGCGAACACTAAACCCCGAGTTACAGCACGATTAGAAAACTGCTAGTATAAAGCAGTTCAATATCTAAAATCTATCGGGCAACGTGACCCACACTTGTCCTTTTATTGACCCCACCACCAGTCCCAGCTTAGCATTAACAACAAGCCATATCACAAAATAAAGAAGAAGCAAAAGAATAACACATATATTAATTTACATATATAAAGAAAAACAAACAAATACATACATAGCAATCGAAACCCCCCCTTTCTGGTTTAAACGCGCAATGTTCATAAATAAAAGAAACCAGTTTGTCCTCATTGTTCAGGGCAAAGAGAAACCCTACTGGAATACGCCGGCCGTCGAGCCGATAACAACAAAGTTTAATCCTACCGGTCCAAGATATTCGTCAGCGAAATCAAAGAAAATGCGTCCGTCTTCAGAGACGCGTCTCCCTTGTGTTGCTGAGTCTTCAAAAAAAAGAACTTGTTCCAGTAGATACTTTACTTGGCGCTACCTTTTCTCTTCTCTTTGCTCCACCACAAGATGGCTCCCTTTCTCCCCTTCTTTCCCGGTTTTTAAGTTTTCAACACCAACCGCCCTGACCGAGTTATGACCTTCCCCTTAAAGGTGTATTTACAGTATCCTTCTTCCCTGCAATGCACCCAAAGAGGCAGCAAACTGCCCACAGAATAATAGCACATGTGGCATCCGCTACACCGTAAGGAGGCATGAGAGAAAATATCATTTTGGCAGCAGAACATAGAAGATGAACAACCCTTGAGGAATGCTTTAGGTGCATTACTTCAAAGTCATGTAGACAATGGCTTCAGTTATCCTATGCACCGCTCAAGAGAGCACTTTGTGATAGGTGTGGACGCGGCCCGGACACAGACAGGCGGACATGTTGTAAAATACCACCACACGTTTATTATACAATTATTATTTACATTAATGGTCACTAAGACCCCAGCCAGTGGTCACCAAGACCCAATCACGTGCACAATACCCCAAACACAGTCCTGGCCACACAATGCCTTGTCTTTGGGCCGCCTCCACACTCTCTTCTTGCCTCGTCCTGCTTCCACCCGACTCCAGCCTCGAATGAATGGAGACGGCCCCTTTTATAGGGTTCCCGGATGAGCACCAGGTGTTCCCGGCATCCCTCCTCTGGCCACGCCCCAGCGTGGCGGAAGTGCCGGCTGTCCTCCCGGCTGCTCTCCGGGTGCCGTCATAAATCTTCCCCCCAGCACTTCCTGGTGTGGAGGAAGTGCTAGGGTAACAGGTCCCCAAGGCATTGGGGTGCCTCCTGGCGGTGACCATGGGCCCCTACAGGGTGGAGCTTCCATGCCCTGTACCCGTGGCCCCCAAAGCAACCCAGAAGGCAACCCCCATGTGATCCAGGGTGGGCACAGACCCACATCCGGTCCCTCATGATGTCCCGGCCGGGTCATGGCCCCTGGCATCCCTGACATAGGGTACTATTGTTCCTGGGCCTAGCTTGGCGTTTCCTCCTAGTGGGGTTTACGTTTTCCCTCTAGTTCTCCTACAAATTACCAAATTCAACTGCTCTGCGGGTTTTCAAGTGTAACGAGCGCTACGTGACCGGCATGTACTTGGGGTCTGTGTAAAATGTATTGCATAAATCAGCAGCTGGTACAAATAGAAGATGTATTACATTATGACAGCTTCTTTCCCAGGGCATGTTGCTAAATTGCACCCACTGCTGCTGTGATGGACTCCAGCACCCCACGACGTTGACTACATTAAGCAGAAATGAAACTAGAAGAAGTAAGCCAGTCAGATATTTTCTAACCTGTTTTTTATTGAACAGGGCCACGGGGGTCTGCTGGAGCCTATCCCAGCTGGCATAAGGCACAAGACAGGAACAAACCCTGGACTGGGTGCCAGTCCATCGCAGGGCGAACAACACACACAATTTGGGATCGCCAATTCACCTATCGAGCATGTCTTTGGACCATGGAAGGAAACAGGAGCTCCCAGAGGAAAAAAGAAGAAGTGGTGGATGAAAAAACAGGTGACAAACATTCTCATCTTCTATAATTTAATATGCCTCAGAAATGTAAGTTTATTGTTGAGTGATCATGGCAAAATCTAGAACTAGAGAATTATTTAGTTACTATATATTTTGCAGGTACTTGAACACTAACGGAAAAATAATGGTTTGAGGACAGGAAGGGGAAGGCTAGACAGGATTTTTTTTTTTTTTTTTCAGTATGGCATTGTCAGCATTGACAATTGCAAATGACTCGTGCCTAGATTAGGAATCAGGACCTTCAACAGAAGGCTTGTTCTGTGATTTGTGTGTCTCAGGCCCGCTTCCAGCTACAAGAGAGGGCACTGGCCTTGGACTGAGCACCCAGCTTGTAACATCAAGGTTTCAAATGCAAGTTAGGAGAAAGGATTACAAAAATGAAAAAGAAGGAAGAAGAGCTGGATTAGGGAAAAAAAAAACACTGGTTAAACTAATGGCCTCCATGTGATGTGTGCAGAATGTGAAATGTGATACGAGACATGGAGGCTAAAAGAAAGAAAGACAGTAATTGAAAAGTTTGTGTTATGTTGGGGGGAGTGGAGGAGATTGTTGTATCATGAAGCTTAGCAAGCTGAAATTGACTGTGGACATGAGTTTGTTCAACAGCTTATTTAATGTCCAGGCAGCATATAGAGCTGAACGAGACCAAAATCTGTCTAAGGCCCTGTTCAAGATTCCACTTTGGAAACCCTGAATTGCATTAAGTAGTTTTGATAATAGATTGCAGGACCTTTCACATTGAAAATGATCACACAAAAATTTATTATGGAGTAAATTACATGAGGATACTATTCATAGCAACAAGATAAATGACAATAAAAGATTATTCAAGTGATAGACAAACCAAAGGAGATTAAGTCATGGAAAGAATCTCCATAATTAATAAAGAATGGAATAGGCATAGGATTTAATTGATAATAAGAGGCTACATTAGATGTTGTTGGCTTTATTATCACACAGGAAGCTTGTTTTATAAAACCTGATACAAAACAAAATGAGGGACTCTAATAAACCCAACTGAAGTCGCTCTAAAATGAAACAGAGAAATCAAAATTTGAATACCAACTATGGGAGAGTCTTGGTGTGGAGGCTGAGGGAATGACGCCTTATTCTAGGAGGGTTTTATAGACCCTCCGATGCAGACAGTAATTTCCATATGCATCTTTTTAGTAATATTAAAAAAGTCAAGTTTACAGGCTGATATTACTGTTATGGGGGAATCTAACTACCCAAATATTAAATGGGATAACCTTTGCAAATAGCGGAGCACAAGAGCAGGAGTTTTTAAAAGTAATCAATGACTGTTTTTTAACACAGCATATTAAAGTATTGATGCAAGATGAAACCTGACTAGATTTATTATTTATAATAATTTAGGACATAATTGAAGGGATAGAGGTGACCCCACATGGGTCAAGTGGTCAAAATATAATACAGTTCTCAGTGTTATGGAAGAGTACGGATGATAAGACAAAAACTGTTAAGTTTAACTTTGGTAGGGTATACAGTATATGGAGCAGGTACAACACATTTTATAAAAGATAAACTGGGACAAGCTTTTAAGTGTGGACACAGTCGAGGAGCAGTGGAACAGGTTTAAAAATGTTATTCATGTACATACCTAAATTTGGAATTAGTAGGAATTTTTAAAAAATTCTGCAGTGGGTTAATAAAGAATTAAAAAAGAAGCAGCAAAGGAAAAACAATTGTATAAGGTGTCAAAGACTAATTAACTCCATAGAGTGTATTGGAGCATGAGAGCAACCATTAAGAAGGATATCAGGGAGGCTAAAAGACAGTTGGAGTGGAATATAGCAGATAAGGTGAAAGAAGAGATTCTTTCAGTATTTTAGTAGTAAAAGAACAGTCAAGGAGGAGGTCAAGTTCATCAGGAATAGTAAAGGGGAATTAAAAGATATAGGCAATGAAACAGTGGATGCTCTAAACTCACATTTTTCTGTGCTCTTCACATGTGTGTAAGTAGATAACCTTCCAGTGGAACTACTAAGGATGTACTGAGGGATTTGGAAACTGTAGAGGGAGAAGTGCTGCTCAGATTAAATAGGCTGAAATCAAGCAAATCAGCAGAGCTAGATACTATTTTTCCCTTGACGCATATTTTTAAGAAGTTACTATTCACTGGGGAAATTTTGAAGGGCTGAAAAATGGCAAATATGATCCCTTTATGTAAAAAGGGTGACCCAAGCAACTATAGGCCAGTAAAATTAACATGCATCATAGTTAAATTAATAGAAGGAATTATTCAGGAAAAGCTTGAGCCACAAATGGCAAGAAAAGGATTTTTACTGAACAGTTAGCATGGGTTCTAATGAAGGACGTTGTGTTTTACTAACATGCTGGAATTTCATGTGGAACCAACAAAAGGATACAATCAGAGTAATGCATATGATGTTATTTATCTTGACGTTAAGAAGGTGTTTGATAAATGCCATATAAGAGGTTCAAACTAAAACAAGTGGGAGTTCAAAATGTAGATGGTGTAGTAATAAGTTTGAAATGTTGGCCACTGTAATCTGGGAAGTTTATTTCAAAACCATTAATAAGCTCACAGGGTGAAGCTGGCATGGAGATGCATGACACAAATAGGAGATGACACAGGCATGCTGTTTAAAAGTGTTGATGTTTGCTGAATCAATATATGGCCAGGGGACCAGAGGCCACTGGGGAAGGTGTTATTTGGGCACAGTCCAGAAAAAACATAGGCAGCTCACATGGCAGTTGCCCATACCTGGCAAGGTTCATAAAAAATTGTACGAATATGTAAATATATGAGTGTTTATAATGGTGAGGATCCATTATGATACCAGAAGATCACCAATGCTGTCCCCACGCTGCTGGACCGGACTCATATACCTGTCAGCATTCCCCAATTGAAGAAATGAATGACAACTGTACATTCCATTGGTTTCTCTCCAGCCTGGATATGTTTGTATAAATGATTATACATTGTATTTTGGGAGAAGAAACTACATTTTAAAGCAAGTTAAATACATATCTTTTATACCATATTTCTCTCGTCTCATTATTTCTGCCATGGTTACAAAATTGATAGTATAAGACTTGAGTCTGTTCTGCATCAATAAAGAATACAATTCCAGGTAGCAAGCACCCCCTGCTGCATACAGACAGGTGCAACATTGGCTCAGACGCAGGAAGCAGAGGGTGATGGTGCGAGGAACCTCTTCAGAACTGGTTGATGTTAAGAATGGTGTCTCACAGGGGTCAGTGCTAGGGCCGCTGCTATTTTTAATATAAATACATTATTTGGATAGAAATGTAAATAACAAGTGGGTTAAGTCTGCATATAATACTAAAATAGGTGGATTGGCAGATAATCTAAAATCTGTCAGATCTTTACAGAGACTTGGATAGCATACAGGCCTGGGCAGGTTTGTTGCAGATAAAATGTAATTTAAGTGAATGTAAAGTATGTAGGAAGTAAAATCATTAGGTTTAAATGCACAATGGGAGGTCTGAAAATTGAAAGTATACCTTATGAGGATTTAGGAGTCATAGTGGACTCTAAGCTGTCGACTTCACGACAGTGTTCAGAAGCCATTAAGAAGGCTAACAGAATGTTAGGTTATATAGCACGATGTGTGGAGTACAAGTCCAAGGAGGTTATGCTCAACCTTTATAATGCACTGGTGAGGCCTCATCTGGAGTACTGTGTGCAGTTTTGGTCTCCAGGCTACAAAAAGGACATAGCAGTGCTAGAAAAGGTTCAGAGAAGAGCGACTAGGCTGATTCCAGTGCTACAGGGGTTGAATTATGAGGAGAGATTAAAAGAGCTGAGCCTATACAGTTTAAACAAAAGAAGATTAAGAGGTGACGTGATTGAAGTGTTTAAAATTATAAAGGGAATTAGTACATTGGATTGAGACTGTTATTTCAAAATGAGTTCTTCAAGAACACAGGGACACAGTTGGAAACTTGTTAAGGGTAAATTTTGCACAAACATTAGGACATTTTTCTTCACAAGAAGAACCATGGACAGATTTCTGGGACCTTCAAACCAGATTATTATTTTGGAAGAATTAAGTGGATGGGACTTGGTGATCTTTGTTGGGCTGAATGATCTGTTCTCGTCTAGATTTTTCTAATGTTCTAATAAAAGCAGAAAGAACATCCACAGAGACTAGAACAGACAGAAGAGCAGTATCAGAGGATTTCAGGCTTCTAACAAAAATAATGACAATTAAGTAGATGGGGCTAATGGGATTTACAAATTCGTTACTTGGCAGTTGAGGTCTCAACTTTGACTTGATGGCACACAAGAAACCAGGGCAGCCATGGTATTCTCATTATGTATTAGGTGTTTAGTAGCATGGTATGCTACAGGTATAGAGCAAGTAATCATGGTTCTTTAAAATAGGCCACCTACTGCCATCTGAATGGAAGTAACTAGTCAATGCTCAGTGTTTTGATCCATAAACAGATGGAATGCAAAGACAGCATACATACAATAACCCTGTTTTGGCCTGTATGACTTTTCATAGGAGTCAGGTAGGTATCATTCGACGCAATCTGATGATCATAAGATACTATAAATGTGTAACTTGTACACTTGTTCACTTGTCATTGAATTCTTCCTTGCAAGGGCAGCATCATATCCCAGTGTGTAGCACTGCTGCTTTTAAGCTTTAGAAGTAATTCTAGCTCTCCACATTCTTCCCAGCTCTAAGTAAGTTTTCTTCCCACAGCCTGAAGATATGCAGTTTAGTTTACTTGTTAATTGTAAATTCGCTATATGGGTCAGTTTGTCCTGCAATGGACTGGCACTCCATATAGGATTGTGTTCTGCCTTGTACCCGTTGCTGTTGAAAGAAATTCTGACACCACCCTGAGATTGAAATTAATGGGTTGGGAATGGAAGAATAAGATTTAATGTCATTTTTTGTCTTCAAACCAGTATTTTTACAGATTTGGCATATTACTCAGGTCACACCGTTGTTTTGAGCCTCTCCAGTTTCATTCAAAGTGCTTCTGTCATAATGTGATGAAATTCTAATACACAGGCTGTGGTATGAATGATAAAGTATTAATGAGGACCTGTCATCCACACCAGTGTCCACTCAGCACAAGTGACCTAGCAGTGAAATTGAGCAGGGTGAGCGTAGTCTTGGCATGTGATCTCAACAAGCACAATAGTTTTTGAGACAAAAATATTGTAGAAATAGGAGGATGAGGAATAGAATTAGAAAGAGGAGTTTCTGTCACAGTCTCAGATGAGCTACTGCCACTAAGGTTCCCCATGACCCAGTTAGCCCAGTTTCACCCAAAAATGATAAAGAACTGCTGAGTGGCACTTTGGTTGCATGCAGGCCCAGTGTACATCTGTGGCATTTGTGTGTTCTCTTTTTGTCTGCATTGGTTCACTCTACCATCTCAAAGATGAGCTGTCTAAAAATAGTCAGTCAGTCATTATCCAACCCGCTATATCCAAACACAGGGTCACAGGGGTCTGCTGGAGCCAATCCCAGACAGCACAGGGCACAAGGCAGGAACAAATCCCCAGGCAGGGCACCAGCCCATTGCAGGGCACACACCTACACACCAAGCACACACTAGGGACAATTTAGGATCGCCAATGCACCTAACCTGCATGTCTTTGGACTGTGGGAGAAAACCGGAGGACCCAGAGGAAACCCACGCAGATGGAGAACATGCAAACTCCACGCAGGGAGGAACCGGGAAGTGAACCCAGGTTTCCTAACTGCGAGGCAGCAGCGCTACCACTGTGCAACCGTGCCGCCCCTTAAAAATAGTATTTATAGAAAAAAAGATAATTTTTATCTGTTTTTTAGCCTGTGTAGTATGCAGTAATCTCTTTTATTTAATGGAAAACGTAAATAACAAAGTTTCTCACACAATATGCTTCTATGGGGGCCAATTCTGAATAAACAGCAAACAATATCAAAATTTCCATGAAAAAAAATCTCAGTTCACTTGTTTTGCATAATCCATATGTCAGATAGCCAGTCATATGCATACAATGTTTCAAGTACATGTATTTTTCCTAAAGTATTGTTAAATAAACCACTTCTGGAAAATCATTTTTTGAACAGCTGGGGGCAAGCTTATAAACTGAAGACCTACGTCTCCCCTCAATAGTGCTGTAGTTGCAGGTTTTTCAGTGGCAGTTTGTGAATTGACGTTTAGTTTGTACACTAATACAAGGCACAATTTCCTCCTGATAATGTTTTCACTTGCTTTTCTTTTCTAATTGTTCATTCTCTCACAAGAAGCGCTCTGCAATGCTGATATCCTGTGACAAGCCCTGGTAGCCAGTCAATGAGCTGTTACTAGGTAGGCCTTCTGACCAATAAACAAAGGGGAGGGGAGTTTTCACTTTAAAAGGTTTATCCCCTTTGAATGCACTTCCTAAACATTCCTGAGACAAAGTTTCTATAAGTGGTTAATTTAACAATATTTTAGCAAAAAGACATGTGTTTGGGACAAAGTGAGCATACAACTGCGTACCTAACATGTACATTATGAGACACAAGTAAGCTGACATTTTTTCATGGACATTTTAATGCTCTTTGCTATTATTCTGTGTTGGTCCCTAATGAAGTCTATTCTCTCAAGAACGTTTTATATATCAATTCTCCATAAAAACATAAGATATATATTTTTTCAATATATAGTAAGTAAAAGTTTAAACAAAATCTCATTTTCAGGTGATGCATTCCTTCGTGCAGCCCATTTTTGACAAACAGTGAGTATGCAAATTTCACACAAACAATGACAGGTTGGGTTGTGTAGGCAAGTGCCACTAAGCAGTTTGGTTACATTTTTGTTTGATTGATTATTATGTGAATTTAGAGTATATGGATGGAATGAAATAAATAATCTGAATTTCTTGTTTTATTTGATGTTTTATTTGGTGCCCAGCCTAGGGTTGGCTCCAGACTTTTTCCCACTGTTGCAGCATAAGCACTGGCTAACCAACAGCCCTCTACTGGATGAGCAGTCTAGAAAATGGATGGGTGAGTGGACATTAACTATTTTCTAAACATTGTAATGAATTTCACGAAATGTACACTTCATATTTTCCGCTTATTACGTATTTATAAAATTATAAAATTGTTCATACAGCATTTACATTTTGAGATAGATGTGAAAATGCCTTGGCAAGCCTCCAGGGTGTTTCTTATAAATATTTGCCTAACCCTGCACCTTGCCCTCTTTTTGTGTGAACTTTCCTTTTTTCCTTCTCCTATCATGTCTGCCATGTGAGTTATGCCATCTCATGGAGCTGTATGGGTTGTCAGAGACGGTTGGGGAGGCGAACCGGCCGGGACGCCCAGGAGGACCAGAGGAGGGCTTGTGCCTTCCCCAGACCATGGGGGGGGCGACCACCCTGGTTGCTTTAGGGAACACGGGTAGGGAGCTTGGAAGCTCAACCCTGTAGGGGCCCGTGGTTGCCGCCAGGGGGCGGCCCAGTGCCTTGGAGACCCTGGACCTCAGCACTTCCGCCACACCTGGAAGTGCTGGGGGGAAGAAGAGCAGGGACACCCGGAGTGCTTTACTGGGGCGTGTCGTTGGGAGGTTGCCGGAACACACCTGGAGCACATCCGGGTGCTTATAAAAGGGGCCGCCTCCCTTCATTCAGGGCTGGAGTCGGGTGAGGAGAAGACGAAATAGGAGAAGAGAGAGTGGAGGCGGCCCGAAGAGAAAGGCACAGTGTGTGAGAGGCCTGAAATTTGGAGAAGTCTTGGTGTTGTGTGGCACTTAATAACTGTAAATACTGTAAATAAACGTGTGGTGGTGCATAATACCATGTCTGCCTGTCTGTGTTCTGGGTTCGTTCCACAGTGTATTATTGTTTTTGGATCCTTCTTTTTGATCTTTCTGTCACAGAGATGCAGGGAGGGCAAAAGTAGGGTAATAGTGGGAGAGGGATTGTTTTATCTTTTTAAAACTGACTCTTACTATACCTTTTCTGTTCTTATTTTACTTAATACAACTTTGGTAACAATTAAAAATCAGCTCCCCCAAGTATTACACTTTTGCAGGTGCTTGATTGTCACACTATGCCTATTACAATTAGTTGTCTCTCCCAGCTTGCTCAAAATCCGGATGCCACCTCAGTTTCCATGAACCCAATTATACACTTTGTCAAGGAAGGGTAGACCCTGAACAGCTTCCGATTTTCCTGAATTCCCTTTGGCAGACTCAGCATCTCTCTTTTATTTTGTTACCTCATCGTTTTTGAAAGGAATCGGTTGGCGCTGTTATGGGCTCTCCATTGCCCCGTCTGGCTCATGACTCTATACACAACACATTAAAACAGAGAACACATACACAAATCAGTCCAGACGATATTGTAAAACAATGTCGACTTGTTCCATTGCCGTTGAAAGATATTAGGTAATTTTTTGGAAAAGTCTGAGAGAGTGTGTTTCTGTTCAAAGGACAATGGAGCATGAGTTGATTTTGTTTGCCAAGAGTAGGTTTAGAAAAAGTAGAGAAAGTGCTGGCCGGACTTTTTAAGAGTTAATGAACCACCTGAGGCAGCTGAAACTCCCAGAGTATGAGCATTAATTTCTTCTGGCTGGGGGCCTGCTCACACTGGGCACACACACAACGTGGTAGTGTAGTGCTATGATTCCCGTGGGCTTTACTGGCATATAAAGGAGGACTGGCCCAATGACGAGCACTGTGAAAAGCCTCAGTGTTGAGCAATCTACCTCACTGCCTGTGGCGTCCGGCGCAAAAAAGTGTGCGGGAGTTGGCTCAGAAGCAAGCAACAGCAGTGCCCCTTTGTAAATGACAGGATGCATATGGCCAGGAAAGGATATCTGGAATTCCACAGGAAATGGTGGGAAAGACAAGAACATAAAATGGATTTTTTTTTTCTTCAGATGTCACAGACTCCAATGTCTGTGTTAATGAAGACACACACACCTGTACTACTATGTTCCATCTCTGAATGATTGTTCATTGCAGCAATTAAACGTGGTATCACCTCCAAGACAAAAATTACAGTAACTAGTAGTGAGATGCAGACTTACTACCATAAATGCCAAGGCCTAGAATGGCCTTTTATTTATTTATTTATTTATTTAATTTCAGGATTACC
The DNA here is from genome assembly GCA_026402145.1 of Polypterus bichir lapradei. Classification (NCBI taxonomy): domain Eukaryota; kingdom Metazoa; phylum Chordata; class Cladistia; order Polypteriformes; family Polypteridae; genus Polypterus; species Polypterus bichir. Next base: position 102,965,572 of record JANRMT010062813.1, on the reverse strand, counting down.
CACACCAAGCATAACAAGTGACTCCTGAGATTTTATCCACCCAAAAATCCATTATTGAATCCACTTAATCCAGGTGGTGAGCACCAGAACCTATCCCTGCAAAATTAGGCAGAAAGTAATAAAAGTCCATCACAGGTCTATCTCTCACACACACATCCATACCAGAAAAATGAAGAGTAAACCAATAAGACAAACGTAGACATCTTTGAAATACTGTAGATAGATAGATAGATAGATAGATAGATAGATAGATAGATAGATAGATTGTACCTTACTTGTCCCTAAGAGACAGTTTAGCTTTTTCAGAAGCTTAAGTAAAATATAAATATTATAACTCTCCACCTGACTCCTATACTCTGTCACATTCCCTTTGAAAATACAACTCATTATTTCAGATTCATCAGAGAATTTCTTCAAGTTACAATACTTGGTGTTATGTTTATACTCTGGGGTGTACAGGCTGAAAATTAGAAGAAAAGGAGACAGGCTTGTTCCTTGTGGTACTTCAGTGATGTTCAGCATTAACATCAGAGGCACAGTTCTTGTGTCTCACACACTGTGGTCTACCTGACAGATAGTCAATGATCCAGGACACCATAGGATCATCCGCCTACATATCTCTTAGTCTACCCTTAACAGAGATGGCTGAGTGGTGCTGAAGTCACTTTAGAAGTCAATGAAACATAATCCTCCCAGAGCTTCCAGTTTTGTCCAAGTGGGAATAAGCCTTGTGGAGAAGATGGATATTTGCATCTTCTATTCCACTCTTTGTCTGATAGGAAAATTGTAGTGGGTCCAAGTGGTCTTTCACAAAAGGACACATATAGTTTAGGATCAGCCTCTTCATGATCTTCATGACATTAGAGGTAAGGGCCACTGGTCTGTCGGCTGCTTTGGAACTTCAGCAATGCGGGATGCTTTCCACAGTAGCAGCACATTCTGAGACCTTAGTGACAGACTATACAGGTAGCCAAGGGTACCACAAAGTTGATCAGCACAGGTCCTACATACTCAAGGTCTATTCATTTTACTAAAGAATATTTATGATTAAGGAAATAGTTATTGCTAAGAAAATGTTTATAAGAACTGAAAGTGAAAGTAAAATTTCACAAGAGTTGTTGTAATGGCTCTTTTTGCCCACAAACACAAATTAAGACATTGGAAGAAAATTAAAGTTACTGTGTATTTCATGCATGCGTTTGGAAAGCATCTTAAGGGCTATGGTGATGGTAATTTCCCATCGAACCTGGGGTTGGTGCTGTAGACTAAAGCCTTCTCTCTTCCTCCCCCTGCAGAACATAAGACAGACAGACAATCCACTTCCACTTTCTGCCCACCTGGACCTGTCCCTTCCTGCAGGGTCACCACATAAACCCAGAGCTGGCCATCTTGTTTCAGTTTGATTCTGAGCTCCTGTTATAAAAGACGTACTCCGCAACTTGTTGCGTACTTTATTCTTTTCAACTTTTTCAATTGACTCTTTAACGTCATGTGTCTCCTCTTTTACAGCACTTGAAGTACATGTAAAAACCCACACACACACACAGAAAACACGTGAACCACACAAAGATAAGGACCAGGCTAGGATTTGAGCTCTGGAGTCTGAAGTTGTAAGAGAGTGGTGCTTTCTATGGTTACCAAAACCAAAAATGTTACCTGATCAGTTTAATTATTTCTGTGGACATTTATGTTTTTAAAGGGTCCCAATGAAGTATTACAAAGCTTCTTTTTTAAAAAACTAATTTATTTAAGAAACGCAGTGGTTATATTGCTATATGCCACTGATAAATCTGTCTTATGTAATAAATGATCATTCCAATTATTTAACTAATCTGACGTTTTTTTAATAATACTGCATCTTCAGAGTATGGATATTCACTCGAAGCAACTGACATTTTTCTTGACTGAAATTTCGGTAAAATGCTGGAGTTTGCTTATTACTGTATGTTTCCATTATGGTATGTTGGCTAACTGGTGTTTTCTCTTTATTACGACAGCTCATTCCCACAAAACTATACGCAAGTACTCTGGAGAGCATGATGTACAAAACAGCACACCCCCATACATTAAAAGGCATTTTGATATATTTAAATAAACTACGTTACTAAAATCAAAGGAAAATGTCATTCAGGCTCTGTGAGAATGTATTAATGCTATCAACAGTATTTCAAATTTACTAAACAAGTAAAAGCATATAGACAGACGTCTGTCAGTTCTGTCCATTGCAGTTTTCGACCTCGTCACATTCAGAGTGGCCTTCTCGGGTTTCAGATTTAAACTAACTTAACTGAAGAGCTCAAAGTTAAACCTGAGTGTGAAAGTCCCCTACATTTGCAGCTAAAGACGTCAGCCTCAACATACAGTTATTGTAAAAGACAGACAAACTGAGGGTGGCTGATATTTATGTCAATCCCAAAAACTTCTTACTGTAACATGCAATATTTCAAATATATTAAGAGCTGTACAAAGCATCTAGACTTTTTTCTTTTTTTTTCATCACATTCTTGTACTCCTTTTGTGTATGAAACTTAAGACCTGCCCAGCACATTCACATTAGACCCCCCCATAATAGTGTTTGGTCAGGGATAGACTCCTTCATGTCTCACCACACAGAATAACTCAGATCTGAATAGAGGATTAGTAATAGCAATAATACAGAGCTCAGTGAAAAACACTGTTTCAAACAGACAGGTACTTTTACTTCTGTGGTTCTCAAGTTCAGTCATTGGCCCCTCTGTGGCTGCAGGTCTTTGTTTCAGCCAGGTCCACAATGCACAGTTAATTGATCTAATTGTTTAATTAGCTGCTCTTCTTATTTCTTCTCTTATGCTACATCCAGGTAAACTGAATTAGTATCCAATTTACATCGGAAACAAACTAAATCTATGTATTTTTGTGAAATCTTTAGTTGTTTAACTCACTCGTTCTGAAGAGTTTACTCTCTTAATTGTATTTGAATACTGACGGTTAGTGGCAAGCAGAGCACACACAGGCCAAGCAGCATTGACTGCTATTTTAGTGTCATCGTCTTGTGTGTTTATTGGTAAATATTAAGATATATAACTGAAACAATATAAAGAACAGAATATTAAAAAGCAAAAAAAGAATTTTAATGCATCTCAATTATTGCTTCATTCAGTTTTAAAGTAGCAAAACCAGTCTGTGGGAAGTAACAACTTGCTTAATTCGGGTAGGAATTTGATTAAAGGAATAAATTGATTGTGAGGAAAACGATCAACCACATAGGAGTTACCAAAGTTGAACCCGAAAACCATCACTTAAAGTACAAGGTGCAACCAAAACTGAATGTAAGTGATATGTTATTATTATAACGACATCTGGGGCTACCCTCTGCTGTCCTCACCATAAGCACACTAGTCCTGAACAGGCCGAAGCCACCCAGGCCTCTCAATGCCTCTTCTGGAGCATAATTTTCATCTTAAGGGAAGACAAATACATGTGCTTTGTATCTTTTTCCCAATACATGTCATTGCCTTGTGCATCCCATTTTATTTATTTTCCTGCATGTTTTCCGACTATGATTCAGAATATAATTTTTACTACTTTGCCTACACTTATTGATATGTTTTAGGATCTTCAGTCTAGAAGGAATAGGATGACAATGCATGTTATATTCAGATGGTATTGGGTTTATACCAAAACTCTAGTTGCAGGGTTTTCACTTTCTTTCTTGTGGGAAAAACTTTTGGTGGAAAACCTGACATAATCTGAGTATGAGGTAATAAGCATAGCCCACCAAACACACAGCAGCCAAGTGTGAAAAGTCTGATAGTTAAAGCTGTATGAGTAACAAAATAGGCAGCAACCAAGATAAAGGTTGCACCACAATGTCAAGACAAGACATTGCCATTTCCTTGAATAAATGGTTAACTGTATCTATGGGATGGGGTTAGATGCATGCATACTGAGAAACATATACAAAGATTTAATTGCAGTTAAGTGCAACATTACAGTAGTGGCCAATCTAGGAAGGAATCCAAGAAAAACAAATCTCAAAATAATAAATCATAATTTTGGTGAATCTATGAAAGAAGATATGTCATATGTAAACTTTTAGCGTTAATTTAACAGTAGTCATTTTGTTTTGTATTGTTTTAGGTTTACTTGTCTTTGCTTTTTGAAAAAAAAAGAAATATGCATAAATCAGTAAAAAAATGCATTATACTATGACATACTACAGTGGTATATGTCTTACATTTAAATTAGATTTAACTTAAATAAAATAGAAAAAAACAATAATGTCAGAAGACTAAAGAGGGACAGTCATCAGATGTATTGGATTTGATCTGGAGGGAAGTTTGATGGTAATCAGAAAACAAATCCCAATGGGAGACACAATAATGATGGGATTTTGTAGGTATCAACTGCTGTATACGCAGTAGTCCCTGTGATAGACTAGCACCATTGTCCAGGGTTTGTTTTTATGGTCCATCCACTCCTGCCAGAATACATGCCATTCTCAAAAAACGTGGACTACATTAAGAAGGTTTAGAAAATAAACAAATGAATAGTTGGTTGAGTATTTGGCATTCACATAGAAACTCTCTTTTAGGAATTAAGAGATTGTAATGAATCTGTTAACAGCAGTCCTTTTCAGAGTAAATAATGCTCATCTTAGAATGACTACTGCACTCCTTCATTTAATTATTAAAAGTACATATCTACATATAAACACTAGTTGAGTGTCAATTATACAGTACAATGCTTCAGAAATAATGACACAATTCTACACTTTACAGTTATAGAAGAAAACAATTTTAACTATACTATAGATGTGTAAATCTGTTATTTATCAGTCCATACATTTTTTTTTAATTATAAAGCACCTTTTGCAGACAGAATCACAAAGCGCTGTACACCATAAAAAACAATTAACACAGGCAGTTACAAGCAATAAAAACTAAAATGAAACTAACATTTCAACAGAAAACAGAAGAGCCAAAAACAGCTACCCGTACACTAGCCTAAAAAGGTGCCTCTTCAACTGTTTTTTAAATGTATTAATTGTATCAGCAGCCCATAAAGCACAAGTAAAGCTATTCCACCATTTTGGTCCAATGGACTAAAAAGCCCAATCCCCACGAGTCTTTTGCCAGGTACATGGAACAATAAGAAGGCCCAGGATTCCTACACATGCAAACAATATTGCAGTTTGTGGGGACTGGAGCATTTACTAGGTCCAGGCTCAAAGACAATCCGATATGGCAGTCACTCACACATGCATCCACACAAACCAGTTTTGAATGACCAATTACCCTCTCATGCACAAGTTTAAGAAGTGGAAAGAAAAGCAAAGAACTCAGAAAATTTCAATGTTTCCCTTTCCACTAAAGTATTTTTCTGCCATTTTAACTTTCTTGAAATTCAAGTGAAAAAGTGTTTCCTAGGCCTCTCAGTTTAGGTGCCTACACATACTGGGTGGTGGGTTTAATACAAAGAGAGCACACATATGAAAAAACATAACTTTTCCTTAGAGCCCACTGTTTATTTGACGGGTTGGCCTCCATGCTTGCAGCCATAATCCTCGTGCTTCTACTCTCTCACACACTCTTTTATCACCCAATTGCTGTTTTGATCTCAATATGCCTTAATACCAGGCTGATGGGGTGGATCTTTTCTTTTATAGCAAGAGTGGGCAAACTCAGTCCTATCGAAACCACATAATGAATGAATGCAATGTTAAAGGTTTTTGCAGAACTGAGAACTTCTTCATCTTCTTCTTCTTTCGGCTGCTCCTGTTAGGGGTTGCCACAGCGGATTATCTTCTTCCATATCTTTCTGTCCTCTGCATCTTGTTCTGTTACACCCATCACCTGCATGTCCTCTCTCACCACATCCATAAACCTTCTCTTAGGCCTTCCTCTTTTTCTCTTACCTGGCAGCTCTATCCTTAGAATCCTTCTCCCAATATACCCAGTATCTCTCCTCTGCACATGTCCAAGCCAATGCAATCTCGCCTCTCTGACTTTGTCTCCCAACTGTCCAACTTGAGCCTACCCTTTAATGTACTAATTTCTAATCCTGTCCATCCTCGTCACACCCAATGCAAATCTTAGCATCTTTAACTCTGCTACCTCCAGCTCTGTCTCCTGCTTTCTGGTCAGTGCCACCGTCTCAAACCCATATAACATAGCTGGTCTCACTACCATCCTGTAGACCTTCCCTTTCACTCTTGCTGATACCCGTCTGTCACAAATTACTCCTGACACTCTTCTCCACCCATTTCACCCTGCCTGCACTCTCTTTTCCACCTCTCTTCCACAATCCACATTACTTCTTACTGTTGATTCCAAGTATTAAAACTCATTCACCTTCGCCAACTCTGCTCCCTGCATCCTCACCATTCCACTGACCTCCCTTTCATTTACACACATGTATTATGTCTTGTTCCTACTGACCTTCATTCCTCTCCTCTCTAGAGCATATCTCCACCTCTTCAGGGTCTCCTCAACCCGCTCCCTGCTATCGCTACGGATCACAATGTCATCAGCAAACATCATAGTCCATGGGGACTCCTGTCTAATCTCGTCTGTCAACCTGTCCATCACCACTGCAAATAAGAAAGGGCTCAGAGCCGATCCCTGATGTAATCCCACCTCCACGTTGAATGCATCCGTCACTCCTACCGCTGACCTCACCACGGTCACACTTCCCTCGTCCATATCCTGTACAACTCTTACATACTTCTCTGGCACTCCCGACTTCCTCATACAATACCACAGCTCCTCTCGAGGCACCCTGTCATATGCTTTCTCCAGGTCCACAAAGACACAATGCAACTCCTTCTGGCCTTCTCTAAACTTCTCCAACAACATTCTCAGGGCAAACATCACATCTGTGGTGCTCTTTCTTGGCATGAAACCATACTGCTGCTCACTAATCATCACCTCACTTCTTAACCTACCTTCCACTACTCTTTCCCATAACATCATTCTGTGGCTCATCAATTTTATTCCCCTGTCGTTACTACAGTCCTGCACATCCCCCTTATTCTTAAATATCGGCACCAGTACACTTCTTCTCCACTCCTCAGGCATCCTTTCACTTTCCAAGATTCCATTAAACAATCTGGTTAAAAACGCCACTGCCATCTCTTCTAAATACCTCCATGCTTCCATAGGTAACATGATTATAAAAAGCATCTACTCCCAGCAACACAATTTAATGTTCTAACTGTGTCTTTGTGTAATTTGCAGTTATTTTCTGCAAAATACAATCTTTACAAGTATTACATAACAATATATCTGGAATTGGAGTATGCAGAAATTGGGCTTGCACTTGAGAACAGCCGAGGTTTAGTAGACATGCTTGCTACGATTGTAAACTTTAAATATACATTGTAGGTAAAGGAGTTACAATTTATTTGCTGATCTCTCTTTATCAACTATCTTTTAGAATTCATTTTTCAAACATCTAGTACACTAGATTTATGAAAATAAGGTAAACAGTAGAAATTAAATTAGTACCAGAATATATTGATTTCAAAATGAAAAAATGTATTCTTGTGAATTTATCCCATGTATAAATGGTGCTAATTTTTCATCCTTTTCTTGTTGTTTTTTTTTTCTCTAGCCTAAACATCACCTAAATAAATTGGAAACCCTGAAATGTGAAAGGCACTCTCCACATGTAGCACTGAAAATGCCTTGTTGCTACTTTCGAAGAACATGTATACACACACACACAGATGGATGGATGGGTAGATGGTGGAATGCAACATCCTAGAATCAAAATTGAATTGTTAAAATTGAATTATCTTGCTTACAAGGTTCCATGCTGAAGAGAATACCAATAAATTAGCGACTGACATTTTATCAGTGTCGCTATCCTCAGGATATACTAAGATATCCAAAGATGTTAAAATACAAAAAATAAATAGGAGTGCTTTTCTTCATAGTCTAACTTGATATTAGTGGTGATTTTGAAGAAGAAGTTTCAATTCAATAGCATTCATTCTTCCTTTGTTTCTGTATATGAGAAAAGGAAGAATTTTACACAAGTAAATGTGCACAAGGCATCCAGATGGAATTACAGGGAGTTCTAAAACCCAACCAAGTAGATGACATCTTCACTTGACATATTCTGCTTTTTTTTAATTCATTGAGAAAATCTGGTGTACTCATCTGCTTTAAAAGGACCATCGTTTTTGTGTCAAAAACAAAGTGAACTGTCTGAATGTTTGCAGACCAGTGACACTCACTCAAATCATGATGAAATGCTTTGAGAGACTGGTGTTGGGGCACATTAAAGATACTCCAGATAAACATGATCATATCCAGTTTGTATATTGCTACAACACGGATGATCCCTTGCACTTTGTACAATCCTGCAACCTTTGATTAATAAAAACTGTTATGTCAGAATCATTCTCATTGACTACAGCTTAACATTTATGTCTATTATACCAACAAAGCTAACCACAAACACATAATTTAGGACTTAATGCTAATTTCTGCAACTGGATTTTGGTCTTTCTTACCAACAGATATTAGCATGTGCAGAATGGCAGCATCCAATCCTCCATGCTTACATTAAAAACACAGACACTCTATGTTAAGCCCCCTTTTGTACTCCTTGCTCACCTACAACAGTGTGGCCAGACACATCTCCAAATCCATCATTATATTTCTTGATGACACCACCTTCATGGGCTTGATCACCAACGCTGACAGGAGGGCTTAGAGAGACGAGGTTTATCTGCTGACTCAGTGGTGCCAGGACAACATTCTCATTCTTTATATCAGCTAAATTAAGGAGCTTGTAAAGACTTCAAAAAGAAGAAGGCACACCACGCTGCCATCTACATTGAGGTTGCAGTTGAGGGAGTCAGCAGCATTAAATTTGTTGGAGTGACCATGACTGATGAAGTAATGTTGGCACGACATATTTCTACTCTTGTGGAAAAAGTTCACCATCACCTCACCTTCCTCAGATATCTTAGGACAGCTCTCAAAAACCTGTACAGGTGCATAGTGCAGTCCATTCTGCATCACATCTTGGTATGACACCTGCTTGAATCATAAACATAAAATACTGCAGAAGGTGGTGAGTGTGGAACAGAATATTATTAGCACTGAGCGGCCTTGTCTCAATATATAAACAATACTCACCGCCTTAGCAAGGCAAAGACGATCATTAAAGACTTCAGCCATCCTACACAGTCTCTTTTGTAACTTCTTTCTTCTGGTAAACAGTATGTGACAATTGATGCTCGCACCAGTAGATCAAAGGATATTTTCTACCCACAAGTTGTAACGTTGCTTAAGAGCCATTCATTAAAATTCAAATAATGCAACATAAAGAACAGAACAATACTGTATATACATATATGAGACTTGTAAATACATATTGTATATGTTGTATATAATTGTGTGTGTAATGTATATGTTGCTTGCTATGTATACTTTGTTGGGGTATTTGACTTTTATCATCTGTTCTGAGGAGACATGCACATAAGAGTTTCATTGAGCTTGATTTGAGTTGTTTCAAATGTTAATATGCCTCTGCTTTAAGAAACAATCCTTATTTGGGTTGAATAATGTTTTGAGATCTTGATATTTTATTTTATTTTTACAGATATATCATGCTCAGGAAAATAGTATTGTTTGATTTTGGGAGGATTGTCATGTTTAAAGGTAGACAGTAAATGCAAAGGACTACAGACTGGATATCTTGCAAGTCAGAAGCCAGTGGAGGTAAACAACTGGAAAATAATGACAAACTCCTAGTTAATAAAGTCTGATGGTAATGTTATTTACTCCAGCATTGCCTCTAAAGCAATACTGAATTTACACTTACATACATTGATAACCACTGCAAAACACTTCTTCAATAAACAGAAAATGCATAGGCCTATACTAAGAAAAATAAAAATTCCCAGCCCTCCAGCTTTAACATTCTTTAGTTGTGGAATGACTGGTCTAATGCAGGAACTTTTAAAACATTGAAAAAAAAGTTTACATTTACATTTTGCTTCTTTCATGAAACACTGTTTTATATTTTATAGCTTAATTCAAAAGCAATTTGTACATACATCTTATGTGTTTATGTACTAGAAATCTGTCATCTATTAGAAGCAAAAACGTATCTGATAAATCAGACATGTAGGAAACCTTTAACTGATAGCATACTTCTATTTACAGGTCATTTTCTGAGAAAAAAATAACATCTTGGTTATTATTAAATTAACTGTGAGAAAGCGCTGAAAAGATATGTTTCCTGTAATATTAAACTGAGACAGCTGTGGTGGATGATAACATTGTGGTCCCATCTCCACCACTCATTGCAGCCTGAGTGAATTAATTCACCTGTTGTTGTCATCTCAGTTGTGTAAATAAGGACTGACTTGTGCTACAGTCTGCAAAAATGGAGAATGAATTGAGGCAAACTAGTAAAACCTGTGAGATGGGTAATAACTTTTCACAACAGGTAAGAGTGCACTGAAGGAAAGGCTGCTGTTTTGTATTTACTAAAACATATCATCAATGTAAAACTGTAAGTCTTATATAGTAAATATACAGGGTTACTGATTGAGAAATAAATGAATAAGATGACTGCAGAAAAAATACTACCACTTTTTTTTGAGTAGGTCAGCAATAATGCAAAAAGCAGGTTCAAAAAATGATTGCATGGATGGGAAGTAAAGTTAGGACCAGACTGCGAATGTAAAAGAAGTTTGTTGACAAGCACTGATGGCAGGCAATTGAATTATGCTCGGTTTCACTAAAATGTCAAAAAAACAAAAAAAGATTTTCACATAAATAAAATAGAGTGGGTGAATGGACAGAAATATTTGTAATAGTAAAAAAGTTCATCAAAGCAGTGTAAAGTTCTGTTATGTGTGCATCACCTGTTTTGTTTTTTTTTTTCTTGCATTCTTCAGCAATTTACAGGCAATGTGGATGGAGAGAGGAATATCAAAGCGTAAGGTGCATGTTCACTATTAAAAGAAGCCCTTTGTGTAAGCATATTACCTGAGCATTTACATTATCTACTCTATAAATATAAAATCCTAAGCCTAAAAGTGCAACAATTTTGTGCAACGATTTTATGTGATGTTTTTATGTCACTTTTTTGTCACGCTTTAAATCAGGCTTATTTTAAAACCTACATATATATATATATATATATATATGGTACCACTCTTTTCAGTATTTATCAAACTTTAATGTGATGTTGTTAGATTTTCAGATTCTTATTCTGTTTTTAAATTATAAACTAAAAAATATCTAAAGCTCGCATCCCGCAAGACAAGACTTTGTGCCAAGACATTTAACCACAACCAGGGCCTGAAATAAAAGACAAAGAGTAGGACAGCTGCTGTACAGGCTTTTAAATGTTCAAAGCGCTGTGTAAGATGCAGATCATGTGGCATGGCAGCAGCAAGCCAGCAGCTGATTGAGCAAAGAGGAGGTAAAAAAGAAACTGTATTCGTTTCCCATTGTGTCATCGTTTAAGAGGGGGTTTCGGAGGAGCGACTGCATCTCCTCGGGGTGCGTTCAGCCCCCTCTTCACAACACGAGTGGCAGAGGTGCGAAGTGGCTGGCGCACAGCACAGGCCTGGGGGCTTGGTGAGCAAAGCGAGCAGGGGGTGAACCCCCTAGTTTAAATATTGGATAATGATAGTGTATACATGCAGTTAGTGAAGGTCTGCACCAGCATACATCTGCAAAAGGAACAAGTAAACACTATTACCATGTTGAATACACAGCCAAAACAATGTTCCCTATTTCCCTGACAGCACTGTACTCATTTGAAAATGTTTTTGGTGGGATTATGCACATAAGGCTAAGAAAGGTACTCAAGTTAAAATCTATTGTTATATGTACATAGTGCACATAGTACAATAAAATGCTAACAGTAATAATAGTAATAATACATATCCAACAAAAGACTCTCGCATACAGTATGCATAGAATGCAACATATATTATACATTATATACAATTATATATAATATAATCCAAGACCTGGATTTATATATAGAATATAACACACATATTTATATTTTACAACATTTGTAATTATGACTAGCAGCGCAATAACATTATAACCTTTGAACAGAAAGTGTCCAGGAAACATTGGTGTGAGTGCTGATGGTTCTGTACAGCTTCTGAGATAGAAGGAGTGAGAAAAGCAACTGTGCAGGATGGCTAAAGTCTTCAATAATACTGTTTGACTTTCTAAGGCAGCGAGTGTTATATATCTCCTACTGTGATGCATGTTATGTACATATGTTATATATGTCTTACTTTTGAATCTTCTTATTGTAGTGACCACATAATTGTCAGAGCTCACTGGAGCATTTGTGTGATGAGAAGGAATGAGATTTTCAGATGGAAGGGTCACTAATAGACACAACAAAGCTGATACTAGCCATGAGTTTATATGCTGAACTACAGACCCTTCTATAAATCCATGTCCAGTGGAATAACTAAAGGCAGCATAGATTTGTATATTTTGTAAAGTACTTTTATTACTATTCGGTTTGTTATTATTTTCTCTCTTCTTGTCTTTTTAACTCTTATGCCTCACACTGAGTCGACTGCACCTTCAATTTCGTTGTTCCTTTGTAAAAGTGACAATGACAATAAAGATCTATCTATCTATCTATCTATCTATCTATCATCATAGGAAGTGCAATTGCACTGGGGCTTAAAATGAACATGTTTGCCTACTTAACATTGGAATGAAAAGGTTAATGGCATTATTATTCCCAAAATTCCATAAAGTTTCATTTTGACTGTTGACTTTTATGTAGCTTATACACTTGATATGAATCACTTTAACACCAATGTACATGCTCCACATATTCTGACTGTTATAAGGGTAACAAAGTGAATGTGAATTTATCAAGAAATCACGATTAAGTCACCTTTGAGTATAATCATCATTTACTGAACCCACCTATTGTTGGGGTTGAGGAGAACTAATGTCTGTCCTAAAATGATCATTTATCAACGCTGGAAAAAAACTTACTTTTGTTTTTAACTTTAATTACTTTTAAATATATAGTTTGTTTTTAATTTGAAACCGTTCAAAATATATAAAAAGGCATAGTATAGGCATAATATAAAATTAGATAGATAGATAGATAGATAGATAGATAGATAGATAGATAGATAGATAGATAGATAGATAGATAGATAG
>JANRMT010062813.1:102867803-102952393 GCA_026402145.1 Polypterus bichir lapradei | reverse complement strand
TAGATAGATAGATAGATAGATAGATAGATAGATAGATAGATAGATAGGAGCCACTTCAATAAAACACTGTGTATAGATACTTCATGGCAGAGGTATAGCTGAGGCAAAATACTTCCCAATACATTTGTAAGCGGAGAGCTGCTTGGCAACACTCCTCTCGTTTCTCGAATGCTAATCGGGCAATTGACTCATCAGAACTGAGACAGAAAGAAGCGGCCAAGAGACGGGAGCCCCGTGCGTACCGTGGGACGGACATTCTGGGCGGAGTCTATCGCTCATCGCCTTTGCCGCTTTCTGTATAGAGGAGAGAAGCTCGGACACCGGGCGTCTGGTTGCACGGCTTTTGAGAGGAAGCGCAGCGTCTTGTTCACAATGTGAGTAACATGCACCGTGGATTCTTACGGGCTGCGGGGAAAAAAGTTGTACTTTTTAAGCGCAAGCATTTGGGGAGCTTGCTTTAGATTTTCAGCTTTTTATAGACTACAGCTAACAAATATCGGTCGCATCTTCGTTGTCTGCACGGCTGATACGCCAGCGCACGAGGCTTTTTTATTAACATTTATAACATCGCTTTATGTTATATTGAATACTACGGCTCTCTGCTGGAAAATCAAAAAAAATATATAAAATAAGATTTCACCGCCGCAGGTTCACTTAAATTAATGATGTGGAATGGCAAAAAACATCACTTAAAGTTTGATGTGTGCATGTTATTTATTTTAGTTTAGACAGTACTGGCAATCAGTTAATTATCCGAGTTTCTTTGAAATACTGTAGGGTCGCGGAGTTTCGCAGCCTAACCTGGCAGTATCGGAGAGAAGACGGCAGCCGTATAGCCGCGAGACGTTAGCTCACACATTGGGCCGTTGTAGAAACTCCAATTAAAGTAACTGGGAAGTCCCTGGGGGAGAACAAGACTGCAGACCGACTCAAACGCAGGTTGTGAGTTAGGAGACAGTAACGGCAGGCATCCAGATACATCATCATTGAGCAAGGTTTATGGATGTGAATATTCTTGGTGTCTATTGCGTTATCGATGGCATATAGTAAACCTGGAGGCACGGTCGCGTATACAGGTTTAGTCGAGTTCGAATCCCGGCACTTATTCTCCGGGTACTCCTGATTTTCATGCCCAGGTTAAAATTGTGCGGCTTAGGGTAACAGCGATTTTGAAATGGCGCAGCGTGAATGTGTCTGTTCGTGGCTTGCACCATAAACTCCAAAAATTGATGGCTATATATTGTATACGGAATATCCAATCAGCCATTCATTTCGGGGCTGATTTTATACTGCCTATTAAGTAATCCGAAACGACTAGAAGACCATCGGCGACACGATTAATAAAGTATCTATTTATCTATCTAAATAGCGAGTCCTATTAGTTTAGCTGCGCCTTATGACTCTTAAATAGAAACGAACTAAAGACGGTAATAATGTTTTATATTTTAATAAAATTCACAGGAACAGCCTAAACATATTTATAAAAAGTATTTATCAGTAGCCATCCTCACTTTTATTGATCTCCAGGCTTATAAAAGAGATAGCAGCACTAAGGCCATACTAAAAATGTGACTGAATAAGGGATGGAAAAAGCAGTTGTAGCACTGCAAAGAAAATAGAAAATCAGACTAGGCCTGTTTCTTTCTACAAGAATGCTAACTTCCATTTTGAAATTCGTAAGAATGCCAGACTGCCATTCAATCAAAAGTCGTTTATACAACATCCATCCATCCATTATCCAACCGGCCATATCCTAACTACAGGGTCACGGGATGGGTCTTTTATAATTAATCAGTATATGATTTTATACTTAACAGCAGGCACAAAACTCTTTACAAAGAAGTTAGCATGATATGATGCATACTTGTTTATAAACTGTGCTTTGGAATATACAAAGTAATATTTACTGTTACGAATAAGGATTTATTAATGCTGTTGGTCTAGAGCCACTGTGATCAGTAGCATTGCTTGGCGATGCTTGCTCTTGGTTGAAGACAGATGGAGTAGTTTTGAAAAGTTGAAACCAGCTGTGGATGAGATGCCAGTCTGCTGCACTTACCTCACTCTCTATCACTTCATACTCACCAGTCAACCAAACAGCAAGTTTGTGGCAGGAAAACCCGGCAAACATTGGGAGAACATTAAAAGTGCACATAGCAAGGGCAACAGCTGTGAACCAGGATTCAAGAGCTGTGAGGTTGCCAATACCTTCCCATGGTCACCTACAGTATGTATGCATTTAAATAATCAATGTATTCACCTGTACATATTGTTCATTTGCTTTGTCCAGTACATTTATGCATCTGTATGTTAAATCGAGGTAATTCAATATGTCAGATTTCAAAATTGCAAACGGCTAATAAGTGTGTTCATTTTTTTGGTGTCTTATTATAATTTTTATAACATACCATGAAAATAACCTTCACAAAATGAATGGTGGAAAGATCTTCTCTAATTCCTCGGTGCTCACTCCCTTAATGTATTCGGGGGCTATGTACAAATTAAAAAAAAATGACCAATTAATGCACCATATTATTTTTTTCTGCCTGGAAAATAAACATCGTTCAATTAGAAAGAACACTCGATAAGGAACTACAGTATAGTCTTTTTAGACAGATTATTTACATACTCAATCATTATTTATCATTTGTATATTAAATTGTCAAAACAACTGCTGGGTTTAACAGAAGTGAGTTTTAGAATTTAAAGTATGAATAGTTGAACCTATAACAATTTCACTGGATTCATGTTCCTCTATAAACACCATTGCAGAAAACTGACTCTTGTGTCAGCAGTTACATAAACCAAATTAAATATTCATTGATTCAGAGATTGATGGTTTTGAATAACGTAGCACATGTTTTTGGTATTCACTGTAATCTTCTAATACGTAGAGGAGTGTACCCTGTGCTGTTGGTTCCTGCCTTATCCCTGATACTACCAGGATAGGCTCCCCTGCCTCTGCAAGACCTATTAGAATAAATTGGTTCAGGGTTTGAATAAATGAAAGGCTGTATATTTATTGTCCGAAAACTACAGTGAACAGATTGTTACTTGCAGGTACATTACCAGAGAGAGCAGAATCTATGAAATGAACAGCAAACAACAAGAGGGGCCCGGGTTACACATGATCCCTACTCCGTTTTTAATTGTTACTGTGACACCTTGCAGGTCCGCTCCAATTATGCTGCCCAATGAAAGGGCTGCAAGTACAAGATCCTCCTCTCCATAAGCAACTTTTCTAAACATCTGTTGCACCAAATGGACCTCTGTACATTCATCTGTTTGCTAACTAGGCCTGGGTCGCGTCCTAATTCAGCAGCAAAGGACACAAAGGAATAATGGTGACGGGAGTGACATTTCATCGTGTGCTCATACCAAGACAAGAGAGACTATAGTCAAAATGTGGTATGTGTTTAGACTATGAGAGGAACCTGGTATTGCCTGAAACTGTTAAATGTCCTGCAGTGAAGTTGCAACTTACTGTGTGTTGTGCGATTGCCATAAAACAGCTCAACAGACTATGTGTCTTGGTTGTAGTTTTTTTTAAATATCTTTACTTCAGAATCCTAAAGCTTTGAAATCTGCTTAATGCAGTTCAGGTTCACAGGGAGCGAGTGCAACACTGGATGCCAGGCAAAATGAACCATGAACAGGTGATAGTACATCGCAGGTTTTAAAAGTAATGAAGTCAACAAATTAATACGGTTAAAGGTTTTGGGTACATGTTTTATAAACTGATTATTCTCAATTGAAATAATGTATATGAACTGCTTTGTTGCTATCTCTTCATGACTGGTATGAAAAAAAGATCAGTCAGTTTGGCTAACTCTTCTGTTTTCCTTTTATTTCTAGGCTGACCACAAGGGACAAGTGGAAGATTTACAAAAGTGTATGCATAACTTCCTTTGTCATCGTGATTGCTCTGATGGTCCTGCAGAAGAACATTATTGCCAGCAGCAGTCAGCTGTTGGAAGGAGATTTGTCAAGGTCAAGGCAACATTCTCAGGATATAATTAAGACCCAGAAAAGAAACTTCTTCCACAAGACAAAAAACTTTTGGAAGGTGGAGAAACCCGAGGAAAGCACAAAAGTGGTAAACGAGCACCACAGCAGGACCTGGGACGTGACCAGTGCCAACTGTAAAGCTAATTTGAACTTTACACGTATGGAGTGGTTTTCAGGCCTCGAAGCCACTTTTAAACAGTTCTTGTTGTACAGACACTGTAGGTACTTCCCAATGACAATTAACCATCCGGAAAAGTGCAGTGGGGATATATACCTGTTGATAGTAATAAAGTCTGTCATCACACAGCATGATCGCAGGGAGGTTATTAGAAAAACCTGGGGCAAACAGAAAGAGGTAGATGGCAAGAAAATAAAAACACTCTTCCTGCTAGGGGCCCCTTCCAAAGAGGAGGAACGGGCCAACCACCAGAAGCTTTTGGAGTATGAGGACTACATTTTTGGGGACATCTTGCAGTGGGACTTCCTTGACAGTTTCTTTAACCTTACCCTGAAAGAGGTGCACTTTTTAAAATGGTTCTCCACTTACTGCCAGGATGTGCAGTACATTTTTAAGGGTGATGATGACGTCTTTGTTAGCCCAGATAACATCTTGGAGTTTTTGCAGGGCAACACAGAGAAGAACCTTTTCACCGGGGATGTCCTCTACAAAGCGAAACCGATTAGAAGAAAAGACAACAAGTATTATATTCCTCTGGCACTGTACAATAAGACCCACTATCCCCCCTACGCAGGGGGTGGCGGATTCCTCATGAGCAGCTCTTTGGCCAGAAAGCTCTTTGTTGTGTCTGAATCTCTGGATTTGTATCCTATTGATGATGTGTTCCTTGGCATGTGTCTGGAGGTGCTTCATATCACTCCAACAAAGCACGATGGTTTCAAGACCTTTGGGATTGTTAAGAACAAAAAAAGTAAGATGAACAGGGAACCTTGTTTTTTCAAAAACATGTTGGTGGTACACAAGTTGCTCCCAGCAGAACTGACTCAAATGTGGAGTTTAGTGCAGAGCAGCCTTAAATGCTCTAATAAAGTAGAGATTTTATAGCGACCATGAAACCAGGTAAAGAGGACCTAAAGGCAGAGCCGGACAGAAATACCATACTGTGGATTGAATTTCAAGAAAAACTCTTAATTTATGGGAGAGAATGGGACTTTATTTAAAAAAAAACAAAAAACTTTTCTTTGGAATATAAGTGCTTCTATTAATTTTGAGGGATCAGTATTCTTTTGCACATTATGGTTCAAATAAAAAGAAAAACATATCATCGCAAAGAATATTAAATGAAAGTGGCAAATGACAGACCTTAAGCCATATTGTCATTTTGTCTTCCCTTCTATTCTACGGTATTGGAGCGTATACAGAACTAAATATGTTTTCATTTTTTTGTTAGGGACTCCTCACATGTTACAGGAAAAGCTGATTCACTTAATTGATAAAGTGTCATTATTTTTAATGATGAATCATTTGAAATTTTGCTGCTGGTTTTTATATTATCCCTTTACAGCCTCACTACTGTGAAGAGAAGCCTTACCACCAGATTCCAAAAATTCAAGATGTTTCCATATTAATTCCTTTATTGATTACAATTTCTTTAAGTAAATTTACTTGCTTAAGAAATACCCAGATTTGTATATCCCAGCTGGTTGAAAATATCTTTCTGAAAGGTGGCACTGAGTCTTTGGTTAATTAAGCTTAAGTGGCATTGAGTAGATATCTAGACAGAAAAGTTGGTCAGTATAAAAGTGCCCCACCAAATTTAAGCGATTCAGTTATGCAGATGGCTAGTTGTTCCTCCCCTGGCAATAGAGAACTAAAAGGACATTGTAAATGTGTAAGTGGTGTCTAACTTTGTTTATTTTTAATCATGCAACTTGAAGCTCGTTCCTTGAGTAATACTTTTGAATAGGAGTCCTCTGTCCCAGGTGGCATCCTTCCTTCAGGGCTGTCCAGCTGATGCTGGCCAAAAAGGGTAATCTTGTCCATTTCTGCTGAATGCTGTCTGTTAATTATTAATTTAAGTGGGCCTGTCCCATTTTATATATACCTCAGATAGATGTCCTTTATGTATCTACAGAAGGTTGACGCAAAAGACATCTAGTTTTATGCACGTTATTTAAGTTGCTATTACTCTTAGGGAACTGATCCCAGAATGATTTCCCTGTTGTGTCTGGAAGGTGTTACCAAGCCACTTGTTTTGAATCAGAACAATGTGGTTTGTTTAGCTTCTCATCACACCCAACACTTCGGATCTGTTCACCTCTAAGTATGAAATATATTAAAATTAACAATAGAGTGCAATTTTTAATGGTGGGGTGTATTAACTAATAAATGCATTGAATGCCTGTGTTAGTTTAAATGTGTGTTGGCAGCAAGGTGAGTTGGTGCATCACTCATATACCTGTAAAAGATGTTTTACTTAAACAGTAAATTCCCAGCAGGCACTTCTTTTGTTAGCTGTTACAAAATGTAATGTACGGTACTCACTTGTACAAAAGGCAGGTGCAAGATGTGAGAAAGCAGCCTTTGGCCACTGTTACAGATTTAAGGAGGGCACTGCAGTCTTGCTGTTATCTGTGGCTATCCTATAAAATGCCAGTTTGCTTTAGTTATTTGATTTGCATTGCATATGGTGTTGATTAATTATATAGAACAACAATAGGATATTCTGTCCAATCTGTGATGGGACGTTTAGATAGATAGATACTTTATTAATCCCAAGGGGAAATTCACATAATCCAGCAGCAGTATACTGATACAAAAAACAATATTAAATTAAATAGTAATAAAAATGAAAAAATAAAAATAAAAAAGCAGACAATAACTTTGAGTAATGTTAGCATTTACTCCCCCGGGTGAAATTGAAGAGTCGCATAGTGTGGGGGAGGAACGATCTCCTCAGTCTGTCAGTGGAGCAGGACAGTGACAAAAGTCTGTCACTGAAGCTACTCCTCTGCCTGGAGATGACACTGTTCAGTGGATGCAGTGGATTATTCATGATTGACAGGAGTTTGCTTAATGCCCGTCGCTCTGCCACAGATGTTAAACTGTCTAGCTTTATTCGTACAATAGAACCTGCCTTCTTAACAAGTTTGTCCAGGCGTGAGACGTCTTTCATCTTTATGCTGCCTCCCCAGCACACCACTGCGTAGAAGAGGGCACTCGCCACAACTGTCTGGTAGAACATCTGCAGCATCTTATTGCAGATGTTGAAGGATGCCAACCTTCTCAGAAAGTATAGTCGGCTCTGACCTTTCTTACATAGAGCATCAGTATTGGCAGTCCAGTCCAATTTGTCATCCAGCTGCACTCCCAGGTATTTATAGGTCTGTTTAAGTGGCAGGCAGATCTCTCAAGTCAAATTTCTTACTCCTCCACTACCAGTCATATACAGTATACAACATGTTTGGAGGATCACTTGAGAGAGGCTTAATAACCCCTTCCTCAAAGTGCTTATGGAGAAGTCAGATATTATGGCAATGTGTTGTGTATTATGAAATTTCCCAACTCGGCGATAGCTTCAGGATTGACAGCTCTACCTAAACTCTGATACCTTTTTGCAGGTAAGCAGGACATTGGCTTCTTTATATGCTGACCAGGAAGGTACTTTCTCTAAATAGTACATGCTGACTTCCTTTTTCTTTGGTATGTCACCCTACACTTAGTGGCAGGACACCAGATGAGACATTTCTCTGTGCATAGGTTGAGGATTCAAATTGCTTCTTATAATTCAGAATGGAAGTTGGAGGTGGATATATGAAATGGATGTGTGTCCCATGGTGAGTTGCTGTGCTGTTTCCAACACCTTTCTATTGGTGTCCTCCAGATGGATCTCTGATCCTGATGTAGTATACAGTATAGGTGTTTCAAAATTTGTTCTCACCATATTACAATTTAAGGTTATGAGTAGGGTAAAAAATACAAAAACAAAAAAGAAACGGACTTCATATCTGAGAAATCTCAACAGACTGGTTGCTATGTTTTGAAAGTTTCACCCCCATGTGAAGTCCGTTGCGTTGACACAGCTGGTCCATGGCTGGATTAGTAAGATTCTGTATATTTATTCACTGACTCTTCAGGACTAAAATTACTTTTACTTAAATTCTTAAAGCAGATATCCTTAATGAAAGTAAATTGTCAATGAAAAAATCCACTTAGTAAATGACTGGTAAATATTTTTGTGGTTTTAAGTACTTAGGTGTTGTGGTGGCTTTAATAAAACTTAATAGGCCTAGCTTATCTCCTAAATAGGGCATAAACCTTATTTGAATGCAAAATAGGCTTTCTAAATGCTGAATTATCTACCCCAGTCCCAATCCTTGCCTGTGACCACTTTTGAAGTGATGGAAAGAATGAGAGTGTTGGCACTCGCAGCCCAGCTGATGTTGCTCTCCAGGGTTGTTGCACTGAAACTGTTTCACAGAGGTGGGAACAGATTCAGCTTAGGGTGTGTGTGTGTATGTGTGTTAGGGTATGTATTGCCGGTTCTCTTGAAATATAGCTGGATTTAGAGGAACCACATGAGGTGGTTTGAGAGCCTAGTGAGGATGCCCCCTAAGTAGTAAGGGGAAGCCAGGGGCAGAATGCTGGAACTACCTATTTGCTGTCTTGAAAGTGTGTTCACATTCCAGAGAATGGCAAATCTGAGTGAGGTTCTTTTACACTTTTTGTTTTGCCTTCTTTTTAATGTAATCCTGAATAGATGATGAGTCTTCTTGTGAACAGAACCTGGCACCTTTTTAGAGGCTGCTCATGTCTTGTATGTTAGTAATGTCTTGTCAATAGAGTGAGGTGTGTGTGTGTGTGTGTACAGTTTTTTTTTCCTTTTTTTTTTTTTGTGGAAAAGGGTTTTTTTTATGTTCTAATGAAGTAATGTCTGCATTTGCTTGTTACAGTTTTTAACTGTAGAAATATCAGAGCCAGAACCTGGGTGGGGTAGCCAGCACAAGGCACAAGAAAATGTTGACCTTATATTGAGGGGATGGCTGCAGGTAATCCTTTTTTATGTATTTTCCCTTTAGATTTACTGGTCATATGTAACTAATTGTACTCTTAAGTAATATCGAGTGTTTCTGAAAAGTGTGGAAAGATATTAGAAGGGTAGTAGATATAACAGACTTCATGTCAAACATTATGCATTGTGAAATAATTTAGAATTTACTTAAGAGGTCTCATCTATGGTTTGGACTGGGTGAAATACCAGTATCTTGTAATTAATCAGTACCATGAAGTGTGCAAAGATAATGTTAGCCACTCTGGGTCAGTGACTCCAGCAAAAATGACTGAAAAGGCTGCGTTGCTGCCTCTGAATTGTGCACCAGTTTTGGAGGGAGGGTGAAGAACGGAAACTTAATAGAAGTTCAATACAATACCACCAGGTAGATATGAAAAAGGTAAGGCCTCACGCTGCATTGTTCACATCAGGTCTTGGGTAACCTGAGCACTTCAGGTTATAAAAGAGTGGGGTTTTGAGTTGTTATTTAGCACCTGAAGGAGAAATCATTCGAGTCAACATTTTCTGTGGATTTGAAGTTTGCTTGATCGGAATCTGCTTTGATGATTTGGGTGGAGGTACAGTATATGGGATTCAAGAAATGTATTAGATGAACAATCAAGGTACTGTTTAATTATATACGTATAATTTGAAAAATGAAATCGGCCCGACATGCCTTCTCAGGCTGTAAAAGCTGGTAAGGACAATCTTATTAATGACTGATATGGATGGTAGGAGGTGATGCCTGCAGGAGGAAAAATGTCTTAATGTCTGTTAGAAAATGTTAGGTTGCAGCTAAGTTTAAGAACCCATAAGACCAACTCCAGCCTGTTTACTGCAGTGCCTCCTCGCTTGGTGTGAGCTGCTGGCGGGGGTGGCAGTTGTTTGCTTAGTTCCCACACAACAAGGTTGTAAACATTGGGGGCAACAGTGGCTGTCCATTTGTCTGGCACAGAGCTCTTTGATCTCTTCCCCTTCAATTCTGGCATTCCAGGAAAAAAAGACCAAACACCAAACTGTCATGTGCCTCACGGGAAACAGCTGGAAAAGCTCATCGTCATGAAGTGCATGGTGAGGTCATGACCTCATATTAGGTAGTGGTATATCAACCAAAGCCTGAACTATAAATACAATGTTGACAGGCATATGGAATAGAGGTGAAAGAGGGGTGGCAAGCAGGCCAGAGGAACATCCAAGCTAAATGCTTGCTGTAATGGTGAAATGAAAGCAGTGCTGGGATTTGTTTTAACTGAACAGTTTATTGCACTGCATATGAGAAGTGACAGTAGATTTACAGTGCGTCTATCCATCCATCCATCCATCCATTCATTTTGCAACCCACATAGAACCAAATCTGGAGTGGGATGACAGTCCATTGCTACACATGCGAGTCAATTTAAAGTTGCATCTTTGGGGTCAAATCTGCAGAGGCATAGACAGAACATACAAGTCCACACAAGCTGGTAGAAGGTTTAGTGTTTCAATCGGTGGCTCTGGAACTTCCAGCAGTCTGACCCAGCACAAGTACAGTATATGATATATTCAGAAATATAAGTGAAACCACCATGGTCAATAAA
Source organism: Polypterus bichir lapradei (assembly GCA_026402145.1). Lineage (NCBI taxonomy): Eukaryota > Metazoa > Chordata > Cladistia > Polypteriformes > Polypteridae > Polypterus > Polypterus bichir. The sequence continues at coordinate 102,941,799 of JANRMT010062813.1, read as the reverse complement.
GGTACATGGCTGTTCTCAGTCACCCAAAGTCCATTTGTACATTAACAGGGACATTAATCTTAATACCCTGGTCAATATTTCATTGTCCATGAAGTAAAACAGGCATCATATTGGGCTGAAAGGGACTTTTAACCTGTCCCAGGTTAGTTGCTGCTTTCCAGTGGGTACTGAAGCTTTCCATGACTGTACAATTCAAGTCTGAAATGAAAAGATGGATAGATTACATTTGTAATATTACCGTATATACTGACATATAAGTCGGGTCTTAAAACCTGAAAAATCAATCATAAAATCAGACCCCAATTTATACGCCCGTTCAAAAATGCGACAATTTTTTTTTTTTTTTTTTTTTTTTTTTACATCTTGCTTCCTCCAGTCTCACATCAGTTTCTCAGACACATCATATTTTGTTGCAGCAGCGCAGTTACCAATTTTTCTCGCCACTTCAATGATTTTTAATTTAAAACTAGCTTTGTATTTTCTTCTGATTGAACGCTTCATCATAGATAAGAGATGCTCTTACGATAAAGGTGTATGAGGGTGTGAGTTACAAAAAACACAAATCAGTGCAAACGTTGCTTCAGAATAGTTTGGGTATTACCGTGTGGTCACGTAGGCACAATACATAGAAATAAAAGGGAGTGTGCTCTGTGGTTACACTTTCAGGTGGGTGTTAGCATATCATAATCTCTTGGACCAATAGCGTGAGTTTTTCGCATTCGACTTATATGACTGGCATTGTAAAATACTGGAAATTATACGGTAAAATTCAAGTCCCGACTTATCTGCAGGAGAACATATCCACAAGTATATATGGTAGTTGGATTCTGATGCAGTGTTTTGAAGAATGCAATGTAGCCAATAGCAGGCATTGTTGAACTTTTCCGTTTTTTTAAATTTGCTTATTCCAGTACAGAGTGACTGCAGCCTATCGAAGGGAGACTTAAATATACTAAATCCACATTAACTGTACCAGAACCAGAGAAAATATGCTAATATCATATGAAAATGACCAGGCTACAATTTGAATTTAATCTTTCAGATGTTTGAGGCAGCTAACCCTAGATAGGAAGGCATGCCAGTTCTTTGGGAGGGCAGTATCACATCAGGTCTAGAAATGGTGTTCTTCACTTTTTTTTTTTGTTTTTTGTTAGCATCTTCGTTTACCGTAAAAGACATTAGATGCAGTGACTGACTGGCAGTTTTATGGGCAGGTAAGAGAATTTTTTTTTTTTGTTTAATCTGTACCACTTCAATTGACGGCAGGTAAAACTTGGTAACCTTCAAACCCACTGTTGAATTTTCTCTTCATTTTCTAACTCACTTAATCCAATTTAAGGTCACATGGGTTCAAAGCCAATCCTGGCAGCACTGGATGCCAGGTCTGATATAGCCAAGGTCCATTTACACACAGCTACTGACAGACACACTCAAATAGGGCCAAATCACCCAACCAACATGTGTCTGGGGATGTAGAACGACAGTCAGACATGGGGAGTAAGGACTCTAGATGCAGCACCACCAAATTTTATAACAAGTAACTGGCATCTATCCGAGTGGGGAATCTGGAACAAAAAAATAAAACCTTACAGCTGAAAAGGGAGTGGCCAATTGAGTTGCATGATATCCTTGGCAGCAACAGATCAGGTAACAAGGAGATTAGTGACACTTTATATCTAAAACTGAACAAAGAGGACGGTATAAAACAGGAATGCAAACACGATGAGAACACATTCAGCTTCCTGCGTGGAGGTGTGTGGGCCTCAATGACTCCATTTAGCTCTAAAGATGCCCTCCAGCCCAGCAGCTTTCAACAGGCCTCGTCACACACTTGGCACTGCCATTGTGGTGCTGACCTTGGGAGAGGTCAGGGATCTGTCCTACAAGTGAAAAGCAACCCTTTTTCATGCTTTTCTGGGCCCAGTCCACTGGCAATGGATGATTAGGATTATAATTGGATTGTAAGTATATTTGATGATTAGGGTTAGGGTAGCAAAAAATGCACTGAAAGTTATAAACCGATTCATCTGTGAAATCAGAGTAAGTGCTTTTCAAACCTTCATGCCATGAAATATGTACCAGTGAGTTGATGCATGCTGTATAGCAGAGGCCTGACACGTGTAATCAGAACATCTCCACAAGTATGTATGCATTATGAAATGCTAATGATGGACAGCAGGCATAACACATGTATCGGCTGAGAACAGAGTGCCATACTCTTAACATACACCATGCAACTTTTTAATTTCCAGTTGGCCCAACACACAAGTCTTTAATTTGAAAGAGTAAAACAAACATATGGAAAAAAAAAATGAATGCTGATACTGCTACAACATTTGTCCTCTGCACAGACAGTTGGATTTTTGCTGTTCTACAAAATAAGAAATGTACAGTTTACAGAGTGTGAGGAAGTGACATTATTGAAGAGTCCAACAGGAAATATAGTAGCTTGCCCTCTCTTCAGCTCCCATCTTCTGTGGTCTTTGCTGTACGCAAAGTGGAAAGAAAAACAGATAAATGGAAGGTCCCTAATCATGTAAACTGATATGTTTGCAATATTGTATAATCAAGTAACATATTACAAATAACTCAAAAAAACATCCAAAGTAAATGTTTCAAAAGACCAACTCGAAAGAAGTCAATTTAGCTGCCTGACCTATAAAATAATACTGGCCAAATGACAAAACTATAGAAGCTACTCGGTTAGAATACAGAGCACAGTGCTATGGCTCCTTACACTCAGTCACATGGTGCTGAAACGTCTTCTGCAGGAGTAGCAAAATGCCCATCCTCATAAAGGAATGGATACATCAATGTCATAATGTAGCAATAATAACACAGAGAAATCATAAGATGGGAAAGAGCTCTTTTAACTCATTAGTAGACAGGTGCCACATCTTCCACCATGTTAAAAATAACTTCACTGATACAAGCTGTCATGACAGTGGCCAGAATTGAACCGAATGCCCACACCGTATTACAAGGAAGACTCTAGGACAACACAATCTAACTTCCTGTGGTAATTATACAGTGACCAGAGCAGAAGTTTAAACCCTGGACTCTGGAGCTGTTGGGCAGCAGTGTTACCCTAAATACCCGACCATACAGTACTGTATATCCATTATGAAACGTGCTTAATCCTGGTCACACATACCCTAATTCATAGTCACGCTAGGCCTAAAGCTGCCAATCAACCTAAAAGGCATGTTGGAGGGAACCTGAGGGAGTGGAGATAAACTCCTACAAGCAGCACCCAAAGCGATTTGAACCTAAAGATATAAGGCAGAGTGCAATGATCTTAAAAAATAAGACTGCCATTATAAAGAAAGTGTTGAAATAGGAAATGATGAGGTAATGTTACATTTACTTATTTGGCTGACACCTTTATCTGAGGGGACTTACCACATTTATGATACAAGTGGTTACATTTCATTTTCTAATTGGAGCCCAGGTAGGTCAAATGACTTGCTCAGGGTCACACAGAGTCGGAAGCAGGATTTGAACCTACGGCTCTGAAGGCTTAAGCCTTAACCACTACATGGTTTCTGCCTTGGGAATTAGGAAGGCAGGTTTGGGTTGTCAAGTGAGCAGAAACTGTACATGGTGAAGCTAGGACATTCTCAAAGACGTCACACTTTAATCAAATTGAATTGAACTATTTTTTTTTACATCAACAATTGCTGCGCTACTTGTATAAGATACAGTGCATCCAGAAAGTATTCACAGCGCATCACTTTTTCCACATTTTGTTATGTTACAGCCTTATTCCAAAATGGATTAAATTCAATTCATTTTTTTCCTCAGAATTCTACACACAACACCCCATAATGGCAATGTGAAAAAAGTTTACTTGAGATTTTTGCAAATTTATTAAAAATAAAAAAATTGAGAAAGCACATGTACATAAGTATTCACAGCCTTTGCATGAAGCTCAAAATTGAGCTCAGGTGCATCCTGTTTCCCCTGATCATCCTTGAGATGTTTCAGCAGCTTAATTGGAGTCCACCTGTGGTAAATTCAGTTGATTGGACATGATTTGGAAAGGCACACACCTGTCTATATAAGGGCCTGTATGGTAGAGTGGCCAGACGGAAGCCACTCCTTAGTAAAAGGCTCATGGCAGCCCACCTGGAGTTTGCCAAAAGGCACCTGAAGGACTCTCAGACCATGAGAAACAAAATTCTCTGTTCTGATGAGACAATGATTGAACTCTTTGGTGTGAATGGCAGGTGTCACGTTTGGAGGAAACCAGGCATCACCAGGCCAATACCATCCCTACAGTGAAGCATGGTGGTAGCAGCATCATGCTGTGGGGATGTTTTTCAGTGGCAGGAACTGGGAAGCTAGTCAGGATAAAGGGAAAGATGACTGCAGCAATGTACAGAGACATCCTGGATAAAAACCTGCTCCAGAGCACTCTTGACCTCAGACTGTGGCGACGGTTTATCTTTCAGCAGGACAATGACCCTAAGCACACAGCCAAGATATCAAAGGAGTGGCTTCAGGACAACTCTGTGAATGTCCTTGAGTGGCCCAGCCAGAGCCCAGACTTGAATCCGATTGAACATCTCTGGAGAGATCTTAAAATGGCTGTGCACCGACGCTTCCCATCCAACCTTATGGAGCTTGAGAGGTGCTGCAAAGAGGAATGGGTGAAACTGGTCAAGGATAGGTGTGCCAAGCTTGTGGCATCATATTCAAAAAGACTTGAGGCTGTAATTGCTGCCAAAGGTGCATCGACAAAGTATTGAGCAAAGGCTGTGAATACTTATGTGCATGTGATTTCTCAGTTTTTTTTATTTTTAATAAATTTGCAAAAACCTCAAGTAAACTTTTTTCACTTTGTCATTATGGGGTGTTGTGTGTAGAATTCTAAGGAAAAAAATGAATTTAATCCATTTTGGAATAAGGCTGTAACATAACAAAATGTGGAAAAAGTGATGCGCTGTGAATACTTTCCAGATGCACTGTATAATCTGTTGTAATCAATGCAGTCCTCAGCATAAACACGTGCAGTGAAACATTTATTGGAATGTATTTTGTAATGAAATGCATTGAATTTGTCATTTCAGCACATGAAGCATCACAAACATTCATAGTAATAAAATACAGAAGATAGGAGGAGAACTTTATCATAACTAAATAGTTGTTTTTGACCATTTAGTGCCAAAACCTAATTTCATTTGAGAGTTAAGTATGTACGTTAAAGTTTAGCTGATTTGGCTATACTGTAATTGGTCATTGCGGTGGGCTGGTGCCCTGCCCGGGTTTTGTTTCCTGCTTTGTGCCCTGTGTTGGCAGGGATTGGCTCTGGCAGACCCCCATGACCCTGTAGTTATGATATAGTGGGTTGGATAATGGATGGAATGGATGGATGTAATTGATCATATACTATACTTTGTTTATGTCCATTTCAATGTGTTCTCTTAATGTCAGGGATATTCATACGAGGTGTGGCAGAAAAGTAATGAGACTGGCAACAATGCAAGCGATCTGGCAACGCTGCGCTGTTGTCCTTGATAGAGCACGTGTATCAGTAACCTCCCATAGCTCAGTGCAAGTTTCAACTCCTTCCGTTAACTACGTGATTTTTGTGACTGCTATTAGTGAAGTTGTGTTTTTGGTTGTGCGTCACGCAAAATGGAACAGCGGAATCTGGAGCAACGTTGTGCCATTAAATTTTGTGTTAAGCTTGGAGAATCGGCAAGTGTGACGTTTGAAAAGTTAAAACAGGCCCATGGGGAACATTCTTTATCCTGAGCTCAAGTTTTTCGCTGGCACAAATCATTTTTGGAAGGCAGAAAACATGTTGAAGATGAACACCGTTCAGGGAGGCCTTCAACTTCGAAAACCAATGAAAACATCGAACGTGTGAACACTCTTGTGAGATCAGACCGTCGTTTAACAAGAATGTTGAGTGAACAATTACATTTGAACAGATTTACCGTTCATCAAATTTTGACTGAACATTTGCACATGCGAAAGGTCTGTGCCAAAATGGTGCCGAAAAACCTCACAATTGAGCAGAAGGACAATCGAAAAAACAAGTGTCTTGATCTTCTTGACAGAATCGCTAATGAGCAAGATTTCTTTAGTCGCGTGATCACAGGTGATGAATCATGGATTTTTGAATACGATCCTGAGACCAAGAGGCAGTCAGGAGTGGCACACTGCAAACTCTCCTCGACCAAAGAAAGCTCGAATGAGCAAATCGAAGATCAAATCAATGCTGATTTGTTTTTTTGACAAAAGGGGAATCGTCCACAAAGAATTTGTTCCTCCAGGACAAACTGTCAACCAAGTTTTTTATAAAGACGTCCTTGAAAGGCTCAGAAAAAGGGTCATTCGCGTGAGACCAGACATTGCTGACAAATGGATGCTCCATCATGACAACGCCCCATGTCACACTGCCCTCTCCATAACGGAATTTTTGACCTCAAAAGGCATTCCTGTGGTTCCCCAGCCCCCTTATTCACCTGACCTCAGTCCGTGTGACTTTTTCCTTTTTCCTAAACTGAAAAATGTCCTCAAAGGACGTCATTTCGGGACTTTAGAAAACATCCAAAAGAGTGTAACGGACATGCAGAAGACCATACCGGTTGAAGACTTCCAGCGCTGCTACCAACAGTGGGAACAACGTCTCCATCGGTGTGTAGCTGCCCAAGGGAACTACTTTGAAGGGGATAACATTGATGTTTGAAAAAAATAAAAACTTTGGTAAATAAAAAATCAGTCTCATTACTTTTCTGCCACACCTCGTACATTCGTTAAAAGAAAAGCTGTATTTTTGTTCTGTAGAAGATTTGAAGCTGATTGTTACTTTAATCAGGAAATGTATGCTTGTGATTGAGATGTTGATCTTTGGAGAAACCACTGGGAAAATGATAACCTGGATGTCATGGTAGCAACTGTTCTGCTGGGGTGGCTGTTTTAAAAAGAAGATTCTTAACACAAAAATACATCATGCTGGTTGATGGATTTTGATGTTAGTAAAGATTAAGGAAAATCATTTTATATTGGGGAATATATAACTAATAATAAAATACACAACAGAATGCTGTTTTCAAACGTTGAAGAAGAAATAAGCTATCATTTAGAAGAGAGGCTAAAATGATATTGGAAGGGGATTTTATTACTGTGCCTAATATTAATATAGAAAGATGGCTTCCCAGAATTACACCTAGGGGAGAATCAGTGGATCTAAATACTTTTTGCCTTAGATCTGGATCTGATTGATATATGGAGAATTAAAACCCTGATAAAGTCCAGTTCACATGGTGCTCTAAAAATATGCCTTAAATAGTTAAGAGATGATTTCTAACATATATCCTGTGTAATGGAGAATCAGATTTCTAAGGTGTGCATTGATCCTGCTATTCTGACTGATCAAAAAGCTACTTTTTTCAGTTAATTTTAATGCGGATCATAAAAGAAAATGTCATAGGTGTTATTGGATATTTAATACCAAACTTCTCAAGGACACAAAATTTATAGTAGATACAAAAATTATTATGCAGAGATGTAAGGAACAAGTCATATTAAATTAAACTTTTGGGAAATATTGGTAAAGAATGAAATTCAAAATTTAGACAACTGGCTATTAAAAGACATTGAGAATTATCCATATATGAAAAGAAGAAAGAAGATACATTATTAAGGAAACTGTGGAAATTATCCAATCCCAATATATTAGTAGTAAAAAGGAGAAAATGGTGCTGTTACAATTAGAACTGGAGAAACTATATGAAGACAAAGCTAAAACAGTATTTATTAGGTCAAGGGGAAATTGATGGAACAAGGAGAAAAAAAATACAAAATACCTTTCTAAATTAGAAAAAAAGAACTTAAGAGACTAATTCATTAAATAAATTGCATATTAAAAGTAAATATTACATATAATACTGAGGACATTACTTCACGTGTGACTCAGTTTTATCAAAATGTATACAGCCCTTCAGAATCTGAAACTAATACTGATGAATTTCTAAATCGCTCTATTTTAAAAAAAATCCTGGAAAAGAAAGACAGGAGACGAGACGTGCTCTTCACATTAAGATCACGGAAGACATTTAAAAGAAACCGCGAGATGAAAGAGATTGGCCACGGAGCGTCTCGCAGGGACCTTAAACATGAGACTTTGTGCCAAAAGGTTGACCCAGGACCGTCTTGTGATGACGTAGAACATGAGATTCTTGCAAGACACGCCCTATTTACAACCAAACAAGACCACGGGTAGCAACACACTCAGTCGTGTTTTGGCTTTGAGCACACATAGCTCCAGGGCTCTCAGCGCATATAAGAACAATACGTTATAAATGAAACATAGACGAGTAAGCGAAGAAGAAAGTAGAGCAGAGAAAAGAGACTCAAAAAAAAAAAAAAAAAAAAAAAAATCAGCAAAAAAGAAAAAGAATAATCTAGGTGCAAATTCAGAAAATAAGGAAAGTAATTATCAGCCCGAAACAAGTGGAATTGAAACAAAGCAGGTGCAATTGGGCTCAGAGTTAAAAGATAGAGAGTAAAAGACAAAGTAGAACTTCATAAAGACGTTCACAAATGTTGCCGCTATACACAAGCGGAGCAGGGTAGAGATTATGAAAGCAGTGGAATTCGAAAGGCTCAAAAAAAAACAAAAAACGTTGGCGCGATACACATGTGGAGAAAGTTAAATATGAAAGTAGGAAAATTAGAAAGTATAAAAAAAAAGAAAGTAAAGATCGCAGTAGCGCAAACAAACGGAAATGATTACTCGAAAAAGGGAAAATAATCACCACGGACCAGGTGTCATTGTAAAAAAAGCAGGATAAAAGGAGGTCAGAAATAAAAGAGAATGTAGAAAACAAAGTAAAACGTCATAAAGAGGTTAAAAAACAAGGGAGCCAAACACATGCAGAACAGGTTAGAGATAATGAAAACTGGAATTCAAAAGACTCAAAAGAAAACGTAGGCGCAAAACACATGCAGAGCAAGATACAGAATATGAAAGCAGAAAAAAAACGACAGTGTCAAAAAAAAAAGAAAGTAAACATTGCATTAGAGCAAAGAAAGAAATTATTACTCTGAGAAATAATGAAAAGGCGAATAGAGATTGAATATATAGACATAGGTGAAATGTCAGAAGTATGTAAATATTGTAAGGCTTTGAAGTTTAAGTCAAGAGAATTTCGAAAACGGAGTTTACCTCACATGCATTTATTGGTTACTTTGCAAAAAAAATTATTAACTGCTGATGATGTGGATCGCTTTGTCTGTGCTGAAATTCCAAACAGAGAAACCTATCCTGAATTATGGAACAAAGTCATTAAACACGTCTCACTGACCTCATTAAAAAGATTCCAAATATTGTTTTTACAGAAGTCCTGAAATAAAAGTGAAACTAATGAAATAGAAACTATTCAAAGAAAAAAAAAAATCTTAAAAGTGTGTATCTGGAAAAACAAAAACGGGTTGGCGAGCGAAGCGAGCAGGGGGTGAAGCCCCCTAGTAGTATTAAAGAAAGTGCAAGAAGCATAGATGTGGATTATCTAAATTTGTGTGATAAAAAAAATAACTATAGATGAGATCAAAATCAGTATCAATAAACTTAAAAGATAGCAAATTTCTTGGTAATGATGGTGTGAATCGTACATTTTATAAATGCTTTTGAGAGGAGGTAGCAGAGTTTCTTCTGCTTGTTTTGAATAAAACCATTGAAGCAAAGGAACAGACTCCTTCAATGAAGCAAGGATTAATATCACTTTTGCCCAATCCCAACATAATTGGAGGCCTATAACTTTAAATAATAATGTAAAGTTATTTGCTATCAGAATAAAAGAACATCTCAACCAGATCATTGATGAATTACAGATGTGTTTTATAAAGGGAAAACATTTGTAATAATATTTCATTTCTTTTGATTTGATAGATTATAATGATTTTGATAAGGAAGGCAGTTTGACATCCATCCATCCATTATCCAACCCGCTATATCCTAACTACAGGGTCACGGGGGCCTGCCGGAACCAATCCCAGCCAACACAGGGCGCAAGGCCAGTTTGATATTATTCTTAGATTCTTATAATGTGTATTGATATGACTGAACACAAGTTTATCTTTAGGGTATTGCATTTTTTGGAGAAAGCTGTCAAGACTTTGGATAGTGGTTGCAATAGTTCAATTAAACTCTGTAATGGAAGATCACCAAGATCTGATATTATAAGAGGTATGGTATCAGGAAAGGCTGCCCGCTTTTCCCACTTCTGTTTTTATTGGCAATGAAAACAAACAATGACCCTTCATATTATACTGATCATTTTCAAGGTATCGGTATATTTGGAAGAGAAGTTAAAAACTGTCAGTTAGTTGATGACACAGCAATTTTTTGAAGAAATAAACAGAAGGTTGTAAAGGCAATTCATATCTTCTCACCTGTATCAGGACTAACCCTTAATACTGGAAAAATGTGAAAGTTTGCCATTAAAGGATTGTAATATTGAACTTATACCTGAAATCTCAGTAACATAAAAAGCAGAATGTTTAGGAATTGATATATGTATGTAAAGATCGATTAGAAAGAAGCAAGTTAAATTTTACTCCTATTATGGGGGCATATCATGATAAAGTTGTTTATAATTTCATCTGGAAAAACAAACGTCACTATCTGAAAAAAACAATTGTTACTAACAAACAGGACCAAGGTGGACTGAATGTTTTAGATTTTAAAATGAATTGGATAAAAAAACTTTCTAAAGAATACAGACAGTTTGTAGAGAAGATGGATGGACTGGAGTTTTTATGCAAATGTAATTTTGATGCCAAGAGAACACCACTTATCAAATTTCCATAAACAGGCACTGATATCTTGGACAATGGCCTATAAGCACAATTTTCCCCATATTTATGTAATGTTTGAAATAAAGATTTACGATATAAAAATAAATCTTTTTTTTTTTCCCCAGAGATAGTTTGACAATATTATATTTGAGACAATTACTAAATGAGAATATTATTTTATAATTTTATGCACAGTTTTTGGAAACATTTCAGATTCCACTTACAGCTAAAGAATACTCAATAGTATCTCATGCCATCCCTAGAGGATGACATGGAATAGATAAGCAGTCAACTAGTCATTTGACATACAATGTATTATTGCAAGGAGTTAATTTTTAGGATAAGTAATGTAACAATAATTATAAAAGAAATATATGTTCAACAATTTATATACCACCTGCAAAAACCTGCTGGAACTCTAAATGTGAAATATTAACTGGCAAAATGTTTGGGTGATGTAAAGTATGCATTGTCTGACCAATAAAATTAAGTGTCATACAAAATTATTCATAACATTTATCCTGTTAAGCAAATTTTATCCAGATTCTATTTCAAACTAGATGAGATATATTTGTTGTGCCCGGCTGCCAGGGGGACAAGGGTGGGAAGCCCAGTATCTCCCCATGGACGCTAGATGGCAGCCTCCCTGGGTTGCAGCAGTGCCCTGGACTCCCCCACGGCTTCATGGGGGTTGGAGTTCTGTGCAACTCTGTGGGGTTCTACAGGCGCCGCCAGGGGGTGCTGCAACAGGAGCGTCTGGCCCCTTTTGGGCCCTGGTTTCGCCTTACCCAGAAGTGCAGCCAGATGTCGGCAATCAACCACCTGGAGCACTTCTGGGTACCCAATAAAAGGGAGCCAGCGACCAGCACTCAGTGGCCAGAGTCGGGAGGTGGAGGACAAAGCTAGACAGGAGGAGTGGTGGTTTGAGAAAGTGTTGTGATTGATTTGAAGTGCTTTTGGGACTGTGTTGTGGCTGGGGATTTCACTGGGAAGACGTGCCCTCCAGCTGAAGAAAAATAAAGTCTTCTTGTGTTTTTACACGTACCTCTGTCTGAGTCTGTGCTGGGTTGGGCACTATATAGAGCCTTTTATCACAATATATTTTGTAATATGGCTACAGAAACTATAATGCATTTATCAAGGTATTCCAAATATTTTGGATTGAAGGACCTCGAATAGTTTGTACAAATTTCTTTTAATCTTCAGTTATCTTTCAATGATTTTAAGATTGTACTTCATTTTACACACCCAGATGTAGACAACAGATTTATATTTATAAAATATTATCAATTTGATTAAAACAGAAATAAGAGTTTTATGTAAACACCATTCAAAATATTAACAAAGCTAAAAGAATTAATGACATGTTAAATTATGTAAAATTGTTTATGTAAATTAAATACCCTGATTTTGCACTATTTGTCTTATTATGTTTTAAGCTATAGATATTTTTTTTACTGTTAATTATTTCTTTATTGTATTTGTAATGATTAAATAAAGAAAAAAAAATCAATGACTGCACGTCCTTCACTAATCGGTTAGTGTAAGTTCCGAACTTATTTTAAGGTCCAAATCTTAATCATAATAATAAAGAGCCAAGCTCAACTTACATAAAACACAAGAATAAGGAAAAGTGAATAAAAAAGAACTGTGAGTCATAAAAAACAACAAATTATATAGGGATAAATATTAAATATATATAATAAACCATATTCCTTTATTATATTTACCAGTCTTTCAGCAGGTCTTCTCTTTACATAATTTAAGCAGAAAAATAATTATTTAATTTAAAAAAATTGAGAAAGGAGTAATTTAAAGATGCTTACATTTATGAATAACAAATTGACCTAAAATAATACAAACTTGACTAAATGGATATCTTGTTTGTTTTCTAACATAAAACTTTGTGCAAATCATACCAGTTCCGCCAGATGTTGGAATAAGTGCAAAAGAAAAACTGAATTAACAATGAAGGCAAATGGGGAAATGTTGCGGCAGAATTTGAAAAAGTACTCTACATCATTCTTAAACCTGCATATTCTTTTTGACTTGCATTAAATGAACATTTTGCACAAAACTCTTTAAAAAGCATAGGATTTTATTTATTATCCGATAGGCGCACTGTAGACCAACTGTTCCAATTTCAAACTTTGATTTACATTTCTGCCGGAAGCGAGGGGAGGACTGATGGATGCAACACCTGCTGGACATATGCATATGTACCTATGTTAGGATGTATAGTTTTTGTGGGTGGAATTCTGAATCATCTGACAAGTGCAGTGGGCGGGCTAAACTAAGCATTATAGTAAGGGGTAGTAAGTATATCTAATATGGAATCACACTATGTCACTTTAATTTTAATAAATTACCTTTATTTTTTGGCTGTAAAAGACACTACATAAGCATTTCTTCCAATGGTTTTGTATGGCATTATGTGATCATCTATAAAAATGATCCCAGTATGTTTTCATTTTATTATTGCAGTTTGAGAAGATAAATGCAATGTTTCTTAGTTCTCATTTTCATGATTATTGAGTTATTGATTATAAGTTGTATTAACTTTTTTTTTAAACCAACTAATGAATTAATGTTTCATATTCACATATGGTACAGAGTTTCCTCTTACTTTACTCTGGACATGCGAGGTCCCAAAATATCTGCGAGAAAACAGGGTAACACCATGTTACCATGTACCTGTAAAAATATATTTAAAAAAAAAAAAAAAAAGGTGTTACTACTCCCTCCACCACACAGCCATCCACCCGCTCAGCTATAGAACCTCTGAATCCACCGTGACCTGCCAGCCCCCAGCCCTTTGCAGGCTTGGAGAATACCTCAGCTACACGTTGAATTCATTTCTGACAACTTGTGGACATGGATGCTGTAATATTATTTAATTCGATCTAAATATAAGATTATTATTACTGTGTCTGGATTTTTTTCTGACTGATCTTTGCTGTGAAATTTCCAACACTCAAGTTACAGATTGCAATAAAATCAAAATGCAACTGGCTTAAGGGATAGAGCTACATAATGGGTTTAGAGTATGGATGGATAACACCAGTAAGCCACTTACCGAGTGCAGTTTTGTCTTATCACCACGACTTTATTCAGTGCATACAATAAAAAAAGTTTGGCAGCACCGGCACTAATTGGTCAGCCATTCTCTGGAGGAAGAATAGCTGCAGAACAGGTCTTAAAATACAAGAAACAATATGTTAACAATGAGAGAAACGACAGAGCAAGTAAAGGATGGAGCTTCAACATGTAAGATGATCTCTAAAGGCGTGAGCAGCAATGACAGGAAGTATGGTGTGTCTGATACATTGTTTTTCTAATACAAGTCAACAAAGAACTGAAAAGATGATACAGAAAACAAACTGGTCTGGAAGCCTCTAGTGTCAAGTCTGTTGAGGGCCAATACACTCAAAACAGCAGTCTATGAGCACAATTTTGACAGTGTAATCCCAGAACACTTCAGAGGAAGACCAACAGAAACAGCTTGTGGAATTGATGCATGAAGACATTATGGATATTTTTTATAATTAAACGTCAGCAATGATACGCAAGAGATGGCTGTTTGACTAGAAGGGGGAATACAACGTTCAAACCTAAATCTGGAGTATGACTTTAAAGCTAGTGATAGGGGACAATTATCTATATTTGTAGGACCCTACTGAGTAAGACTCAAACATCTAGAACCATGGGATCTAAGCCGGGGATCTTGCAATTCAGCTTATCCCTGCACGATCACCTTCAAAATAAACAGTGCATTTCACCATGCATGTTGAAACTCCAATTCAGGATTTACAAACGCATACCACATCATCTGTGGAATAAGAAATCAACCTAGAAAGATCAAGTTAATCACTAGGAAGTACACCACCCATCAAACCATTGCATACTACTGAAGGGGAAACAAAATATTACACACGTGAACTAAACACACTCCACATCCAGAAGTTCCTACTTTAGCCACCCTGGTTCTTCTGACATCTTATCCAGAGATCAGATTGTCAATATTGAGGGGTCAGTCAATGCACTATATTAGAAAAAAACAGGATTTGGGGACAAGTGTGCCAAACAAAGAAACTGAATTAAAGGAACAGAGTACTGAGTGACTGTGGTGGGCTGGCACCCTGCCCGGGGTTTGTTTCCTGCCCTTCACCCTGTGTTGGCTGGGATTGGCTCCAGCAGACCTCCATGAACCTGTAGTTAGGATAGAGTGGGTTGGATAATGGAGTACTGAGTGAAGATCTGCAGAGTGTTCTTATACCCTCATTAAAGTACCATACCTGGATCAAATGCTCATTTATGTTGTCAGTAAAAGAACCATCACCTTAACTCAGTGGCAAACGTGGGTTCTGAACCCTCCCATTTCAGTGTGTTGGGTCATCCATCCCCCACAACCAAGTATACATAGAGTCTCATGGGTGATCAACTATATCTATACCTATAGCTTAAGAAACATGTGGTAAAATGGGAAGTAGAGTAAATGAGGTTGGAAATGTATGTTGCTGTACTGAATATCTGCCATCCAACAGAGGAAAGGTACAAAAATGCAGACTAACTGCATTTATGAAATGGCCAGAGAAAGTGATCCTGGCTAATGTGATATTAGCAAGGAAGTCACCCATGTAACACAAGAACCACCAAATTTTGGCCAGTAGCTGGTATGTAACACTGGATGACTTGAGTGGAAGAATCTAAATACTTAAACTTGAGAGCATTAGGATGTAGGCCCTAGCTAGAAGGGGGAAATGTGAAATTGAGAAGGGGGGAGAAAAAAAAAAAAAAAAAAAAAAAAAAGCAAAAAAAGCAGCACAAAGCAATGGGCACACACTGCATGAAGTAGAGAAGGGAGGAAAGTAATGCAATAACATAGCAGAAGCCTTTATATAATATATAAACACACACAAGGAACATTTTGAGAAACTGTGCAAGCTGAAAGCAACTAGTTTGAAAAAAATAAGCCTTTTAAAACAAATTCCTCTGTATAGTTATGGTTAGGTGTCAAGAGGCATGAGAACTAGACCAATTATTATGAATGCAACAATCAATGAACTTGTTAAAAAGGAAGATAAACAAAAACAACCAAATATGCATTACTCCAGTCATTGTCAAGTTCACATAAAAGTAGTACAGTGTACAATACCCAATATAGCTCCAGTAATCTATGGTAGCAACTCCAAAGACTATTAACCAACCAACCACATGCTTTCCTTATTTTAGAAAGCAGTCAGATTCCAATATGCATCTGCATTTCAATGCAAAATGGCTTTTTGGTAGGTCCTCTCCATCTTTGTTTATCCAAAGAAAACGGAACAGTGGGTACTGGGCAGATTATGCAGAACTAGAAATGTTGGAACAATTAGCAGCTAAACAAATCTTTGTTTTAATTGTCACCAATTTATCATAACACTTGCAGCACCTATGATGACCAAAAAATAAACACTCTCACCACATTCATAACTGTCAGTTTTCAACACCATTATATAATGTCTTTCATTTACTGGTTCAGAACACAGATTTCCTACTACTAAACATGAAATATGAAAATTAAGGCTACAATATTGATCTTACTCATATTGCTCTTAATTATTCCAGGGGCAATACAGAAAAAAATTCTTTAATGGGAAATTTTTTAAGAAAGATCCCTTCACTGTCACAGAGTCTGGTCTCTAATAGGGATCACCTCAACACTACCTTCAAAACCCAAATGAAGCAGTCAGATACAACTTTAAGACAGTAGTACATAGAATGTAGCTGGGCACAAATTCCAGAAAAGTGGTGCAAAAAAGTTAGTCTAAAAGTAGAGAAACAGTGCACTTTTGTTACAACTAGTATATTTCGTTTTTAATCAGACTGAATATTGAAGATTAAAATTATGCAAGAGTACTTAACAAAGAGAAAGTGGTACCACCTAGTGGTCATTTCAAAGACACATTAATCAAGGCACTTCTTTCATTACCCAAAGCTGGAGACTAGCACTTAATGCCACAACTCATGGGGAAAGGGGGCGGGGGGCAAAAAAAAAAAAAACAAACACAACAAACACCCTCACACACAAGGACACCATCACCAAACAAAACAAAATCACCTACAACTCAATACATTAAACTGAAGCTTTTGGGTTCACACATTTACCAGGTGCAGCGCACTTCAGTTTTAATCATCATCAACTGTGGGGATGCTCTGAACTTCTCCGTCTTTGCAATTTCCTCTGAACATTTAGAATCTTCTGTCTTCATTTGAAGCAACTTTGCAGGCATGATAATTATCTTAGGACGGTTACAGGAGAACTCACTATACAACATCTAAATTTTTCTGACATGTACATCACCCTTCAGAGATTCTGAAGTCCACACATACGTTTCGATCCTTTTAATCGGTTAACAATACATTTTGCACATTATCAATTTGTAAAACATTTTGCATTTACAACAAACTTAAAAAAAAAAAAGTATACAAAGGAAACTGTTACTTTTTACAAAAGGTAAAATGAAATTCTACAATCTCATTTCACGTAAAACATGGACCTAACCAAACAATGCATCTGAGTCAGTCACTGCTGCATTCCATTTTACATCTTTTGAAAAAGCTTGACAACCAGGAAGGAACAAATATGGGTGGTCTAGAAACACCTCCGAGTCCACAGAGATCTTCATCTAAAAGGGCTTCACAGATCATGTAGGAGCCCCAAAATTTAATGTGTTTTATTTCTGGAATGTCCCAAAAAAGAGGCTCTGTCAGAGCATGTGAAAGATGACCAAAACCAGAGTCCATTTGGGAAACGAAAACGAAAAATAAAAATAAAATAAAAATAAAATTTAATCATCAAACTTAATTTTCTTTCCTTGTGGCCGGCCTCCAAATCCACCACCTCTGCCTACAAAGAAAGGAAAAAAATGAGGAAGATGCCTGTGCCCTTATTCATCTGTACATTTATCCATAGACATTTCGGGCAAATTATATTTTTCACATTAAGTAAGAAAACTAGTGTGCTAGTTAGGCAACTGAAAACAGTTTCAACATGTAGAGAATATGCAGGATCCAGCAAGCACACGGTAAGGGATGCATAAAGTTTTAATAAGAGTTTTGATAAGAGAACATTTTACCAGTGGAAACATTATATGGAGAAACTAAGAAACAGAACAGAGGAAACTAACTACTCCACCATTGCAGGTTAAATGCCCATACTGCATCTAGCTGTTCCAGTTGGGTTGGGGGGCTGTTAGTCAAGGAGATAACTGTGGTACAATGGTTGTATTCTCAAGTTTCACATAAAGGATTATGAAGGATCTCATTTAAGATACATTCAAAAAGGACTTTCATCTTTTTGCTCATTTTAGCTTTTAGTCTATAATCAACACAGTTTAAATTCATCTGTCTGGGATGTTAATCTTGTGCATGTTCGAAGTTTATATATCCTGTATGACCTCCCATAGAGAGGAGGAGAGAGGTTTGGAGATTGCACTGATATAGCCACCACACACAGGACTGGGACCAGATTGCAGTGGGTGATACCTTAGCGCCACACCTCCCATTACTATATTAAAAAGGGAAGTATTCAGAATTGAGAAGACTCACCTCCAAAACCACCTCTGCTGCCACCTCTACCTCTGAAACCACCACGACCGAAACCTCCCCGTCCTCCTCGTCCCCCACCTCGGCCTCCACGCTGGCCATCTCCCTTAGGCTTGGCAAAGTCGAGGGTCACTTTACTGCCGTCTATTTCACAGTCTTCCATGGCTTCCTTGGCAGCCTTGCATTCTTCCTCAGTATCAAAGTCAACAAAGCCAAACCTGTCAAAGAGACCAAGAAAATTAAAACCACCAAATCCCAAAGAAAAAAAAATAAATTAAAACTTTCAGAAGTCAGATGAAGACACAAAATCATGTAAGCACACCAGACCAGACACTCCAACAAGGAGAGCCATGCGATTCAGATGTGCGCTTAATCTACTTCTCGTGCGAATCCTGGCACTGGCACTACACTGTCAGAGAGGAGCTCATGAGAAGAGTGTGGTGGGGATTTTGGGGGTTCGTATTATACACACCCTTTGGATGAGCCTGTATCCTTATCTGTGGCTATTCGGGCAGCTACAGCTCCATCAAAAGAATCTTTCAATGTTTGGTCGGTTGTATCTTCAGACAGACCTCGTACAAACAACGTTTTTGTGGGTCCTGTGTTTACAGAGTAAACAAATGTCATCATTAAGACAAAGAAATTATGTGCAGTGGTGAAAGAAGCCACTTCAAAATAAGCTTACGATAAATATTAACCCTGAAACTTACCACCTGCTCCTCTACCTCCTTCCGATTTCTGATTTCCCTGGCAAAATTCCAATCTGACTGCCCGTCCCTCAATCTCAGTGTTGTTTAAGTTATCCAGAGCTTCCTTGGCATCTTCTGCACTTTCAAATTCCACAAACGCAAACCTTCAATGATAAAGTAACCATTTTAGAGAGGCAATACTAATGGCTGGTTGTGCCCCAATATTCCATTAGAGACTAGATCAGTACTTGACTATCTAGAGGATTAAAGTAAAAATATAATCATCAGTTTTGCTCAGAGAGTCAGTTCATCATATCTAGTCAAACACACTTGGGACAACAAAATAACTCTTAGTAAAAAGCTCAAGACAGACTCAAAGAAAATGTGAATTTGGGATAAAAAAAATAAAAAAAAAAAGCAGGAAAATCTGGTACATTGACTTCATGTACAAAAATATAAACTCGTTAGATCATCATCAATCCTGCACTGTAGAGGCTGTCAAAGTAGTTTAGTGGTATGTTACAGAACACGCTCAACATTTTTGAGGAGTAATTTTTTTTCAAAAGCACAGCATATATTAATTTGCCCTAAAAAGCAGTATTAAGTTAATTTGTTTTAATAAATTTAAAAATCTCACCTAGCAGCTTGCAAGTGCAGCCAATTAAGCAAAACAGATGCAGAGTGTATCATGAAATGTAACTAGTAGTGTAAACGTTAGTTATAACTGAAATATTTCTCAGAATTCATACATACAAGCTCCCACATTTCTACATATCAATTTGTACATCCAACTGTCAGTCTCATACTGAATTTTTACTATAGTGAAAGGAACTGTAAACTGTTAAAAAAAAAAAAAAAAAATCCACGAAGTGTTCATATTAACATACTCTGCAACAAGCATTTCCGTTACTGAGCATCATCATCAATTATTGAGATCTGGAGACAATTTGAAGTTTGAATGTAATTAACAACTGATATAGAAATGACCAAAAAATAATCTATCAATCTAGTTAACTGCAGCCATAAATAAGTTAGCACTGATGGCTCACATCTCCCATCCAAGTACTACATGAAACTGCTTCCAAGTATTGTTAATGTACAGACTAATCTGGGGTATTTCTAAACATTTAAGCTAGCAGCCGTACCATCTGATCAAAGAGAATGTATATCCAGCCTCCAGGAAAAATCATGGCAAGTATCTGATTAAAAAAAAAAAATCAAAACATCTGCGTTTTGAAAATGAATCTCTTCATTGTGTATTTGGTTAAGGTTTATTACATGCTACTTTTGGAGACACTTGCTCTTTCCTTTTTAAATTGCTAAACTTAAATGAAGGAAAACAAAGCTGGTTACGAATAAAAAAAAAAAAAAAAAAAGTGGCACTGACTTCCAAAATTATAATTTGAAAAAAAGAATAACTGATTATGTACACACTGTACACTTTCCTGGTTGCCACTGAAAATCCAGGCAGAAAAATGTACTACATACCTTACACCCCATAAGACAGCTCATTTCAGATTCGCATAGACAGAAAGCAACAATAGATGAAAGGAAGCATAAAGTCTCAAGTACTCGCTTACCCTCTGGATCGCCCGTTGTTCTGAGGAATTCTGCAGGACACTGCTTTTTCAAATTTGCTTTGTAGGCTGTCTTCAGTAGCTGAATATGCTAGATTATTGACGACAAGAGTCTTTGAACCTCCTGCAGCTGACACAAAAGGTAAAAGTTAACATAGGTTCAAAATAAACATGTAAATAAAAGAGGGGGGAGACAGCAAACAGTCAAATATCTACATGACACCCAATCAATCAGGTTTTCAGTCAATATGTTAACCATGGAAATAACAGACAGATGTAATTTAAAAAGTAGATTGCTTGTGACTGAAGATGTGCATTGTAAAGCATGTTGCTACAGGATCAGTTTTAAGACTTCAAGGAAGTTGAACATTCTGGCTCATCTCCTACAACTGTGCTAAGTATATAAAGCACAAAAGGGAGGGAATACACAAATCCACTTCTATCTACTGTGCCACATAATAAGTCAGGCAGTGTAATATATGAAAAGGCCACACTAAATGCTAAACAGAACAAGAAAGATTTCAGCCATGCACTTTTGACAAATTACTACCACAGTATAGCAAGCTGCTTTATAAATCCAAACTGGAAGCCCTTAAACAGCAACTCCCTATATATAATTTGTACTTCTGATTAATTACAGCAGGAGTTAAGAGTGCTCCTAAACATTAATTCAGAAAACTTTTCAAATAAAGTGCAGTGGCAGGAAAATAAGCAATATCATAAGACAACAGTTTTTCCATATACAATTTTACTGGTTATTAAAACAAAGAAATTAGCTGGTAAAACAGCAGCTCTCACAGTGTTAACACTGGCAAGATGTCTTATTCAAAGTGTGGCAATGCACAAGCACTCTAGCAAAACTCACATGTGCTAGTCTTGAGATAATTCTTGCAAAAATAAACTTACATAGTGTTGTACCATTTTAAAAGCACTGTTACCATACAGTGATTCAGTTCTGAGACTGAAAAAAGAGGCAGGGAAATAAACAGTGGAGCAATGCAGTATGTTCCGACTTTTTTTTTTTTTTTTTTAACATTGCGTCATATGTAAGAACGTATGCAGCAGTAATTGCTGGCAGTTTGATTGTAACATTCACTCATTGAATGGAACAGATAAAATAAAATATGATGGTGTAATAGAAGGTATACCACGTAACTTTGCACTAATGCACATATGTCAACACTAAATGTGCCATACAAGCTTAAAGGCAATGTTCATCATGGTTTTCACAAAGTTAATGCAAAGAAAAGACTATACATTAAAAGTATAATTCGAAATGTATTAACATTGTTCTACCAGTACACTAAAAACTGTTAGAACTCAACAAAAATCTTACGTAAACCAGCCAGACCCCTTTCCCAACATAATGTTTTTCTTCGCGTTACACAACTCTGCATTTTGATCTACAAGTATACTCCGAGCAGTTTTTCTAAACGCTTCTATGCTCTAAAAATATTTCGGATCCGATTCTGTCCCATTCACTCTTAAATCTGAGGTTCCCAGACTATTTAAAGGAAATGAGAAATACCGGTCAGAATTCTGATTTCTCTTTTATTAGAATGCTTTAAAACCCAGTTTTAAACAGCCTGTCAGCCAACATACATTGACCCACAATTAGTCTTTGTCTTACACATCTGTTAGTTTGAAACAATGCCTAAAAGAATGAGGTAAAATTAAAAAAAATACTCAGGCCATTTAATTAAAATATTACTGCATGTATATAAAAGGAGAAAAAAAAAAAAAAAAAAAAAAAGTAGGCATAATGAGTTGAAACCAATTCAATAGTGAGAAAAACCTGTTTCTCTGGGTAAGCCCATGGGTGGCAACTGGCTTTTTCATTTTAAATGTTGTGACATTAATTGTACCCTCCGACCACCCGTTGGACACTTCCAAAATAAAAACTCCACCTTTGACCTCCCCGCCTCTTGTCTGATTTTACTTTGCTTGCTAACTGGCAATCCTCCGGTTCCAAAACTGAACCGCCAGTTTAGATTTTATTTTAATGAGGCATTTCAAAATACATTTGCACAGCAGGACCAAAGCAAGAGTGTCACAAGTGCTTAATGATCTGCACATACATGAAGAAAGTAAAACAATATATACATATATACTGTATATATTTTCATGTAGCCAAGTGCGGCTCATATGCATTTTACATCATTATGTATGCCTTAATGGCTTGCTGTCCCCAAAAGGACTTTTGCACCAGCAGTCAGTACTAAACTGAGGGAGGCAATGCAGATACCCAGGATTTTGGTAACTCTTATATTTAAATAACAGACGCCCAAATACCATTAGGCCTTTTTTTCCCTGTTTATTCTTACTATGGCCGCTACTATATATATATATATTATATAGTTTTCACAAAGTGTGTTCTAATCCACATCAAAAATGCTTTAATCTGTCGACTTTTTGTATAAGCCACACTTACAAAAGCAATGGTTATTACAAACAAGTGTAAAACAAGATAGCAACTTAAGTTTTAAGTAGCTTACCAGTTTTGTTACTCTTTAATCCAATAAAATCCAACAAGATTGCTCGACCTTCAATCTCTGTGCCCTGCTTTTCCTTCATCATTTTCTGTGTTTCGGCCTCAGTTTTGAACTCTATGTAAGCAATCCTTTTTCAAAAGAAACAAAGTTAACTAATGTACATCAATAGCAAAGTTTGGGTTTTACATAAAAATGAAATCTAACCAGAGACCAAGCTATACTTGCTTATCATTCAATTCACATTATAACAAGAGACACATACACCCAAGAAATATTCAATGGATTTTATCTGCTTTTACCAACTGCTCAAAAGCCGCAGCACAGAAAATGTCTTAATGGTGTGCATTAGGCTTGTTTGTATAGAAGGTGAACATGCCAATTTAACAGTTCCCAGAAATTAAGCTGTTTTCCACTTAAAGGTGATATGTTGCCTCTTGGAAGCTACTGATACACCAGCTAACCACCACAAAGACTTTTACCTCCAGAACCACATTACAATTGTATCAGCTGGTCTTGGCTTAACTGTAAATGTCTTCTTAAAATAGGTATAAACATACTCTGTACACCTGTCTTTTGTAAATATCACAGGTGAGTAGGCTAAAAGCTACTGTCTCAATCAAGGCAAAGTCCTAAACCTAATCATTGTCTTCTAAAACCCTAAGCTTTGGGATTCCAAAAAAACAGACTAAAATATTTACCCTCGACTGGATCCATCTCGTGCATAAGGCATCCTGACATCAACGGCATTTGGGAACAACTCTTTCAAATCATCTGAAGAGGAGGAGAAAGGAAGGTTCTTCACAAATAAGGTGCGGGAATCTCTCTCTGTTAAGGAAGATATTTAAAAAATTTGCATGAAACAAACAAAATGCCAACAACTGGAACACCTGTGTACAGAGGCTCTTAGAACTCTGCGAAGTCTCTTGAAAGTTAAATTGGCTGCTTCATTAAAAGTCAGCACAAGTTTCTTGAATCAATCTGCTATTAGCATATTAGAAATGGTTTATGGAGCTTGGTCTTAAAGATAAAACTAGTATATTTATACAAGCTCAAGTCATTATGAAAATTTTTATAGCTCAAAAAGAACCCAATACAAAGGTTTCAGACGCTTACAGGGTCACAAGTAATGCACACAAATGTTTCCTATTCCCAGTCACAAGAGTAAATCCCAATATTGATATTTGCACTCTTATGTGTCAAAGAGGAAAATGCAACCTTGTATAGGTGAAACAGCACAGAGCACAATGAAAACTTTCTCATAAAAATGCATTTAATTAACAACATTCTGTATACGTTAAAATGAAAAAAGGATCCCTTGGGCTTTTTGAATTTAGAAATGCATGAATAGAAAATTTCAGCTTCATGTAATGAAGCACAAACTTTTATGTAAAACCTGAAAGAATTCTAACTACTTGAAATTGCTGAAACAATCCAGTTGGCTTGCAGTACAAACTTGTACTTAATTATGCCCCAGACATGCAAACATGTTAATGTTGCAAATACAAATTTATCTGCATGTGAAAACCAAAGCAAAACATGCTACTTGCCTTTCCTACTTGAAGGGTCATCTTTGCTTTTTGCTTTATCCAGCCTTATTTCCTGACCAAGGACCTTCTTCCCATTAAGCTCCAAAGCTTTCAAAAGTTGTTCTTCAGATGCAAAATCCACATAGCCAAATTTCCTGAAAACAGAAATGTACATTAAATAAAGGAGTATTCCACATGCAATTCCAAAATTTAATGTCATCTCCTTCCAAAAAAGTGATGGGAGGGGAAAAAAAAACACCAGCAGCATCCCTTTTGTTGATTGAACTTTTTTTTTTAAATATATAAACAGTGAAGCTTAACAGTCTACTTTATCTACAGCAGAAAATACTGTTTAAAATACTGCCGTATGTAACACAAAACTACTGATACAAGTAGAACTTACTTATTAAAACCAATTCGAATATCCTGGACCTCTAAACCCTTCTTAGTGAAGAAGCTTCGTAGGGCATCTTTATTTTCTTCAAAACTTTTTGCTGTATTTAAATTTCCAACAAAAAGGGCGAAGCCTAAAGAGGACATACACATCATTAAGACATTTTTAAATAAAAGGATACCCCACAATGTGGCTAATTCTTACAGCTACACATCAGAATTTTAAATTATTCACATCAAAAAAGTTCAGTATTAAGTCCCTTCTTATTCATCACATGTGTAGAAAATAAACATCACTGAAAAATAAGATGCAGAAGTAACATCTAAGGTGAAAAAAAAATTAAATATGTATAAAAATTACTTACTTTCACCTTCAGACTTGGCCTTTTTGGCTGGTGGAGTTGCAGCTTTTGCAGGTTCTGGTTTCTTTCTTTTCCCTGCTTTTTGGGGTGCTTCTAAAAAGTGAAATTATAAAGATAGCTAAGCTTCCATGTAGCAATCATACGTAACAAAAGAGCAACTGTGTATACCAAACTGTTACTACAGTAACTTTTGGCACCATAAAATACACATTTGGAAATCTGTCCAAGACAGTATAATTAGTGCAAGGTAGAATGATTCTTTTACATATAGTATGTATGTTTGACTTGGTACCTCTCAGAAATGTCAAAACCAAGACCTTTACTGTTTCCATTCAACACTGTTTTACTCCAGATGTGTAACACTCATCAGATCACAATTTCACACTGCATCTCAAAACACGCATTTATATTTCTGGCTGTATACATACTGTACCCTATTATGGTTCAGATTCACTTTTTCTTTTTATCCAGAAAAACCAGTATGTGCCTATACATTCACCAAAACAATAACAAAGACAGTAGCATGTAAAATGGGTTTTACTTAGAAATGAACTTTGGATGGTCTGTGCTCAAAGTGAAATAAGGAAATGGACAGCACAGAAATGTGTATTTTGTGATAGGAGTCCATCCACCGGTCAAACACAGAACAGTTTTATTTTTAAGGTTACACAAACCTGTCACCCAATCTCTGTTTTTTGCAATTACTGCACTCTACAAACAAAATGGGTCACTGTGGCTGTGTAATTCACATGCGAGAACAAGTAAAAGCATTGCCACAGCACTCTAATAATCAGGATGCATCTGATCATTTACCAGACAAAATGCATCTAATGTGACTTAAAGTTTATACAAGATATTTTCATACCCACAGGTGTCTTCCTGCCAATAAATCATAATTTGCGCACACATGCTGAGAGAATCAAAGATCCCAACTACAATGGGCCACACACACACACAACGAAAAAGGCTCACTGCCACTGGATAGTGGAGGTTCACAGCCTTCCAAAGATATATAGCTGTCAATGATCAGTCATTTATAGTGCATTACACAGTTGTTTGTAAAAGAAAGGAACGGTGTGTGTTACAGCTTATCTTTACGCACCGTTTTGCAAAAAGATTGAGTCACAGCCTGATCACAATGTTGACTCTAAGAGCGTCGCATTTGCCAAAGGACTCAGTTCTAAACTTGATTTGTCAGCATGTCTTAGTGTACAGCCTTTTAATTTAAAGCATCATGCGTACAATTACAGTACCCAGAGTATGACTTCTACATACATTCTCCCAATGTTAGTTTTCTGAGCAATATTATTTTAACTTCTAGTACCTGCAACATTTATTGTACTGGTAAGTACTGTTACACTGTACCTACACCTCTCAGAAGTTTCACATAGAAATCCCTCCCTCTGATCAAATACCACTGTTTCAGCTTGTTGCTTGCTCCTTGTAAACTCCCTTGCCAATAACTACCCCCCAAAAGGGACAGACTAGCATGGAGTGAAAAAAGCAACAAAAAATTAAACCCCCATGTAACTGTCCAAAATAGTGTTTCTCTATGTCTAGTTATGAAATTTCAAAAAGCTAGGCAAAAACAAATTTTGAACATCTTTGCAATGCTATGGGATATGACATCTATAACTTGGGGCACAAAAGAAAATTGATTCCAAGGTTGTGCATCACTTTTAGTGCTTTATGTATATAATTCTGAAACAGCAAGTTAAAAGCATTCTTGCCTTGGATACTATAAGGAAATGTTTGGGACCTCTGTAAATTTAACCCTACTTAACTAATTTTATATTTAAAAATCTTAATTTCAGTTATTACCACAATCTCCCAATTTTCAACAGCCCCCAATGTAGAACATTAAAACACACAGCATCTCATTACATGTTATTTTTTGATACTATGCAGGGTGGATAAATAAGATTTTCATCACAAATCATACAGAGATGTTTATTTAGCAATGAAATAAGTTTTCATAATGGAGCCAAAAGAAACCTAACTTTAATACTCAGGTAATGTGTAAACCTAGTGCAAAAACAGAATTCAATTTAAATTAAAGGCATAACCAATATCTTCTTATATATAGCTCATGTAAATACTTTTCTTCACAAACACTCCTCCTGAATCTAAACAGCTCACCTTCCTCGTCCTCATCCTCCTCCTCCTCATCATCGTCCTCATCATCATCTTCCTCTTCCTCAGATTCATCCTTAGGCTTAGCCTTGCCAGCTTTCTTTCCCTGTACTGCAAGAGCTGGTGTTGTATCCATGGCTTCCTCCTCCTCTGAATCTAAAAATGAAAGATTATTTTACATAAACTGCAGAGTGGCAAAAAGAAAAAAATAGTCTCAATATAGCATAATTTACCAACTGTAGTCTAACAGATAAAACAACTTTAGGCCAATAGAAAGGAAATATGCTGTATAATACACTACAATTTTTTTTTTTTAATTTGCAGCAGCTTTCAATTCACTTCTACCACATTCTGCAGGCATAATTTAGGGTACACTTAGTTTGACCATATCTGTTTTGGTGGGAAACAAAAAACATGCCAACATCAGGTGTGCACCTGATGTTTCAAAAAAATGGCCTCACCTTCTTCGCTGTCATCTTCATCCTCATCCTCTTCAGATTCCTCATCTTTTGCTGGTGTTGCTTTTTTTGCTGCTGCCACATTTGACTTAGCTGGTGTAACTTTCATACCTGCCTTGGAAACAGGGGTCTTCTTGGTCATAGTAACTGCTGCGCCTTGCTTAGCTGGAGTTGCTTTCTTTGGGGGTGAAACAGTTGCTTCTTCATCTGCAAAAGTTGAGAAAGAAAAAAGAATGTAGCATCACATAAAGATAATGTCCCATAAGGCCCAAGAAAATATCAGTATGGTTTGAATCTATAGTAATATAGATTTAAAAATAAGATTTGTTCACTTTAAGGATGTAATTGCCTTACATCCCACGTTACATCTGTCTACCCCAATAAAAAGCACAATTGTGTATAAATCATACCATCATCATCATCATCCTCCTCTTCCTCGGAAGACTCTGCTTTTTTTGCTGGAGTAGCCTTCTTGGCAGACATAGCTTTCACAGGTACAGGTGTTGCCTTGCCCTTTTTGGGGGTAGGTGCAGGTTCTTCATCTTCAGAATCTAGAAGGTGAACAAATCACTTTATAAATGGCTAGTTCAATAATTACTCAAATTAATTGAAGGACTGCATTCTTACTGTAAGAATACAATGTACACTTTTACATATTACTAATGAAAATACCAATTTTAAAGTCTTACCCGATTCATCCTCATCATCGTCATCATCATCATCCTCTTCTTCCTCCTCCTCCTCTTGCTTTTTTGCTAGTTTTCCATTTTTGGCTGCTTTATTTGTCTTAGCAGGTGTTAACTTGTTTCCCTTACCTTTCGGCTGTGGTACCTATAACAGCACAACAATCTATGATTGCTGGAAAAAATGCAAGGTCTTCACGCATGTTGGCAACAAATTATAGCCCTGGAGCTCAATCTTCAATAAAATCATATAAATGTATTAGAAGCACAAAAGTAAAGCGAAACCAATTCCCCTGTCAAAAATCATATTTTTAAAGCTATTTACCCCATGTAGTTTATAGTGGTGGCCAGGCAGAATGAGTAAACAGTTTATAATGTAACAGAATGCAATGCTGACCTGCTCTCTCCAAAAACCAAATACAAAAAAGCGCAAATGGGAAAAAAAACAAAAAAAAAAACGAACAAACCGCCTCATGTTGTGTTATCCACATCACATGTCTGTTCTACATACATTCCAACTGATATTTTGCTAGATTATTGCTGCTACTTAATTCAAAACCAGGACCCTTGAGGGAAGAGGCAGATCTTCAATGGGAATGCATCTTTCCTATTTATATTCCATGTTGAGTTTTTCGAGGTAGTAGTAATACTTTTACAAAATATACACGCATTTTTCAAGTTTTGAGCATCTAAATACATAATGTGGATCATGCAAGTTGTGAGTTTTCTCCCCTCCCCGCCATTTTTTTTACATTGCTTATTATCACTGAAAACAGAACCACCACCACCCCTTTACAGATGTCCCCTTTCATAAAACACGAAAATGTGATTCACACTGCATTTACATTCATATAAAGATCTTTGGTTTTGCACGACCGACACCAAATTCCCCTTTCTGAACAGTGGTATCAGCTGCTGCCATAGGACATTTTGGATACTAGGTATTTCAGGATTTGCAGTTTTATTTAAAACGCAAACCTTAAGATTTTTAAAATGACTACACAAACACAGACCATGAAAAAGAACTTGGGTACTACACAGTGTACGGAATACAGTCCATACACGAACATGGAAGAGAAACCTTAATGTAGATTATATTTGTTTTAGCAACATATGTACAAAAACGTATCCCTTTTTTCATCCTGCAATTACCTGACGTCAGTACTCTCTGGGTATGTGTTTAGTCACGTAGAGTTAAACTAAACAAGTTTATTTATGTTTATAAATACTGGACTCCTGTCTGTTGTACTTACTGTAACTAACCAATCGCTCACAAACTGTTCAATATATGACTTCTTTGTAACTGGAATAGGTTGAGTGTCCGCAAAATCCAAAATAAGGGCCACCTGAAAGCCACGTGGTTATGACTGCGACCAGCACTCCACGTGACTATGATGGGGTCATACAACTCTACGATGCTTCGAATGTTCAAAAATGCATTTCTACCAAGTTTTGTAAGCCATAGAATAGTGGAAGCAAAACGAGTATTACAAAACCAAATGCCTACAGTGCAACAAGCAGGCCGTTAATAGATCAACCCCTGCAGCCATTCCATGTCTAAACCAGACACGTGGCTACCAGGCAGCCCACCGAATCCACGTGCATTCTGGGACTTTCGGTTCTTCTCTTGAATGAAACGCACAGGTGGTAATCGAACTTTTTTTTTGTCTGACGCTCGACTAACCTACGACAAAATCCGATTAAACAATGTAAAACACAAATAAACGTGTTTCAACATGTGCGATATGTAGGCCGGAGGAACCCTTGGGTCGAACGTGTGATCCAAACTTAAGTTTTTGTCCAACCACGCCACAGTATGACCTACCCATGTGGTCAAGCTTTCACACTCCGACCTTTACTCTAAAGCCGTAATTACCCGTCTGTTGTGGACTAGAAATATACAAACACTTTTTATATCCCATATAGAAGAAAAGCACATGCGGCCAGATTTACCACTTACCATTTCCTCCTCGTCTTCCTCTTCGCTTAAATCCTCCTCCTCACTAGACTCGACTTCTTTCGGAGGCGGCGGGGCTGCCTTCTTAGGATTGAGTTGTTTTTTGTTTGCCTGATATGAGAAAACAAAAGTGGCAAAAATTGAACAGATATCACATTTACTTTTAAAATAGGAGATCGTATGCTTTTCCAAAAACTAAACGGGATATCTGTATCAAAAAACAAAATCACCATCGGGGATGCACGCGGGCCGGCCCACTGGATATTTCACGTGCTGCTTACGGCCTACACCCGCTTTCTGCGGCACACGACACAGTAATCATAAAAATCTCACTTAACGCATCGTCTACGAGTATAAGACGTCCAAATAATCGTCTCAAATAATCGTCTCATATGCAATCATTATTTTACACGCATTGATCTAATTCAGGCACGATCGTGGCTCGCATAGAGAAGGCAAAAAATGAAGACATCACCTACGACGCGATGCGCTTAACAAAAACGACCGGATTTTTTAAATGGCGGTCGACTTCAGAAAAGCAATCGCAGTTAATGTCGGTGAATAAAAACAACAAGGCAGCGATCGCCATATATAATGCCACTGTCAGCCATAATCTCCCGCGCAGGAGTCTGCAAAGTAAGGTACTGAAAACATTAGACGGCGACCGCATTAAATAAAAAAATAAAAAAATACTAATCTTTGAGAGGTTTGCATAAAAAGTGCAAACAAAATTACCTTGGCAAGCTTCACCATCCTAGCGGTCGAAAAACTTCAATTTTGTTTCAGATCTTTTCTTAATTAATGGCGCTATTCAGCACGTGGCCTAACCTCTGCTGCTCTAGGCGGTTGTGAACAAGAAAAGACAGAGACGCAGGAAGGCGCGCGAGTTCCCTTCTTTCGGCCCTACAGCTACTCACACCGCCCCCCTGGCGTCCTCATACACACATGACCGTGATACGTCCAATCATAGCAAACGATCGTTTCTCTCGGTGTCATTCGCCCAGTCAGGGCGTGAGTTCGGGGCACGCACACCCTCCTTCTCCTTCCCCCCACAGTTACGCCTGGTAAACTTTGTTTCACAAATCACAAGAGCCCAGCGAAACTCCTTCGTTACCGCCTCTTTCAATTCGTCAATAAGATTGACCGCATCGAAGGGCGGTCGATAAGGTGTGTATGGCTTGCAAAAACAACCAATCAACGACAACAAATGCATAGATCGTCACCACAAGGTGGTTGTTTGTTTTTCCATTAGCCATTAGAATTTCGAGTAAGCCGTCACGTGGTCTTATGTTGTCCAACGAAATAGAAAGATCGTTTCCTACCCTCTAGTTAACACGTGCGAGAAGACCTAGGCGGCCATGTTGGTTGTGTGCACTGTGTGATATAATTAAGCATTGTGCGTACTAAAATTACTTTTGCTCTCTGAAACGTCGTTCAGTTGATAGTATGGCAGGTACTGGCATACAAAAATAAAGTCATTTTTAAAATAGACATGATTTTTCTGCTGTCAGAATCATATTGTGTCCGTTAAAGAAAAAAGGTTTTAA
The DNA here is from genome assembly GCA_026402145.1 of Polypterus bichir lapradei. Taxonomy (NCBI): domain Eukaryota; kingdom Metazoa; phylum Chordata; class Cladistia; order Polypteriformes; family Polypteridae; genus Polypterus; species Polypterus bichir. The sequence continues at coordinate 102,909,583 of JANRMT010062813.1, read as the reverse complement.
TTTGTCTTTGTATATGTCCAGTGCTATACTAGATACGGCAAATTAGTCACTGATCATTGACATTTACGCTAGACGTGGGCCTTAAAATGTCAAAAGTGTTTGGAAAAGTAGTAGGGATGCATTTTTGTGAAGTAGTGGTTTGCTTATTTAATGTGGTTTTCAAGCATAAACAGCCTCGGTTAAGATAATGTAACATTATAGGCTGTATAAGACTGCTTCCTTACAACAACAGGAGAATGGGGTTGATGTCGGCGGTGATCAACTAAAAATTCAAACGGAAAACTATACATTACATGGTGCTAAAACCGGGATCTTCACTCGTTGTCCTGGATAGCTGCAGGCATTCGTTACAGCCAGTTTCTAATTAGAAGGCAGTCGTTGTAGATGATGAAACTTGGTATTTAACTGTATTGCTTATTAGTGATTTCATTAATTCAAGACACATTGTACAATTTAGTTTTCTTTTATGAGAACATTATCCTTTTGACAGTGGCACAATGGTAGCACTGCTGTCTTGCAGTAAGAAGACCAGGATTCATGTGTCAGTTTTTTCCTGTATGGAATGTTCATGTTCTCTCCATGTCTGAGAAGGTTTCCTGTGGGTACTTAAGTTTCCTCCCACAGTCCAAAGACATGTAGGGTGCATGGATTGGCAATGCTGAATTGGCGCTGGTGTGTGTCGTGTACGTGTTTGCCTGGGGATTGACATTGGCTTCAGACACCCACAGCCCTGCTCAGTGTTAGGCAGGCTTAGAAAATGATATAGTGTTTATCCATACACTTTGCACTTCACAATCTTCTCCTTTTCTCTAATTTTATTTCTAAACATATTATTAATACAGATAAATCACAATGTGTATTCCTAATTGTAAATGGAACCAGGTTAGCAAGTTATTAACTTTGACTGATTAAGTAGACATGAAACAATTAAAACTTTAATGCAGCTGCTTAAAACTAAAATAGACACAAAGGTTTTGAATCATAACAAGCAAGCTAACTAAAATTAAACCCCAAAAATATGTTGCTTTATCAGAAATTAAATGGGTTCTAATTAAGAAATTGGTTGAAGTGAAAACCCGTGGCCACTGCTGTCCTCCAGGACCATGAATGAAGACCCCTATGCTAAAAGGAAAATAACATTATTTTAGCTCCAGAACAGAAAGATTCTTTAATTGAATATACTGTACATAGGGATTGTTGGAATCTGTTAATTCATTTATATCCTCCAGTGAACAATACTATTTCAATTCTCAGTGGCTGCAAGTCAGGAACCTACTGTGGATGGGTGCTTGTTTGTTATGGAATACACTCACACAAATAGTCACACAGGGTGATTTAGGAGTGAAGAGTAAACCTAATGTACATGTCTTTATGTTGAGGAAAGCAAATGTAGACATGGGGAGAAGGTGCAAACACTTGCCTCCAAGTAGTTGGGAATCAAGCCCAGTCTACTGGAGCAATCTATTGTATACCATATTCATCCATCCATACATTTTAGGTGTGTTAGCAAAGCACCTATTGTGATAGCCATGACTGTCAGTCTGACTGCACAAACCAACTCAGCCCCCAGTAGACCAATTCTGACAGTCAATTTTGTGTTGAGATATCTTAAGGAGATTGTACTGCACAAAATTATGACCTTTTAAAATAGATTGAAATGCATTTGCAAATCTGTGAACTTGCCTATCTTAAAATGGAGAAGCATTCTGTGTAACGTTGTGTACAAATTAGTTTACTGTTTCAATTTTACCTTGAGAGTAATTACATCAGCTTGTACATTTAGTATATTTTCCTCTTTTATTCATCTGAGCACCACTTGGATTACCAGTACAAGTGTGTCAGACACCAAGGAGAGTGCACACATGCAAGCTGCTCTTAGAGAAACACATACACAAAAAGTCACCTATCTGAAAATGAATGGAAGAGGAAAGAAATTCTATAGGCATTGCTCAATAAGAATAGGATGAACTAAAAGTATTTACATTATGGTATAAAGTACCTAACGGGTGAATTATCTTGCTTTATTATTGTAAAGAACAGACGTTATTAACCTGCAGCTAAAAGATATTTGAAATAATTGATCATTTGAGGAAGGTGCAGCATCCTCTAAGTGATATAAAGATAACATGAGGTTAGAAAGGGAACTGCAGTTTACATATGGGCAAAAGATAAGAACTGTGTGGCGTTTAACAAAAGTCACACTAAAATTTCTACAGTTTACAAAGGACCGTGTTCTGCAAATAACAAGGGCAGAGCTGAATTGTGCTGTACCAAAACAGTTGGGTAGCAGCCAGACATTTGACAAAGAATTGGGGTTACTCTTTTCCTTCTTTGTACTGTGAGACAGAAGTTAAAAACTTTAAGTTAAGTGTCACCTTTGTTATGCAGGGTGGGCCATTTATATGGATACACCTTAATAAAATGGGAATGGTTGGTGATATTAACTTCCTGTTTGTGGCACATTAGTATATGTGAGGGGGGAAACTTTTCAAGATGGGTGGTGACCATGGTGGCCATTTTGAAGTCAGCCATTTTGGATCCAAATTTTGTTTTTTCAATAGGAAGAGGGTCATGTGACACATCAAACTTATTGGGAATTTCACAAGAAAAACAATGGTGTGCTTGGTTTTAACGTAACTTTATTCTTTCCTGAGTTATTTACAAGTTTCTGACTACTTATAAAATATCGTATCAGTAACTAAGTCCCCAAATTCACCTGAATGTTACATCATGTGTACATTTTTTAAATCGATTGAACATGTATATTCTAGCATAAAGTTAGAGGTGCAGGGTCAACAAGCATGCTTTTTTAAGGAAATAGTAAAGGAATTAAATAAATAAATGACAACACAAGGAAAACACACTAACTCCTTGCAAGCAGTGACACAGCTGAAATCCAGTCCAGTGGCAACTGCTGTACGTCTATGCTGCCTATCACAAATGTCATAGTAATTTTTTAGCAAACTTGTATCTGATTTTAAGGAATTGGCTGAGCTAGTTAGAATATTAATGACTAAACTAGTGTGAACCCGGCAAGGGTTTATCACTTTTCAGTATGACAATACCTCCAGCCCAGCAAGGTCAAAAATTCAGCCAGGAAAATATTTGGTATCAATTGTACCAGTTATTAAGTTATAGATACTTATTCAAAGGAGGGAATTTACAAATGTACTTGCAACGCAAATTGAAATAGCAAATGAAAAACTATCAGTGCCTCCTTACGAATGTTTGATTGAAATAACCTACATTTGGCTTGTTTGCCCTTCAATCCTGTGATAATGAGGGTGAAGTTTTCTTTGTTGTAATCGTTCCCTTATGCACTATCCAACATATGTGCTTTGAATCAAAAATAAGTGGATTTTATTTGAATTGTACTCATATATTGGCCGCCCAATGAAAATCTAATGTCTCCCCAGCTAAATTAGTCTTGATGCTGACCTTGGTTTGTGGTCAAGCTCGAATGTCAAAAGTGTCCTTGTTTGCTGTGTACTTTTATTTTATTAATTACCCTAATTAATATTAATGTAATTCAAATTTTGTTATTTTCTGTACAGTTTCAGATGATAAGGTTTTTGAATAACAGTATCTTGAATGCTGATTGAGTGTAAGTAGACGGATTCAGGAGTTGAAATTACACTTCTTAGCATTTTAGTGTATAAAAGATATCAACATATCCAAGAGGTTAATAGATTTAATGTGTTGTCTTTTGAAAATTTTAGAATGTATAACATATCCTCTATTTGTGTTTCTGTGGGTTATCTGTTACAACATAATATGCTCTAAATTTAGTACTTTTTCATCTTTATGCACAAACATATGGTGCTACTTTTCAGTGTGTGCATGGTATAAGTACAGTTGTGCTTGAAAGTTTGTGAACCCTTTAGAATTTTCTATATTTCTGCATAAGTATGACCTAAAACATTATGAGATTTTTACTCAAGTCCTAAAAGTAGATAAAGAAAAACCAGTTCAACAAATGAGACAAAAATAGTATACTTGGTCATTTATTTATTGATTAAAATGATCAAATATTACATATTTGTGAGTGGCAAAAGTATGTGAGCCTCTAGGATTAGCAGTTAGTTTGAAGGTGAAATTAGAGTCAGGCGTTTTTAATCAATGGGATGACAATCAGGTGTGAGTGGGCACCCTGTGTTATTTAAAGAACAGGGATCTATCAAAGTCTGCTCTTCACAACACATGTTTGTGGAAGTGTATCATGGCACAAACAAAGGAGATTTCTGAGGACCTCAGAAAAAAAGTTGCTGATGCTCATCAGGCTGGAAAAGGTTACAAAACAATCTCTAAAGAGTTTGGATTCCAGCAATCCACAGTCAGACAGATTGTGTACAATTGGAGGAAATTCAGGACCATTGTTACCCTCCCCAGGAGTGGTCGACCAACAAAGACCACTCTAAGAGCAAGGCGTGTAATAGTCGGCGAGGTCACAAAGGACCCCAGGGTAACTTCTAAGCAACTGAAGGCCTCTCTCACATTGGCTAATGTTCATGTTCATGAGTCCACCATAAGGAGAACACTGAACAACAATGATGTGCATGGCAGGGTTGCAAGGAGAAAGCCACTGCTCTCCAAAAAAAACATTGCTGCTTCTCTGCAGTTTGCTAAAGATCACATAGACAAACCAGAAGGCTATTGGAAGAATGTTTTGTGGACGGATGAGACCAAAATGAAACTTTTTGGTTTAAATGAAAAATGTTATGTTTGGAGAAAGGAAAACACTGCATTCCAGCATAAGAACCTTATCCCATCTGTGAAACATGGTGGTGGTAGTATCATGGTTTGGGCCTGTTTTGCTGCATCTGGGCCAGGACGGCTTGCCTTCTTTGATGGAACAATGAATTCTGAATTATATCAGAGAATGCTAAAGGAAAATGTCAGGACATCTGTCCATGAACTGAATCTCAAGAGAAGGTGGGTCATGCAGCAAGACAACGACCCTAAGCACACAAGTTGTTCCACCAAAGAATGGTTAAAGAAGAATAAAGTTAATGTTTTGGAATGGCCAAGTCAAAGTCCTGATCTTCATCCAATCGAAATGTTGTGGAAGGACCTGAAGCGAGCAGTTAAAGTGAGGAAACCCACCAACATCCCAGAGTTGAAGTTGTTCTGTACAGAGGAATGGGCTAAAGTTCCTCCAAGCCAGTGTGCAGGAATGATCAAAAGTTACCGGAAATGTTTAGTTGCAGTTATTGTTGCAAGGGGGGGGGGGCGGTCACACCAGATACTGAAAGCAAAGGTTCACATACTTTTGACACTCACAGATATGTAATATTCGATCATTTTCCTTAATAAATAAATGACCAAGTATAATATTTTTGTCTCATTTGTTTGACTGGTTTCTATTTATCTACTTTTAGGACTTGAGTGAAAATCTGATGATGTTTTAGGTCATATTTATGCAGAAATATAGAAAATTCTAAAGGGTTCACAAACTTTCAAGCACAACTGTAGCTAACAACATACGGTCCAGCTGCAGAGAGGTCCAAATTCCTTAATCTTCTGTATATATCCATCCAATGTCCTATAGTTTCCTTCTCAACATGAAAACTATTGTTCCCATTTCTATGACCATACATTTTCTGGTGTGTCTAGTCAAAACATTTCATTTTCATGTAGACTTTTCTTACTTTCTTGTTTATATTCCCAACTCCACTGTTGTCTCCCTAAATATATAAGTGCCAGGAGCAGTAATGAGGTGTGGTAACCTGCCTGTCTTTTTTTCACAAAGCCTTTTTTTTGGTCAGAGTTAGAAGCAAGACCATTTTACTATCTAATTATGAGTAAAATTTACCATTTCATTCAGTTGTATATTTTGCTTTCTAATAATCTCAGTTTTAAAATTAAGTCTGAATGAAAGATTAAATGTTATTAAGACCGGTAAAACATTTAAAGTGGTTTGAATAATTGCATAAAATGCTGTTCTGACCCTAAAGTGCTCATCTATTTGCAAAATGCAGGGCCACTTGCAGTGGTCTCATAATCATTTGCATGTCTCATATTCCCTGAATGTTGTGGTATATGGCCGGCAGTTCATCCCGGCCAATACCCCCAGGCTGCCAGATGGAGCCCTCCCTGCAGCATGGAGGTGCCCCGAATTCCAGCAGGGAATCATGGACAATGGAGTCTTTATTCACAGCCCTGCTGGATACCATGGGCGCTGCCAGAGGACTCCGCAGGGAGGCTCAAAGATTATTTTCCATACAGCCCGGAAGTACGTCCCAGTCACGGGGACAGAAGAAATGACGTACTTCTGGGTTGAAGAAAAAGGAGTTTTCATCTGACCCAGAAGTGTTGCCAGTCACATGGACAGAGAGAGAGAGAAACACTTCCGGGTCAGGGACTATAAAAGGACTATGGGAGATCCCAGCAGTGAGCCGAGTTGGCAGGAAGGGTGACTGAGCTGCTGGGAGGTGTGGAGGATTATTGATTATTGTGATTATTATTGTGTATGAGTATTGTGGAGTGGAGGGTGCTTTGTGCACATTACTATTGTAATAAATCCATTATTTGGACTTTTATTTGGCCTCTTGTGTCTGGTCAGAGGGTTCAAGGGGACAACAATGCCCCCTATCTGTCACAATATTAACAATTTGGCCTCACAAATTTCATGCTCCTTCACAACAGTGAGCTAATGTAAGGTATAGAAAAGACTAACAGGTTTTTCTACTGGGTAAATTGTTGTGAAAGTGCATGGATAACTCTGAACCATGAAGATTGCATTTATGGTGATGGAATCCCTGTTTGTGTGGGAAAAGCAGTAGCTGAGTGATGAGAATGGTGCTGGAAGAGTAAAAATATTAAAGTTAAACAAGCTTCCGGTTTGTCAATGTATTTTAGATTGGACGTAATGTTTTACTACAGCTTTTTCTTTACACTTGTAGTTTTGAAATGAAACCAGCAGAAGGCAATGTTGTTCCACTGAAATGCTGTGGAAGTATGTGCTCCTGAATATCAAAACAGTGAGTGTCTGAAAAAATTAAAGAATAATGTCCATGTGCCTGTACTGAACCCACTAAATTAGCACAGCAAAAATGGCATAAAAAGTTAAATGCTGAACTTTATAAAAGCAGTATTTTCTATGATTAAGAAAAGTATTGAAATTAAGAATATTGGGATCATACTGTTTTACCACTCAGTTTTCATTTTATATATTTACAGAATTCTCAATCTCGATGCAGATAAATGATTAAAAGTACGCTATCAAATTTACAAGCTTATCAGTACAAAAAAAAAAATCTTAACACAGTGTACACCATAAAATACAGCATTGACAAATTTTAGCAGGAAGTAAAAAGGTGTTTTAGAAATTAAACAAACTTGCAATATAAACTACAATAAAGGATACATTGAAGAATGATAGAAAAAGTAACAGTGTCCAATCGTGATACATTTTGGGAAGAGTTTTAAAAGGTAACAGTTCAAATAACAAACTGTGACAGCACCGTGTTGTAAAGAGTTCTTCCACCCATTTTGTTGTAACTTATTTAGGTTTAAACTGTCCAGTCAGTGCTGGCTGATTTTTTATAAAGCAGTCGTTGAAAGCATCCTCACTTTCCCCATAATCATAAGAAAATCCGTATGAGCATACATACCATTAAGTATATGTATACATCGTAGGTCAGGAAACATGCATGAAATATAAAAAAGACCACACTTAGCCAGGTTATTACGTCACAGTCTAATTTCATATATGCTTTATATTTTATTGTCGTTTTTGTTACTTTTGAATAACTTTTCATATTTTTATGTTATATTTTTTGATTTTGTTTATTTTTGTTTAATTGTGTACTGTCGCGTTAAGTTTGTATTATGTGCCATTTTCTTTGTAGGTGGTCGCCAAGAGGCAGGGCCATGCTGATGTCACCACTCCTGAACCCTATTCCTGCCTAATTAAGCCAGAGAAACAGGATCTAAGGGAGCACTTTATTGAAGTTTGTGAAAGGTATTAAGGTATTGTTTTCTGTAATCAGGTTTTCTTAGATTATTGATCATTTTGTTCTGTTTCTGCATAATTTTTGGGAGTTGTTTGCATGAGGATTATCTTTGAGTCAAATCCACTTTATTTAATGAGCACCTTTTTGTGATTATGTTTGATCATTATTAAAATAATTTCTTTTTACAATTAATCTTTGTTGCCTTTTGGCTACAAGCCAGAGTTTTAAGGAGGTTTCTTCTCCTTTGTGAGTAATTTTGAGACTGGTAAGAATTTTGTTGAACTTTAAAACCTAGTGTTCCAATTTTTGTGCTGATACAGAAGGTCCTGGCCTGTATTTTTGGTCTATTTTGAAGGCTCCATACCCCTTTTTGCCATGTTCAGGTATTCCTCACACAGCATAGGTAATCATCTCTTTCATGTATTATTGTCAAGGAAGAGGTACAGGTCACTAAAAGTGAGATCTATTAGGCACATAGTTTCTTTCCTACTTAAAGGGATCTGTCTCTGTGACTGCATGCCATGTAAATATAAAGATGTAATGGGAACAATAAGCTGTTACGTCCCCATTGTGTTTTTGGTAATACATTTGTTTTTTTTTTGTTTTATTTCCACCATCATTATCATAATTAAATGTAGCTAAATGCAGTTTTACCTGTAGCAATTTATTGCAACAAATATTATATAATACTAACACTTTTTCTAGGTTTTTCTGTAACTCTTTTTACTTTGCACAATATCTAGGTAATGCATATGTAATCATGAAAAAATTCCACCAGTTTTTAAACTACCTAAATGCGAAAATATAATTTTAATATAAAGTATATAAAGTGTGAATATAAATAAAGATAAATGATTGTGTCTCAGTATTATCAATTAGTTAATGATGAGAAACAAAGAGATATATTTGAGAACTGGAAGTGGTTCTGATGACCTTTTCCTCTATCTATATGAGAAAGATGAGGGGAGCACACTCACGATTTTTTTTATTTCTACATTATTTCTGAATTTACTTGTAATTTCAGTTTATTTTTTTCCTTTATAATGTATGTTTTGTTTTGGTTTAGTTTTAATTAAACAAATACATTTCTATTTTATTTTATATACTGTATATTAATTACAGTTTAATAATTATGCTATGGCTGTAGAGTTATTATGGAGCTTATTTTTGTGTTGCAGTTGGACTGAACTGTAGACTTCATGGGTTTGGATATAATATTTGTTTAATTGTATAAGAAGCCTACAGGTATGTCCTGATATAAGCAAGTATAAACAAATAAACAGATACTGAATGTGAACAATTTTATAAGATACTTATATTTTTTTGATAATTTATGCTGAACAAACTGTATATTTGCAAGTAATTAATGCAACATTAACTGGAATTAAACAGCAAATGGCTGAAGTAGTCTAATACTGTAAACATATAAATGAGAGGAATACTTCTTTCTCCATTGTACAATTCACTTTTGTACAGTTCCAGTATAATTTTTCCAACTGCAGCACATGGCATTCTAAATTCGAGGTTCAGAGAAGATGCAAAGTTTCTGAACCATGGCATGTCACATAGCTTTGTAGACATGATAGTGTCAATGAACAAACTAACGTGGGCCTCTTCAAGTTGTGTTACAACTAAGTTTGTTCCTCAAGTTTCTGCCCTTGCCACATATGTTGATAATGATTGCTGTCTTGTGTTGTGTGGTGTTGGACTTACTTGCATGTGTTCTCTGACTGTTGATGCTTTCAACCATTTTTTTACTTTGTCCAGAAATAGGCTGTACGCCAATTTGTGATTACTCTGTAGGTAAAATTTAAGGTTTATGTTAATGTCTATAGCACACAATATAAACTGCTCCAAGACAATAAGCTTAAAATCGACACTTTCACTATTGTATTAAAAGCACTCCCATATTGGGATTTGTCAGTTTTCTACCTTCCAAGTTAATCTCTAATGCTATATCTGTCAAAAAAAGTTAACATACAGAATTTTGCCACTTGCAATCTTTAAAATGATCAAAAATAAGAAAATATATTCTACTGTGTTCTGACAGATATGATCACAAAAACTATAATGGAGCACTTAGGGGTAGGAGGATCCTGGGCTTAAATCATTGTTCAGTCCCCACCTTACTGAAGGTGCCATAGAAAAAGTAGTAAGTATAGTCAATATATATACCGTGTATTCCTGCTGGCTGTCGAGCCACCCCCCTCGCAGCCGCTGCTGCTGAAAAATGCAAACAGGTGCAGACAGCAGGCACAACAGGCAGTAACAGACATTTTATGTTGATTTATGTGTGAAACCATTGCTTTGTGCACTTTTCAGAAAACTGAGTTTTTTGGAAAAAATATTAGCCCTCAAAGAGTTGCTACTGAACATAGACTGTTTATGCTGCTCCCTGATAAAAGAAACGTATCTACTGGCATCTGTTCAGATAAAAAAGAAAACAGATTTAGAATTGTTAACTTGCTGTTGCTCGGAATGTGCTTCTTATAATGTTATGATTGTGGCTTTGGACTCTGAGGGTAACTTGTTTTTCTATAACAAACTAGATAAAACATTAAAGCCCTGGCAGTTGAAAATAGCTTTGGTTTTATATTTGATTTGATTACATTAATGTTTAAGTTGAGATTTACAAGAAATATTTTAATTGCTACTATGTAAAGGGAATACTGCTGTTAAAAAGCACCTTATTTGTTTAGTGTTTGCAAACCAAATACATGCAATAGACTACTTTTGAGTTCATTATTGAATTTTGTGCATAACAATGTGATTGTTGTGATTGTCTACGAATAATCGCGATTAAAAATTTTAATTGTTGCCCAGCAGTAATATATATATATATACAGTACATACAGTATATATACTATATATATATATATATATATATATATATATATATATATATATATATACTGATATATATTTTAAAAAGGAACAGACTCAACACACATAAAAAGGTTTGGGGCAGCCACCCGTATAATATTCCTGGCTGCAAATGGTTTTTGAAATAGCACAGAGCTGTTATCAATACTGAGTCCAAAACAGAACTGACGAGGGTTGGAAAAGATGGTGGCTTTAAGGGATCAGACCGGAAGTGATATAGGGGAACTGGATGTGATGTCCTTCTGACGTCAACCTGTGCGCCGAAAGTGACATTCTTCTGAGCGTCGGAGCCGGAAGTGATCTTCTTCTGGGTGCTGGAACTGGCATCATCAGCACTGAATCAGATATGTTTTCCTGCGGCTGGTCTGTAGAGATAACAGGAGAAGGTTTAGTGCACCCCGCCACCCCCTGGCCTGGCATGGAATTTCCTTTGCTTGGTCCATGGAACGTCCCCCTACTCGAATGTGTGCATGTGCATGGGAAGCAGCTAAATGGCGCGGGAGAGAGGTGACGTGTTGCGTGTTGCTCCTCGCAGACTTTTCATTTTTGTGTCTGTATTTTTGTTATTGTTGCTGTTTGTACTGCCTGTTCGCTGTTTTATTAAGTACGACCATACAACATTGGAAAACATCAGAGCAACAAAGGCACAAGTTGCTACTTTTGAAGTTATCTACCAGGGGCTGCTCACCACAATAACTCGAGACCAAGGTGGCGGATGCAACCCACCCACCACGCCCAGAGGACGCAGAAGAGAAAATGTGGCCGACGTGCCGGGATCCAATCAAAACGTCGAGGAATGCGACTTCCACTGCCTAGCATTCTCCCGGCCAATGCTCTGTCTCTGGACAACAAACTAGATGATCTCCATGGTAGACTTTGTTTCCAGTGAGATCTACGTGACTGTTGTGTTTTCTGCCTCACAGAAATACGGCTTACCGCCTGCACACTGGATTCGGCTGTCCAGCCAGACGGCTTCTCTATCCACCGCGCTGATTGTTCGTCTCCTCTGGGAAAAAGAGAGGTGGCAGGGTATGCTTCCTCATCAACAATACGTGGTGTACGGATGTGGAAGTCATTTCACAAAGCTGTTCACCTGGAGTGTCTGCACATCAAGCACTTTACCTGCCTAGGGAGTTTACAGATGTACACGTGGCGGCTGTTTACATCCCCCCGCAAGCAAACACCAGCACCGCACTTAAGGAACTGTACAGTCTTATTACGGACTGTGAAAACACACACCCCAAAGGTCTGGTTATCATCGCCGGGGACTTTAACAATTCAAGTGTCAGGTCTGTTTACCCCAAATACTACCAACATGTCCCACCAGGGATTCTAACACATTGGACCACTGCTACACCACACACAGAAACACGTACCGCTTGCTCCCGCGGCCGAACCTCAGGCAGTGAGACCACCGCTCTGTGCTGCTCCTCCCTGTTTACAAGCAGAAGTTGAAACGCGCAGAGCCGGTCTTGCGAGAGATGCACTGTTGGACCCCGGAAGCGGAGAAGAAAGTTAGGGACTGCTTTGAATCTGTGGATTGGGATATTTTTAAAGAGTCCTCTGAGAATCTGGACAAGTATACCACAGTTGTCACAGGCTTCATCGGGAAATGTGTGGATAACTGCGTACCCACAAAGTCTGTATGCGTATTTCCCAACCAGAAGTCCTGGATGTGTGCTGAAGTATGCCGGTGGATTTGTGAGCGCAGCAGTGCATTTCACTCCGGAGATACACAGGCATACAAAAAAAGCAGATATGATCTCCGAAAAGCCATTAAATACGCAAAGCGCCAGTAAACCCACAAACTGGAATGTCAGTTTAACAGTACAGCAGATGCTCGTCAGATGTGGCAGGGTATTCAGCTGATCACGGACTACAAACCCCGGACACACGCGGCCACAGCTACCATAGCTTTACTCCCAGACAAGTTGAACGTGTTTTTCGCTCGCTTCGAGCTCGCTAACACGGACAGGCCTGTGCGACCCCTTGCAGTGCCCCAAGATTCCAGTCTGAGGCTCTCCAAGGATGACGTGAGGAAGACTTTTTCCTAACTCAGCATCCGCAAAGCACCTGGCCAGATGGAGTCTCAGGTAGTGTTATAAAAACATGTTATGACCAACTAGCTGCTGTCTTTATAGATATTTTTAACACATCTCTGAGAGATTCATCGGTCCCCATCTGCTTCAAGCACAAAGCCATCATCCCTGTCCCAAAGAAAAATAAAGTAGAATGCCCTACTGATTACCGCCCAGTAGCACTTACTCCCATTGCCATGAAGTACTTTGAGAGGCTGGTGCTAGAACACATCAAAGACATCATCCCTGACAGTCTGGACCCCCTCCAGTTTGCCTACCGTTGCAACAGGTCCACTGAACATGCCATCTCCATGACACTTCACACCACTCTGTCTCATCTGGAAAATAAGAACTGTTATGCCAGGCTGCTGTTTGTGGACTACAGCTCTACATGTAATACCATCATTCCATCCCAGTTCATTGCTAAACTCCTGGATCTGGGGCTTAGCTCTTCACTGTGCAACTGGGTACTGGACTTCCTCACCGGCAGACCTCAGCAAGTGCATATTGGTGGAAAGACCTTCTCCATCATCACCATCAACACTGGCACCTCGCAGGGCAGCATGCTGAGCCCCCTGCTTCACTCTCTCTACACCCGTGACTGCATAGCTAAGTACAGCTCTAACACCATCCTCATGTTTGTTGACGATACCACTGTAATATGTCTGATCAGCGAGGATGATGAGACGGCCTACAGGGAGGAGGTCAGATTCCTGGCAGAATGGTGTCAGGACAACAACCTCACCCTCAACATTAGCAAAACTAAGGGGATGATTGTGGATTTCCACAAACAGGCAACAGAGCACAGCCCCATCTACATCGGAGGTGAGGCTGTGGAACAAGTCAGCAGCTTTAGGTTCCTCAGAGTCACCCTCACTGATGACCATAAATGGTCAAGTCACACTGCAGCAGTAGTCAAGAAAGCTCAACAACGCCTCTACTTCCTCAGGAGACTGAGTAAGGCCCGGATGTCCCCCACAACCCTGTGCAGATTCTACAGGTGTACTGTGGAATCCATTCTGACAGGATGCATCACATCCTAGTACAGCAACTACTCAGTTCAGGACTGCAGAGCTCTGCAGCGTGTGGTGAATACAGCACAGAAGATCACGGGCACACAGCTCCCTTTTATCCATGACATCCACACTACACACTGTCTCAGGAAAGTGAACTGTATCAGGCGGGACCCCAGCCACCCTGCACTGTCACTTTTCACCCTCTTCCATCTGGGAAGTGACTAAAGTCCATTTGGACACACACCTCCAGGTTCAGGAACAGTTTCTACCCAACTGCAATCAGACTCATGAACAATCAGTAACCTTGTATCACCTCCACTGCTACCTCCACATACTGTATACTTCTGCCACTGTCACTATTTATTCCTAGGATTCTGGTTTTATTTATTTACTTATTTATATTAATTTACTTATTGTGTGTTTTTTTGTCTATGTTCACTGTCTGCGGGGGCACATGCAAGCAAGCATTTCATTGTACATGGTACTTGTACTTGTACACATGACAATAAAGAATTGAATGTTGAAATGAATGAATGAGAATAATTCCATGCCAGACCAGGGGGTGGCGGAGTGCACAAATTCAAATAGGGTGAAACACATGTCATTTACTCTTTATATTATTTGGCAGGTCCTATATAACATGTCTGTGATCTGCTTCTCACAACTGAGAGGAAGAGACGTATGTCTGCCAACTGGCGAACCAACCACAAGGATTACCAGGTAGGTAAACATCCAAATATCAGATTGTGATCAGACCTATACATATATATACAGGGTTGAGTCAAAATAATGTTAACACTAATGAATTATTTTTATCTCGACCACACCTTTCCAGGTCAATGGATAGGTCGATTATTGGGTATGGTGAAGGAGCGCAGGAAAGTTCATGATATCAATGGCCTGAAGGACAGAATACGGAGTGTGGTATCATCTGTTCCCCACGAAATGTCTGGGTTTTAAATGGTACTGTTGCCCGTTGTTTTTTGTGTGTTCAACATGATGGCGAGCAGGTTGAGACATTCCTATAAATCATCTTGCACAGATGAAGTATGTTTTCTGAATAAATTGTTTCTGCCATTCAAATGTTAACATAATATTGATTCGCCCTGTATTTAAAAATTGTCACGCACGCGCGAGTAGGAGATCGCGGATGGACCCTAGCACGCTTCGGAAGGGATTCGCCGGCAGGGAGTGGCGGGGTACTAACCTTTCTCCTTTGCTTTCTTACAGAACAAAAGACGCTCCGCCATCATAAGCCCGCAGTACGTTACTTCCACTCTTCCTCCGCCATTGTTCCTGACGTCATCGATCCCAACTTCCCTCACAGTTCCCAGCATTCCTCCACTTCCGGCTCCTCCTTTATAAAATGGCCGCCGACGCCAATAACAGCGTCGCACATATGAACAATTGATGTTTATGTATTTTGACCTGATTTTTGCAATTGTTTACAGTATACGGGGCCGGAAACCCCAAACCTTTACGCTGTGTCTTTCTCTTATTTTACAGTGGCGTAGTTGGTAGGATACTGCTCCGAAGAAAGAAAAAAATGACTGAAAGACAGGACCACAACACCGTGCTGCAGGGGATGAATGCCCAGATCCAGTCCCTGCAGCAAGCGCAAGCCGCTACCACCCAGGAGTTGGAGGCCACGAAGGCAAGGTTGGCAGAAGCCCAGAGGGTAAGGGCCGACCCACCTCGTCCAAAGCCTCCACCTCTAGTACCGATGACGGAGGCGGACGACGTGGAGTCCTACCTAGGCATTTTTGAAAAGACGGCCACCCGGAACGAGTGGCAGCGGTCCGAGTGGGCGTCCATTCTGGCGCCCTACCTGAAGGGACCCGCGCAGCGGGCTTACTATGATCTCCCCGAGGAGGAGGCCGCGGACTACGACCTCCTAAAACAGGAGATCCTGGCACGCTACGGCATCACGCCGAGCCAGCAGGCGAGCGAATGGCGGAGCTGGCAATTCGACCCCGAGAGGCCGGCCTGAGCACAGGCCTTCGACTTCTGGGGAAAAATGGGGCGTTGGCTACGGCCCGAGGGACCCCAAGCCCGGAAGGTCGTAGAGCAGGTGTGAGGGCCTGGTTAATGCTCTGCCTAGCTCCCTCGCCCAGCAGGTCCGGCGCCATCCATACAAGGACATGCCAGGACTCCTGGAAGTCCTGGAGCGTCAGCTCGCGATTTTCCGAGCCGGGGGGTCAGAAGGGCAAGCTCGTGGGAACCGACAGGGACGGGCGGCCACCCCCGAGCCCTCTCGACGCGCTGTGGAAGCGCCACAGAAACCCAAAGAAAAGCCGGCCTCCCCGCGCTGTTACAAGTGCGGAGAGACCGGCCACCTCCTGCCGACCTGCCCCTTGAACACCCCCATGGAACCGATGGATTGCACCTGGGCCACCGCAGAAAGGTACTGTGGTCCGTCGCATCCCTTGGCGAGTCCAAACACGGGAGTGGTGTTGGTAAATGGGCACTCGGTGGTGGCTCTGTTTGACTCCATCAGCAACATAACCATTGTCGCTCGCAGTTATGTGTTACCGCGACAGTGGCTGAAGCAACATTTGCAAGTCACTTGTGTGCATGGAGAGACCAGGTCTTACCGTTCCGTATAGTGCTACCTCACCTGGAAGGGGGAAATGTCCAAGTTTTTGGTCGCGGTGTTGCCTGAACCCCCCTGTCCAGTAATTTTGGGACAAGACTGGTCACACAGAAAACGCGGTAAGACACACACCGCTCCCGGGGCCTCACTGGGTCTGGCTATGAGGGGGCAAGGCACCCTTCCCGCGGTCTCCACGCCGTGCCCTGGGGCAGGCCATAATGGCGCAGGCACATCGGGGGACGCTTCCCCAGCAACGGACCCTGAACCGGAACTATCTGCCGGTGAAGGGACGAGCCAGGGAACTCTCCCGCTGACCGTCCTAAGATCCCCTGAGCAACTTGGACCATCAATTCCGGTCCACGCCTGCCTCCTTTAAAAGGGAGCAGTGGAATGACGATTCCCTGCGGTTTGCCCGGAATGCGGTTGTTCTTCCAGGCAGCTCACCAGCTGAAGAATCCATACCACGCGAGCCTTTTTTTTGTTCTAGAAAACGATCTGTTGTATCGGGTAGCGACCCACGAGGGCGAGGTGTGGAAGTTGCTGCTAGTTCCGCGTACCTTCCGGCGGGAGGTATGTGAACTAGCTCACGCTCACCTCCTAGACACCCACCTCGGGGCCGAAAAGACTTTAGAAAGGGTAAAACTCTGCTTCTACTGGCCCGGGGTCAATGAGGAGGTCCGGCGTTTCTGCCAATCCTGTCCGGAATGTCAGACTCGCCAGATTCCTAGGAGGGACCGCGCTCCTCTCGTCCCTATACCCCTGATTGACATCCCCTTTGACAGAATAGGGGTGGACTTAGTAGGACCCCTGGAGCCCTCAAACCATGGCCATAAGTACATATTGGTCATGGTGGATTACGCTACTCGATACCCAGAGGCGGTTCCCCTGCACTCCGCTAATACAAAAAATATTGCACGGGAACTAGTCAATTTATTTTCTAGAGTGGGGATACCCAAAGAAGTCCTTATGGACCAGGGTACTCCCTTCACCTCGGATACGTTCAGGGAGGTTGCCAAATTACTCCGGATAAAGCACCTGAAGACGTCTGTCTATCACCCACAAACAGATGGGCTGGTAGAGCGTTTTAATCAGACGCTTAAACAGATGCTCCGCAAAGTAGTCAACGCCGATGGCAGGAATTGGGACCAGCTCTTACCGCTTGTGCTTTTTGCCTACCGCGAGGTACCCCAGGCCTCTACGGGCTTCTCCCCTTTTGAGTTGCTGTATGGGCGACAACCCCGTGGACTTTTGGACATACTAAAAGAGGGCTGGGAGGCTGAGGCCCTTCTCTCCTCCAATATCCTGGAGTATGTGGCGCAACTGCGCGACAGGCTCGCTAAAATCAGGCCACTCCTAAAGGAGCACGTGATGCGTGCGCAGGCAGCGCAGGCCCAGTGTTACAACCGCAACTCCGTCCTCCGGGAGTTCCGTCCGGGGGACCGAGTGATGGTGCTCGTCCCTACCTCCCATTCCAAGTTACTGGCTCACTGGCAAGGGCCATACGAGGTTATGGAGAGAAAGGGGCTCATCGACTATCTGGTAAAACAGCCTAATCGTCGACCGAGCGAGAGGATCTATCTTGTCAATTTATTAAAACCTTGGAAAGACAGGGAGGAGTCTCCCAACACAGGTAGATCCCTCTCCCTATTCTCTAGCGTGTCTGCCCTTAACCTCAGTGACGAGCTAACACCCCTACAGCGGCAGGAGATAACCCATGCAATCCACGCCGTACCCGAAGTAGTGAGCGAGTCGCCAGGCTGGACCTCGCTGATTGCGCACTATATAGTCACAGACCCCGGAGTAATCGTCCAGGAGAGGCCCTATAGACTCCTGGAGGCAAAACGCGCTGAAGTGGAACTAGAGGTGCAACGTATGTTGGATATGGACATTATCGAGGAGAGCCACAGTCCCTGGTCCAGTCCTATCATCCTCGTTTCCAAGCCGGACGGCTCCTGGAGGTTCTGTAATGACTTCAGACATCTGAATGAGGTCTCCAAATTCGATGCCTACCCGATGCCCCGCATTGATGACCTACTTGAACGGCTGGGTACGGCTCGATACTTGACTACTCCTGATATGACGAAAGGGTATTGGCAAATTCCTTTAACGGCATCTGCAAAAGAAAAGACGGCCTTTAGCACCCCTTGCGGACATTGGCAATACAAGGTCCTCCCATTAGGGCTGCACGGCGCCCCGGCGACCTTCCAACGTCTGGTGGATAGAGTGCTGAAGCCCCACCAGTCCTATAGTGCTGCCTACCTGGATGACGTGGTCATCTATTCCGGCACCTGGGAGGAGCATCTATTGCAGTTCTCTGCTGTCCTCACGACACTAGCTAAAGCCGGTCTCCACATTAACCCACGCAAGTGTTTTTTTGGCTTGAAGGAGGCCAAGTATTTAGGCTACCTGGTGGGACGAGGGCAGGTGAGGCCGCAATGTTCAAAAATCAAAGCCATCGTGGAATGGCCCCGTCCGAATACCAAGAGACAGGTGCAGGCTTTCTTGGGGCTGGCGGGGTACTACAGTCGGTTCGTACCCCGTTTCTCCGAAAGGGCAGCGCCCTTGACCTGTTTAACAAAAAAAGGCGCTCCCTTACACGTGGTATGGAACGACAAAGCAGAACACGCATTCAGTGACCTGAAAAAGGCCCTTACGTCGACATCTGTATTAAAGACACCCGATTTTGGGCTCCCTTTTATTCTCCAGACCGACGCTTATGGTGTCGAACACCCCATAATGTACTTAAGCCGGAAACTGCTGGACCGAGAGACCAGGTATGCGGCGGTGGAGAGGGAAGCCTTGGCCATTAAGTGGGCAGTGACCCATCTCCATTACTACCTGTTGGGCCGCGAATTCACTCTGGTGACTGATCACGCTGCGCTTCAGTGGATGTCCCTACACAAGGAGTCAAATCCGCGGGTCACCAGGTGGTTCCTGGACTTACAACCGTATAAGTTCACTGTCACTTATCGCCGCGGCAACCTTCAGGCCAACGCCAATGCCCTCTCTCGCATCCATGACCTCTCGGTTAGGTCCGCCCGGCCTGACGGTCTTGGGCTGAGGGGGGGTCGTGTCACGCACGCGCGAGTAGGAGATCGCGGACGGACCCTAGCACACTTCGTAAGGGATTCGCCGGCAGGGAGTGGCGGGGTACTAACCTTTCTCCTTTGCTTTCTTACAGAACAAAAGACGCTCCGCCATCATAAGCCCGCAGTACGTTACTTCCGCCCTTCCTCCGCCATTATTCCTGACGTCATCGATCCCATCTTCCCTCACGGTTCCTTCCCAGCATTCCTCCACTTCCAGCTCCTCCTTTATAAAATGGCCGCCGACGCCAATAACAGCGTCGCGCATATGAAGAATTTATGTTTATGTATTTTGACCTGATTTTTGCAATTGTTTACAGTATACGGGGCCGGAAACCCCAAACCTTTATGCTGTGTCTTTCTCTTATTTTACAATATATATATATATATATATATATAATTACTGTATACAGTATCTCACAAAAGTGACTACACCCCTCACATTTTTATAAATATTTTATTATATCTTTTCATGGGACAACACTGAAGATATGACACTTTGATACAGTGTAAAGTAGTCAGTGTACAGCTTGTATAACAGTGTAAATTTGCTGTCCCCTCAAAATAACACACAGCCATTAATGTCTAAACCGCTGGCAACAAAAGTGAGTACACCCCTAATTGAAAAATGTCCAAATTGTGTCCAAAGTGTCAATATTTTGTGTGGCCACCATTATTTTCCAGCACTGCCTTAACTCTCTTGGGCATGGAGTTCACTAGAGCGTCACAGGTTGCCACTGGAATCCTCTTCCACTCCTCCATGATGACGTGGATGTTAGAGACCTTGCGCTGGCTTCCTGAGATGAGCCAGGCAGCTTCTTTAATGTAATACCCAGAAGTACTTCCAGTGTCCTAAAGATTTGTCCCAGAAACACTTCCAGGTAAGGCTGGAGCCCCATGAGATAGGAGTCACTAATCCCCACAGCACACCCTGGCAGCACCCATGGAACCCAACAGGGCTGAGCCAAACAACTCCAGTTACCATGATGCCCTGTGGGACTCCATGGGTTGGGGGGACGGGGCAAGGGGGGCTACCATCTAGTGACCTGGGGGAAATAATGCTCTGTGCTTTTGATAGTGTTGACAGTATCTTCTGTAAACATCTAAAATACTTGATTTGACATGCAAGAAAGTCCACACTATTATGTTTTCCATTACCTCTGCCCACATTAAAATGACCAAAAATGGATATAATGTGGCATTCACCTACATTTGGCATGCATGTATCTGCAGAAACAGGAAGCGTCCTCCAGGCTAGACATTTATTTGCAGCTTCTGTTTACACATTGAGAACAACAATGGCAATTATGGACAAAAGTAAAAATCATTTTGTTTGGACTGATGAAGAGATTGAATTGTTATTGAGAGTAACACATGAATATAAGGTGAGCTAAGTGGCTAAGAAGATGTAATGGGCAGGATCTAATGAAGGAAAGGCCATGTAATAAGCACAAACCAATCAGAGCGTGATTAGTGTTTATGTTTTTAAAGCTGTCAGTTTTCACCCATCCACACTGTAACACTGAGCCATTGTTTTCAGAAATATACAGCTCTGAAGAGTGTTTTCAAAAGTCTCTTTTTTCAGGAGTTAGAAATGGCCTAGTAATATGTGTGAGAGGTGAAAACAGAGACTAATATTTGCGTTTTTAAACAAAAATGTAGGATTGTGGACATAGTCTAGAATTTCACTTTAGTCTGTGCATATGATAATACAACTGTTACTATTAACACTAGAATTACCAGAGCCTTCGAAAAAACTTGTAGATTTGTCGCACCTTAAAACACTTCGCACCTCTCCGTCAGCGTCTTTTGTCCTTTAAATGTGTTGATAAGCAGCAAACAGCAAGCAGCCTGCTATCACATCCCCCCTCCCTGCACAGTTTTCTCAGCTCAAGTCTGTTTTCCTGCGTGTCAGCTGCTTAGAGTTGTATAGAGTGAGAAGTCAAGCAAAATGACACCTTTTATAAATACTACATTGTTATTTGGAACACTTGCATTTCATGTGTGTTTCATGTCTACAACGATCTATGTAAACACATTGTTAAAACAGAAACGTTTTTCATGTCATACAACACCTCAATGCCTGACTTTCTGTAAAGGTCCATCAGCTCAACACTTGCAGAACTGTTTTGCTTCTCACTGGATCACCTGTACAACATAAATGCCCTCACTTTCTCTATCTTGTGATTTGGATGTGGCCATAGATTATTTTTTAGCAAACAACCAAAACACATTTAATATAGTAAACAAAAAATGCAGTTTGTTTATTATTGTTATGTAAGATCTGTATTTTTGTATATTTTATGTTTGATTATCATTTTTGAATTATCACTGTTCATCCATCCATCCATCCATCCATTTCCCAACCCGCTGAATCCGAACATAGGGTCACGGGGGTCTGCTGGAGCCAATCCCAGTCATCACAGAGCACAAGGCAGGAATCCAATCCCGTGCAGGGTGCCAACCCACCGCAGATCACTGTTCATATCTTAGTGTATTTTCTTTTATATGTGTATTTATGTAACCTCAGATCCTCAAATGAGTATCTCCTTAGAATTCCAAGAACAAAACTTAAAAGTGGTGATGCGGCCTTCTGCTGTTATGCATCTAAAATCTGGAATAGCCTGCCAATGGGAATTCGTCGGGCTGATATGGTGGAGCACTTTAAAAAACTGCTGAAAACACATTATTTTAACATGGCCTTCTCATAACTTCACTGTAATCAAAATCCTGATAATCTGTATATCCAACTCATTGTAATAACTATTCATGGTGGCTCTAAAATCTGTACTAACCTCTACTCTCTCTTCTGTTTCCTTTTCCGGTATCCTTTTGGTGGTGGCGCAAAGCACCATGATGTTCCAACAATGATGGATGGATTAAAAGCCAGAAGTCTGTATGACCATCAACATCAAGTGACTCCGTGAGAACCCTAACCACAAAGAGGACTATTTTATTTATGTTTATGTTAGATAGAATGCCCAGAGGGGACTAGGCGGTCTCGTGGCCTGGAACCCCTGCAGATTTTTTTTTTTTTCTCCAGCCATCTGGAGTTTTTTTTTTGTTTTTTCTGTCCACCCTTGCCATCGGACCTTACTCCTTTTCTATGTTAACAAATGTTGTCTTATTTTAATTTCTTATTTTGTCTTTTATTTTTCTTTTTTTCATTATGTAAAGCACTTTGAGCTACTTTTTGTATGAAAATGTGCTATATAAATAAATGTTGTTGTTGACGTACTGTGTCTTTAAATGTGGAGCCACTCCAGGTACTTTGTGGGTGGATTCCCAAAGGTGGGGTCCACCCTAACATCACTGCTGGTGGCTCCTCCCTCCGCGTTTATTAGGAAGCTGGATGGAGAGAACCAGCCAGTGGATCATTGGAAGTTGATGTGTAAAGAATTTGCTTGTACTGTATTCTTTTCTTTTGATATTTTCTTGTTCTACATATTTTTTCTGTTAATGTATTTTACTTGTGCATTTCATATTGGGACTTGTTTTCCTTGAATTGCCTTTATAAGCAAATCCTTTTTTGCCTCTTTTTCCTCTGTTGAGCATTGTGTTGTATTTTTTGGGACTTTTATAGTCTTTTTGGAGTTTCTAAGCCAACTACCCCTTTTGAGACCTGTTAGACTGGAAGCCAGCATGTACACTTAGTTATTTGAGCCAAGCTGGTCTGAAGTAAGCCTCTTCTGGGCTGACCAGGAATTATTTCTAACCCTGCTATATGGTAATTTTGGAAACATTAGACCCTTTTTTTCCCATGTTTGTGTCTACAACTCACAACAATAACACAAGTACAACAGAATATAGATAAAGGCAGGTACAGTGCATCCGGAAAGTATTCACAGCGCATCACTTTTTCCACATTTTGTTATGTTACAGCCTTATTCCAAAATGGATTAAATTCATTTTTTTCCTCAGTATTCTACACACAACACCCCATAATGACAACGTGAAAAAAGTTTACTTGAGGGTTTTGCAAATTTATTAAAAATAAAAAAAACTGAGAAATCACATGTACATAAGTATTCACAGCCTTTGCTCAATACTTTGTCGATGCACCTTTGGCAGCAATTACAGCCTCAAGTCTTTTTGAGTATGATGCCACAAGCTTGGCACACCTATCGTTGGCCAGTTTCGCCCATTCCTCTTTGCAGCACCTCTCAAGCTCCATCAGGTTGGATGGGAAGCGCCGGTGCACAGCCATTTTAAGATCTCTCCAGAGATGTTCAGTCGGATTCAAGTCTGGGCTCTGGCTAGGCCACTCAAGGACATTCTCAGAGTTGTCCTGAAGCCACTCCTTTGATATCTTGGCTGTGTGCTTAGGGTCGTTGTCCTGCTGAAAGATGAACCATCAACCCAGTCTGAGGTCAAGAGCGCTCTGGAGCAGGTTTTCATCCAGGATGTCTCTGTACATTGCTGCAGTCATCTTTCCCTTTATCCTGACTAGTCTCCCAGTTCCTGCCGCTGAAAAACATCTCCACAGCATGATGCTGCCACCACCATACTTCACTGTAAGGATGGTATTGGCCTGGTGATGAGTGGTGCCTGGTTTCCTCCAAAAGTGACGCCTAGCATTCACACCAAAGAGTTCAATCTTTGTCTCATCAGACCAGAGAATTTTGTTTCTCATGGTCTGAGAGTCCTTCAGGTGCCTTTTGGCAAACTCCAGGCAGGCTGCCATGTGCCTTTTACTAAGGAGTGGCTTCTGTCTGGCCACTCTACCATACAGGCCTGATTGGTGGATTGCTGCAGAGATGGTTGTCCTTCTGGAAGTTTCTCCCCTCTCCACAGAGGACTTCTGGAACTCTGACAGAGTGACCATCTGGTTCTTGGTCACCTCCCTGACTAAGGCCCTTCTCCCCCAATCGCTCAATTTAGATGGCCGGCCAACTCTAGGAAGAGTCCTGGTGGTTTCGAACTTTTTCCACTTGCGGATGATGGAGGCCACTGTGCTCATTGGGACCTTCAAAGCAGCAGACATTTTTCTGTAACCTTCCCCAGATATGTGCCTCGAGACAATCCTGTCTCGGAGGTCTACAGACAATTCCTTTGACTTCATGCTTGGTTTGTGCTCTGACATGGAACTGTCAGCTGTGGGACCTTATATAGACAGGTGTGTGCCTTTCCAAATCATGTCCAATCAACTGAATTTACCACAGGTGGACTCCAATTAAGCTGCAGAAACATCTCAAGGATGATCAGGGGAAACAGGATGCACCTGAGCTCAATTTTGAGATTCATGGCAAAGACTGTGAATACTTATGTACATGTGCTTTCTCAATTTTTTTATTTTTAATAAATTTGCAAAAATCTCAAGTAAACTTTTTTCACGTTGTCATTATGGGGTGTTGTGTGTAGAATTCTGAGGAAAAAATGAATTTAATCCATTTTGGAATAAGGCTGTAATATAACAAAATGTGGAAAAAGTGATGTGCTGTAAATACTTTCTGGAGCTCAATTTTGAGCTTCATGGCAAAGGCTGTAAATACTTATGTACATGTGCTTTCTCAATTTTTTTATTTTTAATAAATTTGTATATAGATACAGGATAATAAACACACAAAACATACATTTAAGCTGGCATGTTTCACTCTTTTCTTTGGAAAAGGGCACAAACATGTGAATTATATTTCAATATGTTGATTCTTGTTTCAAGAATTGTCTAATTAATCATTATTTATTTGGGAAGAGCTTTTGAATGCCTTCATAATATTTTAGATTGCTTAGTGGGGTAAATGTACAAATCTTTCTCTAGTTTATAAGTTTCTTCTGGCTTGCTTACTTTGCCGTAATTGGTGTTGATTTTGTTAATTGCTTATTTGGCCTTGCATACCTCACCTCGCCCCACCTTTCAGTACTTATCCTAGCTCCTGTGTATTTCTGTTTGTTACATACTGTTTAAATCTGACATATGACTGTGTGTGACAAATGTTAGTTGAATGAAAGAAGGTTATACTGCCATGAATGTTATACTGATTGTGGGAGGGTAGACTTATAAAAGCTAAAGATTTACCTTTCACACCGAATATTGCTTTCAGCTGTATTAATGCCAGTAACCAGACATATGTATGATAATATGTATACTGATACGAGGGACATTCAAAAAGTTTCCACACTTTAATATTTTCATTGGAAACGGAGATGGCAGAAGGAGTAGTAATTCGACATTAAAAAGTTGGTAGGACCCTGGGAAAATTGTATCACAAACGAAGATGACTATGTAGAAAAGTGATGTAATTTGTTTTTGAAATTCTTAATAAATAGAGTTAAAAAATGTGGAAACTTTTTGAACATCCCTCTATCATTCACTGGCTCATACCTGAATGTTCTCCTGGGTGAAACCAAGAACTTGAGCACTTTGGTTCACCCTAAGCAGTGTTGTCATCTGTATTCCCTAAAATATTTTTTGTGGTGTTGTTTGGCATGCTCCTATTTTATATGATCCAGAGGAGGTTTAATTGCAAAGCTGTCTACTCCTGAGGAGACATTCTAGATTGTCCAACACCAGATTCTGCAAATGGTGATCCCAGAGTACCAGACATCACTAGCAGAAGGTGTTGCCACATTCCAGGCATCCGGCAGGGGTGTTACAGTGCTCTAGGCTACCCCGAGGCAGAGTTACAGTTCCCTATTCATCCCCAGGGAAACATTTTGTAATCAAGGGTTTATGTCAGGATGTGTCTGCCCCATCTACATCTTCTGTCTAAATATTGCCCTTGGCCCCACTTATTATTGTCTGTTGTTCTGTAACTTATTCAGACAAGAGTCACATAAAGCAAATGGCAAGGTAAATAAAAGAAAGAGTTCGGCAAATGCACTTTGCTTCAAAAGTCAGTGTACTGGATTGTACTACGCTTAGGCTAATGGTGACAATACAAATGTAACTAGTATGTCAGTTCAATAAACATATCTTTTATTTAGGTATTTGAACTTCTAGTACATCTAATATAATTTAAAAAATAGTGAAAACATGTAATTGTCTTTAAACATTTACCCATGATTCGTGTTTACAGTGTATTCAAATTTTTGCAAATATTACAGTGTCACTGTCAAATTAAAGCACTATGAGAAACTATGGAGATCCTCAAAGAATGTCAAGACAGAATGTGAAAAGTTCATTAATCAAGTCATAGATCGTGATTGAATATATTTTCCACATTTTAAAGCAAGCTTTAATGTGAGCCCATTTGAGAAATGCTTATACAGTACTTTGATTTCAATCACCATTTAGAAATGCAGTCAAAGTCTGAAATTGTAGTATGTTTGCCATGTTGATCATTTAATTTTAGTTTGGCCTTATCTGTGCCTTTTCTACTACTCCAATATAGAGGTTTTTATTGTTGCTTCTGTTGGTGTTGGATTATTGTATACATTGTAGCCTATCATCCACACCATTCCACATGTTTGACAACTTGGTACTCCATGAAAGAGAATTTTGGACAGCTGTTTAAAAAAAAGTATTTTAATAATAGAAGGTGCAAAATCACCTACACTAAACAAACTTCAAAATGCAATCAGTTTGAAATAATTTGTTGTTATTGAAAATGTAATTTTGTTACTTAATATCAGAAATACTGTTTAAGTACAGTTAAACAGTTTAAGTAGTCTTTAAATTTTATTGATTATGTTTTTGTTGATTTATTTTTTAAATACAGTTTCACTTGAAGGGCAAAAATCAACATAATGCTCATTTTATTCACTGTTTCATTGTTAAAATCCATATTTGTGTATTTAAAAAGAAATATGTATATTTTAATAGAAATATATTCACCTTGCACTAGGGTCAAACCATAACCTCCAGAACTCAAGCTAACTAAGAAGCCGCCTTAATGTTATATTTACCCTTGTAATATCATGTCAAAAGCATGAAAAAAAAATCATCAAGAAAAAAGTTATGTGTAATATATAAGTATCAAAAGGTTGACATACTGTAAATAAAGTACAAAAAATATGTCTAGTGTCCACTGCTGTACTGATGCAGATTTAGTACATATCTTTTGTGTGATATATTCTGTGACTGTCACTGTAATCAGAACATAAGTTTAATATGTCACTGTCCTCTGTACAAATATATTTTATAAATCTACTTTTCTTTCTAATCACAATGCACATTTAACACAGATTTAGCACAGATAGATAGATAGATAGATAGATAGATAGATAGATAGATAGATACTTTATTAGTCCCAAGGGGAAATTCACATAATCCAGCAGCAGCAAACTGATACAAAAAACAATATTAAAATAAAGAGTAATAAAAAGGCAGGTAAAAACAGACAATAACTTTGAATAATGTTAACGTTTACCCCCCCCCCCCGGGTGTAATTGAAGAGTCGCATAGTGTGGGGGAGGAACAATCTCCTCAGTCTGTCAGTGGAGCAGGACAGTGACATCAGTCTGTCGCTGAAGCTGCTCCTCTGTCTGGAGATGATACTGTTCAGTGGATGCAGTGGATTCTCCATTATTGACAGGAGCCTGCTCAGCGCCCGTCACTCTGCCACGGAGGTCAACCTATCCAGCACCGTGTCTACAATAGAGCCTGCCTTCCTCACCAGTTTGTCCAGGCGTGAGACATCCTTCTTCTTTATACTGCCTCCCCAGCACACCACTGCGTAGAAGAGGGCACTCGCCACAACCATCTGGTAGAACATCTGCAGCATCTTATTGCAGATGTTGAAGGACGCCAACCTTCTAAGGAAGTATAGTCGGCTCTGACCTTTGTTACACAGAGCATCAGTATTGGCAGCCCAGTCCAATTTATCATCCAGCTGCACTCCCAGGTATTTATAGGTCTGTACCCTTTGCACACAGTCTCCTCTGATGATCACAGGGTCCATGATCAGCCTGGGCCTCCTAAAATTCACCAGCAGTTCCTTGGTTTTGCTGGTGTTCAGTTGTAAGTGGTTTGAGTCGCACCATTTAAGAAATTCCTTGTTTAGCTTCCTATACTTCTCCTCCTGCCCACTCCTGATGCAGCCCACAATAGCAGTGTCGTCAACAAACTTTTGCACATGGCAGGACTCTGAGTTGTATTGGAAGTCTGATGTATATAGGCTGAACAGGACTGGAGAAAGTACAGTCTCCTGCAGCGCTCCTGTGCTGCTGACCACAATGTCAGACCTGCAGTTCCCGAGATGCACATACTGAGGTCTGTCTGTAAGATAGTCCACGATCCATGCCACCAGGTGTGAATCTACTCCCATCTCTGTCAGCTTGTCTCTAAGGAGCAGAGGTTGAATGGTGTTGAAGGCGCTAGAGAAGTCCAAAAACATAATTCTTACAGCACCACTGCCTCTGTCCAAGTGGGAGAGGGATCGGTGTAGCATATAGATGATGGCATCCTCCGCTCACACCTTCTCCTGGTATGCGAACTGCAGAGGGTTGAGGGCGCGGCAGACCTGTGGCCTCAGGTGGTGAAGCAGCAGCCGCTCCATGGTCTTCATCACATGTGACGTCAAACCAACAGGCCGGAAGTCATTCAGCTCACTAGGACGTGATACCTTTGGGACTGGGGTGATACAAGATGTTTTCCAAAGCCTTGGGACTCTCACCTGTTCGGAGTTCCTTCTGTATGCGCTTGAGCTCATGGTGATCACCGCCTTTAAAAGCCCTTTTCTTCTGGTTCAAAGGGCCCTTGATATCACTTGTAATCCATGGCCTGTTGTTAGCATAGCAGCGTACTGTTCTTACTGGAACTACAATGTCCATACAGAAATTGATGTAATCAGTAGTGCAGTCAACAACATCCTCAATGTTCTCACTATGTTATCCCTGCAGGATATCCCAGTCCTTAGTTCCAAAACAGTCTCTCAGAGCCTTCTCTGCCTCAGGGGACCACTTCCTGAATGAGTGTGTGGTTGTAGGTAGCTCCCTCACTCTTGGTTTGTAGTGGGGCTGAAGCAGAACCAGGTTATGATCTGCTTTCCCAAGTGCAGGCAGCGAGGTGGCGCTGTATGCGTCTTTAACGTTTGCATACAGTAGGTCGATAGTCCTATTTCTCCGGGTGTTACAATCCACATACAGTGGAACCTCGGCTCACGAACGTCTCGGTACACGTACAACTCGGTTTACGACCAAAAAGTTCGCCAAACTATAGCGCGAACTATTGCAGTGTTAGTTTTCTCTGTTGTTCAAGGTTTTCTCAGTGTTATTCAATGTTTTTACATTTAGTTTACTATTACGCTGTGCATTCTATGGTTTAATTAACTATATTTGTGCTTACAAACTTAAAAAATATATATATTTACATACAGGTCGTATGGTCTGGAACGGATTAATTGTATTTACATACATTCCTATGGGGGAAATTGCTTCGGTTCACGACCAAATCGGTTTAAGACCAGAGTTTTGGAACGAATTATGGTCGTGAACCGAGGTTCTACTGTACTGGGAGAAGGCAGGTAATGTTTTGTCCAGCGTTACATGGTTAAAGTCTCCAGCGATTAGCACAAGCGCCTCAGGGTGCTGTGTTTGTAACTTAGCAACCGCGGAATGGATGACATCACTCGTTATCTCCGCGTTCCCTCGAGGGGGGATGTAAACAATAACAACAATCACGTGTCCAAACTCTCTGGGCAAGTAATAGGGATGCAAACTTACGGCCAACAGTTCGATGTCCCTGCAGCAAGCAGAGATTTTAACATTTACATGTCCAGAGTTGCACCATCTTGTATTGACATAGAGAGCAACATCCCCTCCTTTCTGCTTCCCGCAGGTACTTGCGTCTCTGTCCGCTCTAACTGTGCTAAACCCGGGTAGCTCCACGTTAGCATCTGGGATGTTAGTTGTTAGCCACGTTTCACTAAAACAAAGCAAACTGCATTCTCTGTAGATCCTGACATTTTTCACCAGTGCAGCCAGTTCATCGATCTTATTTGGTAGTGAGTTCACATTTCCCAGGATCACAGAAGGCACCAAAGTTTTGTAGCGCCTCTTTCTTGCTAGACGCTTGGCTTTTATCTTAGCACCAGCTCTGCTGCCCCGATACCGCCTTCTTACCTCGTCAGGTAAATAGGGAACCACACCGGCGTGCGCATTTGTTCTCAGCGCTTGAAGTTGACTACTTGAATAGATGAGTCTCGGTGTGTAAAAATCCATCTCCAATAGTAAAAAGTGTTCAGGGAACGAGGCCACATAAAAGAAAGTGGTAGGAGTTAACAGTGAAATAAAGACAAATAGAGAAAAAGGTAGAAAGATAAAGACTTTAAAGATAAAGTCATACACAGAGCTGCTGGAAAGGCTGCCACTTGCGTCGGCGCCTGAGTCTACTGTCAGAGGCTCATCATTTAGAACTGCTAGGCAAAGCATAAGACAAGACAGATAAAGACAACTGGGGAAACGTGCACTATTTTTCATCTGTCAGAGTCAGCATGAAATTGTATCCTTTTTGCCTTGTTTGGAATTGTATTATTCTCCTAAGTGAGGGCCTGCACATGAAGAAAGTATATAAAGCCTTGGAACATTGCCTGGCACTCCTTTGAAGCCTACGGACGGATGGGAGATAACGTCATCTGATCCTGAAAATCCTTCCAACGGCGTGATGAAAATGGCAGACTCTACGCATCGGGCCCCCACTCCCGCCATTGGCTTCCTTCGTCTGTTATGCAGCGTAAGCAGTCATTAAAGAAAGCTATCCTATGTGATTTCTTACCGCCGTATCACTAAGGGAGGGGTATCGCCTTTTAATATCATATCTGTATAAAGTCATGTTATGTAACACACTGCAATTACAAAAGAACTCATTCCTATAAGAGAGCTAATGCCCCCTGGTGGATACAGTCACAAACGCTCTGACTGATGTTGTAATTGGCACAGTAGAAGCATGTTTCTTTGCACACTTTCTTTATAATATTTTTTCTGTTGCTTGAGCATGAGAAGGTTGAATGGCTACCTCTGTCCATGGTTTAGTGACTTCCACATTGCTAGTTGCTACATTGTGGACAGTGCTTTTCTTGTCTTTCTACTTGATTGCAATCATTTTGCCTTTTCACCACACACCTACTTGCACGATGGTGAACCTACTGGCAGCCAAATTCACCAAGCATATCACGGCAGTTCGTTCATACAGTCCTTATGCATCACTTACCCGAACAATGCCGTGACTGATGATCAATTCACATTGTCACCAGTATTGCTTGATTCAACTAATGCTTCAGTTTCAGGTTGTTCTAAAACTGGCTTTGCAGCTTCTCATGCATCTCTTGGGGTCAATGCCAAGGAGGTTAAGCCATTATGCTATTCAACTATTGTAGCGCTCAGCTTATCATTGAAAAGCAACAACTGAATGAATCAAATTCAAAGCAATGTTTTCAATTAAACTTGTTGTAATACTTTGAGTCACAAATCTCTTTACAGATATACATTATCAAGATCGTTGTAGATATTAGTTTCCTTAGATTGTCAATGCCATATTATATTTCCTGTTAGAGGTGATTGTGATTAAAACCACAAATATTAAGACAAATGTATAGTGTAACTTTTTATAAAGTATATATACAGTAAACTCAATGTAATCAAAATATACACTTCAATGTTTTCCAAAATAACAGTAGAAAGTGACGTAGAAGCTGTAAAATTCCCTATTAAATAGGTTTAAACATTCAGTGAGAGATTGAAAGAAACAATCGTATTACTAAAAATGATGCATCACAAGTGCCAACCTTTGGTCATTTTTACCAGCCAGTTCAGTAGCTCACATGTGAAGAACTGCAGGCAGTGGTTGCACCTTACATTTTTCACGGTTACATCCGTACCCCTGGAACAGTACCTTGGTGATTTTTTAAATTGTGTACTTTTCCTGTTTCACTTTTTTGACTTAGTTTGAAGTTAGTAGTTGGGCCTAGTTTGAAACGTTTGCCTGTGTTTGTTAGTGTGTGTGACCTTTCACCTGCTTTTTGTACATTGCTGTTGCATTTGCTGTACTAGGTTTGATTGCTTTTGTTTTATGCCTCCAGTTTATGACCTGCCTTTCACTTGACATTGCCACCTGTGGTACAGAATTTAAATAAAGTGCACATTTTTTTAACCTGCCTGCCATGCCTTCTGTCTTGCCAGCTCATCTGGATGTACATCGTAACCTAACTTTGCAGCGGTAACTGTAGTTTACAGGGCAATATGCCACAGTGCAATACAGTTCCTTCAGGAAAAACAGGAATGAGAGACTGCCCTTGCATGCTCGTGCCTCTGTGGGCAAACCTAGTTGGTGTGTGGCAACAGTAACTTGATTACAAGATTTGAATGTAAGAAGATCAAGAGCTGCCACTTTTTGCTACCAGTGTATGCTTGGAATGGTGATTCATAGCCATTATTCTTTATTTTGTGCTTAATGTTTTCTCTCTCTCTCTCTTTACATTTAAATGGATGGGAATGCAGTTTAAATAGCCTGTTACCTTCATTTCCCATATGCTTCTTTTTAGAGAAACCTGCAACTCAGGCCAGGAGGAGTGAAGCTCGCTGCATGAGCTGGTGTCCTCCCAAGTATTTGCAAGGACTGACCATCATTCACATGTTCACCTTCATGCACAGAAGCACCTATGAAAAGGTCCACAATCCAGAATGAAGAAGAGAGCAGAAAACCATAGACTAGATCCTAATGACAGTCAGGGCCAAGATAGCCCATGGCTGGAGACACCTGTACATGAAGCATACTCGAATATGAAACTAGTCAGATATTTTAACCAGGAACAAATAGGAGGTAGAATATGTTGGGTCTAAGGCATCCCACCCTACGTGAAGCAAAGTACAGCAAGTCAGAGTGGTCCAAATGCCAGATGAGATCTGAAGCAAGGGAGCCCCACTCGGGTGTATGAATTACGTAGATGATAGATTAATTGCTGGGACCCAGCCACAGGGGATGCATAAACCGATGTGTTTCTTTGTGCCAGTCCCAAACTCAGATAAATGGGGAAAGTTACGTCAGGAAGGGCATCTGCTGTAAAATTTTGCCAGATCAATATGCAGACAATAACACAGGTTTCCATACTAGATCGGTCAAGGCCCAGGTTAACAATGGTCACCACCAGTACTTTTAGCCAACAGGGTGCTGGTGGAAATTGGGCTACTGTTGGCCGAGGAAGAGGGGGGGAGGTAAAGAGAGTGGAACTGAGGGTAGGAACTTTGAATGTTGGCAGTATGACTGGTAAGGTGAGAATTAGCTGATGTGATGGAGAGAAGGAAGGTTGATATATTGTGCGTGCAAGAGCCAAAATGGAAGGGAAGTAAGGCCAGGTGGATCGGAGGTGAATTCAAATTGTTCCATCATGGTGTGGATGGAAGGAGAAATAGGGTAGGAGTTATTCTAAAAGAACAGTATATCAAGAGTGTTTTGGAGGTGAAAAGAATGTCAGACAGAGTGATGATTATGAAGCTAGGAATTGAAGGTGTGATGGTGAATGTTGTTAGTGCATGTGCCCTGCAAGTTGGATGTGCGATGGATGTGAAAGAAGATTTCTGGAGTGAGGAAAGAAGAAGGTCAGATGATAGTGGATTTTGCAAAAAGGATGGACATGGCTGTGGTAACTATGTATTTTAAGAAGAGGGTAGAACATAGAGTAACGTACAAGAGAGGAGGAAGATGCACACAGATAGATTATATCCTATGCAGGAGGGTCAATCTAAAGGAGATTGTAGACTGCAAAGTGGTGCCAGGAGAAAGTGTAGTTAGACAGCATAGGATGGTGGTCTTTAGGATGAGATTGGAGGTCAAGGAGAGGAGGAGAGTGAGGACAGAGCCAAGGATCAAATGGTAGAAGTTGAAAAAGGAAGACTGCAAGGTTAAGCTCAGGGAGGAGGTAAGATGCACTGGGTGGCAATGAAGAGTTGCCAGATAACTGGGTAACTACAGCTGAAGTAGTAAGGGTGACATCAACAAGGGTGCTTGGCATGGCATCTGGATAAAAGAAGGAGGAAAAGGAAACCTGGTGGTGGAAGGGAGTACAGAAAAGTATACAGAGGAAGAGGTTGGCATAGAAGAATTGGGAGTCAGAGAGATGCAGAAATTAGACATGAGTACAAGAAGATAAAGCACAAGGTGAAGAGAGATGGCGAAGGCTAAAGAAAAGGTGTATGATAAGTTGTATGAGAGGTTGGACACTAAGGAGGGAGAAAGGGACATGTACCGATTAACTAGACAGAGGGACTGATCTGAGAAAAATGTGGAGCAGGTTATGGTGGTAAAAGATAAAGATGGAAACATACTCACAAGTGAGGAGAGTGTGTTGAGCATATAGAAAGAGTACTTTGAGAGGCTGATGAATGAAGACAACGAGAGAGAAACAAGGTTGGATGATGTGGCGAGAGTGAATCAGAAAGTGTAATGGATTAGCAAAGACAAAGTAAAGTCAGCTATAAAGAGGATGACAAATGGAAAGGCCGTTGGTCCAGATGACATACCTGTGGAAGCATAGAGGTGTTTAGGAGAGATGGCAGTGGAGTTTTTAACCAGATTGTATAATGGAATCTTGAAAAGTAAGAGGATGCCTGAAGAGTGCAGAAGAAGTGTATTGGTGCCGATTTTTAAGAATAAAGGGGATGTGCAGAGCTATAGTAACTACAGGGGGATAAAATTGATGAGCCACAGCATATGAAGTTACGGGGAAGAGTAGTGGAAGCTAGATTAAGAAGGAAGGTGATAATTAGTGAGCAGCAGTATGGCTTCATTCCAGGAAAAAGCATCACAGATATGATGTTTGCTCTGAGGGTGTTGATGGAGAAGTATAGAGGAGGCCAGAAGAGGTTGCATTGCATCTTTGTGGACCCAGAGAAAGTATATGACAGGGTGCCTTGAGAGGGGTTGTGGTATTGTATCAGGAAGTCGGAAGAGGCACAGAAGTATGTAAGAGTTGTACAAGATATGTACAAGGGAAGTTTGACAGTGGTGAGGTCTGCGGTAGGAGTGACGGATGCTTTCAATGTGGAGGTGGGATTACATCAGGGATTGGCCCTGAGACCTTTCTTATTTGCAATGGTGATGGACAGGTTGACAGACGAGATTAGACAGGAGTCCCCATGGACTATGATGTTTGCTGATGACATTGTGATCTTTTATCAAGTGTGGTCTATGGCCGGCCAGTCATCCCGGCCAATACCCCCAGGCCGAGGTACGTGCCGGGGAGTTAAAAGAAAATCCTTTTAAAATAACTCACTTTGTCCCATGCATGTACCTTGGAGAGGATCATATGGAGGCTCTGCGGGAGACGTTCCCAAAGACAGTGGTACACTCCTGTGCGAGCCAACGAGCACGAAAGAGTACTTCCACATGTCGGCTGCCGGCAAGGGACACGTGACCAAACCCGGTGCATTTTGGGAAGGAGAAGGTCCGCGTCCCGCTGCTTGCGACTTTGCCCTCAAAGAGACGGTCCCAGACTTTCCTAAGGGGAAGGGGGAGGTGAGCGAAGCACCGCTCACCCCGCGAGAAGGTAAGGAGGGCCGGGAAATGGCTGACTGGTCTGCAGAAAAATTAATAAAGACAGACTGCAGTCCGCTGAAGAAGGCAACCCGGTCTTCGGCCAAAGAGAATTATAATTCCCAGAAACCCTTGCAAAGCCCGTCAGAGCACGTGCCAGGAGCGGGCGTGCTCATTGGCTCCCGGCCGGAGGGTAAGGCGACTGAGAGTTTGAGCCTGACTCAGGCCGAATTAAATAACTTTTTAGACGTGCGGGAACTCGAGAAACTGATCAAGCCCTTACGAGGTATTTTTCAGATGCTGAAGGCAATAAAGAAGATTATTGGAGATGTGGGAGCAACGGCCGAAGAGCCTTTGAGACGGGTGAATGAGTACCTGCGGCGTTTGGGACGAGAGCATTCCGTCTTATATGATTTGGCGGTACAGGTGAGTAATGCCGGTACCGTACAGCATAAAGGGACGCAGTGTGATCCAGGCTGATAAGTAACTGGTGCCAAGTCACTGCGTGCCCTACAAAAGAGTGTGCAATGTTAACAGAGCGGTCGGGGGAAGGGTCGATCGAGCCAGAGCAGCTGGATGGTGCTGTCTCATGGAGTGATGCGATTCTGAAGACCCCGACCCCTATTGTATGTAAATCAAAGGGGATTCAGACAGTAAATGGGCTCTGTTTGACTCATAGAGAGACCCAAACTGTGAACAAGCCCCAGATTAAGAAGGAGATCCCAAAAGAGAAACGGGGGTCCCCTGACAAAAGAGAAAAGGGTGAAAAAAGTATGGAGACGGCTGTGGAATCCTCCTCAGCAAGAAAAGGGGCGGGGCCAGATTTCCCCGAGTGTTTCCAGCATCGCAGAGGGAGAATTCCGGGAGGACAAAGGCAGTGTTACGGATGCCGATGGCCGGGCTACATTTGGCACAACTGTCCCTAGAGAGCGGGGGATAAAGTGGATTACCGTTATGAAATTCCCCCTAGGTTCTCCAGGCAATACTACAGAAGGCACAGCCAAGGTCCGACCAGAAGGAGGAAGACAATCCTCATGGGGCTGGATGCTCCAAATCATAGTTTTTCGCTGTGGGGAGATTACTGTGGTCTATGGCCGGCTATTCATCCCAGCCAATACCCCCAGACCGCCAGGTGGAGCCCTCCCTGTAGCATGGAGGTGCCCCGAATGTCAGCAGGGAATTATGGATGTTGGAGTTTTCCTTTGCAGCCCTGCTGGATACCACAGGGGCCGCTAGAAGGCACTGCAGGGAGGAGCAGCAAGTATGTTCCCTACAACCCAGAAGTGTGTCCGAGTCACATGGACAAAGGGAATGACTTGCTTCCGGGTTGAAGAAGAGGAGTTTTGATCTGACTCGGAAGTGCTAAGAAGTCACATGGACAGGGGTTCAGGAGCACTTCTGGGTCACAGACTATTTAAAGGACTGTGGGAGATCCCAGGGTTGAGCTGAGCTGGGTGGAAGGGTGGCAACGCATCTGGGAGTGGTGGATTGGTTTATTGTTATAGAGTATTGTGGCGAGGAGGGTGCTTTGTGCACTGTTGATTAATAAAAAGTTGTACTATTGGACTTTTACCTGGTGTCTGATGTATTGTCCGAGAGTTCAAGAGGACGATAGCGCCCTCTATCTGTCACACAGGTTGAGGAGACCCTGGAGAGGTGGAGATATGCTCTAGAGGGAAGAAGAATGAAGATCAGTAGAAACAAGACAGAATACATGTGTGTAAATGAGAAGGAGGTCATTGAAATGGTGAGGATGCAGTAAGTAGAGTTGGCGAAAGTGGATGAGTATAAGTACTTGCAATCAACAGTACAGAGTGACGGGGATTGTGGAGGAGAGTGCAGGCAGGGTGGAATTGGTTGAGAAGAGTGTCGGGAGTAATTTGTGACAGATAGGTATCGGCAAGAATGAAAGGGAAGGTCTACCAGACGGTAATGAGACCAGCTATGTCATATGGGTTGGAGGGCACTGACGAAAAAACAGGAGACAGAACTGAAGGTGGCAGAGTTAAAGATGTTAAGATTTGCACTGGTTGTGACGAGGATGGATAGGATTAGAAATGAGTACATTAGAGGGTCAGCTCAGGTTGAACAGTTTCGAGGCAAAGTCAGAGAGGCAAGATTGCTCTAGTTTGGACTTGTGCACAGGAGAGGTGCTGGGTATATTGTGAAAAGGATGCTAAGAATAGAGCTGCCAGGCAAGAACAAAGCCTAAGAGAAGGTGATGAGAGAGGACATGCAGGAAATGGGTGTAACAGAGCAAGATGCAGAGGACAGGAAGATATGGAAAAAGATGATCTGCTATGGCATCCCCTAATACGAGCAGCCAACAAAAGAAGAAGAAAATAGATAAATTGCCAGCCTTGAGAGAAAGAGTGTTATAGTCCATGACCTCTATAACTCCCACAATTGATCACAGAGTGATGGAGTAAGCTGAGGATGCTTAACACCAGAATGTTTGTGTGTAAGTCTGGCTAGAAAATGAAGGCCACCAGGACAACTGACTCTACTATTTCTGTTATATTTTTATAACATAGTTCTGGGTGTAACAATATTCAATAAAGTATGTGCTGCGTTGGACTGGCATCCTGTGCAGAGTTGGTTCCTGCACTGCACCCAGTTCTATGGTGAATTGGATAATGTGAGCCTGAAAATGTAAAATACAGTAAAATGAAATGGCATGTGCAGGTATGTTGTGTGCCTCATCCCAGGAATATACTTGTTTTATTCCAACTGACTCCCAGTTTAAGCACTGACACCTTGACTATGGGTACAATAATTCAAAAATATACAGGGATTAATCAACACATGTGAATTACACATTTCTGTAATTTGTGGTTTATAGTGTAGGTTTGTTTTTTCAGGACCTTGTCAAAATGGATGCAGAAAATTGCAAGACAGTATCATGCTGTCATTGAATATGTAATGCTAGAGAATAATACTTTTGCCTTTTGGGATTTCTTGTTGCCTAATTAGCATCTACCAGGACCAGGTCTCATCCTATACCACAGTTAAGAGGCTTACAACAGAATTCTGTTGTAGCAGCATGTTGCTCAAAGATGACCAAAAGGCTGACTGGCTTTAGACACTAATGACAGAAAATATGACTACTGTGGAGCAAATTGTGATGAAAAATAGAAGTGTAGTGGTGTGTGAGTTAGGAAACTGTAGTGATTAGTTAATTTAAATCCATCAATAACAATTAAACATGAGCAAGGACTATGGCCAGAATGCTGACCCCTGAAATGAAGCATCACCTCATCCAATGTTTAAGGAGAACCTAAAGCTGGAAAATTAAGACTGGGAGAAATATAATAAAACATTTAATAACTGGGTAAAACCTGGAAATGACACTTATGACTTATAGTCCAAAATACCAATCAAAGCTATTATTCTCTAACGCAAAGGAAAATCGGGTCCAAACCACTGCTGATGTACTCCATGTACATTACATCACTCAAAAAGATGACATAACCAGGTAATATTATATCAATTTGCCATGGCAATTGTGGCCACCAGTTAGGCAAAAGCAGTGAGAAAAGCTGTCAACCAACGCTTTTTCGCTTCATGACAATGTTCTTACCTGCAGTGTGAAGGCTGAAAAGACTTTTGAGAAACTGTGGATTCAAAGAGATGGCAACTATGCTTTGTTCTCCAGGTCTTCGCCAGGCCCTTATGACTACAGCCTGTTCTACAATCTGAATGACCACCATACTCCATGCTATAGATGTCAAGTCATCTACAGAGGAACCTCCGTGACCATTACAACAACTAAATCTGTTTGCTTTCCTCATTAAGACTGCTATATGATTGAGTTAGTCACTTAGCCCCTGAAGGGATTATTTAATGGTTTCCACAACCACTAGCTGGGCTACCCATTCAAGTTGAGATGAAATCTAAGTATTCAACGTAGACCTCAGTGTTAACATTTGCAGCGCACCATCTATTGAAATGTGTTTTGTAATGCATGTAATAATAAAACACATCGCATCTTGTCATTATAACAGTTGGCGTATCACAACCATTTGTAGTAATAAAATGCATTGCTTCAAATGTCTGTGGTATGCCATCTTTTGGAATGACAAATGCAATGTATTTTATTGCAACAAATGTTTCAGGTGTGATATCTTTTGGAACTTGAGAGTCGTAGTAATCTTATCCTTTTATTAAAGTGGATACACCTTTTATACAGTATACGTCAATTATCTGTGTTTGATTAATGCCTTACATTGTCATATGGAGCTGAAACTTATACAAGCAATACATGACACAAGGCAGGGGACTAACAATGGATGGGGTGTCAGTCTGCCAAAGAGTATATTCATACACATGCCATTGTTCACTAACATGCTGAAGTGGAAGCACATTTGTGGTATGTAAGAGAAAACTGAAAACAGGGACCAGTCCTGACATTTTTAATTTAACTAGTGTTTTCCATATGTTCTAAATACAGTATGTGTTTATACAGTACATTGGTTTCATGTGTCCTTTTCTTATTCAAAAGAAAATAGTAAAAAGAGAAAAAAGAAATCGTGATATTTAAACCAGTTGGCTTGAGAATTTCAAGTGGCTAAGTGTGATCGGCACTTAGCATAAGGAGTGTTTTTCTGTTGAGGACATTGTAAATGAAAAGCTGCTAAACTCTGGAGGACATTTGACTTTTTTCTCTACTACATTCATTTTCTTGTTCGTTCTAGTTTGATGTTTTGTATTTCCAATAGTTTGATATCTTTCTTTTTTGTTGTAAGATGGAAGGTATTTTAGGATCTTCACAGTCATTTAAGATGGTAGCAATACTTGCTCACATTCAATTCAATTTATTTGTGTGTAACATTCTTCACTGGGTACTGGCAAAGAGTAATAACAGGCATAACAGTAAATTATTAAACCAAGCAACATTTACATACAAAAATACTCCGTCACATAAACGCTAATATTGTAAGCGTTACAGGCACTGATTTGAAAGTACCACCAAGGAAGGATTTGGGGGTTTGCCACAGCTTACTGGTTTATCTGATTTATCAATTGCAAGGCAGCCCTTCTGAACCAATCTCCCAGTCCCTGCAAGCCTCTCCTTCCCATCTGCATGCTTCGTAACCCTGAAGATACATGTCATCAGTATTGGCCAGAACCAGCGCACAAGTATGTTCAAAGCAAAAACCCATGTCAGAGGGAGCAGATTGATTTGTATTCCTTTTCTTTGTTCTTTCATTTTTGCCACCAGGCAGTTAAACAGCAACTTCCACCTGGATTGCAGACCTCTTACATCTTGTCTAATCATATTTGTTCACAACTCAAAACAACATTTAACACAGTTTAAAAAAAGAGCAATTTCAGTTTGCTTAACATAAATCAAACATGATAATTTAAGGTCCATTATTACTGTGATAAAGACATTTGACAGTGCTGAGATAAAACAAAAACTCCAGTTGACAACATTCCTGGAGGAAATGACCTAAGCCAATTGTACATCCTCCCTGCATAAGTACAAGCTAGACATAATGAAAATAAGATAAAATCCTTTACTTGTTTGTGTCAAGGCTCCCAGTATCTGTTGTTTCATCTCATGTGCTGGAGCAGTAGCCTTGCAATGCTGCTGTAGCACCAAGTTCATAATTAATAACATACTTAAGTGTCTGTGCAAATGAATAATAAACAGAGATGAATGAAAATTAGAGTATGGTAGAATTCAGTCTTAATTCAAAAACTGGAACAACCAGTCTATCTATCTATCTATCTATCTATCTATCTATCTATCTATCTATCT
>JANRMT010062813.1:102837606-102867793 GCA_026402145.1 Polypterus bichir lapradei | reverse complement strand
TCTATCTATCTATCTATCTATCTATCTATCTATCTATCTATCTATCTATCTATCTATCTATCTATCTACAGTACAGGCCAAAGTTTGGACACACCTCCTCATTCAATGTGTTTTCTTTATTTTCATGACTGAAGGCATCAAAACTATGAATGAGCACGTGGAGTTATGTACTTAACAAAAAAAGGTGAAATAACTGAAAACATGTTTTATATTCTAGTTTCTTCAAAATAGCCACCCTTTGCTCTGATTACTGCTTTGCACACTCTTGGCATTCTCTCGATGAGCTTCAACAGGTAGTCACCTGAAATGGTTTTCACTTCACAGGTGTGCCTTCTCAGGGTTATTTAGTGGAATTTCTTGCTTCATCAATGGGGT
This sequence comes from Polypterus bichir lapradei, assembly GCA_026402145.1. Classification (NCBI taxonomy): domain Eukaryota; kingdom Metazoa; phylum Chordata; class Cladistia; order Polypteriformes; family Polypteridae; genus Polypterus; species Polypterus bichir. The sequence goes on along the minus strand of JANRMT010062813.1, from coordinate 102,867,418 downwards.
TGGGACCAGCAGTTGTGTTGTGCAGAAGTCAGGTTAGTTGGACGATCATTTATTTTTCAACAGGACAATGACCCCAAACACACCTCCAGGCTGTGTAAGGGCTATTTGACCAAGAAGGAGAGTGATGGAGTGCTGTAAATGGTCATGAAAATAAAGAAAACACATTGAATGAGGAGGTGTGTCCAAACTTTTGGCCTGTACTCTATCTATCTATCTATCTATCTATCTATCTATCTATCTATCTATCTGTCTATCTGTCTGTCTGTCTGTCTGTCTGTCTGTCTGTCTGTCTGTCGCGCAAAACCTTGCTTGCCTCTGGCCTTTGAAGCTTGAACTTGGTCACAGTAGCGCGGACTGAGCGACATAACACACACGAGAACATCGGCCGAGAGATCACGCTGTGTATCTGGCATGAAAAAAAGCTCGACGACAGAAGGACCGAGAGTAGCGTGTTTCATGAGACGTGTGTGCCCGACGTGCGCGCGAGAAAAGAAATGCGGCGCCATCTACTGACGACGACCAGAGTGGCACAAACCGACTGATCTTGCCGTCGCACACGCAAGTCCTACATCTTGGGCGCCGTTAGCAGAAGTGCTCAGAACTCCTGCCCTTATCTGAGGAGGAGGTTGGGAGCATCCGCTGACCCACCACACGACAGACCATCTGGATTGGGACCCAAGTGCAGTAGGTGACATCTCATATGTGAATATTGCTTTTGAATCCTTACATCAATTTTCTTTCAGGAACACTATTTTGAAAAGCTGAACTGGCCATTCTCACTTTGGGGCACTATTTTGTCAGGGGGAAAGCAAAAGAGAAAACTTCTGCTTGCTTTATAGTATATATCAGTGTTTCCCAAACTTTTTTGAGCCACGGCATATATTTTACATTGGAAAAATCCCACGGCACACCACCAAACAAAAATGTCACAAAAAGTATATGTAATAAAAATATAATGATCTTCTAGTTTCAGTTTACTCATAATTTACTTACTCGTGTGAAACCTGATATACGCTGATATAAATGCAGGAATTGAAGAAAGACACACACTAAGATCTTGTTCAACAGCTCTGAGTCTCTCTCTTTTTTTTAGATTTTATAGCAGTCATGCTTGAAAAGCCAAGCTCGCTTAGGTAGGTTGTGGAAAATGGGAGCAGGGTTGAAATAGCTCTGCTTGCCAGAATGGGGAACTCCTTGGCAGCAGTCAGACAAAAATTGTCCAAAGGCAGATCAGCAAAGCTCAGCTTTAAACCACAATTTTCTCTCAGTAGTTATTTCCTCCTGCTCCTGCAAAATTGTGTCCTTTCCAACTGCGGTTGAGCTAGCTCACTGAAAAAAGTATAACATTGATGTTGTTCATTCAACGTAAATTTTCTCTTTCAAGCAACTTAAGATTAGTCATTTAGTGTTGTGGCTTAAAATATTTGGTTTCAGATCTCAATCAAAGTAAAAAAAAAATTGTTTGTATAAAAGTAAGTTATGGTGGAGGGAATAAACGTAAAAATCCTATTTCAGTTAACCTAATCTTTTAGGTTCTTCATGTGCTGTGCGGGATGGGCCGTTTGTATTTTCTTCCAGTCGAACTTTCCAGCGTGATGGTTTTCCAACTGCCAAAAAAGAACAACTTAAAAAAATAGATTTACTTCAGTATAAAACAAGTGAATTGCACCCAATCACTCTAAATGATTTGCCTCAACTTAAAAATTGTGGGATCAATAAGCTAAAAAGAATTATATTGGTTCAGATTAAAAATATTAAGTGTGAATCATTACCTTAATTATTTTAAGTTGAATGGAGGTTATACTTTTTTCAGTGATATGGGTTCCTAATCCAGTCAGTGGAAACTGAAGGGAAATAAAATGACAACTTCTGTTCATGAGTTTTCAAATGCTTGCCTATTGTCTCACACAGTGCAATAATGTTGATACCTTGCCATTTCTGGGTGTGTGGGAACATTGTCAAGGTTGGCACTTTCCACATGTTGTTGCCAGAGCTGCACTTTTGAACGAAATCAATTTATTTTATCTGCATCTGTGAGCAGGTTTTCATTTTGGCCTTCCATCCTTGTGTTTAGGTCATTCAAATGTTGAAATATATCCACCAGATATGCCAGTCTTACACATCTCCCATTTGTCAAAAACACTTTTAGTTCCTCTCGTAGTACTCATACACACCGGCTAAAACTTTGCCACGGGACAACCACCGGACCTCCGTAAGCAGCAATAGCACTTTATGCTCCTCTCCCATTTCCTCACACAATGATGCAAACATGCGACTTTTTACAGGTCTTGTTTTCACAAAGCTTATCATGTGCATAACATCGTCTAATATAGGAGCTAGGTCTGCTGGTAATGTCTTGGCAATGAGTGCCTCAAGGTGCAGAAAACATTGCGTCGCAATAACATCTGGATGTCGCTCTTTCACTCTGCTTATAAATCCTTTGGTGCGCCCGTAGATTCATCGAGTTGCAATGCAGATTTTCCACTGACGTGCAACTTTTCCAAAACAATCCTTTCGATGTCTGCAGACATGTCATCAATACGTCTGGCAATTGTATTATGCGAGAGAGGGACTTGGGCTATTTCTTTAAGAGCGCCAGGGCCGAGCATCTTATTTACAATGATATTGGAGGCAGGTAGTATTAATGTCTCTGCCACCATATCTGGCTGGTTTGATTTGGCGATGAGTTCAGCAACGAGAGCTCTCTCATTCGTCTCTGTAGTTTTCCTCACTAAAGCTGCCTGTTTCTCAGTCTGTTCACGAAGTTGAATAAAATAGTCTGTGTTCTTGTTTTGAAGTGACAGGTGTTTTGTTTGGAGATGGCGTTTAAGTTTACTAGGAACCATAACACTGTTGGACAGTTTTTCCCCACATACCAAGCATAACGGAATCGGCTCTGTTGGTTCTCTGGTAAAAGTAAATCTTTCCTTGTATTGTCTTGAGCTCACCTTTTTTACTTTCTTCTGACCACTACTCATACTAGGGCCATCATCTGGGTCACAGTTTTCCCCAGGACCCAGTTCGGATTGTGCACTTTTTCTTTGCAGATATTTATCCATCGCTATCACTACTGTCACAGCTGAAGCATTACTAATTCTATTGTTTGAATGGCAACAAGTAGATACACAGATGAATTAGCCATCTGCTGCCACCTAGTGGAAGAGTATTTAATTGTTCTGCCTGTCACCGTCGCATAGACTAACGAAGACAAATTATTTGCAGTAAATAAATAATAATTTTCAGACCAATTAAGTGAAATTGGATAATTTTCCAGGGTACACCTGATGATCTCTCACGGCACACTAATGTGCCGCGGCACAGTGGTTGGGAATCACTGTTTATACAACATCGGACATAATAAAAAACATTAAAACTTCTAAATGCAAGAAAAACTATAACACATAGATATCAGCAATGTAAAAAATCTGACGGTAAATTTACAGTAAATTACAGGCTACTAATTACGTTATTTTTTCAGTATTTGACTGTATAATTTTACTGCATGTTACAAAAAATACAATATTATACAATGACGTCGCAGTAAACTGGGCCACAAAATTAATATGATGTAGCAGTGCACTGCTGTTGAATTTTTTACAAGGTAACTGGAATAGTATTGCAATTCAGTAGCCAGTAATTCACTGTAAATGCACTAAAAACATCTTAATTAAAACATATTGTGAAATAAACTTGACTGTGACTGTACAGCTAACTAACGTGTTATTCAAATACCAATTATCAGGCCATCAGACATAACATTTGCTGACTATCTTTTTTGTAAAAGTAAGTTTTATTTATACAGTACAAAATACAATAAGCCTACACACCAAATCCATTATACCCTATAACAGAAACAGTGATTTTCCAATTTTAATCTCTTCTCTTTTAAACTTCTCAACCGTTGAACCAAACACCAATACTACATTACAGTTTTCATCCATTGATATTCTATCAATGTTTTATTGAATTATTTTATGTTGTCTGGTGGAAAAGGAAAAGTTGCTTTTGTGATGTAGGGTGTGCTACAGGTTTTTCCAGTTCATCAAAACAAACACCATCAATCAGCTTCCATAGCCACCTTCAGCACACATAAAAAGGAGTTTGCTAGTTGTCTTTGAGATTTTGTTTCTCACTGAGTAAATGTGTGGAGGCCATCAGGGAGAGCAGTCAGTGCTGGAGCAATTGAGGTCTTCCTTATGCAAATATACTAACTTCATGCAAATTTAGTTTTCAATGCCATTGAGACTTTACAGCAATAAAAAAATTATTCATAAAAATAGTTCTGCACATTGAAATAGTTAATATTGACAGCTCAAACACTTATTTTTACTCATTTATCTATTTAACATCATTATTTCAACCATTTATTGTATTACAGTTTTTTGATCTGTGAAAATAAAAAAATATTTTTATATTTTTTTACATAATTTATTTTTTTACAGTCTATTCACTTTTTTCCACCAAAATTTACATCAAGATGAATTTTGAAGGTCCACTATTTGGTCACTTTTTCCTTGTGGCTATGGTTCTCTGTGTGAATGAAAACTTTTTAATGTTTGTATGATATCAAACAAGTTTTTCACCAGTATCCCTGAGGCCAGGATTTTACTTTTAACTGCCATCTTACCACACATTTAAATGAAACACTCTGAAAATGCACAAACTGAAAATGTCACATGACAGAAGATGGCTTGGCCTGCTTTGACTACTCTGTACATTTTTAATGCAATATTCAATTATGAAAAATTACAGTTAATTCCTGTAAAATGCTGGCAGTTTTTTTTTACAGTGAAAAGCTCCATATATTTTGCATCCATGGTATTGGTAATCCCCCAGGACATGGTGCCCACATGTTCAGCATGCATAATGAGGTTTACAACGATATATTGGTGGACTGCACCTCTTTCGATTTCCTTTTATTTGAGGACCAGAAGTCTACGTGTTTCACTAGTGAAAGTAATAAGATATCAACAACAGACTTAAAAAAAAAGACAATGGATATAATATTACATTTTGAATGTAACATATACTACATATTTACAGATTAACAAGATGTTAGGCATGCAATATCTGGCGGCGGGGTTGATAACATCACCCTCCTTCTGTGCTATCAACCCATTCTGAGAATTTATTTGTCTATATAAGTGATTCTTCATGACTTGCTGTGCTAATGCTCCTAACCATTTTTCAGAACAAAAGATGGAGAAAAGTGACTGTGGCTGGGGTCTTTTTTTACTTTTAAGGCAGTACGTGTGTTATTTATATCCTGAACATAAGAGAGTTGTGTGCCAGTAATATTCTGTGCCACCTTTGCCACCCTTTTTTCAGTGGTTTGCTGTCCGGAGCCAAACATGTGCCATACCAGAAAGGGTGAAGCCAGTGAGAACAGATACAGCTGTGTAGCTACAGAAGTTGGTGAGCACACATGAAGATAGGTGATCTTTATTCAGACATCTAAACAGATCGGTGAAAGATTATTTTTGTGGCACCACTGTGTCAGAAGGAAAATCTTTTTGTTGTAATCTCACATGTTCAAACTTTATGATCAGGCCTACCGTAATTACGATGGTGTCATCAGCAAACTGAATGATGGAGTTGGAGCTATGTCTGGCCAAGCAGTAAAGAAGGGGGCTCAGCTCACCAACATGTGGAGTGCCTGCGCTGAAGGTCAGCATGAAGGATGTGATGCTGCCAATCAACACACATTGAGGTTTGTTAGTTAGGAAGTCCCTAATCCAGTTGCAGATGGAGGCGATACCTCCAAATCTTGTACTTTGGTGGTCAACTTTGCTGATACAAGAGTGTTGAATCCTGACCTTTTGTCTATACAAGTTATTCTTTCATTGTAGCCTTTAATTTTAGCTATGAAGCACAAGAAATATGGTGAGCTTTGCGGACAGGTTGTGATGATATGCAAACTGAAGGTGCTCATCTGGAATATTCCTTTTAATGTGCCCCATCACCCAAAGTTTTATTTTTCCTTTTAATTATTCTTTTGAAGACAAACAGTCTGAGATTGCAATGTATCTTTTGATATGTATGTACGTAAGCAGTGATAAAGTCTGTTGTGTAAAAAAGGCCCAAACCATTTAAAGCTTCCTAAGAATTTTAAAATCTGATATTGCAATAAAGTGCTCATTGCAAAATGTGTTCTAGCTGATGTTACAACAAAGTGGCTGTTAACTGGTAAGGGTCTATGGTAACCCTAAAGGTGTTGTGTAGCTAAATAAATTATTCCAGAAGTGTGCAAGTCAAGGACATAACCACAACATGTGAGGGAAATTCTGCTTGACAGCACTTATAGAGTGCTGCCACCTTTACTTTTCTTTTTTTTTTATAAAGGCATAAATTAGATTCCCATCAAGGTGGCAGCTATTAGCCACGGTATTATGCACGGTGACAGTTTCAATTTCCTCTTTGCCATTCCCCTCGATTGCTTTGAAATGACTCTGCTGCAGAGAGTCAGCCTTGTCACTCATCCTCACAGTACCTTGCTGGTGGCAGCTCTTCAGGTTTGTTGATCAAATTCATAGCTAAGGCAGCATTGCATGATGGTGCTCAGTTCGATTTCATGAGCAGCCATTATGACAGAATAAAGGAAGTCAAGTTGAACATCACATTCTAAAGATTTTGGAGTTTTTGAGGTACACTGTTACTGCTTTTGCTAGACTGGGTACCCGTGTGATAGGACTTCTGATTGAATTAAATACAGGGAAATGTCGAAAAAACATAATCAGCCACATAAAGTGTCTTAAAAGGGCATTGGACCACAACAAGCTTAGAGAATAACTGTATTCTTTTTTGTTGGCATAAATTCTGCAAGTATCTGTAACTACTGTATATTTCATCACTTGGTGTAAATGGTGGTGGTGGACACCTCCCAGATACTACTCCAGAATCTCTTGTTGGGTAGACCTTTGATTTTTTATATTGTTGACATTTTCATCAGATTGTACACTGACTAATTGTGTCTTGTAGATGGGGACATTGAAGCCATATAAGGCTTTAACAGAGAACGAAGGTAGTCACTTGGCTTTACTTTACTGCTGTTTACTTTGCCCTCTAGAAGAATCAGTGTATTTCAGAAAAATGTACCTAGATAAACAGATAAAAAAACATTGAAGAATTTAACCCACTAAAGGTCTTCACTGTAAGAAGTAAGAAATCTGGCCTTTACATGTATTATTTGTACTCGTGTGTGTACTTGTCTCCTTGCTGAGAGCAAGACAAAGCTTGTGTCCTTTGACAATTTGACTTCACCATTACTCAGTAGGCTGCTTTTTGTTTTCTTTTTCACTTGAGGTGTAATACGGGATTTACGCACTGTAACCAGTGTGAAGTATTCTACTCTGTGGATGGCGAGATGGGCTTTTCCTGCTCCCACCAGAGACTGACATTTGCAGTTCAGTTTTCCTTGCATTTTGAGTTGATGTACATACATCATGGTGAAGCAGTTTGCCATTTTGTCCATAGCAGCCCTTAGCTGATGATCTCTTTTCTTCTAAACTCCATTCCAGTATCGCCTTAGCCAGTGTTCGTCGTGAAACATTAGCAACTTGACCCGTCACACTCATTACAGCTCTTGACAAGTGCAGTCCAAGTAATAGTCCTCTCACCAAGTCGCTGATATCTCTTTTTCAAGTCATGTCAGTTGGGTCTGCTCAGCATTATTAGACATGACTTTAAAGATAATTGAATGTTAATCACTTTAATCACTCAATGACTACAACTAATTAAAAACACCTCAAATACATCCTTCAAATACTCACCATTTTCATTTATTTTGTCAGTTACCTCTAGTTTGTTCCATTTTCATCGGATCATCCCAAACCTGAAAAGTACATGTAATGTTATGACTAATTTATAAAATAATCATGTGTGAAGATGTAGTGGTTAAGGTAGGGGTCTCCAACTCCAGTCCTGCAAGTTTTCATTTTAACTTTTATCTTAATTAGTGACCAGTTTTTGCTGCTAATTAACTATTTCCCTTTATTTTAATCAACTTTTCTTGAGACTCTGACCACTGAATTGATTCTTTTTTTTCCATAAATGGCACCTAAACATACATTTGATGTGAAGTGAGCCAACGGATGACCAACTAAGTTGGGGCCTCAAACTCCAACCTTCATTTAGTTTCTTAACTTAGAGCCAATTCTTGTTGCTAGTTAAACCCATTATTTAATTCCATGGTGCTCATTCTGCCATGGCCGACATTTCCATAACTGTTGATCTTCTTTTTTAAGAGCACTGTCAAAATGTTTTGTGGACCTGAGCAGATCAACATTACTGAGGCCTTCATCTTTCTTTATTTTCAGTTATTGTGTGATGGATGCAGTTTGTTGTTTATGTGTTGGTTCATTTTGTGTCTTAATATTGTTTGGTTGCTAATTAAGGAAAAAAGAAATAATTAAGGGGCCTGAGTCTTAAGTTGTGCATCAATTAAAATTAAGACAAAGAGTTAATTAGAAACAAAATCTGGTGACTAATTAAGAAAAGGGTTAGAATGAAAACCTGCAGCCACAGTAGCTCTCCAGGACTGGAGTTGGAGACCCCTGGTTTAAGGTCATCAGTTATGGTGCTTTAGTTCAAAGTCATCCTGCAGGGTGTGTTTTTCTCAAGTGCACAGTTATTTTAAGTAAATCAGATACAGCCTGATTAAATAGCCCCATGCTGATACTTTTCTTCTCAATTTTAGAGGGCACAGCATACTAGAATTACAGTGTGATGCTGTCTCTGAGGAATGTTTATGTTCCATATGTGTGAAGCGTGTTGGATCTCCTGTATTAAACACTTTGTCAACCAAATATGGATACCCCAATAGAGAGTTTGTCACTCTTTGGAAAAACACTCACTGAGACTGAAAGTTGCATGTGGAATGTTTTTTTTTTTTTTAAACATTTACATCTATTTAAGACCAAAACGTTACAAACTTACTGTATTTGACCTGCAGTTTCCATTCATTTTAAAATGTTACATAAATAAAACTCATAATTATAAATAGCTCTTTATAAACATATAAATAGTTTCTTAAACATAAATACATTTATGTGGGAATGATGTACATGAATGTCCAGCAGCGACAGAAATATATAGCTTTGCATTATTAGTTTCTACAACACTGTCCACCGATTCTTGCGTGTTTTTATTTTTTTTTTCCTTTTCATATTCTTCAATAAACGCTGGTGATGATGTTTCTTCGTACCAGGAGTTCAAACCAGACTGTTTTTTAAAGTGAGATGGCATTTCAAAAAAATCCTCTGGAGACAAGCAAAATGTTTCTCAAAACCCAACGTCCAGTGACAGATCTACAAGAGTGAAGAAAAGAGGTTTGTGTTAATGTAAGTATGGTGCTTATACCGCTGTCACAGGAAATAAGACAACACATCTGTGTGTGTCGTGTATGGTGACACGTGCTCCAAAAAGAGCTAAATACTACAATAGCATGTAGGCAGCCAGTATTTAACACATTACTGTGTTCTGTGGATTAAATAGCTTGGCACTCACATACACCACCTATAAATAAAATACAATACATATATATATTGTAGATGCCACACGGGCTGGACAGGCATCCCAGCCAGGAGAGGGAGCAGACATGGAAGGAAGGACTGGAAAGAGTGGACGGACAGCCCATTAAAAAGAGAAGTTGCTGGAGGTTTTTAATTCCCCCAACACGATAGATGGCAGCAGCCCCGGAGGTTGGTGCACAGTAAGAAGCGAGCAGGGCATGCTGGGATATGTAGTCTGGTAGAGCAGCCCTGCTCCGGAAGTCCTTTCATCGGGCAGTTGCCCCGGTACCAGAAGTACTCCCAGGTCTGTAATAAAAGGGACCATACTCCCTTATTCTAGTGAGTCAGAGCTGGGAGGTAGTCGAGCAACGCTTGAGTGGAGAATGCTAGTGCGGTAAGGAGAGAAGAAGACCTGTATTTGTGCTTGTGTTGCATTTTGGAGGTATTTTATTATAAAAACCTTCCATTATTTGAACCCAGGATTCCACACAGAAAGTCACTTAGAGTGGGATATTAACTCATGACACAGAATCTCTACCATATATGTGATACTAAAGGTTTGAGAATATATGTGCATAAGAGATAGAGCTTGTTGTAGATAGAAGGAGGATGCTTTCAAATGCCTTAGTGATGGAATATCATTATTTAATATGTCTTTCACGCTGATTAGCACATCCAACTGAGAATTTGACTGTACTATGTAAATGTGACAAAATTGACCTATTAACCTATCAGCCTATAATGAAACTATAAACATGTTTCACAGGCTTGTGCTTTAACGGAGTTCTATAGCCACATTAGGCAACATGATGGCACTGTAACACCACAGCTTCTCCCTTCCCATCAGATTAAAAGCTTTGCGCAATTAAACTCCATTCTTCCCTTTCAACAGCTGTCCACTCCCATTTAACTCAACCGTAGTTTTAATTCAGTGCTTTTATTTGCCATGAGGAGTGAAAAATATGTAATTGTACAAGTTTAAAATACATATTTATAGAAATTGCACATCTTCAGCACAGTGTTTTTTTTTTGCCGTTCTCTTCTTAATACAGGTGTGTTTTTTAAAGTTGTATTTTGATGGCTAATTTTTTGATGGTTTATTTTTATGCAGCGATGAGATTTTTGCACACAAACATGCACTTTATCTGAAGTCTTCAATGACATCAGGACCTGTGTATATCACTCATTATGTAACTGTCTTTGGGTAAAATGTACACAGATTCAAAAAGTCATAAAGTTTAAAAAAGCCAGCTGCGGTGACATACATTAGCATGTAAAAATCAGACAGATGAGAATATTACTAAGTAAATACAATGCAGCCATTAAACATGTATGTTAAACAAAGGTATGAGAGTTACTTCTTACACAGAGCCTGGATTGTCCACATATTAGTCACCTTTACGAAGCCCAAAGCACCAATTGTACATGAAAAGAACCCTTCCCAGAATGAAATGGCTCTTTTTGAAGCAATGCTACAATGAGGATCCAAAACGTGGACAACAAAACAAATCAGTGCAACAAAAAGTGCCTGTGGTTTAATTATTGTGCTGCATTATTGACTCAGCATTGTGTTTGCCCTTTAAAGCACCCTGTGTTCAGATATGATATTAATTGCTCCATAAAACATGATTGATTGATTTTTTAGTTAACTTTTAACTTTTTAAAAAACTAAAATGGAAATCCATATCACAATGTGCTTGTGTCTGAATTATCCTTTCTATTTTTATTGTATCCCATGTTTGCCATCATCTGAATGCCTGTTTTAAGCCCATTTTGTTGTGTCACAATGAATTATCATTTAGTGTGAACAAGTATTGCTTACCTTGTAGCTGGGATTACAATCCCGAATCCCCAAAAGTTAGTTACAAATTTAATTTTTTCAAATAATGCTTGGCAAAGTAAAAGCTGTAGTGGTTCTGAATCCACGACCTAAATTCAGAAGCAACTATAACAATTTTAACGAAGAATCAGGCTTAGCCGTTAACTGATCACTTGTTATTAAACCAAACCAAGCCAAACCATATCCCTGCAATTCATTGCTCAAATCATGATTCTTGTTTTAAATACAAGGGTAAATGAAAAAGTAAAGGCAATCTGAGAATTCCGCGGTGTCCACAATGGATAGATGCTGACGCAATACATCATGTTTGTGATGGCTTATGGGTAGTTTGAACACACACATTGCAGGGCTCTGCTGTTAGTTTAGTTGAAGCCAAGGTCAAATGAATATGGACGTTCCACTGCGAGACTGCACCGTTGTAGAACAACGTGCTATAGTGAGATTTCTTTTGGGCAGAGGGAGTAAAACCCGCTGAAATTCACCATAGGTGACAATTCCAGAAACCTGGTTACTGTTTGGGGGGAATCGAAATATTCTCCACATGTATGTGTGGATTTTATGTGGCTATTCCAGTCTCTTTCCATATCCCGAATCTTTGAAGGCTTGACTGATTTGTAGCTCTAGAATTGTACCTATACTGATGTCGGTGTTGGGGCCAGGGGTACCCTGTGACAGACCAGCATCTAATCCAAGGACGGTTTATGTCTTGACCTTTAATTAGAAGGATTGGCCCTAACTTCTTCTAACCTTGTGCTGGAAATAAATAAGATGGCGGATGACCAGATATACTGTACCTATCTCTCTATTATAAAAAAAAATCTTGGAAGGTTGGAAGGAGATGAAATGTGATTTCCTCAGAGAGACACTTTCACGTCCCGCGAGACAAGTCTTTGTGTCATTTAACCACACCCGGGGCCGGAAATAAAAACAAAGAGTAGATGACAAAGTAGAATGTCATAAAGATTTCAAAAATGTTGGCACGGTACACATGCAGAGCAGGTTAGAGATAATGGAAGTACAAAAAATTGAAAACCTCAAAAAAAGAATAGTAAAGATCGCATTAGCACAAACAACCGAAATTATTACTCTGTGAAATAATGGAACAGCAAAAAGAGATTGAACATATTGTTTGGATTTAAACTTTAAGTCGGAGACTTGTATACTCAGCAAAAAAAGAAACGTCCCTTTTTCAGGACTGTGTATTTCAACAATAATGTTTTAAAAATCCAAATAACTTTACAGATCTTCATTGTAAATTGTTTAAACAATGTTTTCCATGCATGTTCAATTAACCATAATCAATTAATTAACATGCACCTGTGGAATGGTCGTTAAGACCTTAACAGCTTACAGAAAGTAAGCATTTAAGGTCACAGTTCTAAAAACGCAGGACACTAAAGAGACTTGTCTACCGACTGTGAAAAACACCCAAAGAAAGATGCCCAGGGTCCCTGCTCATCTGCGTGAACGTGCATTAGGCATGCTGCAGGGAGGCATGAGGACTGCTGATGTGGCTAGGGCAATAAATTGCCATGTCCGCACTGTGAGACGCCTAAGACAGCGCTACAGGGAGACAGGAAGGACAGCTGATCATCCTCGCAGTGGAAGACCACGTGTAACAACACCTGCACAGGATCGGTACATCCGAATATCACACCTGTGTGACAGGTACAGGATGGCCACAACAACTGCCCGAGTCACACCAGGAACACACAATCCCTCCATCAGTGCTCAGACTGTCCGCAATAGGCTGAGAGGCTGGACTGAGGGCTTGCAGGCCTGTTGTAAGGCAGGTCCTTACCAGACATCACCAGCAACAACGCCGCCTATGGGCACAAACCCACCTTCGCTGGACCAGACAGGAGTGGCAAAAAGTGCGTGAGTTTCTGCATGACAGCAATGTCAGTGTTCTGCCATGGCCAGCGAAGAGCCCAGATCTCAATCCCATTGAGCACGTCTGGGACCTGTTGGATCGCAGGGTGAGGGCTAGGGCCATTCCCCCAGAAATGTCCAGGAACTTGCAGGTGCCTTGGTGGAAGAGTGGGGTAACATCTCACAGCAAGAACTGACAAATCTGGTCCAGTCCATGAGGAGGAGATGCACTGCAGTACTTCAAGCAGCTGGTGGCCACACCAGATACTGACTGGTACTTTTGATTTTGAGCCTCCCTTCATTCAGGGACACATTGTGAAACATTTTTAGTTTATGTCTTATGGTGTTGACTCTTTTAGTGTTCATACAAATATTTACACATTAAGTCTACTGAAAGTAAAAACAGTTGAAAGTCAGGGGACGTTTCTTTTTTTTCTGAGTATAGATCATAAAATTTGCGTTGCCATCAGGGAAAAAAAAAGTGTTTCTTCCCAATGAAGAGGTATATCCGTGAGAATTAAAAGATTTGTTGTTTGGTGAAAGTGAAATCCCGCGAGAGAAATCATTTCTCATTTGTCAGTCAGTCAGTCATTGTCCAACCCTCTATATCCTAACACAGGGTCATGGGGGTCTGCTGGAGCCAACTTGTGTGAATGCTATTTTCAGACACATTTCTTGTAGAGAGAAAGAAACGATATTCACTCACGGGCAGTTATACTTTGCATTGTCACAATGTAATACCAAGCACAGAATCAAAATTCAATGCGATATTAATGCAAAGGTAAAAGTGAAAAGAGATTGAATATATGGATATAGGTGATATGACAGAAGTGCACTGCGTGAGATACAGATCACGCGGCACGGCAGCAGCAGCAAACCAGCAGCTGATCGAGCAAAGAGGAGGTAAAAAAAAAACTGCATTTGTTTCCCATTGAATCACCTTTTAAGAGGGGGGTTCGGAGGAGTGACCGCATCGCCTTGGAGTGTTCAACCCCTCTTTTCACAATGCAAGTGGTAGAGACATGGGGGGGTTTGGCAAGCGAAGCGAGCAGGGGGCAAAGCCCCTTAGTTAGTCATACAATCCTAGTGTATTTTCTAATAAGTATTGCTGCAGAAATTTATTAAGACTTTACAATCTGTATTATTGTCAAACTTCAACCTCTCATTGCTTATTTTGTGAAGATTTCTTTCAGAGTGCTATTAACTGCAGAAACTCAATGGAGGCTTTCTATTTTTCTCATCTATTATTTGTAGTTTTCCTTTTTGTAGTGTTTTGTGTTACCCTCCTGTGTCCCAACTGCATACAAAATCATTAAGAGAAACAGTCAGAATTGGGCCAGATCAAAATATCAGTCTCTGAAAAATGCGAGGCTTATGGGTGCCTAGCCGTGAGATTTGACTTTGATTCAGAAGTCTGTCCTAGTGCCTCTGCTCAGTCATTCTTCTGAAAGGAATGTACCAGCACAAGCAGATAACTGGACATGCTGTCAACCAATACATGTAACATATGTGGACAAAATTTTCTATCCAGCAATATCTACAGTCACCACGTTTGCCTGCAAAACAGTAATTGTTTCACAATAACCATTAACCATCTTTGGCAACCAGAGCAGCAACCTTCATATTTAAAGAGGTCGGTGCCCCTGGGACAAGGCTAGGGAGTGTCTCGAGTAGCTAAGTCCTTGTATGTCCAAGTTCTCATCATGCAGAGTGTGTACTTCTTAATCACTGAGCCTCTCTCACTTCTACTTGCAAGCCTTTAGGCTTTGGACTTTGGGCTGCTGTTAAACTCATGCATTGCAAAATTCAGTACAAAAATCACATCACCATTGACCTTATCAGTACATTCCATTAGGTTACCTTAGTTAATGCCTTTGAATTTTCATTCCAGCAGTAGCCTCCCAATAAACTGCATTCACTGCAAGGCTTGATTTGGTTTAACACAGGTAGCTGACTATATTTTTTTGGCTTCATTTTCTTTCAGTAGGAATGTCCCCCAGATTCTGAGGTAGTCAGATTGAAGTAGTCAATGGAAGTCACTGCTACCCTCATAATTCATTTCTAAATACAGTTGTGTCAGTATGAAAAGTAACTTTAATATCAATAAATATTACTGTTGAATATGCTTCATTATTATTATTGTTTACCACAATATTCTCAAACCTTTTTAATCCAATTCCGGATCACACAGTGGTCTGGATCTATTCCAGCCACAAAATACAATGAAACACATGTCCATTACAAAGCCCCCCTCATGTAGACACCCACAGGGGATCAATTTTAAACACCAATTAACCTAAAATACATGTTTTTTGGATGTGGAAAAAAATGGCAGAAACAGGGAGAACTTGCCAACTCAACACAAACAGTGCGAGAATTATACACAGGATAATGGATCTGTGAGGCAACTGCGTCAACCACTGCCCCTTTGTGCATTATTATTATTATTATTATTATTATTATTATTATTATTATTATTATATCCATCCATTATCCAGCCCACTATATCCTAACTGCTGGGTCATGGAGATCTGCTGGAGCCAATCCCAGCCAACACAGGGCGCAAGGCAGGAAACAAACCCCAGGCAGGGCACCAGCCCACTGCAGTATTATTATAGCCATTTTCTCAAACAATTATTCCATCATTACTGGATTGACAGAGGTAAAATCCATGTCTTCAGAACTGGAAATGAGCTGAAACCCACCAAAGATAGACTGCCACTCAAGGACACCAACATTCACACATGCATGGCCAACATAAAAACTAATTAACCTGTCATGTCTGTCTTTTTGGTCTCAAGGAAAAGCAGTTCTTGAGGAAACCAGAATGGACTCAGTTACTATGGCTCCACTGAGCCACTCATTCCTCTTCTTATTATGATAGGACACATGTCATTTTAGTGATGAATGCTACTGCCTGACACCTCAGTGGCCCTGGATCACCATATATATGGGGTCTGCACTTTACACCTGTATCTGTGTGAATTTTTCTCTGAGTACTTTGGTTTTCTCCTACAGCACATTCCAAAGACTAGCATGTAGTGTTATTAGTGATGAGTAAGTGTATTTGTGCAGGTGTGTATGTCCTGCCATGGCCTGAATTTACACCCACAGTTTACTTCTGCCTTTATGCTACTCTGACCATACGATGGGAAAAGCAGGATGAATGAATATCATTACTATTAAGATGTCCGTGTTTATAACCTACACTCCTTGCTGCTAGAATAATCTTTCTTTCACTGAAATACTGAACCAAAAGTGATGAAGATTATCTATCTGTTCATTCAATTTCCAATCCTATGTTTTCCACTACTGGCTCAGAAAAAGCTTAGATATTACAATTATTGAAGACATATTATCTTTTTTGTATTAATTTTAGTATTTTAATACACAGACATCTTCCTAACACACTTTTAGCCTACCCAGCACAGAGACTATCCCAACAGCATTGGGCACAAGGCAGTAATCAGCCCCAAATGGGAAGCCTGTGAACAGTAGGGCACAATCAGTAATACACTCACACCCACGCTTCTAAATTGCATGAAAGTTTTTATACAGCACTATATACACTGATTATTTTTTTTTTCCATTTTGTATAACCTTTGGGTCTCTGTAAGCAAGTTCAAAAATGGATGAATGGATATAGGATAGATTATTTATATACAGTATTGCTTAAATACTCTTTGATGGATTAAATTCCCGTGCGGTCTTGGCTCCAGCCTGTTGTTCATGGTTACTAGCATAAGAGCCAACTCCCTACAGACAAGAGGATTCGGAAAATTGAAGAATAATAATAAACTTCTAGATGATATTATTATTAGTGGCAATTACCATGAGATAAGAATATAAAATAAGAATATGAATGTGCTGTATTTACTGTATATTTGTTATATGCTGTCGATTTGCATTGGGTGTAAATGAGTACATTAGAGGGTCAGCTCAGGTTGGATGGTTTGGAGTCAAAGTCAGAGAGGTGAGATTGCGTTGGTTTGGACATGTGCAGAGGAGAGATGCTGGGTATATTGGGAGAAGGATGTTAAGGATAGAGCTGCCAGGGAAGAGGAAAAGAGAAAGGCCAAAGAGAAGGTTTATGGATGTGGCGAGAGGGGACATGCAGGTAGTGGGTGTAACAGAGCAAGATGCAGAAGACAGGAAGATATGGAAGAAGATGATTCGCTGTGGCGACCCCTAATGGGAGCAGCAGAAAGAAGAAGAAGAATATGCTGTCTCCAAATATGCAGGATTTTCTTTAGGTAGCCTGTTATCCTCAATACATTCCAAAAATGTGCACTTACTGTAGGTAAACTGGCCATCCTAAATTGAATGTGTGTGTGTGTGAATCTGCCTTGCCTTGAGACTGACTGGCACCCTGGCCAGGTTGGTTTCCTGATGATGCTAGTATACAGTCTGGACCAATAAATTAATGTTTAATGAAACGAGTGCTCAATAAAGGACAGTGTCACACAAGGACACCTGAGGAACACCTTCTATGTGTATGAGGGGGCACCAACACTAACAATACCATCTCTTTTCTCCTCTGTAACCCCGAGAAGTTGCCCACTCAGGGCACCTAAGCCACGGCCAACTTCAGTGTTCTGGTCAGAGCAACATAAATTTTGAGGGCTTCCGGAAGATGGTGTCTCAGTCTGTGCAACACAGTCCAACTCAGACCTGCTGGAGAGAGCCAAAATATTTGAGAAGCCCTCGAGGCTAGGAAGGCAACTGTTACACCTTACTTCTGTTGCACAACTGCATGCCCATTTCTGTTTGGTTTTTTGGACTTTGGCAGTAAACGGGGTGGCCCAGTTGGCACCCCAACTTTTGTTTAGTTCTCCTTTCCCTCATTTGCACCTCACAACAAATAAAGGAAAGAAACAGTATGTATGTACAAAGTTAGAAAATGAAGAAATCTTCACTTGTGTAGAGTGATGCAAAATAATGTGATATTTGCTTTGAAATCTGCTTGTTAATGGGACAACTTTAAATTTGGACTGCCCCATTTAATGTTTGCTTTCTTTTAATAGTAGATATGTTAATATTGCTGGACTCTGTTTCAGGATTATTGCAACTGGGGGCATAACGTAACATGTGGAAAAGGGTGCAGGGGTAGAAAAGGTAAGCTGATATAGGTTTTCTGTTAAATAAAATGAAATTTTGTATTTCAGTACATTGACATTGTCGGTCACACTAGCAAGATTTCTTTGGACTTTGTGCATGTGGCAATACTACTGCTAATACTCAAAATTTTATGTATAAAATAATAATTGATCAGCATTGCTTTGCATTTTAATGGATAGAGTGTTAACTGCTAAAACAGGAGGCACTGTGACAAAACACTAGAATGAACTTCTGGTTTGGTGAAAAATAACTTGCACTTTTCAAATGGTGGCTACCATGGCAGCATCATGCTGTTCAACCAGGGCTCTCCTAACCACACACCTTGGTGGTAATGTCTTTACTGGTTGACATCAGGGGTTTTTGCTGCCCATACCTTATGCTCATTGAGAGTAGAATTTACATTGAACTATACTATTTTGGCCTGAGAAGCCTGCAATTCAATAAATATTGGTCAGGCATTTGTCAGTAGTTCTCATGCTCTCATGCTCTCTCTTCTGTCTGCCCAGATGCTGCTTTATAGTTTAGAGGAAATAATCGGGCCATACAGATGAATTGAGTTCTCAACTTACCTCCACTTAATCTCCGACACTCTAACATCCAAGTCCACTCATAGATCCTATTCTGTCCAGTTTGAGACCAAAGCACCCTTTGGATAACCCTTTCTTATTGATTCCTTTAGACTTTCTCGGGTTAGGATGGTCGTTCAAAAGCCGAGCCCAGGCAGCCTTCGCCCTGATGTCTAGTCTCAGGTCCCTCAGCAAGCGAGCTCTTGACCTCAAGTTTTCCGAGCCTGACTCCTGCTCATCTGATGTAAGATACGCAGATAATTCCTCTCCTAATAGATTTCGGAGGGACTGGAAGAGACAAAACAGCAGAAAACAGCATTAAAGGAGATATCTGGGTGTACTGAAACTTACATTTGAAAGGTATCTTCAAAGCATACAAAAAATTTGTTAGGATCCCACTAGAAAACTGAAATAATTGTATAGAAATATGGAAGAAATTATGTCTTTGTGTCAGTGAAGCTATAAGGTTTTTGTGTATTTTCTGCATCTTCTATGTGTTGAGAATAGGCCAGGACTGCACCCAAAGTCATTCTCTGTGCCTTTCATTAATCCTTGGCTCCTCCTTTCTGTGTCTCTTATGTTGCCATTTTTATTCTGCGGCAGTCACCTGATGAAGGGGTAGGGGACAAAATAGAGAAAACCATCGACAAAGGATTTGCTTCAGTTTTGACCTTGCATCAACTGCTGTCTGCAGGTTTCCCTTTTGATTACTAACTTTTCTACCATTGTCTTGTTTGTTCACTTTAAAATTTGGGAATTTTGCTTAGTGACTTTACTCTTGTTTTTTATCTTTTTGACTTGGTTTTGTCCTTTTGGTCTATGGCCTTGTTCCTTATTGCTTTCTTTTATTGTACAGTAGTACCTTTTTTAACCAATATTTGGAATGTAGATATTCATAATATAAAATATGATTTATTTATCACCGCACATGTCTACGGTTGCTCACTCTGCCCTGCATATTACTTTTGCTTAATGGAGTGCTGTGTAACACAGAATTACTTTCTGCCCACCCTTACCTGCTAGAGAGCTGACAGACGGAGGCTATTCCCAGTGTGCCTCCAGCTCTGTGGGCAGATGTCAGTCCAACACACTTACTAATACTAATATAATATAGAACTGCCAGTCAACCTTGATGTATATTTCTGAACTATGGTATCAAATTCACATAAAGGCAGGGGTGACTATGCAGACTCATTCTTGGGGACATTCAGGTTATCCTCATGTTGTGTCTAAAAGACAAAAAAGTCTCCAAGGTTCATCTTCAAAAACTAAATTGAAGGCTAACTTGGAAAGAGAGGTCTGCTGGTACAGTAAAATGAAAGCAAGCTGAATACATAAGTTAAAATGCATTTACTTTTACAAGAAGCAATTATTTAGGAACACAGGCTAAGTCCAGGTCTTCTTAATCTGTTAGTGTCCTGCTGGGTAGCCTATCATACATTAAATATTTCAGTTTTTTCCACATATTTGGAAGTTTTTCAAAACACAAAGAACCAACCTCATATGCAAACACCCCTTTCAGTGCTTTGTCAAGCAATGGTTCTATGAGGAATCATACAAGCCAGTAAAGAACCATAAAGTGCCATTAAAGAACCATTATTTTTAAGAATATAGATACTAATTTCAGTTTCAATGCCACTATTCCATTACACTATTGTCAACCCCACTTAATTCAAGTTATGGTCGTTGTGGGGTTGATTGCATGAACCTATTCTGGCATCATTAATCTCAAGGCAGGACACAACCCAGGATATATGGTGCCAGTCAATAGCAGCCCCCATTCATAAATGCACACATAGGGCCAAGTTATAGTTGCAAGTCAATGTAACATGCATGTCTTTGGGAATGTGAAAAGAAAACCAGATTACCCAGAGAAAAATACAAGCAGACAACCTATTTTATCATACTTATTAGTTTTTTGTGCGTTCATTTTCCCCACGTATACTTATTCCAGTATAGGTTAATGGAGAATTGAAACTTGCATTCAATTTAAGGAACCTCTCCGCAATCCACAGTGCCAGGGTTAGGTTATTTTGTGCCTTAAGCCAAGCTTATTATTGTGCCAACTGACTGTTCAGTAGCTAACCCGTGCAGCTGGGTTTCCTCCCCCCTTATGATCTGCACCCTAGGCGAATGCCAAATTCGCCTTAATGGGTACCAATCCATCACAGGACATATATCCACTGCTCACCCAAGCCCAGTGTGAAGTTGTCTTTTAGTACAGTAACATCCATGCACCCTCTTTTAAAACCTCTTAGCCCATCCTGTGTCATGGAGAGCCAGAGCCTGTCCTAGCAGAATCAGGTACAAGGCAGAATTCAGATCCCAGTAGGATATCTTGTAATTGCAGGAAGCATTCATTGGCACAATCACATTCTCACTCACAACATGCATGACGGCATTTAATATGCTTTAAAAGTGCTGCCAACGCATGGTGTTACCAAGAGCAGTCAAGTGGGCTGCAGAAATAGGTTGGTATCACACTAATCATGTACTTCACACCACTCAAGAATCGTGTATACAATTAATTTTCAACATAATGTTTTATATAAATAGTCAGCGATAGAGAAAACTCAATAAAAAAGATCAACATACTTGCAAAAAGAAATAGTTTGAAAGGAAAAAAAATGCAGTAGTTTAGTTTCGATAGTTTAGATTCCCTCTCCAAAAACAGATACGTCGGTAACAATTTTGCACAGCATCAAAGGACACGAAGAGTCTAAAATATCACCTGGGCCAACACCAATAAACACTTCTCAAAAACTAAAATGAGGATGACATGTAACTGGCAGAAATCGTGCGTGCTGCCCTCCTTCAGATTATCTAACTTGCACATGCCCAACCCCGTCACCTGCCTCTCCTTGGAATCTGTGATGTCACACTTCTGATTGCTTGCTTTTAAATTTTATTTTGAGATATAACATTATTTTTGCCCCGGGTCGTCTTTCTGACAGTTTCGGGTTTGGCACCTGAGCCTCCGTGACCCTTAACTGTAAATAGATCTGATAATGAAAGTATGAATGGATCGAGGGTTTTATAAAACGACCTTTAATAAAGGTTAGTAGTGGTCTGGGTGAGTTCGGTATGTGAAGATGATACTTTGCTTTCACGCTCGCAATAAAATATTCTCGGGGAAAATTTCTGTTACAGGGATAGCTTTAATTATATGGTTTTACTCAAAAAGACTTAAGGCTTTACGTAGTAATTTCTGTTAAAACTGATTGAAGTTTGTTGTGTGTTACATTAAGAACTATAGACTAGAGTCAATACAAGTGGATTTTCCAGCTTTAAATACCTGTACCGCCTTCAGAAATTTAGAGTATAATATTGCAGTTACACACTTGCAGTATTTTCGGTTAACTTTACCAGAAATCAACATTTTGTTAAATTTCTTTAAAGTAATTAAAAAAAAAAAAAATTCACAGCTGGTTTAAGTTAATTCGACTTAAAATTGGCATGTATGTAAGTTTTATTTCTCAGTTTCTGATACGATTGACAATTTTTGGATGTTATTTCATTTACGTTTAAACAAAGCAAGCGTTTGTCAAAAACACCAATCACAATAGAATGTCACTCAGCATTATTGCCGAAGGCCCCGGTTCCCCCAGATAAGGGGATTTTAAAAAATCTTCTAACAGAGAAAATATGTTTGGGCGGAGTTCTGTTTGTTGGGATGCGTTCCAGAATGTTTATGCAATTTTTTGTTATTTTATTGGCAATAAACGTCTTCTTAGCATAAATGGAGTTAATTTGCATTAAGGGCCAGTCCTTTTTATAAATATTTTCCAAGGAGCTTTGGAGGTCTTAACCCATTTATACAGAATCAGGGGAAGATATACACCGTATAACAGTATTGGGGAATATGCATTTCTTCTGTGACGATTGGATGTTATTTAATTTAATTATTCCATCTGATGGAATAGCCAGCTTGTCACTGAATGAATGTGATTTCCGGTGATTTGCAAACTTAATACGCAGAAATAACATTTCAAACAGCAAGTTATTTTTTTTTCGTAATTGAAAAATTGTGACGTAATTTGGAAGTAGCTATCGACATATTGGAATTTTATTCCGTTAACATTCAGTACTTTGGGTTAATAAAACTAATTAACTGTGATTAGTTCATAGGTTACGTGTACTTAATTCATTCATCGGCGATTACAGTATCTAATATTTTTAGTGGTAGTTAATGACAGTGAACTGAGTTTGAATTCCTCGACTGGTTTACCTGCGGAAATTGCACAAGGAATTGCTTTCAGTTCCTCCAATTATTTTTTTTGAGTGACAATGCCAATAGAACATATACATTATTTTAACAAATTATGTAAAAAGAGAACTCAGTACCCCTCATGAGTACCAAATGGCAGTACATCTATGTCACTTTTGAATTCGATTTACATTATAGCGGTCACAAATTTTGGTACGTGCTCCAGCCTTCTCAGCGTGCACCTTCAAGCGCCTGTTAAGAATAGTATGGCAAAACTTTATTATATTTTTTCTTAGAAAACTGTATGCCCTAATCGAGTTGATTTAAATTGACATAACACAGGAGGCCTTATAATGTAAAAAGGACTAAGGGCTTGATTGATAGATGGATGATTTATGTAACGCTGAAATGTCCAGTGATGGACTGAAGGTTGCTTGTGCACGCTGTTGACGATAAGTGGATAATCTCAATCGTGTAACTGACGTTAGCATTCTCAAATTACATGAATCTATAAATTAAACTACTAAACATTAAACTACTAAACATTAGGATATGATGTTAATATTAATATATTGGCTTTGTACTTGCATATTTTCATTATTTTCGTGGTTGTTTCTCCATTGCTTCTGTAAGTGTCGGTGTGCGCAGCACGCATGAAGATCTCTTTCAAGTACTTGCCTAAGTCTCCAGGTTTTCAGCAGGTGGGATCTGTCCCGGCCTTTCGCGTCACTGAAGTTGGCTCAATAATAGAAGGACTTAGCCCAGCAAAAGATAGAACCATCTAGTTCAAGTACTTATCTAGGGTCAGTTTAGACTCCTTTTAGAAGCCAACACTTCGGGATTATGAACCTGCACTGCCACCCCTCTGCCAATCACTATTCTGGAATGCATTATTAATTAGTTTATTTATATTTATTTTTTGAATATCTAATTTAATTCAAGGCCACGAAACACTAGAACCAGACAAACTAACTTTGTATGTCTTGGGGTTGGGAATAATACTCACAAAGAGTAAAAAAATATACAAGCATTAAATGGGAAAGAAATGTAAAGAAAAGTTATACTGTACATGAACATATTAAAAAGTATGACCCGCACCAGGTAAAGCTACGTGATGGATGGCAGGTTAGGGCGGCCAGTAGAGCGCTAAGAAGCGGGTTCGTTTTGTCTTCCCTTGGACTTCATCGGTACATTAAAAACGCTGTGACAGATCATCTTTTTTCATCAATTTAAGGGTAAGTTAAGGCGCGTCTACCTTAGACCCGTTGCTCTCTAAATAAATTCTGATTACACTGGTTCCAAAGGAGTCCTTTACTTGGTTGCGTGGTTCTTCGTAGGTCCTTTGCTTGACGAAATACCATGTTATTTTAGGAAAGGTTCACTGCATATGAAATTAGTGCTTTGGGTTTTGAAAATGTTTCTAATATACAGTATGGACAAAACAGAAATACTTAATAGGGTACCTAACCTGAACTTAGCCTGTGTTATGCGTCGAGTCCTTTTGAAATGAGGAGCCCATTGGTATTTGACAGAGCAGGTACCTTCAATTTCTGGTCACCCATGAAGCCTGTGACGGACAGTTCTTTATAGAGCCTTAATGAGGAAAGTTGTTTCGGGAACCGCTGGGTATCACTCTGAAGAACCACTATAGCACTTTAATTTGTATGTTCAGAAAATGGGATGAGTTGGTAGTTGGTTGAGCTAGCAATTCTACATTGGTTTGTGCTGCACAGTGCGTCTTTGTGAGTATATGCTCTGTGGTCGATAGGGTTTTGCCCATCATTGATAAGAACTGAATACTGTAGTTGCGAAAAACACTGACATGATTAAAAACTTAAATTCCACTGATAATATTTACAAGAGTACCTGTTTTTGTGGCTGTTCTGTGCTCGTTGGTGATCAGTTAACCTTGCTTACCTCAGGGCAAACTCTCACAAATTTATGCTCAGTAATACTATGCCAATTTAGAATTGATGATTAAGTTCAAAGTGTATTTTTGGAAAATTATGGAAACGCGCTAGCATAACGGGCAGCTTAACTCCTGATTTTGTGGGCTTATATCCCGCTACTATGCGACTATGATGAATTCACTTCACCTGCTCCAGCTGGAACAAAACAATTCTGTAACCAATTTGATCCGAAATGTTTCTAGTTGCCTTGGATAACGGCAGTAGCCAAGTAATAATTCGTCAGATACTGAAGGAGATGTCTATGTCAGTGGACTGGGAACAAAGCCCTATACTGGTCCACCTGCTGTCAGAATTCACTTTTTTTAAGTTACTCATTCGTTTCAGTTATATATTTATTTTATTGTGAGATGTATATGATCTATTACGATGACCCCGCAGTCTCGTAGATAATGGATTAGCAGGCAGACAGACAGCAGCGACAGAAATTAGCTGCGATCGTCACCGGCCGCGTGAAATTCATAGATTGGCTTTGGCACGCGTGGTATCTCCAGGCTGACGTCAATGTGAATTTATAACAAACACACTTTAAGTGACGGATATCAGAATGAATTTACAAAAGTGTAGGGAGAGTGAGAGTTATCTGTTGTTACAAATAAACGGGAGCAGAGCAGGACGTAGGACAATTAACGTACTGTGCTGGTATCGTCTGCACGAAGGTCAGATTGTGTTCTCCATGGTGGCTAGACATAACGGAGCAAGTTCATTTATTAATGCAGGGACCAGGCAGTAGCCCGATTGGTATAAATACTTAGGTAAGTGTATAAACAGTCGAATAGTAAGCAGCGCGTTACACTTCATTTTGCTTTGATTCGACGACCTTTCGGACCACACTTTGGGAATATACGACAAGAAAACCACAGTTCACTTTGACAAAAGCACACCCCAAAAACGATATTTCCCAAAGTAGTGGCAAACATGTCAAAATCAAGGCGACGAAAGTTATTTCAGAATAGAAATCTATTAGCATAGTATGACAAATATATTTTACATAGCGATTATCATATCTTCTCATATTTCGCAGTTGGACAGACACTGAATTGGGCTTTAAAAGGTAATTCCTGAAAATAACTTTGGAAAAGTGCACATATCTTTCAACGCATGAAAAATACTACAAGAAGAGATTGCAACATTCAGTGAGATATACCGGAAGTCCTGTTAATCTATACGGTAAATTTCACGAAAGTGCAGGTTTAGTACTGCAGATCCTGTGTTCGAATCCTGACACTGTAAATGTTACAAGTCTCTTTTGTTTTCGTGGGTTTTCCGGCGTGTAGTCAATCTTCGGTTAATTGGAGACCCAAATATTAACCGATATGGGTTATTATATACGCATGAGCAGTGGATTGCGGTGGAGTATCACCCTGGCCAGGGTACCGCACTCTACAGAGCGCGTCCATGATGGATAGTAGACCCCACACACACTTAAAAACAACGGTTCTTTTTAACGGTTCCTTATAGAACTGTTGCTTGACAAAGAACCAATTAATTCCGGGAAGGGATCTTTACCTGTGAAATTGTTTTGAAAATGTTCCTAATATGCGGACAAAGCAGAATGTTTATTGTTCAGTTGGCAGTCTAGCTGGAGTCAAGAAAACATGAAATTGGTGAGTGTGATGCTACAAAAGTCCATTTCAAACCATGAACCCATTGAGATTTCACAACTCTGTTGTCTGTTCACGGTTATGTTTTGGAATATATTACTGATCTAAGTATAAATAATGGTTCCTTCTAGAACCTTCACGTGGAAGGCTGTTTTAAGAACAAAAAAACAGTTCCCTTATGGCATTGCTCTGAAGAACCAATCTAGCACCTTTATTTTTAAGAATGCATCGGAACCTCGATCCTTGTCAGTTGAGAAGATGGGTGAATGGATTGATATACAGGTATATTATACAAATGGTCGTTCTTTTTTAAGTTTACTGGTTTTGACTGCATTTCTTTTTGAGTACTTAAAATGCATCCACCGGTCATATTTTATTTTTGTAACAATTCAGTATTGGTCTGTGATGCTTGAAACCAACGTGTTCGAATTCCCAGACCCCACAAACCACAGACACTTGCCTAGATAGGTTTATCTGTTTGTGATTAAATTTATAGCCGCTGGGTGGCACTGCTGTTCCGTTTGCTTCCCGTCGTCCTAGTACAAGTATTATGTACAGTATACTGTGTATGTGAGAGAAGAGAGTCCGCACATTTCTTGCGTTGAGCCCCGAAAGTATCAAAGTACGGGTACACGGCGTGTGGTCCAGAACTAGGCATAGTTAGTATTCCTTTTAAGCAAACGCCGTAGATGTCTCACAATTAACGTTGTCGAAAATCGTGTCAGTCTTACAACGGGCAGTACTTAGATCGTGTTTTAAATATCATTTTTGTTTGAACCGAGTACAATAAAAGGGAAACAGATAGGTTAGTATGTTGCACTGGGCTGTGACGGAACTTAACGATTTTAACGTGATCCGGAATCTCGAATGTAATAGGGAGTTAGCTGTCATTAGTAAGTGGTTTTAATCAGAGTTATGATTGACGTGTTTCCAAGAACGATTTAGCTAACCCACGCGCCGTTTCCTGTCTGATGTCTTTGAGCAACGTGACTACGCGCAGGTCGAAATTAATGTTATTGCCACTGGAAAACAAGAAATTAAAACAACCAAATGAGTAAGGTCATTTCCTCATTATGGATTACTGGATGTCTATAAACGTCGTGTGGCACTTCGTAAACCAAATTATTTAATGAATATTCGTCTGTGATTTTCGGTCTTGCGAAAACAGTGCTCCAGAAAGTCTTTTAATCTATATTGTTAAAACACCAGCTTTAAGAGTGAGATACGATTGCAATTGTTTATCTATTATCTATAAGTATTAAGTAAACGGTTATATTGTTTGTGTTCCAAGGAGGAGACTGGCGTCCCGATCAAGGTTGGTTCTTGTCTCCATCGTTGTGAGAAAGGCGCTGATTTTTCTCGATCCTGTTCTCGCAAAACAAGGAGGTGTTCAGAAAATGAATGAATGAATGAATATAGTAAATCACGAATATTTAGTGCTTTAAACAGCTGAAATTCAAGACATTGAATTGCGCTGTCCAAAAAAAAAACAAACAAAAAAAACATTACCGGACGTTCATTCTGCATTAACATACCCGATGGTATGCACGTAGAGAAAAAAGTATCGGTATATTATTGTATATTTTCTTAATTTCACGTCTAATTACGAGGTTCCAGTCAGTTCCAGCATCATTCTGTCAGTTTCTTTTGGGAAATAATAATGAAATGAAAATTCACAGAATTGAAACATAAGGTAATGAAACCAATGTAAGCAAGAAACCTTTACTTGTCGCTGATTACTCTTAATTTGTAAACATTCTAGAAGAGTTAGCAAGATTAAGATTCCCTCAGCTTTTTTTTTACATTTTACCGGAGAGGCGCTATATAGCACATATTTTATTGGAATATGCAGAATGGATGAATGAATGTTAGATTTATAGTTTGAGTATAACATTAAACCAAGTTTAGACAAAGTGTTGGGCACTTAGAATGGAACTAATAAACGTTATGTGTTGCGTTTCATATTAGTTAATCTAGTTTTAGCTGCTGAGGGCATTTATTATCCATATACCAGGCGATGCACGATTTTTCACTCGCACACAATGCGCCGGTTTCCAGTATAGCACTTGTTTTTTCTAGTCGTGTAGTCTGGAGGAAAGAATTTCGTTTTGCAAACACATGATTTAACATGATAAACGTAGTTCTTATCTCCTCTGAATTGTTGTACTTGTTCATTAAAGGAGTAACCGGACATGACAAGCGTCTTTGTTAGCGCATCTGAAGCTTTATGTGCACCTACTCAGCAAATGAACGCTCCACTTCAGTCCAATTGCTGGATTCCCGGTAAAATAACAAATACTAAAATCTGAAATATTACAAATCAGGATTTAAAACAATTTTTCTCCGAGAAGACAGCGGTAGGTGAGTTGTGGGTTTTAAAGCGCTTTTGTGTCGGGTGTCCACCTCTCTCAGATTCCACTAGCAAAACGTAAAGAGTACTTTTATTTTATTATTCTTTGAACTAAGCACAGCTAACATTTTAAATACAACAGTCAATAAAGTAATTCAACATGACAATGCGCTTTTACCTTCTGCTGTGACTGTGTTAAAGGTTTTGCTTCCATGGTCACTGTCAGCAGAGCCACCAATAGTCCACAAGCCACTAGATGTGAGATGTTCATGTCTCTCTTCTTAATGCAGCTGAGAAGTTTGTTGAAGGGACCCGCTGCTCACTCCCCGAATCTCAAGACTATTCTGCTCCCTTCCTTCTCTATTCGCTCCTTTTATAAACTCGATGATGTCAGCCTCTTCAATCATACCTCAGTTCGCCCTTCTATTGTTTGTTACAGCTTTTGTTATTTATACCTAGTGCTACTCTGCTTTGTTTAAAAGTTATTTAATTTCTTAGTCATTTTCACAGTTTTGAACCCAGCTGAAGGTAAGCAGTATAACGCTAAAAGGTTAAAGTCAGGGCTTGTGAAAATGCAACTCAAATTTAGAAAAAAAAGTACAATAAAGACAATTGTGTTTTTATAGCAATGCTGGGAATACCTATCTATCTATCTATCTATCTATCTATGTAATATAGCGACCTTCCTATCTATCTATGTAATATAGCGACCTTCCTATCTATCTATCTATCTATCTATCTATCTATCTATCTATCTATCTATCTATCTATCTATCTAT